>OY970784.1:3728853-4350328 GCA_963853795.1 Xestia rhomboidea
GTTGAGTAGGTGAAGCGTAACTCAGGGGCGACGACAGGCAAACTTTAGGTTAAAAGGTTTTAGATTTAATTAGGGGTTCGTAGGGGTTTTCATACTGTTTTAGGGGTAATTCTAACGGATTTTCCAATTCATTTAAGGATGCTTATAGATTGTCAAAATTTTATAAGGGTAAGTAATACTTCTCAAAAACACCAAACACGCGAGCTGCGCGCAGCTCGCGCACCCAAGCAAACTAGTTATATAATATAAAGCTCGATTACCACTCACTGACTCACTGACTCATTGACATAATTGTTCTCCCAGATGGTGGATGGGGAGGTGGGTATTTTTTGACAGATTCGTAAACAAGTAACTCCCGCGAGTATGGGAAAAGTGCCAAACCTCCCCTTTTTGCTCCCCTTCCTCCCCCTCCCTATCGTATCTCGGAAACCAAGGGACCCGTATTTTTTGTTTTTTACGGAATCGTATAGAGGAGGCTCGGAAAAGTAAAAACCAGTTTTCAAAGTTGTCCCCCTTTCTCCCCTTCTCCCCCCCTTTAGGCGGATCTCGGAAGTTAGGAGACTTGGAACATTTTTTTTTTCAGATTTGTATAAAGGGGCCGATTGTTAGTCGAAATCGTTTTTCAAAACTCCCCACTCTCCCCCCTTCACCCCTCCCCCTATCGTATCTCGGAAACTAGGACACATAGCAGCATTGTGATTTTGATTATACTTTATTATTGAGGGGCGTTGAAATTTTTATACCCTCCCCTCCCCAACCTCCCCTTTTCGGTGGTAGGTAGGTCCTGAGTGGAGCGAACCTGCTAGACCGAGTGGAGCCAAGGGGGGAGGTGGCGAGCGAAGCGAGCCGGCGACCTCCGTAGCGTAACGAAGGTTGAGTGGGTGAAGCTCCCCTCCCCAACCTCCCCTAAAATTGAAAGGGCTGTAACTTCATAACGGTTAGAGATAGCCATCAGGTGTTTGAACAAATATTATAGTAGGCGTCGAAACCTGTCCGGTGGTAGGTAGGTCCTGAGCGGAGCGAACTTGCGAGACCGAGTGGAGCGAAGGGGGGAGGTGGCGAGCGAAGCGAGCCGCCGACCTCCGTAGCGTAACGAAGGTTGAGTGGGTGAAGCGTAACTCAGGGACGACGACAAGCAAACCTTAGGGTAATGTTATTTTTATACTTCTCAAATGTTTTAGGGGTTCTTACGGGTTCTCATACTGATTTAGGGGTAATTCTAACGGATTTTCCAATTTATTTAAGAATTCCTATGGATTCTTAAAATTTTATAAGGATAGGGAATACTTCTCAAAAACACGAAACCCGCGAGCTGCGCGCAGCTCGCGCACCCAAGCAAACTAGTTTACATATATAGATAATATGTATGAGAATAAAGATTTAGTTTTCAGTGTTAATGTTAGTCACAATAGATTCAATGCTACTCTCCGTGACGATTAGTTCCCGCAAATGCCTAAAAAGTCCTTTTATTAAGCGGAATCCTTTTTTACTAAAAAGAGTGTTCACTGCTCAAAAGATACGCTCCACTGGGTAACACTAACAGAACTATCTATACTTACATCTATTTTAAGTACCAGTTGTACAGCGATTCTCAACTCTAATACTACCTACTATAGAGAATCCGTACGTACAGTTGTGATCATAACTACCTAATGGATGTTAGAAGATCCTTCACGAAGCCGAAAGACACTTGTTCTACCCAATCTTCCCGTCATTGCGATTCTTTCTAGGGTTTCGTAGTTCTAACAAGGAACTCTTACAGTTTCGTCATATCCATCCGTCTGTCTGTCAGTCCCAGGTTTTGCTAAGAGACGATTAGTACTAGAAAGCTGTAATTTTGTAGAGGTGTGTACATATCAATTACGCCGACAAAACGGTAAAATAATATGTTTTTTAGGGGAGCTCCCCTACATGTGAAGTGAGGATGATTTTTTTTCGTCGTCTACTCCATCGTGTGGGGCATCGTCTTTTAAAATGACTTAGAGGTTGCTAGTACTATTTTTCAATGGAATGTTCCATTTACGAAATATTAAACTTTATAGTGCAAATTTTAAGGGCGCCCCCTCCTTTAAAAGCTAAACTGCGGGCTCGAAAAATCTAGAAAAATTCATGATGATAGTGCATGTCATGAACTTTGAAGGAAAACCATACCTAGTGGTTAAGATAACTTTATCAGTTTAGCAGTAATAGTGGTTGAACTTGGGTGTTGGATAATTTTGTACTAAATACCTCCTCCTTAGTTGCTTGTATAAAACGGGCAAAGACTTACATTGAAAAACAAAAACTAAAATATAATGGGCTACTACGGAACCCGACACACACTTGGCCGGATTTTTGTTCTGGACCGTACCTGGGAACCTATAAGTAACTGGGATATTGGAGGTCAAGTTCCAACTTTTTCACAAGTTATATTTAAAATATCTAGGTACTAGTTTATAATGATATAACATTAGTATAATACTTCTATGACCCCGGGATGCAGTATTCGATGCATCCATCAGCACAATGTTTTGACAATAGTAAACAATATTTTTTTACCACGAGAAAAAAGAAGGTACTGTGCCATGTCCACAAACGCAGTTTCTTTATTTAACCTTTAATCAAATAAAGGGAAATAATTAATCAGATGGAATCGTAATAGATCTAAATTTCAGAATCAAGGGCAAAGTTTGCTTTTTAGCCCAGTAGAAAAAACCAAGGAAAATCGCCATATTATGGTTCCCAGCAAAAGGTTGAGCACTTCTGCAAGACACTTAACGGGATTTACCCTAACCCCCAATACATCGGGAAGAACAGGGGTTACATTTTGACACATAATGGCTTTGTTGATCCCATTCCTCGAAAAAAAATGGTACAGTCGCAGGCGACAAGCGCTACATGTTAGTTAGTCGCATCTTGGTTTCCCAGGTCATTTTTAACAAAAAAAAAACCGGTTTTCTTTTATTTCGTTTTTTTTTACGGTCGTGTATTTTTTTTTTAAACGGTTGTCGCAACAGTGACTGCAGGAATAAACAAAAGTCAAAAGTCCCTCAAACTTCTATAGGTATACAAAAGGATGTTACAAATTAGTTATACAAAGTCAGGGGCCCGAGAAAATTAGTTATGCCGCGTGAAATTATCATAAAAAAAACATATTTCCCTTTTTGAGTCGGATTTTGTTTCAACAATTTCAGAATCATATGAATCGCGTTAAAAATATATTAAATGGACTTTGTTGTAATGAAGATAAGGTCCATTTTAAGAATTTTAATTTTTTAACGTGATTCACATTATGATTCTGTTAAAGCGGTCATTTTAGACCCCCTGTCACTTTAATTTTATTTAAGTATAACATTAAACAAAATTGATTAAACATCACATCAGCTATTTTAAAATATGTATTGTTAAAATAGCGGTCCGTTCCTTGATAACACTATCTGGAAGATACGACAATGCACTAAACAAACGAACTTAAAATTAAAAGGGAATGCTCAGTTGAACAATACTTACCACCATTTTAGTAATCTGCGTCCCAATGTGCAGAAAGAATATTCCCAATTACAACCTCCTTGTTAACTAGCTATCTAGCTGTCAAAGGTCTTTAAAACACTGGCCTAACACTTTAAGCTTGTAGATAATATCAAAACAAAAGGGGTTGTTACTTTGTCGTACTACTATGCACTGGCTGGGGTACTGAGGTTGCACCCCTGCATCCCTGCATCCCTACTGCTCCACATAGCTCAGATAAAATGACAGTAGTAAAGTGGGAAACTATTGGATCACAGACAAACTTACAGTGAGTGAGAGGTGAGAATTGCGTGATAAAATTGTGAAGTAAACTGGCGGACAATCAATGGCCCACAGGTAGTTGTTTCGGGTCTGGCTGTTTGTGGAGACGCAGGAGAAATTCTTAGTGCCGGATTTTCTAAATTAAATGTAAAAAAATAGCAGTCTAGAAAATATCAGCAGGCCTAGCCAAGTTACAAACGATTCGTATCGATTCTCTTTCTCCAATCGTAAACGTTAAGTCACGTGGTCAAAACAAACGAATAGAAACTTCGTAGACAAGTTAACATCGATCAAGATGATAGAATGAAATGTATTCGTTTCTACAATCGTGATCGCTACATCCCATATAAATCGTAGCCAACTTACAGTTTTGACTGAACTTTAATGTTTCTGTTCGTTTGTTTTGACCACGTGACTTAACGTTGAAATGATGTCATTCCCATACATTGGGTTAGTTCTCTATGCGTTAACGATTGTAGATTGTCAACTTGGCTAAGCCTACAGAATTCCAAATCCCGTAAATCACTATTCAACATTCCAAAAGATTCGCTTGCTTGTAAAGATCTACATCGAGTGAAGAAAGAAATTCGAGATTATTTTTGTATTTGCTTTTGCCCGCGATTTTCGGTCGAGTAGCATACAGACAGCTTTCTGTACCTACATCCATGAACTAAGTACAATTCGTTCAACGAAAGAAGAAACCTGTCACACCACTTTTAAACGAGTTAATTGTATAACGAAATACTTCTTTTGACATATAGGTGTCCACGTCGTAAAACATCTTCCTACTTTGTATTCTTAATGTTTTACCTCGAGAGCATAATCAAGATTTCACAAAGTTTCACTCGTTTCAAGCGGTGTGAGTGTGACAGGTCTCTTCTTTCGTTGAACGTCTACGTGAAAATGATTGCTGGGAAACGACTTTTTTTTGGGGCGAAAATTAACGTTATAAGGTGCGGTCAAACTCAATGTTACGAACTCAAAACATTATGCTGATGGATGCATTGAATAGGAACCGGGACATGGAGGTAAAACTTTTACCTACCTATTTTTTTTTAAACTCGTGAAAAAGTTGGGACTTTAACCTCCAATATCTACGTCCGTAGCTAAAAGAATCCCAAAATGGTCTAGCTAGGTAGCACAAAAAAAATATCGCAATGACTTTATGTGATTTTGATTCTTATTATCTACCTTATTAAAAAACTCGAAAGACAATTTCCCAACACCAATAGTACCCCTTCATAAATGAACCCTATTTACCGGGATCTACTCACACCACTACAACACCGGACACCCCATGCACACATCACCCCTTACTCTCTCTCTTTCTTTACCGCGCATTTTCCGATACACCCATCTCGCTCCCTCGCTAGCCTCCTGCCAGTAATCGATTTTCTCTCGCATTATTTTCGCGTCGCCCCTCGTGGTAACACAACGTGAGCCAAAACCTACAATTTCTTGTTTATGTAAAATAATAATAATATTACGAATAATATTCTAGTGCCGTGTAAAAAAAAACGTGTTATTTGTGACTTTATTTCCCGCGGAAAACCGATCGGTGAGTGTTCCATTTTCGAACCTTTGTATTTTTTTTTTTTGCGTTTCGGAGTTGACGGTTGTGTGTACTGTGATTCTGTTTTCGATTGTTATTAAATGACTTATTTTTTGTATACCTTTGCCTGATTAGACTGTATGTTGGATTGGATCTCTATGAAGTAACATGGCCGATAAGTACCAGATCTAATTATCTTCTACGCATTTTTTCCTGTTTCGCACAATTTTAGGTGCATTATTGTTTAATATTTAACATAATAATGTTTGCAGTAATAAAACATCTTATATTATCAACAATAGCCTTGAAATGGTGCGCTGTAAATAATATAAACCTAAAAAGCCAAAAGCATGATCACCAAAATGACCGGAGCTTCCCCATGTCAATATTCATTACAGATACTTATAAGACCCTACCTTCATCAAATGAGGTACCTACGTTGTAAGCATATCCTATATATGTCAAAGGTAAACCTATATTGGTGTGTTGTGTTGATAAAAATAGGAAACCCAAGCGTAGAGAGTATTTTATAAATCAATATTGTTTAAATAAACATAGCTAGTAGGAACGTAAATTCGTTACTATTGTTAAGTTTGTTACTTCAGGCTTTAGAGGCATAGGTAACTAAACAGTACATAAATAGGTAATAATATATTATCACCTGCCTAGCGTTTTCCATCGCAGTAAAGTATCATACGATGTATTTTTCCTAATTATGTTGTGTTCGCTTTGTTTTTTGTTAATGAATGTACTTAGATGTACGATGGATGGACTGTGTGTCGGATGATATGGCTAAAAAGGAGGTGACTGCTTAGATGACGAGTAATAGACAAGTATTGAAGAAAGATATGAGACATGGTGCACCGATCACAAATGAATTGGGATAAGGTCAAGAGAATGATGATGTTCTGGATGCAGCTGAATACCAGTATTTTACATGGAACGACTAACTATCTGGCCCCCGCAACTCAGTTTTTATCATAATTTTGTTCTAAAACGCGGAAACACGGACATAGACGCTACCTAGCAACAAGCGAGGTACTACTATAGTATGTAAGGGTATAGCAATAGCAATTACTTAGGTAACTAAAAGAAAAAAGTTAATATCTGTGCCCCCGGCTAGCTACGTTCGCGTTTGTAGGTGGGTTTTAATTTTCCGGCAGGGGCAGTGTTTTTCCAGGTAGTATATGGTATGGTTATAGGGTAGAGGCACTTTTTTCTCACCGTCATTGAGATCATTTATTTTGTTCTAGAGTAGGTACCTATTCTAGCAAGACCATACAGGATTCTAGTTACGAAGATATTGGGGGTCAAAGTACTAGCGCTTTTTTTTAAACAAGATTTTATTGTTTTTCCTGTATCATTCAATGCATTCATCAGCACAATGTTTTAAGTGCGTCACATTGAGACCTACCGTATTATGTGATTTTTCACCAAAAATTAAGTCGTCCCCTTGCGTATTTTTACTTATTGTTTGATGTACAGTATGCTTTGTTTACTATGCTTCGTGAAGGGTTCGTTTACACCTTGTATATCTAGGTACATTCAAAGCTCTGTTTTAAGCTTTCACGGTTCATAACTATACTTAAAATGTCACTTACGGGATATCTTCCGTGATAATTTATTGTTTTTTGAGTTCCCGATTTTTTTTTTTTTATTTGTTTTTTTTTTTTTTTTTTATTTATCAAGAAGATAAAGAAGAAGGAAGATATCCCGTAAGTGACATTTTAAGTACATTCAAAGCTGTTTAAATGGAGCTAAATGTAAGGTTATAACGTAAGGATGTTAGGGTGTAATTGAAGTTTTTGTGTGTAGGTAACGTAACACACAAAAATTATAGCTAGGAAACGACTTTTTTGGTCTGAAAAATTAGGGTTTGCCGTAGTGCAGAATGTTACGCACTTATCATTGTGCAGGTGGATGCATTGAATAGTACAAACAGGGGTCAATGGGGGACGGAGGTATTGAGAATAAAATAACAACATTCCAAATTTGTGTTTTTTACGTGTGAAAGAGTTTTTACCTTCAATATCTCCGTAAATAGAAGGTTCAACTGCAGTTTACATAATACGGAGATCATGAGATACAGCCCGCTGACGGACAGAGGAACAGTCGTGGTCTTTTCCGCTTGATCAGTTAATTTTTTTTTCGCTTAAATCATGCGGAGGCGCCGTGCCCCTTCAAGTTTAGAAGTCGTTAGTTAAGTCTATTAAAAAAGCGTCAACTTTGGCGCGCAAAATAACAATAACTCTCGTTTGGCGTGCGTCGTCAGTGCGCTCGGCCGATCGGTATCTTTACATTCATTATTTCTATACAAAGTCAACGGGGCGGGGCTAGAGCGTTTCTATGTTGTAAGTGCGAGCAAAAATTAGCTGAGTGGTGATTAGGCGAGAGTGTCCTCGATAGTACGTAGGGTCCCGTTGGTTATCCTTCGGGTACGGGGCCGGCATTCACAAGGTTTTTTACCTTTTAAATGTCGTCATGATCCAGAAAGTTTGACTAAGAAGAAGTATATTAGTCTTGGCAAAGAACAAGATCGTATTAACTACATGTAAAATATTGGTATTTAGCTGTATTTTGATCAAATAGCTGACTATGGAGACTCAATGCAAGGTCCTATCATTCTAAAATACTTGACAATGTTTTCCCTCCAAATACTACGTCAGGAATTTTTGCCGCCAAATAATTCCGGAATATTTTCCATCCAGCGATGCGAACCCTCTAGGAATGTTTCCCGAAGGCACCTTTATAGCCTGAACCTTGTGAGTGTTTGCCATTAATCTGCTGCGCGGTTGGATTATGACTTTATGAGATTGTCCCTCCGCAAAACTTCATTAAAACCGAAGGTTAGGTACAGCTTTTGCAATCAAAAGGTTAAATTAAAATAACTTAAAGTAACTAACGTAACGATAAATTAAAAAAATGGTGTCAAAAACTCCTCCTCAACGCTGTCCCGAAAAAACTGGCAGCTTTGCCACGCTGTACCTATAGCAACGCAAAGCCTGTGGCCAAGGTAGAAGCCAGCTCTTGGGTCACGGGAAGTGTCAACTAAATATTTTCGGTGCCATAAGTCAGTCCAACATTGTTGTTTTAATGTCAGGTTGTTGGCCTCGGGCAGTCAGCCCCGCTCTTACGTACTGACCATTGAGCTATTACTACTACGTATAGAGAAGACAGCGCGAACAAAAACTGTGCGCAGTGCGGGGCGCGTGGGGGCCGGCTAACCCTGTATATGCCGGCCGACCGCAGTTGAAAAGGAGCACAGATTTTGTTCGCGCTGTCTTCTCTATACGTAGTAGTAATAGCTCAATTGCACTGACTGGATAATGTTATATGTTCCCACTAAGGATTGAACCTTATCTGTCAGCACGGAATGGCAGTTTTACATGGTTCTATCCCTTTCTGTTGCTCAGAACCGTCATTTGCTAGAGCGAGAAAGCTGTCCAGGGTGTTTCGCCAGTTTGCAACAGGCTCTTTCGTTCTTAAAGGCTATTTTAGCACCCCAAGTTGCAAACCATTTCAAACTGTAAGATCTTAGGTACAGACGCCAAGCACACAAATTTTCTTAATCACCGTTTAACCTAATGCTGTATCGATAAAGTTGAAAATCTATTAAAGTTTGACAGATTGTAATAGCTTGATATGTGCTGGCTGGCGCCTGTACATACATTTTGGTAGGTAATTATCTAAGTTTTCATCCTGCGAGTTGCATTCGGAAATTGTTCAAAAATTGCCTATTTCCCGTCTAGTCTCACGGAAATTGGAAATTCCTTGCGACGATTTGAAAATTAGATTCAACGTTTTTTTTAATGCTACGTACGTGCAAGTTTGTTTTCAACTTGTTTTTTAATCGTAGTTCGTAGCGAAGTGTATCATAAATGTATTATCATTGAGATTTACCTAAGGAGAGCATATTCTACTATCCCATGATCTGTCCACGAAGTAGACACAATAGTTAAACAATGGCGTCTCGGCGAGACGAGCGCTAATACCGCCGACAAACTGTTACGCAGTTTGGTGGGTGTATAAAATGTACAAAATATTTGGTCCTAATTAATTGATTTATTATTATTATTTTTTTACTTTTTATTTACCAAATCGGTCATTCGACAGAACATGATTTATAGAAAGAATAGTTAATAAAAAATACAAATATCGACACACAATATGTGAAAACCAGTTTTGTTTCTTTTTACTAAAGCAGTAGCTGGATAAGAAAAGATAACAGCAATTTGTTAAGAGCTTATTTTTACACTCTCGTGTGACGTCTTATAAATTAAGCTCATCCATGCGTGACCACTTCGGCATTTTTGCGCCGAGTTTTGTGGTAGATCTACTGTCAATCTCACTAAAATTGTTTTTGTTGTTTTCTAGAATGATAATGATTGAAAATGGGGCCATTTTGTGCGCCAGATTTTTGTAGGTAACACGCAAATTCTGTAGGTATTCTCAATGCATAAGCTTTTAGGTCAGTGTAGTTCTAGTTCTGTGTGTGCTTCCGCCACCGAGCCAAATGTTATCGTGGAACTGTGTGCTGCTGATTCTTTCTGTTTCGTGTCCCGTAATTATGTGTCATTCGACCGTTATACGCTATTACAGTCACAGCTACGTGTATCCAGTATTCTGTTTTTATTGACACCTGTCAAATTATGACAGGTGTCAACAAAAAGTCGTTGAAAAATTGCGCCTCTTTTATTTTTCTACATCAAACAAACCTGCCTCAACTATAAAAACATGAAGATTGCTAAGACAAGGGAGATCGTTTAATGGGGCACGGGGGAATCGTGCCTAGCTCGTGAAAAGCTTTGAAAATAGGGCTGCTAGAATGTTTATGAATTTACATCATTTGAATTTTTTTTTCTCCACAAAATGATGTGTTTTGCAAGTTTTTCATTATATTTTTCAAACAGGAAACGAAACAAACGGAGAAATATAAAACTATGTTCATCCACAAAAGTTACGTACGTATCGTAAGTTATGTAAGTTAAGTAGTATCGGTTTTTTTGTCTGTTCAAGTATGCTGTGTACCTACAACACAATGCAATCAACGCATTTTAACATTACTAATTTAGAGCTGTCAATATTCTTACGATTTCCTAAATGGTCTAGTGTTGTTCTATCTATCCTTAGGAACATTACCTATCCCTAATATTTAGATTTATTTTCCCTGAAAAATTTTTTTCCCTAAAAAAGGGCAAAATTTTTCCAAACTACCAACACTGCCTGGACGTAAAGAGCGCGGGAAAAATAGAGGGGTGCGTAATGCCCGCGTTATTAACGCGTTGCGTGGAGCACTAGAGGGGAGGCTGAATGACTTCCATGCCATCGCCTCTTTATACTTTTTAATGGAAGTTTGTTTTGTTGGCTATTTAAATGGTAGACGGAATGTTTGAACTGGTTTCTTTTTACTATGATAGTATTTTTTGGATAAGCTATTGGATTTGGATTATTTAGGAGGCTAATTAATAACAGCAAGGCATGCCTAGGTTTGTCCGTGGATGTGTGACCACAGATTACATACCGTGTTCCCTCCGTGTCTCGGAAAGCATGTTAAAGATCTACAAATGACAGCCGGGACCAACAGCCAAACCTTTTTCCGAAGCACGTGGACTCTATAAGAAATGAATGGTTACCCATCCACGAACCGACTTTGGCGAGCATTGCTTAACCTTGAAAATAAACCTGTGCTTTTGTTATTATTTAGCCACGAGCTCAAAGTATGTTTTCTTATCATTATGTAGAATTAAAGAGGAAAAATTTAAGCGTTTGCACAATGTTTCTCATACTAACGGCGCAGTAAGTCCTTGGCGTTTCAACATGCAAAATCGTGCAAGTTTTATCGCCTTGCAGATCGCAACTTCAAGTTGTTGTGAGTGATGGTGTTCGTTTCCAAGATTCAAATGTGATAAGAACCGCCTTACAGGCAAAAATACCATTTTTTAATCTATTTCTAAAAAAAAAAAAGTTTATGCATTGCAGCAGCATATTTTTTTAAAATGTATTTTCACCGTTTTCTGCGTGATTATTGGTCCGATTGAGGCAATGATTTTATTAGACTATCATTGGATTTAGGTGATTCTTTTTTTTGTTTGGTAAAAGAAGCTCGCGCTTTGCTCAGGTACTAACTTTTTTTCTTGAAAGAATTTCACAAATATTCGGTAACAACACCCCCATGCCATGTCAATATGATTCAAGCACAGATTACTAATATGTAGCAAGCTAGATTCAAGCGTCAAAATATCCCTATAAAGTCTTGAGCACATCAAATACTTAGTTACTACAAACTGTCAAAGTTCTCCCAAATTATTTCAACCATGAAATGTTGCCGATTAAGATCAAAATCGAATGTGAAAATCTGACAGTTTGTGGTAACTCGATGCGCTGGCAACACATAAACATACAGAAATAATCCCAGAGGCGGGAATAAACCCTTATTCCACTCATTTTACTCTTGAAACTCCAACCAACCCCCCCATGTTGTTCTTTCACACGAAGTTAAATGACGTGCACGAACTAAAACCACAGACAAACTGGAGAGGGAAGTAATTACTCGATTATTTACGACTCCTGGTTCCATAGAGCACTTGCCAGCCGCTTTCAACTTTTTCAGTGCGGACGCTGAATGCATTTTTGCTTGTTTTTTATTTTACAGTGAAAGTTTGATCTAGTTTTGAAAAAAACATGGCGCGGGATTTTTTGGTTTTGTTTTTATTACAGTTTTATCACGTGGTTAATGTGAAATTTTGTTATTAGAGTCGTTTCACAGGAATATTTTTTGCGTAGAGTTACATAATTTGATGTACAGACGCCAGCTGCATCAAGTTACTACAATCTGTCAAATTTCTCTAATAGATTTTCAACTTTAAAAAATTATAGGATTGGGTTCAAGGTTGATTCGGAAAATTTTACAGTTTCGGGTAGCTTAGCAGAATGTCCGGTTGACGGCTTCGTGAAGGGTTCGTTTACACCTTGTATATAAACTAGAATAGTTTTCTAACGTACCTACAGTATGACCACTTTAAGTGTGCACTTCTAGGTGGCGTTGCTTGTCAAGAAAATTTGCACCGATTATGTCAAACTTGGTACATTTAGTTTTGTTCTGAACTTTCCCGCTTAAACAGATAAGTTGGTACAAGTGTACTCATTACATTGCTTTGTTTGTCCCCAGGTGATCGTCGGCATGCCGCGGTCGGCGTGAGATGGACGGCATTCAGATGGAGCCGATCGGCAAGTACAAAGCCGACAGGAACGGTTCTGCTAAGGGTAAGGGCATTTAGTACATCTTAAGTCTTTCCATGACTGCTGTATAGTTTGTCTTAGTGTCAGACTTTCGGGCCACTGACTACCTGTAACGACTATCAAAGATCTACGAATGACAGCAACTGCTTAGACGCGTTTTCCGAGGCACGGAGGAAACTCGGTATGTAATGGGTGATCATCCATCCACGGAACAAACAAGGCAAGCGCGGCTTAATCTAGGGTCGACCCGAGCGGTTGTAATTTTTTAACCACGAGCTCCAAAGACAATTAATTTCCCAATCAACCTCTTTTGCAATAAAGATGAAAATCGTTTTAAAGAAATTTGACAGATTCTTGTAGCTTTATGTGCTGGGGTCTGTAGTTATATCTACAAACCATTACAGCATAAAATTGTTTTTTTCAGCAGCTGCTTGGCGTAATATGGTGGATCAGGATTTAGACGATGTAGCTTTTCTAGCTGGTGAGTAGCTAATAATGTTTGTCTGCCTCTTTCCTTCTCTCACATCATTCTCCTGCCCTTATGGTCGGTGCATCATATCTTCTTCTTCCATATTTCCCTATTACTCGTCATCTCAGCAGTCACCTCCCATCTAGCCATATCATCCTTCGCACAGTCCATCCATAGTTTCTTTTGTATTTCTCTACTCTTATTATCCCCACTAAACTTAAAATGTCACTTACGGGATATCTTCCGTGATTATTGTTTATTTTGAGCTCCCGATAAGAAGACAAAGATATCCCCATTTTAAGTTTAGTTATGAACCGTTATAGCTTAAAACAGTGTATTTTCCCCACGACATTTTCCTCATTCCTCCGCATCACATATCCATACCACGATAGCTGATTACCACACCACTTTTCAGTCACCGACGCCACTTTGCTGCAATGCAATCCGTTTGTAAAATGCAAACCAACTCATTATTTTCACAGACTCGGACAAGGCGCGCGAAGCCCGGGAGCTCCGCGATGCTCCAGTGGCGGTTTGCTCACAACGGCGGGCGCTATGTCTTACTGCACTGTTGTTCTCGGCCATGTTTGCAACCGCACTCATTGTGGTGTATGCTACACCACAACCGGGTAAGTTCTTAGTACTTTTTAGGGTTCCGTACCTCAAGAGGAAAAACGGAACCGTTATCACTTTCTTGTCCGTCTGTCAGTCTGTCCGTCTGTCACCACCGATTTTCTCAAGAACGGGTGGACCTAGCAAGTTGAAATTTATACCATATGCTGAGGTCTATAGTCCTTATTAGGTGTATAAAAATCAAGGTCCTGAGTCAACACGATAAAAAGATATGGGAAAATTAAGATTTTCGCGAAAACTTGTAAGTACCAAACTTTTTTTATTTTTCGGACTTTTCCCTATACTTGTACTGTAAGATCTTGCTTTTAACCAAAATTTACAATTCTAGGTCAACCAGAAGTACCCTATAGGTATTGGGTCGAAAACCTATATGGTAGTTACCATAGTCCTAGAATTACGAAATTTGGCAAAAAGCAAGGTTTTACAGGACATGTAAAGGGAAAAGTCTGAAAACCGTAAATTATATGTAGCTATATAACAAAAAACAAAGCGATTTTACTATTACAAACTTATTATTTGCGGTTGGAGCAATAGACGTTTCTAGGGATCGAACAGCAAAGTTAAGTAGTAAACCCTCGGTGCGTGAGTCCGACTCGCTCTCGGCCGGTTTTTTATTATTGAGATTCAGGCCCATCTGGGCGCCAACAGAAATTCTTGGCGCCCAGTTGGGACTATGTTCCATTAAATCGATCCGTCTAATTGTGCGCAGCAACGACCGCTGCGTCTTACTGCATTCATATTTTCTCTGTCTGTTACCACGCCAGTAGTGGCTCGCTAGTACGATTTAATCGTATAAGCCAATTTAAACGTATTTGCGCCCAACTGGGAACAACTTAATTTGAATTCTTTGATTCCTTATTCATGTTATTTCTGAGAGAGTTTAATCATCAACCAGGAGCTATTAAAACTAGTTAATGTTAATATTGGCGCTCAAAAGTTCTAAAGCTTATGCCAGCGGCTTCGCCCGCGAGTAGTTTGATAATTCTCACATGGGATCTTACTACCGGGATAAAATGTATCCTATGTTTTAATCTAGTTTATAAGCTATCTGTGTGCAAAATGTCATCCAAATCTGTTCAGTAGTTTTTGCGTTAAAGAGGAACAAACATTCATACATCCATACTTAGTAGGATTCTGTTTAATGTATATATAAATTAATTGACATAGTCAAAAAAACATTTTCAAATTCTTCAAAATAATAATTGTTGACAGGGCTTCGTTTAATCTTAAAAGATTTTCTAATGGCGCCCAAATGGGACTAATAGGTAGTTCAGGCTCCATTATTGTGACACAACTGTTTGTAAAAGCTTCTTGAAGTCTTTAAAACCTCCTGTCGTTGTTACAGATTGTCCATGTGCTGGCGAGTCAACTTTAATACCAGGACAACCACCAACGGATTCTGAAGCAAGCGTTGCTGCATCAAACAAGTGAGTACTATTAGTGAAAACCTACTCGTCAACATATTCCTGCCCTTGTCCTGTTCTACTCGGGGTCGGCGCAACACGTTTTCTTCTTCCATTCTCCCCTGTCAGACGTCACGGCATCATTTACTCCTTTCTCTTTCATATCATTCAACAATACTTGTCCCATTCTACTCGGGGTCGGCGCAACACGTTTTCTTCTTCCATTCTCCCCTGTCAGACGTCACGGCATCATTTACTCCTTTCTCTTTCATATCATTCAACAATACTTGTCCCATTCTACTCGGGGTCGGCGCAACACGTTTTCTTCTTCCATTCTCCCCTGTCAGACGTCACGGCATCATTTACTCCTTTCTCTTTCATATCATTCAACAATACTTGTTCCACTCTACTCGGGGTCGGCGCAACACGTTTTCTTCTTCCATTCTCCCCTGTCAGACGTCACGGCATCATTTGCTCCTTTCTCTTTCATATCATTCAACAATACTTGTCCCACTCTACTCGGGGTCGGCGCAACACGTTTTCTTCTTCCATTCTTCCCTGTCAGACGTCACGGCATCATTTGCTCCTTTCTCTTTCATATCATTCAACAATACTTGTCCCACTCTACTCGGGGTCGGCGCAACATGTTTTCTTCTTCCATTCTCCCCTGTCAGACGCCACGGCATCATTTGCTCCTTTCTCTTTCATACCATCCCTCACACAATCCATCTATCTTTTCTTTGACCTTCTCTCCCTCTCCATCCTCAAACATTGAAAACCTTCTCAGGTGGAGATTCATTATCGACTCGTGCCTTTGAGTGTAAATATGGTGCTTTTTAACAAACGATGGGGCGGCGCCAAAGTAGTGGCTCTATTAATAAATTATATGATTTTATCAGCTTAATGTAATTATGGAACAATCACCTGTAAACATATTTTGTTCAGCCTGATACTGACCGGCAAATTGCAAAAAACGTAAGAAAATTTGAATTTCGCAGGCTACCCTGATTTCACCTTAAAGTTATCCGCGTGTTAAGACGCGAACGCAAATTACAAGGTAGAATTTTTCAATTGCACCTGGAGGGAAAGTACTCTAAATACTGGAGATAGCAAACTTTACTCAAAGGAAACATTCTTTTATTTTTAAAAAGAAACAAATCTGCATTCACAGATTTTCGAAAATTCGCTTGCCCCATTCGGGCATCGAAGCCGGGATGGATCGACTAAAGTTCGAAAAAATAACATTCTGTACCTTTTTGACATCAATCGATAGGGTCAATCATATGGATCGAATCTCTCTAACAAACATGATAAATTAAATGAACCTTGGTCGGTTCGATTCCCGAGTGTGGCAAGCGAATTTTTGAAAATCTGTGAATGCAGATTTGTTTCTTTTTTAAAACAAAGGAATGTTTCTCTTGAGTAAAATTTGCTATCTCCAGTATTTCGAGTACTTTCCCTCCAGGTGTCATTGAAAAATTCCAACCTGTATATATAAGAACCCAAAAATAATTGTCGGGCAGCAAGAATAAGAATAAATTTATTAATCCATTGTTACAAACATTTTCTAACTTAGCACTATGACAAAATCGTAACAAGTAAAAATTTAACAAAAATATTTAGAAAGCAGAGGTCCACAAACGAGGCTGCGCCTGTACCTTGGGAGGCGGAGTTGCGTTTACTTAAAATTAAAACACATGATTTGTTGATGTGATAAATGCAAGCTTGTAGTAAGTAGCCCACCAGACGCAACACCCGTCCTGCCGGGGCAGCGGAACTATTCGAAAGAGATACCGTGGCCCCGGAACACAAAGGGCGAGGAAGGAACATGGATGGGTTTTAGTCAGTAAAAGTCTGACACTCCCTCCTGCTCCGCCCAGAGCGGGAGAAGTCCTTTGATGATTACCCATCCTAAAAAAAAAAAAAAGACGTAACACCCGTCTGTCCTGATCCACCCTTTTCAATGCGGTTGAACAACCTGTTCTCCATACCCTCTATAACACCCACTCATGGCGCACCTACCAGCAATTTTTATAAATTTCCTCTACTCAATGTTTAAACTCTCCAGGGAACGGACAGCAAGCAATGGCGCTGTATTTCCATGGCGTGGCGCTCGTCTGCCAACGTTCATCATACCCAAGCATTATAGTTTGTGGTTGCATCCGAATTTGACGACCGGCGAATTGAGAGGTGAGTTTGAGTTTTTGATGTGCAATATCTATAAGCGCGGGTAAAACCAAAAAATGGCGTGGCGACGCGTCGCTAACTGTCAAGTTGTCAACCCGGCCCGAACAATCCCGAACATTACCGACTTGTTGAAGCAGCATAAGATCTACATATTCGCCACGGTTTACAACAAGTCAGCTGGTCTTGGGGCACCGGGCCGGGTTACAATCTCGTGACTTCGAGTTCGATCCCAGCATAAGGTTTTTTCTGTTTGTGAATCGAGTCATTTTGTTTTTATTTTATTTTATGTTTGTTTTTTATATTGACTTTTTTTAAAGCATATTGTTTGTACAAAATAATTTGGATGTGTCACATCAGACGGCTCACTTTTTTTTTTGGCTTGCTTGCGATTATAATTGGCATAAAAGTACCCTTAACGAAGGCGAAAGGCACTTGTTCTCCCCGTCATTGTGATATTTTTTTGTTCTAGACCATACCTGGGAACCTTCTAGTTACGGAGATATTTGGGAAGATTTTCCCAAGTTTCATTTTAAAAACAAGTTTTTAATGTTCGACCCCCGTACTATTCAATGCATCCATCAGCACAATGTTTTGAGTGCGTTACATTGAGTCGTTTCCTTGTTTCAGGCGAAGTATCAATAGACTTCAAAGTAGACCGGGACACGACTTTCGTAGTCCTCAACGTCCGCGATATGAACGTGACGGAGCGGGCGCTGTTCAAGTCTGGAGGGTCTCTCGGTCCCAAGGTGGCGAAGACCCTGGAGTATCCTCAAGCTGATCAGAGCTATATCGAGTTTAAGGTTAGTAAACAACTTCTTCTTTTGGCCATATCTTTATTTGGGTTCGTCTCTCCTATCTCCCTGTTGTGTCTGTCCTATGCCTATAATGTCCGTTTACACCAACACTAAGTGTCACCTTACGGCTTGTACACATAAACACGATACGACGTCGCATTGTGCTACGACGCGGCATCGTCTCACAATGCGACGTCGTATCGTGGGAATCTACGATATTGCAATGTGCTACGTTATCGCAACGTGTCACGATTTCGTCGTGTGGTCGGTCGCAGTAAATTTCGAAAAATGGACCGCATTTTGCAAATAACAAATGAATGCGGCACCGGCGAAAGATAGTCTCAACGACGTCGTACTGTCCATCGTAGCACGTTGCGACGTCGTAGATTCCTACGATGCGACGTCTCATCGTGAGACGCTGCCAGGTCGTAGCACGATGCGACGTCGTATCGTGTTTATGAGTACAAGTAGTTACTGAATGCCTAATTCTTGTTTTCACCAATTAATTACTTAGTATTGGTGGAAACGGGTATTAGACATCGAGTTCGCCTAATATTCGTTTCCACCAATACTTAGTAATAAATAGTTCATCGTTTATTTATTTAAAAGTGACACATAACTCAAGCTTATAAAAATAATAATTATTATATTATTAATTAATTAATATTTATTATTATTTTTATATATTCTTCTTCTTCTCTTCTTTCTTTATCTTTTTCGCTTCGAATGACACCTGTTTCAAATCTTTTGGAGGGTGGGGACAATTCTTCACAATGTCGTTTGAACAACAGTAGAACGGATATTGGCTGGCATAACTAAAATTATCTGTTCGTATTTGTAGGAGAAACTTCGTCGCAAGTACAACTACACTCTCAGTCTTCGCTTCATCACAAAACTGGAGAGAAGCGACAAGCAACGAGGGTTCTTCCTGACCGGAACGCATAGACAGTAAGATTTAAATATTTATTACACTGCTACTGTTCTACAGCCATTTGGGCTCGCGATCTAAGATTTTTGAAACCGTCAACATTCTGTACATCAAACTAACTCTACGCAAAAAAATATTGCTGGGAACGACATTTTATTTTTGAGTAAAAAATCACGTTGTACGGTAGGACTCAATGTAACGCACTCCAACCATTGTGCTGATGGATGGATTGAATAGTACAGTGGTCGTGGAGATGTTAAGTAAAAATCTTATATTAAAAACAAGTATTAAAAAAAAAGTGAAAAATGGAACATAGACCCCAAATATCTCCGTAACTAGGAGATTTTTAGGTATAATAAAGAACAGCAAATTGTTCGCAATGAAGGGCAGAACAAGTGCCTTTGGCGTCGTTATGGTACTTTTACACCCGTTATGTTCTTTTACAGTCGCTGCGCCGTATCCCGCTTCTGGCTAACGCACGCGCGCTCCACGTTCCCTTGCTTGGATGAGCCACATTTTCGGGCTACCTTCAAGATGACTATTGTGAGAGACAGGTGAGATTTGTTTTATATTATCTTATTTCTTCGAAAGTGTTTTGAAAAACGTCGTTTGCAGTTGTCGGCCTCCTAACAACCTCGCCTGCGGCTTGGGTGTGATTTCCGCCTCGAATGCAATAAAAAAGTTTCTACACATAGATATCAAAACGAACTTTTCCTTCAAGTGCGACAAATACTACTTACTTACTAGCTTTGCCATTGACAAATGCTTGATTATAAGAGTTTTTTCATTTTGCAGATTTCACGTATCTTTGACAAACATGCCGATAGTAGCCACCGAAGAAGCTGGCTTCTATTTGGGACACCGACTTGTAAGTACTAAGTACTTGTACCTACTCTTCGAAGGGATACGCAGAGATGTAAACCTGCATTGTGCTAGTTTCTGGTGTAACGCAAATCATGTATGAAAAGCAAGCTTATTGACTTTAACTGGACAATAGTTTGAGATTTGGAACTGCGTCTTAGAATTTACTATAATACTTTTTGACCGAACAGATAATCCAGCCATAGATCTCAAAGCCGCAGGCTTGTTAATTTGCTAATTTCATCATCACCAGTCTGTTGCCCTTATGCCAACTCATTTGAGGTCGGCGCAGCATGTCTTCTTCTTCCATACTTCTCTATGACTCGTCATCTCCTTTCTTTCCATATCATCCTTCACACAGTCCATCCATCGTTTCTTTGGTCTTCCTCAACTCTTATACCAATCCACATTCATACTCAAAAAAATCTTCCCGACATTTTTCTCTTCCCCCCGCATCACATGTCCATACCACGATTGCCGATTACTACACAATTTTTCAATCAGCGGGCCTCTTTCAGACTACCTCTTATATGTACTCATTTCTTATTTTATCCATTCGCGTTACACCACACATTCTCCTTGGCATTCTCAAGCACATTCAAATGCCTTTCATTCATCATACAACTTACCAATTTAAGAATACTATTACAAAAGCACCTAAGATTTTTCGTTAATTTTTCAGCTACAAGATGAATTCGCAGTGACCCCCCCAATGCCCCCCCACATGATATCCCTGACCGTCTGCCGCCTACAACGCCGAGCGGCGCCCGAGTTGCCTACCGAAGCGACGCCGAACATTACCGAAGTTACCACGGTGATACCCGAAGGCACTTCGGAGCCGCCTGAAGAAGAACAGTTACCGCCTGAAATCAGCTTGTATAGTGATCAGCAAGTTATTTTGGATGAATCTGGGTGAGTATTGAAAAGTGTTCCAAATTTTTTCTATGAGTGATGGTAAAGTCATTAAATTTATATATTTATGTAGTACGTTTTACAATTAAAAAATCTATTAAAATAAACTAAACTAACTTAAACTCATTTAGATTTTTCTTCATATATAAGACGCACGCTGATAGTGGTAAACAAGCTTACACGAGTAGTTAGTATTTCAAAGTTTTTAAATTTTGGTGCGACATAACTTTTTCTAACCCATGCATTATTTTATCCCAAATTATCACACATTTTCCTTGAAATGCTACAATTTTTTTAAACGTTACAACACCATCTTCGGCGTAGGTATGTTCGATCGTCAAATTGTTTGTGCAATAGGTACATCTCGAGCGTGTTTTTTTTGCTTTTTATCCAATAAGGATTACATTAAATAGAATCTAATCTCGATACCTAATAGGTGCTAATAGGTAATACCTACCCTAACGGATCGACCAGGGTTCTTTTTAAATATTGTATGTTTCTTTTGCAGACCTCTTCTTGAATGGGTGCAGAAGACGATCCAGCATTTCGCTTTTGAGCTAAACACATCATACCCACTCCCGAAATTCGGTAAGTCATGATGACTAAACTATTAAAGTGAGAAAAATCTGACAACCAGTCCAAGGGGCAGCGTATTACCCAGTACTAACTGGGTTAAGGAGGTCAGATAGGCAGTCAAGCAATGTAAAATACTGGTATTCGGCTGCATCCGGTAAGACTGGAAGCCAACCCCAACATAGGTGGGAAAAGGTTAGGTAGATGATGATAACGTTTAGGTACACAAGTTTTCTCTGGTTCCAGTCAGTCTGAATTATTTGTTCTCTTTCAGATATCGTGGTGGTGGAAGGCGGTAACCCTTATTCAGAGGGTTGGGGGTTGATTACACTGTCTCCCTCAACCCTTTCAGATTCGAAGACGATAGCAAGATTGTTGGCTCAACAGGTGAGATAGATTTTAATTCTAACTAGCGGTTGCCCGCTACTCCCATCCACGTGAAATTGTTGTATTAAAATATTACTCCTCCATTTAAATCGGGGAATCCCCAATTGTCAACAATTAGTACCAGAAGTTGACCAGTCAAAAATGGTGACACAGGTCATAACAGCTTTATTTCAAATCCCATTTTTATTTTATCTTTTCTATCCCAGTGGTTCGGCGGCACAGTATCCCCTCGCTGGTGGTCCTCCCAGTGGCTCCTGGAGGCTCTGACGTCAGTGCTCGCGGAGAAGGCCCCCGCCCCCGCGCACTCCGACGCGCAGAGACCTGCCGATGCACTACTTCTTGATCATGTACTCCCTGCGCTGAGGTAAGAACCATAATAAACTGAATAGGGAAAAAGTCAATTTTGCAACTCGTGGAGACCATTTTCGTAATCCCATGTTGGGCGCCATCTGAATAGTCCCATGTTGGGCGCCACTTTTTGAATCCCATGTTGGGCGCCACTTTTAGAGTCCCATGTTGGGCGCCATTAAAGTGGTCAGCCCATAATTCGTACGATCAGTCGCAAAGGGTATCGTGTTACCTATTAACTGGATTGTGAAGAGATTGTGGCGAAATGTGGGTGGTGTGTACTAATAATAAAATAAAATGAAAATACAAAAGCCTTATTATTTCTTACAGAATTTAGGTTTACAAAGTGTTTTGTTAGTAACATAAAGTGTATTTTGTTTGTAGTGATAGTTTGCTGTTTGCTCTTGATGAGTTATTAACTGTATTTATTTATTTTTCTATTTTTAGTAAGTAGATAATTACTCCGCAAGAACCCCTCTGCAGGTAAAGGCCTCCTCCAAGGTGTTCCAGTCTTCTTTGGATTATGCTATTTGCATCCAGTTTGGACCCTTTTTTTTTTCGGATGGGAAATCATCAAATGATTCCTCCCGCTCTGGGCGGAGCAGGAGGGAGTGTCAGACTTTTACTGACTAAAACCCATCCATGTTCCTTCATCACCCTTTGTGTTCCGGGGCCACGGTATCTCTTTCGAATAGTCCCGCAGCCCCGGCAATCCAGCTTGGACCCGCTGTGTGTTTTATTTAATCTTCCCATCTATTTCGGGGTTTCCCTTTTTTTTTCCTTGGGTGTACTATTTATGTGATGTTATGTAATTATGGTCTTCTTATTTCAGGTTAGATTCAAGCAACTCTGTGCGGGCAGTCGCATCACCGAGATTAGAGAGAGCTGATATTGAAGGCGCTACTGATGAACTGTCTTTACATAAGGTAAAACAATGCACAGAATAATAAATTGCTAGCGACTTTCGTCCACGTGAAGTTATTATAAAAAAATTACTGATTTGGAGAAAAGAATACGTAAGGATCACAGCACATGGCGTTCTGTAATTATTCCTACCTCCGTAGAAAAAATGTTTTTTTTTTTTTTTCTTTTATCCAGGGAGCAGCCATAGTGAGCATGGCGATAGAGGCAGCAGGTGAGGCAGCCGGACGGGCCGCACTCGCGCGACTGCTGCGCGACCATCGCTTCGCTAGTGCCGATGCTAGGTACACTTTTAGATTTTATCCCATACTAAAATTATAAACCGGTAAAATTTGTTAGTATGTTGGGGTAATCTTCGGAACTACCGATCCGATTCCGAAAATTCTTTCACTAACGGTAACCTACACAACATTACCCTCGAGTGTTAATATGCCGATCCATCTTTCAAGAAAGTTCCACAGCTTTCTCGAAACTTTACAGCTTAGTAGTGGAACATTCTAAGATAATTCTCGAATCTTGCACACAGTTCCATAGTGGAATATTCTAGACTCGAACGTAATCTAGAATGTTCTCGTAAAGCAGCCGACGTAACCGTTACATGGGACTTAAACATAACTGGCGAAATGTAAGTATGAACATTTCTGCCTAACTCTTCGGGAAAAGAAGCATGTTGTTGATGATACTTCTTCTTCCTCAATCTAAATTGTGTCGACCCAGAACTGACCCACCAGTGCGGCGCCTTCAGTAGCGTCCATCAGTTCCTGAAATGAACAAAAAACATACTATAGCGCTGTCTCTTTCTTTCCAGGGACCTTTGGCGTGCATTAGAGCGAGACGGCTCAGACGATGGTGTGGGCAGCAACGCTTGGGATGGGTGGTGTGAACGACCCGGATATCCGTTACTGTGTGCTACTTCGATGGGGAATGATGTGGTTCTCAAGCAAGAGAGGTGAGTCTTTCAAGTTGTATTCATCATCTTCATCATCATCGGCTTCTAGGGCTTATAAAGTTTCGTGTACTTGCTATTAACAGTTGAGGAGTTCCCTCGTGAGGAGACGATCTTGGCAGTAAGATCAGGTCATATCTGTTCTTGCGGGACTTACAAGCATAGTGCTATGTTATAATTATGATCATGAACCTATCTCACTAGGTCTAACTTCGAGAAAGAGGTCAATCGTTGAATCCGACTCGGCTTGGCAGCGTTCAGGAAGTTGCGCGGTATCTTCTCGTCCAACTTACCGCAGTGTCTCAAGACGAAAGTCTATGATCAGTGTGTGTTGCCAGTGATTACATACGGGACCGAAACGTGGTCGCTCACAATGGGCCTTATCAGAAGACTTCACCCAAAGGGCAATGGAGAGGGGTATGCTCGCAGTTTCCTTGCGCGATCGAATCAGAAAAGAAGACATCCGCAAGAAAACCAAAGTTAACGACGATAGCCCGAAGAAAAGCCAAACTTATGTGGCAGTGGGCAGGGCACATTGCTCGCAGAACGGATGGCCGATGGGGCCGAAAAGTTCTGAAGTGGCGACCGCGAACCGGAGAACGTTGCGTTGGAAGAATTCCCACTAGGTTGAGCGGTGACCTGGTGAAGGTTGAGGGAATCCGCTGGATGCGAGTGGCACGGGACCGGGACATGTGGCGACACTTGGGGGAGGCGTATGTCTAGCAGTGGACGTTTTTGGGCTGAAATTATGATGACCCATCTCAGTCTTGTATGAATAATTCGTCCATTTCGCATTTTAATGTGTGTATTTTTGTGTTGCAAATATCGTTATATGAGCTTTTTCAAGAAACATAAAACTATCTCAAATGCCTCGTTCCATGAGAAAGGAACAGCTACTGATAATATACTCCTTGTCTGCAGGTTCCTGATGACTGCTGAGCCACCAGAACCTGAACCTCCGATGGTGAACTATCTCCTAACGCTTGACCTTCGAGCTGATCTGGATGAACTGTTCTATGAGCCTGGTAAGGATTTTCCTCATCTTTTTATTCATTTTTGTGCCCCAAATGATGCAGTCTTTTTCTTTATCGTGCGGTTCCTGCCTAATCGTGTCAGAGTTTTATGCCACCCATGGGGCTCTGTCTTGGGTTTACATGCCGTCGAGAAATATCTCTCAGGCATGCTGGTTTTCTCACGATGTTTTCCTTCACCGAAGCAAGTGATAATTTACAATACGCACATGAACCTGCAAAATCAGAGATGCGCTTCTTAGATTCGAACCCTAGACTTACGCAGTTTTTTTTTTTAAAACTTCATTGCGGAAGCCAGACGATTGAATTGTTTCTCATAACTCCAGCTTCATTGAATCGGCGCTTTTCTGGTGCTGGTCACTAATTGTGTCTGGCTTTCAGGAGTTGCAGTTAAGTCTTTTCAATGATTGATTTGCCAAGTCAACTAAATCATCATCATCTGCGTAGCCTTTTCCCATCTATGTTGGGGTCGGCTTCCAGTCTAACTGAAAGCAGCTGAATACCAGTAGGTATTTTAAATGGGGCGACTGCCTATCTGACCTCCACAACCCAATTATTATTGGGTAATATGATACTCCTTGGTAAGACTGGTTGTCAGACTTTCGGGCCACTGACAACAGCTTAACGTGCTTTAAGAGGCAAGGAGTAAATTTGGTATGTAACCACGGACCTAGCCAAGCGTGGCTTAACCTGAAGATCGACCTGAACGGCTGTTATTATTTCGCTACGAGGTCCTCCAAGTCAAGCCAAAGCAACAGACATTTCAATAGGCGAGACGACAAAAAAAATCTAATCAGTCCGTCAGTTAGATTATCAAGAAATATTTGACCCGTGTATTTTCTTTTGTTACGTTAACCAAAATTGACGAAGATATGGCGCTTTTAAAATTCTCAATACGTCACGCCTAGGTATAATTTTTAGCTAGTTCTGACGTCACGAGCCCCCACTCCCGAGTTTTGATGCGTTTTATCTTTTGTCAATATTCATTGATTTACAAAAACAAAAAATACGTATCCATTAATTTCCAATACTCTGACGGACTAAATAGATTTGCAATTTTTTGATACTGTCGTCACGCCTATTCCCCCCACCAGTGGTGGCCACCAGATAAACGCTGAGTCTTAAAACCTCAAATTCCCCCACAGAAAACCTCACAGACTCCGAAGAAGACACCAACTCCACAACTACCACGACCCCAGCACCAACCACGCGTCGCCCCACAGCTAAAACGACTAAAGCACCGCCACATAAGTGGATCATACCTGTCACTTTTGTGGTGGGACCTCTGGACGTGGAAGACGAAGAGAATAATGTAACTGCTTGGAAGAATGTGACGCATAACTATCATAATGCTACTTGGTAAGTTAACGTTACATCACGCCTGTCGATATCTGAAATGGAACCTATAAACTACGACATCTAAAAATAAATTTTACTTAAATCATGATCTGTCAAATGACCAATTTGTTCGAGACGCCATTGTTTAATTATTGTGTCTACTTCGTGGACAGATCATGGGTTAACATACGTACGGTGCAACCGCATATTCTGCAATTCAGCAGTTTACGCCAAATTTATTTTAACTCACAATAATTAGTTCAGTTCGCTATAAGCTATAAATTCAGCCAGGCGTTCTCGTTACATCCAACAATGGCCGCGTCACTCACTTTATTTCCATTAAGCTAATTTTAAGTACCTTTGGGACAATAGAGTATTGTTTTAGTACTTTACCTCAAACTCTCCTCATCTAAAAGTAATGTATGGTCTAGGGTATCATACTCTTTTTGGTCCTTCGAGCCGGATTTGAACCAGTGACGATGGATCGAACCTAGTTGACCTGAACAACCTGGTAAAATTTTCCGCCAAATGCTACTAAGCATTAGCAACAATCCGGCAACAATCATTGTGCAGAAGCACACCAAATTCAAAGTATACAACATCTATCTGTTTTTCGGTTTCAACATTTTCTACGCACTTACGCGATATGCTATCGCGCATGAATTCACCGCTAGAGGCGTTCGTGTAGAGTAGGGTCTTCCGAAATGTCAGATGTCATACAATGTTCGCGCGTTGCGTGCTTTTTATCACGTACTTTTACTAATACTCACGATTGTGATCTAGATTGAGCCCTTTCTGATTTATTATGACTTGAAGATTTTAAGTAGCAACTTAAGATTTTATTCGTTAGTATTTGGAGGTAGAATGATTTTTAAATGTTCCATGCTTGCTAATTTTAGGGAGAATATTGTAAATATGTTACACTATGTTGTTGTACGTAATAAAATAAACTTTGTACTAAGTTATCGGTACTTTAAACTATAAAATAGAATTATTGACAGGACCTTACTCGACAGTGGCGCCATCTGGTGAGCTCAAAAACGATAGCCCCCATTACTGTATAATGCAGACCATCACTCGCAGCTAACTTCTGAGCCGCCATAAAGTTTGAACCCATAACCCACTACTTTTTATTCGTTATTTCGTATTTATCACTTGTTTTTTTCCTATTCAGGTACGACACTGACAATAAAACCAGGATATCCCGGTGGACGGAGAACGTCACGCATTTGATATGGATGAACGACACTGAGAGTAAGTATTTAAGTAACATGTATGACAACGAAGGAGGCTACATAGAGGGAGATGTCTCCCACTCTGTTTGCCCGCGCCCGTAGATCTGGGCGCAAGAGGAGGGCCGACAATGCCCTCTTTCTATTGTTGTCAATGTTGACACATAAACCTAATTTTCTTCTTTTAATTTAAAACGAGTGCGACTGTTCCGTACCATTATCTATACAACATTAGACAAAACGGCAAACAAATCACGTTTGTTGTATGGGAGCCCCCTTTTTTTTTCGGATGCGAAATCATCAAATGACTCCTCCCGCTCTAGGCAGAGCAGGAGGGAGTGTCATACTTTTACTGACTAAAACCCATCTATGTTCCTTCATCGCCCTTTGTGTTCCGGGGCCACGGTATTTCTTTCGAGCAGTCTCGCAGCCCCGAATGGGACCCCATTAAATATAGTTTTTTTTTTTAAATTTAATTATTTATTTTTAAAGTAAATACTGTACTGTTGCCGTTATTAATATCGAGCAAAAGACGGCAAATAATCACTTTTAAATATTTATTTTATTCTGTTTTTGTTTTTTTAGTATTTGTTGTTCTGTGAAAATTTCAACTGACTAGCTATCACGGTTCATGAGATACAGTCTAGTGAGAGACAGACAGATAGACAGTGGAGTCTTAGTAATAGGGTCCCGTTTTTACCCTTTGGGTACGGAACCCCAAAAAGGTTACAAATAATATTGTACGTTATTCTTAGTACGCACCAGGGTGTGCTAATGAATGTCATAGTGTCGTGTATGCACCTCGACATGCTTCTGAGAACTAAGAACTCAACAATTTCTGTCTTTGCAGTGGTCATACCAGACCTCGGGAAACACAAATGGGTGAGATACAACGTTGGAGCGAGAGGACTCTACCGAGTGGCGCCACAGGATAGGACGGATGGAGAGGTAAGCGTAATATGATGGAAGGCTTTCTTGTATAGAACGGCGATATAGAAGTATTGCTGAACCATGTCAGTGAGCCAATGTCAAAACGGCTTAAGGTGGAAGCGCTAAGGAAGCCCGCGAAAAAGTTTGAAATAGGGAATATGTAAGAAATACAAAACTCTTTTTGTATTGGCGCATAAAAACATTACGGTACACTTGTTTAAGTTTCTAAAACATCTCTTATTTTACACTTTAATGTTTTATGTAGTATTTTTGCTTGAAAAAATCACATACAAATAGTAAAATTACTTTATTAAGGTGGATGCTCCAGGGTAGCCCGCGAAATTCAATTTTCTTACGTTTTTTGCAATTTGCAGGTCAGTGTCAGGTTGTATGTTGATTAAACTATGAATCGCGGCTGTAACACGTATGTAGGTACAGAATTATAATCATCAAAATCATCAATACAACTCTCCAAGCGCATAAAGGTGCAGGAATGACTTTGACCTTGAAAAAGTAAATTCACAAATTACAAGCAGTAGTTGAACTTAACTTTTAATACTTTTCTTGGGTTTATAACACTGTACTTTATTGATTTAAGTAAAGAAAAAATTACATGCATATTCCCAATTATCCACCAGCATTTTAGTTAAAAATTTGATCAACCCACGATTTATTTATGAAAGTTAACGAAAGAGTTGTGCAAGTGGCAATGTAAATTATATAAAACTAAATTTTATAAATGGTTACTTGAACATAGTTTATAAAGCTTAAGGTGGATACTCCAGGGTAGCCCGAGAAATTTAAATACTTACGTTCTTACGTTTTTTGCAATTTGCCGGTCAGTGTCAGGTTTTATGTTGTGGTGTTTGATGCCTGCTTACCGTTTTCCCTGTATTCAAAATGTTTGCATGCTTGGTCTTATCCTAGCTAAACATGTTTGTGCTATTTAAGCTTGTAACACCTTTGTATACTATGTTTTACGCGATTAAATATACTACTACGAGTACTACGGGTCGAGTATTATTTGAGTCCATCGACACGCAAGGAGGAAGAATAATAATAACTTACACATGCCAAACGTAAATAACAGCCTTAGTGTTAATTCTTAAGTGTGTGTTCATCCTCAGTCAGCGGAAGCAGCGGCCCACCGCGCTGCAGACCTGTACGCTAGCGGTGCAGCGGCTGAGAGGGCGCTGCTACTAGACGACGCCTTCGTACTGAGTCGCGCGGGCAGACTGCCAGCTAGCAGGGCTATCGCTGCCGCTGGTAAGACCTACTTATTACGTCTTAAGAGGGAACAGGGGCTGCGATTCTCCATAAAAATGTATTCCCCTTTTTCTTCTTGAGTAATGAGCAATCATTTTTTGTTTTCTAAAATCTAGGTCTGCTGTAGACACGTATCCCTGTCATATCCTTTTTTTTCAGCAACTAGTAAGTAAAGAAAATAATTATGACCCTCCAAAAATTACAAAAATGCCCCATCTTTGTGATGAGAGGACTGTACCAGAAAAAAACGAAAAGATTTTAACATAAATAAAAGAAATTAATAGGAACCTAGACATACATACCCTTTCTTAAAAATTTAAGCTGTTTCCGAGGAGAAAAAAGGGAAATATGAAATGTCGATCTGGTCAAAATTGTTGTGAGACAATCGGTTTGAGCGACTGCTGTCCCTATCGCACACTACGGGGGCAGGCTTGACGTAGCGGCAATAGTTTCTTAACAAATACATACCGGCTCGTACACATAAACACGATACGACGTCGCATCGTGCTACGACGCGGCATCGTGCACGATACGACGTCGTATCGTGGGAATCTACGTTTGAAGTCAACCTACTGCTTATCTTTTTGCTGTGCTTTAGAACAGGAAAATACGACCTATTTTCACAACACTGCAGATTTATTGCTACTTGTTTTGATATAGAGTCCCACGATACGACGATGCTGCGTCGTAGTACGATGCGACGTCGTGTCGTGTTTATGTGTACGAGTCGTACCTCGCAGGCCCTATTCCCTCTTAATACTCATGAGTTCAGGACCCTCTCTTCGAAACACGTGACGCTCTCGGTGACAAATTATTATATTAAGAATGACGAACCGCATGGCGCAGCGGTAAGAGGCTGCCTTACGTTCTTAGGGTTCCGGGTTCGAATCCCGGTAGGAGCAAATGTTTGTGTGATGAGCATGGACATTTGTTTCCGAGTCATGGATAAGTATGTATTTACAAACAAAAAGTATCTATGTAGTATATCAACTATCTGGTCAACACAAGCCTCGTTGCTTAGTAAGGCACTAGATAGCGCTGTGTGTAATGTCCAGCGATATTTATTTATCCAGCGATATTTATTTATTTACAAACAAAAAGTATCGTAAGTATTATATCAACTATCTGGTGTCCACGACACAAGCCTCGTTGCTTAGTGAGGCACTAGATGGCGCTGTGTGTAATGCCCAGCGATATTTATTATTATATAGTTAAACTTCTAACCAACATCTCTCTCCCTCAGCTCGACTCAGCACAGAAAGCCACTGGGCGCCCTGGCGCGTGGTCCTCAGCCACCTGTCCTGGTGGCGCGAGCTGCTGCAGCTGGCCAGCTCCGGGCCTCACCTCAGCCGGCTGCTGCAGACCCTGCACCCTGCCCAGGTGCTCGTGTACTCCACTGAACAGCTGCAGGCGTCTCTTGGAGAGGACTTGCTGTAAGTCAACATCAAACTAGACTTTTTCCCAATTATGTTAGGGTCGGTTTCAGTCTAACCGGCGTTGGCCTATCTGACCCCCACAACCCAGTAATAGGGTTGATGACTGACTAAAAAAAATATGATTCTGTTTAGTTCGTCAGTTAGATTATCGAAAAATATTGGATACTAACGTGTTTTTTGTTTTAACAAATTTATAAAAATTGACGAAGATAAAACGTGTCGAAGATCATGAGTGGCTTGTGATGTCACATTTGAGTAAAAAATGTACTCAAATGTGACGTCATACGAGTTTTCGACGCACTGTATCGTCTTCATTTTTTGTTTACGTGAAAAAAGAAAAAATATATGTCCAATATTTTTTGGAAATCTATCTGACGGACTAATTAGATTTTTTTTTGACCAAGTTTTTGTAACAATATTTTGATTTAAAAGAGTGTCCATGGAATTTCTTGCCCGTTCTTCTCCATAGAGATCTACGCTAGGGAATGGGCAACTACAGTACTTTCACAGTTTTTATGTCTTGCGACTGGGACTGTAGCTACATTTAATTTTCATCTTTGTTTCGACAATTCAAAATTGCCTGAAACTGGCCTACTTGAAATAAATGCTTTGATTTTGATCTTGTCATCTGATAGTCTTTCCTAAAATACTGGGTGTAAAATATCCTTTATAACACATTTGCTCGTAAAGGGTCTCTTATTTCACCAAATTCAATATCGTAATGTATCTCATTACGCACTTGTGCTGTAAAGTAAAATGCACGGTCTATACTTTTTTAAATCTTAGCAAAGAGTTTTTATGTCAGAAAAGTGGTCAACATTTTATGAATAAAATTAACTTTGGGAGATGAAATATAATAAATAAACATTTAATTCTTTAATTTAATTAATTTTGACAATAAATTACAACCATTTGTGTATCTGTAAAAAAACACAAAAATATTAATACTTTATTAGTAATACTGGCTGTTTTTTGTGTTACTTGTTCACAAATTAGCGAGGCACGCGCATCAGCGCTTTTTTTTAAGGCCTTAAAAAAAGCGCTGATGCGCGTGCCTCGCTAATTTGTGAACAAGTAAAAATTATTCCGCGCGCTTTTTCTTTTCGCTGTATTGGTTTTATTTATTTTATTTGTTTTATTTATTTCCTCGCAACTATGTTATAAAACGTCGTATGACATACGTGCGCTTTGATAATTACAGCCTCTGCTTTTTTATCGCCCTAGCCTGCGGCTCGGGCAAGCAATATCGCCTCGGCTGTAATTTTCAACTTACCGCACTTAGATCATAATGTACTATAACGAAACGGAAAGGCACTTGTTCTCCCCGTCATTGCGAATTTTTTTTTAATATAATGTAATAATAACGCAAAAATTTGGTTGCAATAACAACGCTTTGCGAGAAACGCAAGTCTCTACATCCAAGATGCGTTTCTCGCAAACATTTAGCGTTACTAATGTCGAGACTAGGAACCTTCTAGTTACGGAAATATTGGGGGTCAAAGTTCCAACTTTTTCACGAGGTTTTTCACAATGTTATAACTTTACTTTAGATAACTCCATAACCTCCACAATCCCGACCATTCAATGCATCCATCAGCATAAAGTTTTTAGGTTTACTTAGTTTGATGTACAGTCGTGTTCTTTCCGCCTGATCAGTTAAACATTTTTTCGCTTAAATTATGCTGAGGCGCCGAGCCACGCCCCCTTAAAGTTTAGGCCTATATTAGGAAAGCAAACTCTCGTTTGGCGTGCGTCGTCAGTGGGCTCGGCCGATCGGTATCTTTTCATTCATTATTTCCATACAAAGTCAACGGGGCGGGGCTAGAGAGCGTTTCTATGTTGTAAGTGCAAGCAAAAAATAGCTTAGTGGTGATCAGGTGGGAGTGTCCTCGATAGTACAGAATGCTTGGTTGACGGCTTCGTGAAGGGTCCGTTTACACCCTGTATAATATTTTATTATTTTCAGATGGTTAAGCGGAGCCCTATTAACAGCAGGAGTGGAATGGGAGAACGCCGCAGTGACGAAGCAAGCGGTGGGCCTGTTCGACTCATGGCTGGAATCCAACCAGACTATACCTGATATATACCAGGAGGTAAGTTATTAAAGGAAGACATAGAAAGAAAGAAATAGTAGATTATGTACATCAAGTGAAAAACTATACAACATTAGACAAAATGTACATCAAGTGAAAAACTATACAACATTAGACAAAAATGTACATCAAGTGAAAAACTGTTCAACATTAGACAAAAATGTACATCAAGTGAAAAACCGGCCAAGTGCGAGTCGGACTCGCGCAGGAAGGGTTCCGTACCATTATCTATACAACATTAAACAAACCGGCAATAAAATCACGTTTGTTGTATGGGAGGTCCCCTTAAATATTAATTTATTCTCTTTTAAGTAGGTATTTGTTGTTATAGCGGCAACAGAAATACATTATCTGTGAAAATTTCAACTGTCTAGCTATCACGGTATATATGAGATACAGCCTTGTGACAGACAGACGGACGGACAGCGGAGTCTTAGTAATAGGGTCCCGTTTTTACCCTTTGCGTACGGAACACTAAAAAAATGAATTTAATTAGAGGGACTAAGTTGAATCCCGAGAGCAGCGAAGGATTCGAGAGTAAAATCCCGAGCGTAGCAAGGGATTCGAGATTAGAATACTGAGCAAAGCGAGGTACTTATTATACAAGAACCGAGATAATTTATTTCGCGAGTTGTGTACTCTACCTTTTACCATTGACTGCGAGAATTTTATTCACTGTTATCGATGATCAAATGCCCTTTTTCGAGTGGCAATGGTAAAAATGTATTTATTTGTCTCGCATGGGACAAAACAAAATGGCAATAAAAAAATAATAATATGAAAAGTAAACTTAAAAATAAGACTGAAATTGGTCCTGTACGAGGCCAATATACCAAAATGCCTCTAATAATTTTATTCAACATTACTATTGTTACTGTTGATCATTGATTCAGATAATAATGTCGTCAGGAAACCCAAGAGCCCTAGCACACGGCGTATTTTAAACACCCAGACGACGCGCGTTTCAGGAACCCGCGTTTTCTGCGCCGTTTTTTTAAACGCGCGTAAAACGCGATACAAACGCGCGTGCGAAGCGCGTACAAAGGGTCAACTGACGAGGAGTCTCAGACCAAAACGCGTAAGCTACGAGCAACTACAGCGCGTCTGTATCGCTGTATCTGTCCGTATACGTGCAGTAGACGCGCGTTTCACGATCGCCCCGTGTGCTAAGCTAACAAGGTTGCGTTCAAATCTCGTTTAAAGCGCGTATACGCGCGACATCTGCGCGTCGTCTGCGCTTTTAAATACGCCGTGTGCCCTTAGGCTTAAGACAAAGATGAAACATTTTTTTTTATTCGAGTCAAGTTCTTCACTGAAGAGTTTTCTTTATTTCCCAGGCTGCCTTCTCAGCAGGCGTGCGCACACACGGGCTGCCTGCCTGGCAGGCCTGCTGGCGAGCTCTGACGGCTTCCTACTCCGCGCCCAGACCGATGTACTCGCACAGGGCTCTGCTGATCGCCTTAGCTTCACCTCAAGATGATTGGCTGTTCTATAGGTACGTATACATGACAGATGTGTTTTTGGGTTTTTCCTTCAGGAATTTCTCGGAAAATTTTACTTTATTTTGAGTGTTGGTAACTTTCTTCAAGAATTTCTTTTCCCAAAAATTTCCTCTTTTTTAATTTGAATAAAACAATATGAATGAAACACTTTTAGTGTTTGAGAAAACTATGTGTAATTTATTTCATCACCGCTGCTCTCAAAAACGGTGAAGGAAAACATCGTGAGGAAACCGGCATATCCTAGAACCAAAAAATTCGAAGACATGTGACATCTACCAATCCGCACTGGGTACGCGTGGTGGATTATAGCCCATTCCCTTTCTTAGAGAGGAGGCCTGTGTCCCAGCTGTGGGAACATTAATAGGCTGATGATGACGATGATGAGAAAACTGAGTTTTTTTTAAGTGATCTATAACTTATTTACTTATAACTGTTAGTTAATATGCCTACGTCTCGTAGCTATCGGTGTTTCTATTGAGCTTGAAATATCCTATCCGCGGCACTCGATTCACTTGTTTCATAGAAAAAACAAATAAAGCTTTTCTGTTACGTTTTCTGTAAAACGATCCGTAAGCTAAATGTCAAACGGACAGAGATAGCAACCATCCGTTACCTGTTAACTTAAGTTATTTAAAATGGCCGTTAGTCACGTGGGTGCGGTTCGGTAAAAAATAATGGTAATAGGGAACGTACAAACGCACGTAATGTTTTCTTCACTTAAATCAATAAAATACAGTACTATCAACCCAAGAAAAGTATTAAAAGTTAAGTTCAACTACTGCTTGTCGCACAAAAATAATATTAAGCTCCTGCAATTTTCTACGACAGCTCAAACTCCGTAGATGTGGGGCCATGATGTGACGTCATTATCTACAATCTGCCTTGTTTACATCTAATTTTAGGCCTTAATAAAATAATTAAATCAAGTAAAAATTGCAATAACAATATTATAATAAAACATTAGTGAAACTTTTAGCACTTTTCAAAAGTGTTTTTTGTCACACTGAACTTTGACGTCAATACCGGCGTTATCGAGGACGGTGTGTTTTGACAGTGCGTTCCGTTTCACCAAAAACATGCTACATAAAACAGTAAATTGTAAAATAAGTAATGTATTAGCAACTCAAACATGTGTACCACAATGTTTTTATGCGCCAATACAAGGCATATTTCATAAATAAATAAAAAACTTGAGAGGTGTCAAATTTTATTTTTTTCATAACAAAACATTCAACCACGTGCTTCCCACCCCCTCACCCCACGCACGGGTCGACCTCACCTCTGCCGAATCGTGTCTCTAACTTGCGGACGCAATTAAATCCGTCGTTTATATTGATAAAAACTTATATTATTATTTGCGATATACGGTATCACTATAAGCGGTGAAATGGATGGTGGCTTACTATAGCAAAAAGTGTCGTTACAACTTTTCGTCTTAATTTTTTCCGTCTAGCCCCCTTTCGCAACGCGCGATAAGGAACTTCGTTCCAAAAGAGTTTTGTATTTCATGCATATTTTGTTCCAGGTTCGCGTTTTCAACATTATCAAATGAGGCACAAAGAAGTCGCGAATGGCGGCTATGGGTGACAGCACTATTTTCTGCCACGTGCAGGTAAAAACTCACCATGTTTTGTTTCTTAGCCAATCATTTACTGACACTCATCTGCCTAGACTTTTCCCAAATAAATTGGGGTCGGCTCCCAGTCTAACCAGATGCAGTTGAATACCAGTATTTTACATGGAGCGACTGCCTATCTGACCTCCACAACCCAGTTAGTACTGGGTAATACGGTACCCCTTGGTAAGACTGGTTGTCAGACTTTCGGGACACTGACTACCTGGCCCCTTATTCACAACGCTTCGATTCGATTTTCGATTCGGAAAGTCGTATGTCTATCTTTTTTTGACATTACGAAATCGAGCGAGATAGACATACGACTTTCCGAATCGAAGCGTTGTGAATAAGGGGCCTGTAACGACTGTAACGACTGTACGGAGGAAACTCGGTATGTAATGAATGGTCACCCATCCACAGACCAACCTTGGCAAGCGCGTATCACGCGTATTAACCTTGAAGATCGACCCGTGCGTGCTGTTATACTACAATTACTATTAAACATTTTTTTACCGATACGGTGCGCGTAAATCTTGTTTGTTTTCAAACTAAATAGGTACCTACTAAAAGTACAAGCATTCCATTGAAGGAAATAAATATTGTTCTTATTAATTCATTGCTTCTTTCTTTCTATATCGTGTGGTTAGTGCCTAACCTGGTGTCAGAGTTTTTATACCGCCCATGGGCCTCTGACTTGGCGGCATGTAACCGTCGAGAAATATCTCTCAAGCATGCTGGTTTCCTCACGATGTTTTCCTTCACCGAAGCAAGTGATAATTATACAATACGCACACGCCTTGGGTTCGAACTCGAGACCTATGACTTGGCAGTCCGACGGTCACACCACTAGGCTATCACTGTTATAATTAATTGCTTTTACACTGTTATTCATTAACTTCTCAATGAATCCCCTAGATGGCGCGGCGCGGCAGGTATTTGGCGTATCTTACGCCCGCTGCCAGTTCTACCGCCATCAGCTCTGCAAGCAGCTGCAAGGTGTCTACATCAACCTTACGATTATTATCGGGTAAGTTGTTCTATATTGTTTGAGCAACTGTTGGGCAACTGTCTGGCAACTCATGAGCACAAGGGATATACAAAACAGTCCCAAGAGTTCGATGACTGACTCAGCCTTGGCTCATATTGATGATATGAAATGATGTTTATTTTTGCAAGTAGGTTTTTACAAACACTTTTTCACGTCATTTTTTAAAAACTAGATGGGGCCATTGTTTCGTACCTGACTACTCTGAGAAGAAACAGCCGAAACAAACTCAGAGGTCATAGTCCCTTTTGAAGTCCAGACATAATCTTGCTCAATTCACATGAGGACTATGCAGATTAGTGTCTGAGATGGTCTGTAGAAGAAAGAACCAAACAGATTTGAGTGGACCTGTCCAGTCAGTGCAAGCATTTGTCAGTTATCGTGTAGCTCGACTTATAACTCAAGGAGCTCAACGAAACGACGAACAACACAAAAGAAAGGATTTTGGGTAGGTCGCTTATAGTACTCAAACTGCCAGACAGTCGTGGGGATCAAAATAAAATATGTGACCCACATTGTCCTCACACTCACAATAATTAAATAAAATTAATAATAATTTACAAAATGAATATCAATAAAAAAAACATATTGCAGGAGTTTTATCGATATTAATCGATCAAATGTGCATAAGATCTAACTACATCACTAATTGAGTAGCAACAATCGTTGCAAAACCAACTTTATTCTAATAGGAAAAGGTTCATTTTAGGTGGCATATACAGGAGGCATCACGCCACGATAGCGTCATACCATCTTCAGTTACAGCATACGAGTTGGTTTTACTCCCTAGGTGTGCATATACAGGGTGTAAACAACCTCATCACGAAGCCGTCAACCAAGCATTCTGTACATCAAACTAAGTAACTCTACGCAAAAAATATTGCTGGGAAACGACTTTATTTTTGGGTGTGAATAATCACGTTTTGTGGTAGAACTCAATGTAACGCACTCAAAACATTGTGCTGATGGATGGATTGAATAGTACGGGGGTCGTGGAGGTGTTTAAAGTAAAACTCTCACATTAAAAACATGTAACTAAAAAAAAAAAAAACAAAAAGTTGGAACTTTGACACCCAATATCTCCGTAACTAGAAGGCTCCCAGGTATGGTGTAGAACAAAAAAATGATCGCAATGACGGGGAGAACAAGTGCCTTTCGGCTTCGTTTAGAGGTGTTTTACACCCTTAAGACGTTTCACATAAAAAAAACAAAGAAGTAGAGATAGGAAAGACGGACCAAGTGATACAGGGCAATGACTCCATATTAGTGTCGGGTCTTACTATATTGCTACGTTTTTCTTTCTCTGACAGTTCAAAGAGCTGTTCGGCGACTTACGCGGCGCATCAATAGCACTCGACACGATCGCGCTCAACTCTGCCTGGGTGCTGAGAGCCGACAACGACTTACAACGGTACTTCAATGCGTTAGCCCAGCATTAAGAAAAAAACAGGAATTTTAGACTCTGTATAGACTGTGTGTAGTGATTTATTGTAATTTGTGGCGCAACGTTGCCCGACTATGGAGCAACTTTGGACAACTGTGGCGCAACTGAAGAGCATTTTCAGTGCAATAGTCTTTTTGTAGTGGAATCGGTAATATTTGGCGCAAGATGCAAAATTTGGCAAATTTTGGGCAACCGGTGACCATTGCCCGCGGTGTTGCAAATATAACTGTAGTTCTTGATGTCAAGCTGTGAATATATTGTATTGAATGTTTCCGAAAACTAAAATTGCAGGCCCCCTTAAAGTGTGCTCTCGCGCAAATGTGTTGCGATCATTAGTACCTCAGTGACCCATTAATGCTCGTCGCTGCACATAAATGCCGCGCAGTAAAAAAACATTTAGTAGAGGGGCATGTCATTTTATTTCCAACAACCTCTACAATAGGCGAGACGACAAAAAAAAATCTAATTAGTCCGTCAGTTGGATTATCAAAAAATATTTGACCCGTGTTTTTTCTTTTGTTACGTAAACCAAGATTGACGAAGATATCACGCTTTTAAAATTCTCAATACGTCACGCCTAAGTATAATTTTTAGCTAGTTCTGACGTCACGAGCCCCCACTCCCGAGTTTTGATGCGTTTTATCTTTTGTCAATATTCATTGATTTACAAAAACAAAAAATACGTATCCATTAATTTCCAATACTCTAACTGACGGACTAAATAGATTTGCAATTTTTTGATACTGTCGTCATGTCTATTTTGTCGCCATAGACACTGGACAAACGACAATCTTGTGTCAACTACTTACATGATAACGCAAATGTTGGCCACTGTTAGATACCAACATAAAGTGTGTAATCATTGATGTTAGCGTAACTAAGCGCGAATTTTACCAATAAAACTAAACACTTCAGCACTCATACCGTGTTTAAAAACTGTAAGCGTCATACTAGTCTTCCTGACCGCTATTCGGTGACGGCGGCCAATCTTAGCGGAGATCAGCCATCGGCGCGGGAGATATTATAGTGCAGGCGTGTGTGCGCAGCCACAGGTGCTCTCTCTGTTCCTTTACTCTCATAGTCCGGCGGGACGGCATTCCGACACGACCGGAGAGAGAAGGCGCAGGACCAACGGCTTAACGTGCGCACACCGGCACGGGGATATCACCGCTAACTTCCAAACTCCGGGCTACTACTGATAAATTGCTAATGGAAAATTCAAATAGCCCTTTTTGCCCGTCTCGGGAATCGAACCCAGGGCCGCCAAGCGAGGCAGGCACGCGTGCAACTACGAGACTAACGGTACAGTAATTGCAGCTTAAACGTCGTATTCATTGCTGTGGAATATTGATGCTGATTGCTCTTGAACACGGTTTAAAGATGTGCTGAACGCGTTCATTGTCTGCCTTTTCTCAACTATGTTGAGGTCGGCTTCCAGTCTAACCGGATGCAGCCAAATATGCAGTAGTTTACATGGAGAAACTGCCTATCTGACCTCCACAACCCAGTTAGTACTGGGTAATACGATACCCCTTGGTAAGACTGGTTGTCAGACTTTCAGACCATTGACCTGTAACGACTATCAAAGATCTATAAATGACAGCCGGGATCAACTGTTTAACGTGCTTTCCGACTGCCAATCTATGCTGATAACATTCAGGTTAATTGGTGAAATTCAGCCTTGATGCAGAACTAGAAATAATACGGGATTATCAATACCTCTTGGGTATTATTTACCTATAGTGATTTAAATGTCTGAGTACCTATACTGTAGTGAAAACGTTAAGAAAAGACTTTCAGTGTGTTGTGGATGTGTGAGTGTGTGCTGAGCAAATTAAGGCTCTGCTTAGTCAGCTCTTCAATTTCTTCGAACACTGTACAAGGTGCTAAGGACACCGACTCTGGTAAGTTTTAGCTTACCATGTATTTATTCATCATTATTCTGATCCCACCCCTCCCCCACATAGATATTTTTCGTCGGCTGCTAAAAAAAACCAGCTGTGTCAAAAAAAAACTGCAATACCAACACGGTCAAAATATATGGAACAGTTGTGTTCTTTTTTTAAATTACCGATGAATGATTTCTTTGTGGGGCGTCACATGGAAATGAAGGCCTGAAGTCTTGTCGCGCTGAGGTCGGTCACGTGCGTCGGTCGCGCGTACGAGTATACATTGTGTTCTATATAGCACCATACTGTGACGCTCACGTCAGCGGCACGTATTTGCTACTGTTTTACTCGCTGACGTACGCGGCCGACCGTGCGCGACCGACCGTCAGCGTGACAGGAATTCAGACCTTATAATATGATATACTGAATACGTGGTAATCATTTCAGCGTCGTTGTCTCTTCCACTTATACTTATATAATATATATAGTAAGTTGCAAGGCAACTGCGTCGCAACTGCGAGGCTACTGCGTGGCAACTGCTGGGCAACTTAATTACATGTCGTCGTTTTTCGTTTATCCTGCATCCACCTATCTATTATATTATATGAAACATGATCATTTAACAATTAATAATCCTAAAAGCCATACTAGTTTTAAGTTTCCTATATAATAAACAGTATTAAAATATTAAAAAAATATATTAAAATAAAATATATATTCACAAAGTTAATTGCGCACAGAATGTATTATTTATTTGTATTGTATTTTTAGTATTGACTAATGTTGGTTCCCCCTATTACATGGGAATTAAACATAACTGCCAAAATGTGGGTGCATCAGCCATATATAAAGTCAATATTAAAAATATATGAACAGCTTTTTAAAGAAATAGTTAAAAATATAACATTAATTAAAGAAATATATTACCTACCCTATTCTTGATTAGAATTTATTTTGCAGCTTACAAAAATAATGACAAGACTTCAAAACATAACCGACTTCAAAACGACTTTAATTTATTTTTGGCAATTGTAGGAAGCTTATTTTTTTTTAATTAAAAAAAAAGAGAAATAAAAAAACATTAAACGTATAATTCTTTTTTTTACTTATTTATAATTTTGTGGAAGTCGGTTTTAGAAAATTTGAAAAAAAAAACATGACTAGATAAAATTTTATATATCTGATTACAAAATAGAAACTTTTTCTACATTTTTGTACAAACCGAATTCTAATCAATACTTTTCTATGATAGTTGTATAAGTAATAAATTTGTAATTCTGAAGTGAAAACAGCAAACAGCAACGGTAAAGCAACTCAACCGCAACGACTGGACAGGACTGAACTGTCAAATTTTCTCATTCGATTTTGAACTTAGCCGTCAACATTTTACCCTTTAAAATTATTTGGAGAAATTTGACTGTTTGAGGTAACTTTATCTACTGGCATCGGTACATCCTGATAGTTGTCACTTTAATCAAGTAAAAGTTTCGTATTGAACAACAAGAAGGCGTCAATAGTTCTAATAATGGTCACGCGTGTCGCCACTATACGGAAGGCGTTATCATAGAGTTATAAAGAAAACAGCCCTGTCGTTGCTTGTTGTCTGTCATTGCAAGTGTGGCTTAGCTGCTTACCCAGTTGCGGTGAAAAATGCATTTATTCGGTGTATGTAATTGTAAATATGTAATATTACGGGCAAAGTATTTATTATCAACTTTGCCCGGGCCGTGTTAGTGTCTAATTTAGTTGATAGTGTATTAACGTTATGAAAAATGGGTAATGTGTGGATGAATCGATTTAGTCCACGAGGTCAAAATAAATAAGCTAGTGAACACTCTTCTGCCCTTATTTCAATTTATTTGCGGTCGGCGCAGCATGTCTTCTTCTCCCATACTTCTCTATTACTCGTCATCTCAGCAGTCACCTCCTTTCTAGCCATATCATCCTTCACACAGTCTAACCATTTTCTCTTTGGTCTCCGATATTATTTGGGTATCGAAATAGCAGGTATAATTTTATATAAATCCGGCTCGAAGGACCAAAATGTATGCCCACCCTAACATAATAAAGAAAACGTTTTTTGATGGGTCTAGAGTTTGTCTAGCTTTTTTAATTCGACCTTTAAAGTCTTTATACCAAATACAACTAATGAGATTTATAATCCAATTTAGCTACAATGAACCTATTAGGAACTAAAATGCCATATTTAAAAATCACGGTCTTCGAGACATACAATGAGGCCTTGCCCCAACTATGTTGGGGTCGGCTCCCAGTCTAACCGAATGCAGCTTAATACCAGTATTTTACATGGAGCGACTGTTTATCTGACCTCCACAGTCCAGTGTGCTACTAAGTTTCTGTCGAGATCATTATTGTGTATTTTGTGAAATTGCGAAAAAAATATCCTTTATGGGTGTAATGTAAAATAAGGGAAGTTTATTGTTAAGCAAATTGACTACCAATTTAATTATTCCGTATAGCTGTCATCCTGTCATCCTTTGACAGGTTTGGTAAGAACATTTGGATCTAAGAGTGTCCATGGAGTTTCTTGACCGTTCTACTATAATTCAGATTTTCATTTAGAATGAGCTACTTGAGTCCTCACTATGAAGCTAATTTCAATACACAACACATAAGTGAATAAACATTAAATCTGGTAATTATATAACGTATGTTTCTAAGTTTAATTACTCAACACAAAACAAAATTTTGTTGTTACTACAAACAAACAAATTGTTAACAATTTTTTTTATTGTACATACTTCTATTCATTTTGTAGTACTATTGTACATTTTGTACTACTATTGTACATTTTGTACTACTATTGTACATTTTGTACTACTATTGTACATTTTGTACTACTATTGTACTACTTCATACTGTTTTATTTTAGGTAGGTAATTCTCCACAATGGGTGTCACTTTGTTTAAAAAATATTTCCCTGACGATACTTAGTGTTGCGAATGAGTATTGGTCAATCTATAGAATGCTTAGGTCAATGTATTCAGTAGTCCATTTAAAGTATATTTGACCAAAATATAGAAAGAAAATAATTTACTATTTTTCTAGAATAAAAACTTTACATGTTTTGTCGAAATTTTGGAATGTATCCGACCAGTAGTTTTTTGTCAGTGTTGCAAGTGTAAAAAATGGGTCGTGTGTACGTTTGGTGTTGCCATACTTAATTGTAGACCTTTTTTGTCTTTTATTTCGACAATTATTTAGGATTTTTAGTGGAAATTTTCATTAAATGTAATAATTACTTTGTCCAGATATTGTCCATCAATATTATTTATTGAAATTTTAGTGTTAAGCATATTTATTAAGAAATAAATTGATCTCAACGTGTGATTTCTTAAAAATACTGTTTTTTCTTCTTGTGTAAATCCAGTTGTGCATAAAATTGATATTATAACTAAAACTAAGTCAATGTATTTTATTGTGTACCTACGTTTAATAGGGTAGATGACAAAAAAAATCTAATAAGTCCGTCAGCTAGAGTTCCAAAAAATATTGGACCAATATTTTTTAATTTTTCACGTAAACAAAAAATGAAGACGATAAAGTGCGTCGAAAACTCATGTGACGTCACATTTGAGTACATTTTTACTCAAACGTGACGTCACAAGCCCGCTCTCATGATCTTTGACACGTTTTATCTTCGTCAGTTTTTATTAATTTGATAAAACAAAAAACCCGTATGCAATATTTTTCAATAATCTAACTGACGGACTAAACAGAATCACATTTTTTTTAGTCAGTCGTCATCCCTATTGTCAAAACCTTGATATCTTTATTAGGAGCATAGTATACTATAAGTATTAACCCAATATTAAATCATGTACCTACATAAGTTCTATTTTATAGACGAGTACATAATTATGCTATGCGATAAAAAAAATAGGAGTACAAGGAACGACTGCCTATCTGCCCTCCACAACCCAGTTAGCACTGGGTGATACGATACCCCTTGATAAGACTGGTTGTCAGACTTTCGCGCCACTGACTACCTGTAACGACTGTCAAAGATCTACAAATGACAGTTGGGACCAACGGTTTAAGGTGAATGCGCCAGGGTGGCCCAAATTCAAATTTTCTTACATTTTTTGCAATTTGCAGGTCAGTGTCAGGTTGTATGTTGATAAAACTATGAATCGCGGCTGTAAGACGTATGTAGTTATAGAATTATAATCATCAAAATCATCAATACAACCCTCCAAGCTCGTAAAGGTGTACGAATTTACTTTTTCAAGGTCAAAGTCATTCCTACACCTTTATGCGCTTGGAGGGTTGTATTAATGATTTTTTTTTTTAATTTCGCGGGCTACTCTGGAGCATCCACCTTAACGAACTTTCCGAGGCTCGCAAAGGAAACCAATGTTGGCAGTAAGAAGTACATAAACTTGGTAGTAAATACATTATTTTTATCGCATTGTATTAAATAATTTGAAACCAAAATCAATATTATTTACGGGCAATTTGCGTAAAGCGGTCATTACTTAGTTTTCCCAATTAAGGTGAAAGCGTCAGGTTAGCTGCAAAATTTAAATTTTCTTACGTTTTTTGCAATTTGTAGACCAGTGCTAGGTTGTAAGTTGATTAAAATATTGTTCGCGACTGTAAGACGTATGTAGTTACAGAATTATAATCATCAAAATCATCAATACAACCCTCCAAGTTCATAAAAGTCGAGGAACGACTTTTTCAAGGTCAAAATCATTCCTCGACCTTTATGAACTCGTAGCGTTGTATTGATGATTTTGATGATTATAATTCTGTAACTACATACGTCTTACAGTCGCGAACAATATTTTAATCAACATACAGCCTAGCACTGGTCTATAAATTGTAAAAAACGTAAGAAAATTTGAATTTCGCGGGCTACCCTGGAGCATCCACCTTAAACACAAATAATTTGATAGTTTATAACTACATAGAAAAACATGATTATTGACATCAAACCACATTATCATCATCTTCTGCCTAGCCCTTTCCCAACTATGTTGGGGTGGGCTTCTAGTCTAACCGGATACAGCTGAATAACAGTATGGAGCGACTGCCTATCTGACCTCCACAACCCAGTTAGTACTGGGTAATACGGTACCCTTGTTAAATGTCAACACTAACAAAAATTCTGAGAATGGACCACATTACGCTGTTTGCCCGTTGAGTGGTGAGAAGTGTATCTGTATATATTAGCTTAAGACTACTGTGTATAAATTTTATATTCGCTTTTGTAATAAATTTTCCCATTGTAGTTGTTTTTTTTTTATTTTTATTTATTACAAAATTATTTAGATATCTACCTATCATGGTGATCAATCGAAAAATCGAATCGAAAAGAATCCTGACTTCCTAAAGAAATTATAAAAATGCGAAAGTAAGTTTGTTTGATACCTTTTCACGTCTAAACCACTGAACTGATCATCCTGAAATTTTGCATATTTGTTATCAGGTGTACAGAAACGGACCTAAGGTACCTTTTATCCCGAAAAAAAAGTCCTGTTCCCGAGGAAAACAAGAATAACGTTCTTAAGACAATACATGGCGCCACGTGTCTTTCGAATCACGATTGATTTCAATTATTACAAGCAGAGTTCAACCCGAATCGATTGTCAAATTCTAAATGGTAGCAAAGCCGCGGGAAAAAGCTAGTCGTAAATATTAAAATGTATTTGACTGATATTGAACAGTTGATTGACAGCCTGTACCTACAAGCGTCAATCACGCTATGTCTCTCAGTACAAAATGATCTTTGAAAGATAAAACATTACCAAGAATGCAGTTATTAAAGGTAGTCAGTTTCAATTAACATTTCAATTTTAATTGGACACAACCGTAGTTTATTTTACGCTTGAAATCAATGAAATCTGCATTTAAAATTCATTACAATGAAACAAAGTGTTTCAAATTAGTAATTTGTTTTTTTTTAAATTGACGATGGGTGCACCGACATATTGATTTTTGCCCGTCAAAAATGTCTCTATATATAAAAAGTTGAAAATGTCGCTAATCGATTTAAGTTGTCTATGTATTTTTCTTGTTTGTGGTAAGTTTAAAACATACCTAATCGGCAAATTGTGAGGCGTGTAAATCTACCTACACATCTGCTGACCTCATAGGGAAAACACGATGATACTTTGTTGTCTGCCTAAGTTTTTCCTAACAAGGAGTCGTGTAACTGGACCTGGATGCAGCTGTGAGGAAACCAGCATGACTGAGAGATATTTCTTGACGGCATGTAAAGCCAAGTCAGAGGCCCATGGGCGGCATAAAAACTCTGGACACCAGCAGGCCTAGCCAAGTTACAAACGATTCGTATCGATTCTCTTTCTACAATCGTAAACGTTAAGTCACGTGGTCAAAACAAACGAATATAAACTTTCGTAGACAAGTTTACATCGATCAAGATGATAGAATGAAATGTATTCGTTTCTACAATCGTGATCCCTACATCCCATATAAATCGTAGCCAACTTACAGTTTTGACTAAACTTTAAAGTTTCCATTTGTTTGTTTTGACCACGTGACTTAACGTTGATAGATGTCATTCCCATACATTTGGTTAGTTTTCTATTAGCGTTAACGATTGTATATTGTCAACTTGGCTAAGCCTACAGGTTAGGCAATAACCTTACGATGGAGAAGACCCTTAGATTGGCGAAGGATTGGTATGGTACAGCTGTGCTCTCTCTCACCCAACGTGAATCATTGGCGTTATCGTACTTCTTACTTGTAGTAATATAAATGCGAAAGTCTGCTATGATGGATTGATGTTTGTTCCTTTAAGCTACAAAGGTTGAACGGATCGTTGCCGACTCGTAGTCGCACCAAATTATCACACCAATATGACAACAGATTTTTTTTTCTCGTTTGTCACATTAGTTTTTTCAATACACTTGCTCGAAAACTGGTTCATAACGCACTATGATTAGGGTCAACATGCAATGTATTTCACACGCGTGCGATTTTTTGCATTTTCCAACACGCATGAAAATTGCCACAGATAACTATACCTATACTGCCTATACTTAGTTCAAATTGGTTCAATGCATTAAGTCGGAGGTGAATGTTTTTTTTTTAATTTTGGCAAAGCAATAATGCGTCTTTACCGCCTAAATATTTTTTAAATATTCAAATTGTGTTTATAAATAGAATATCATAGATATACATGATTATTTAAAACAAATACAACAAAACTTTTATAAACAAATTAACATTTATTTGTGTTATAAATTCAAAAATATAAAAAAAAAACTATTTTTTATATTAGGCTGTTTAGCGGCTTCATACCTTTGCTTCTCCTTCAACCTGGCGAAAGCAAAGCGCGGAAAAAAAGAAAATTAAAATCATAGGTAGTTTCTTATTAATTTATGACAAAAATATTTTTCGTTATTTTATTTTAATTCTTCAGAAATGTATTGAAAAACGTCGTTTGATACACGTGGACATTTCTTATTGCAGTTCTCAGCTCAAAAACACCCTCGCCTACGGCTCGGGAGTTAATTCCGCCTCGAATGCAATAACAAACTTTCTCCACTTGTATCAAAAAGTACTATTTCCACACCATTTATTCCTCACTAGTGCTGTCCTAGATAGACTACTTAGTTAGATAAAAAACCTTCAAAGTACTTTTTTATATTAAATTAAAAACCTTCAAATTACTTGTGTGAAATTTGCCACACAGATACCTGAATTAATTAACATAAGTACAGATTTTTTTATTATCCCGTTAGTACGATCCCGAATCCCGTGGGACAATAACCGAACTACAAGCGGGTGAAGCCACCGGCATAAGCTACTATTTTAATAAGGCCGTTGTTTTGCCCCCGATTTCGCAGCACTTTCTAAAGCTAGCAAGCTATTTCAGACGTAAAATATCTAACAAATTACTTGTCGCCTACCATGACGTCTTAGAGCAGGATCGTTTTAATCGCGTTCCAGTGTGGGTAAGAGACGGAGCTATAGAGGACGTGTAGCGCCATCTCTTTCCCTCACTGGCACGAAATTAAAACGATCCTGCTTTAAGACGTCATGGTAGGCCCACTGTGCTCTGTACTCGACCAACGAGTCATCTTCATCTTCTACTGGGGGTCGGCGCAGCACTTTTTTTTCTTCCATTCTCCTCTGTCAACCGTCATCAACTATATCACTTCTTTATCTTTCATATCATTCCTCACACAATGCATCCATCGTTTCTATGGTCATGGGCGTAGCCAGCCATGGGTTCATAGTGGGGCAGCAGTCTAAAATAGTATGTAACTAGCTAGTTAATTTTTTCATACAAAAAGGTTATACCCTATAGCACCCTGTATCTGTATGTATAATTCGAATTATTCAAAACACTTTCTTATTGCTCACCTACATAAACCACCAAATCTTCCATCCAAAAATGTGTCTCTAACTTCAGCCGTTTGGTCTCTGGGCGTATGCCAATTTGTTAATTAGTCAATTTAGAGGTTTATATCTATCTGTAGATAGTACTTTCAGGTACAGTAAGTAAACAATTACACATAGGTATTTTATGTTGTTTATTAATTTAGGCATAGTAACTAACTTCATGATTGATATTACTTTAAGAGAAGCCGGCGTGGGTTCTGGCATAACCTCCTTAGCACTTCGACTTCCAATTTATTTTTCGCTTCGGCGATCCTCATCCTGTGAACACTCAGCATACAGAGACCGCTCAGACGATTTTCACTCATGGTGGAGCGAAGCCACGTCTTGACACGCCGCAACGCACTGAAAGACCTCTCTATAGTACAGGTCGTACACGGTTGCGCGCGCGCTTTTTGTATTGGTCGCATTTTTTTGTGTCGATTGTCGAGTGTGGTCAAGTGTGAACTTTCTTACGGATATTAAGTATTGTAGTTAGTACCTAGATAATTTATTTTTTTAGGTTTGTTTAGGTACCTTACAGGTCAGGTCCAGGGTGGGGCAAGTGCCCCACCCTGCCCCACCGTGGCTACGCCCATGTCTATGGTCTCGCTTTCCCTCTCTACATCAACGAGTACCAACAAATAATCCTTAATTTCACAGGACATCTATCAGAAAGCCGCGTGGTAATCCTCCGTGACTATGACGACGAACCCTTTGTCCTTCATCCTGGTGGTAGATCAACAAATGACGGAACCAAACATGAGCAGGAAGCTATCAGCATAAGCACACGCTACCGACCGAAGAAAATGCGAAGTTCGAAAAAAGCAATCTTACAATATGGTAGACATATTTATCACCTTGATAACTTTGATGATCTGAAAGAATTGAGGTCCAAAATCTTTGAATCGAAAAAAGAAGGGCCTGTTTCTTATGATAATGTGGATAATTGGAGAGCAATTGATTCTGTCAAAGACGATGATCTATTCATTTTGCCCGGAACACCGCTCCATTTTTGTAATGGAGAAGACTGCGTAGAAGATCGAAAGATGTTTAGAAAATATGACGATTATAAAGACTGGACACATAAAAAGAAACCAGTGAAATATATAAAAAGATTTCAGATTGTCGATAATAGGCATCATTCGACGAAGGAACCTAAGCTCGCGAAATATGATTCGTCAGAAAATAATCATAAAAAGAAAAAAACAAGTAAGAAACATGAGAAGAAAAAGAAGAAACAGATCGATTCTTCTGAATTTGCGAAGAAGAAGAAGAAACACGTCGATTCGTCTGAATTTGCGAAGAAGGAGAAGAAACACGTCGATTCTTCTGAATCCATGGATTCAGAAAAGCAAAGCAGTGAATCTTGGGAGTCTGTCAAGAAAAAGAAATACGGCTCGGAAGAAAGCAGAGAAATTATTAAAAAACCCAGGAAAAAATATGACAGCATAGAAGATTGGTCAAATAGCATCGAAAATAAACCTAAAAAAATCAAGAAAAAACATAAGAAAAAGAAGTACTCTTCAGAACGAAAGACAATAGCCGTTCAAGAGGATTATTTTATGCAAGGTAACAACATTTTCCATTCTAAAGGGAGAAAAAAGAAGAAAAGACATGATGCTGACGATAGACGCAGACGGTTAGAGCACTTCTTGCCGAAAAGGTATCATTGGGAACCGGACGAAATACATGAACTTGGATATTTTTGGTTTAATGGACCGAAAGGTTTGTATCCCGCACCAAAGCCTTTGTAATTGTAAGACAAATAAAATAGTACTATTCATGTTTTTTTTTCTTACAAGATCCTCCGCTGTTTCGGTAAATTGGCCAATCGGTTAAATGGCTCTTTAGTCTTCTCTCTGCCGTTGCGAAATATCTCTCAGGCATGCTGATTTCCTCACGATGTTTTCCTTCACCGAAGCAAGTGATAATTATACAATACGCGCATTAATCCGAAAAATCAGAGGTGCGTGCCTTGGGTTCGAACTCGAGACCTGGCAGTCTGACGGTCACAGATCGTTAGAAAAGACTTTCGATGAGATGGATTTTGATAATCAGGACCAATCTCCTGTAAGCCGGCGTTGTTTAAGAGGAATACAGGAGCTAAACGCGAGTTTTATAATGCAAAAAAGCACATGAATCACTGCAATAAACAAAACCAGAAAATTCTTCAGGATATATGCTAGTATGATAGTGTTTTGAAAACATAATACAACTAATTTTACTCGATAAAAAAAAATCACGAACTTATCTCTAAAAAATACTTTGAACCAGTAAAAACCATACTAAAATACATGCGATCATTCTGATTTTTTGGCAAATAATTTTACAAACAACGTATTAGCATCATAGTGTTTTATTTTTTTAGGCCAATCAATAGATTTTCTAAATCGCAAAAAAACCACTCATTTCCCACTATTCGGCCCGCAGTGACTGACGTAACCACCACTTTGTAGTGCAAGCTGATTAGAACTTTATTCTAACAGTATTTCAAACGAAGTTTGAACCACCACTAATAGAGTTGCTAATTTAGCTTCTGTAGTCGCCTTAACTAATGGCTTAAAAAAATGCTTTTATGTAAAACAAAAGCAGTGGCAAGCGCTATTGCTCAGGTCATGAGGTCTTGGGTCCGATTCCCAGGTCAGACACGATCCCGCCACACTATTCCCTAACCCCTGCAACTCCTCAAAGCCAGAATCAACAGTGGCGACTACCAGAAAAGCGGCGCCACAATGAAGCTCGACGGAGTCCCAGAGAAACAACTTAACTGTCTTGGATCGCGCAACGAAATTAAACAGAAAATAATAGCGAAGGACTAGGAAAACACAATAGTTAGTATATTTTTTTCCCGACAGTGTTACTGGATTTTTCCATCCCTTAGTAGCAGCCTCGTGTCTAGATTAATAACTGGTTGGCGCCAATAGGCTCGCCCCCTAAGTTGGTAACATGGTAGATCCTGAAAGAAACGTAGCTGATGGCGATAGTCATCATCAGCCTATTAATGTTCCCACTGCTGGGACACAGGCCTCCTCTCTATGAGAGGGAATGGGCCATAATCCACCACGCGGGCCCAGTGCGGATTGGTAGATGTCACATAGAATTATGGCGATAGTAGATGTTCCATAATAGGTACTAACGAGGACACTCCCGCCTAATCACCACTAAGCTATTTTTTGCTTGCACTTATAACATAGCTAACTTTGTATAGAAATAATGAATGAAAAGATACCGATCGGCCGAGCGCACTGACGACGCACGCCAATCGAGTGTTATTGTTATTTTGCGCGCCAAAGTTGACGCTTTACTAATAGGCCTAAACTTTAAGGGGGCTTGGATCGGCGCCTCCGCATGAATGTCCACGACTGTACACCTCCCTTCGAGGATTACAGGCATGATGTCAAGTTGTGTTAATAATAAAACAAACGCAATTAATCATTAATAAATTTTATTATCATATAAATATTCAAGTGCTTAAAAATAAATTTAGTTTTCTTCGTATCAATATACACTATAATTTTCAAGCTAAAATTTTCGCGTTTCTTATTTGGGGACAAAAAATGCACCTGCTTCTTTTTCATGAGTCCTTGGCTTCAATTCCCAATTTGAGCAGTGTCTTTACATTATGAATTGCTTAGACGCACATTTATTATTGCCTAAGGAATTGGCATTAGACCCGCTGGCCGCTATTACATGAGGCCTACTTTGGCTTGAATTCCTGCTGCGCTGACGTCGGTCGCGTGCGTCGGTCGCGCGTACGAGTATACATTGTGTTCTATATAGCACCATACTGCGACGCCAACTTACGACGCAGACCGACAGCCGTATTTTATTCTCGCTGACGTCACGACCGACCGTACGCGACCGACATCAGCGTAGCAGAAATTCGTGCCTTAAGCCGTAAATTCATTGATACCCTGGGGTAACCCGCGAAATTCATTTTTTCTTACGTTTTTTTGCAATTTGCACGTCAGTGTCAGGTTGTATGTTGATTAAAGTATGATTCGCGACCGAAACAAATATGGCTTTACTGAGTTATAATCATTAAAACCTGATGGTTTTAATGATTATAACTCAGTAAAGCCAAGGGTTAGGTAAGGGTTGTATTGATATACAACCCTTTAAGTTTATTTAATCTTATTGAATGACTTTTTCATGAAATTGTATAATTTGAATTTCGAGGGCTATCCGCTATATTATATGTCGCTTCGCTCTTAAAAGGAATTGCCCATGTAACGCATCGCTGTACGTAGCAAAAAAAAAAGATTCTCCACAAGGCTCATGGGGCCATACAAAACTAACCCACGTCCTACAGCAAAGAGAAGTACCTATCTCAAAAAAAAAAAGATAAAAAATGAGTACAAAAAAATGGCAAACTTCCGATCGCCAACCTTATAGTCTAAAATTAAAAAAAAATGCTATGAATGTTTGTTCAAGGGCAGTAATATGTACAAGAATAGAAGTACAATATTGTGAAATACTTGGCTATTTTGACTTGTAATGAAGCTCAACTAACATTATAAAGTATTTCTAAGAAGAACCAATACACAAGGTGTCCAAAAAGAGTATCGGGTAGGTATTTGTTTCAGCGCTGAAGTAAGCGATATGCTGCGAATTTTTTTAGGTCCAGAGTTGCAAGAGTTTCAAGGTTTTAATTCAAGAACCTGGTTCCAACAGGACGGGGCCACTTGCCGTACATCAAATCAATCAATTGAAGCTTTTAACGAATTATTCCCTAATAAGGTCAATTCACGTAGAGGTAACATCAACTGTCCTCCCAGAAGCTCCGACCTTAGCCCACTCGACTATTTCATATGGGGATACCTTAAAAGTAAGGTTTATGAGAATAATCCGACGAACCTAACGCAATTGATACAAAACATCGGGTCAAAAATGGCAACACTATCGAGGGCTATGTGTCAGCGTGTTATCACCAATCTTCGTTCCAGCATAGCTATTCACAACGATTCGATTCGATTTTCGATTCGGAAAGTCGTATGTCTATCTCGCTCGATTTCGTAATGTCAAAAAAAGATAGACATACGACTTTCCGAATCGAAAATCGAATCGAAGAGTTGTGAATAAGAGGCCAGATTAGAAGAGTGCCAGCAGCGTAACGGTCACCATTTGGATAACATTATCTTTTCGAAATAATAAAATTTTCCATTTTGTATTCTAATAATGAACAATAAAAAAATACTTGATTACTACTAGTTTTTGTTTTATTGAACAAACAAATACCCGATACTCTTTTTGGACACCTTGAACTTTAAGATAATCAGATGTTTAAAAAACATATAAATAAAGTTGTTTCGCTCTCCTGTGAAATTACTAATTTTGGCTTAGGTGATGTTAGAACTTAGCAACCGTAAAGCAGCGACCGCGACAGGTTTGTTGCTCTATAATTGCAGTCATATCAAAATAGCCAAATATTTCTCAATATTTCAGCTTTATTCTTGTACATATCGGAAGCCCCCGAACGAATTTACATAGCATTTTTTTTACAGATTGTAACGATGGCGATCGGAAGAATGCCATCTTTTTATACTCATTTTTATAATTTTTAGGAGATACTTTTCTTTACTGTATGACGTGGGTGAATGTTGAGCTTTCTTCTTTGCAAATCTGGCTGTTTGTGTATGTGATTATAAATGTTTGTAAACGCACACACGACGGGTGAGGAGAGTGAGAGAGTGTGAGGTCACGTTTATTTTATTATTTTTAAAAGACAAGTCATTTTTCGTCCCCAAAAAATATTTCAACTATTAGTACTAAAATTAAAAAGTATAAGTTTATGTAATATTTTTTACTAATTTTTTACACTTTTTTAGTTAAAAATAATTTTATTTAACAATTGTTGCCTATAATGGAAGTCTTTCAACTCTTATTACTAAGAATGCTATTCGTTATTATTTAGGTACTTCAATGTATTATTATTATTAATAATAAGCAGTTTTATTACAATAGAATTTGTCTACAAATCATATATTTCGTGTACAGAGGTCATAAACAAGTGAAAATCGCTTACAAATCGTATGCTACACTTCAGCCAACTTAACTGTGCAGACGGGAAAACACAGAACTAAAATAAATGTACCAAGCTTGACATATCAGTACATTTTTTGTTGACAAGCAGTGCCACCTTAAACTGCCAACTTAAAGTGGTCATACTGTACAACTGTGAACAGGATTGACATAAGCATTTTGAACGCCATTGTCACATATACGTGACAAGGAGTGACAAGCAAGCGCGTGCCCAGTACACCAAACGACAAAAATATCTATGTGACAAAAAGGCAGGTGAAATTATGGCTTGGCGTGGAGTTGGCGTTCAAAAGGTTATCACCGTGTGGATCGCCGTGAGTCCCAATTGCATATTTTAATTCAATATTAAAATTTATTCAATATTTATTTCAAAATTTCAATTGCAGTTTTTAACAAAAAGTCATGTTCTGAAGAACGAATATCTCACAAAAATTACCTCGATTCAAAATCATATTCTTACATATTTTTAGCATCTTAGGTGCTTACCCAATTATTAAACTTTCTTATTTAAGGCGAATATCATAAGATGGGAACTTCCCATTTGATTATATTTATATTATTGTGCTTCCATTAAATAGATACGGTTAAAACAAGCTAGATTTTTAAGTGGTTCTGAATATCTAAGTACCTTATTTGTATTCCTGTATAAAATTATATTTAAGGCATAATTAAACTAGCTAGCAAAAAATTACATAATTCGTACTCAGGAGTACCTAACAATACCAGCGGTCGTTAACCACAATAAATAATCAAATCTCTTTTAATGATTAGTCCTGTTTAGGTCAACAAGTCACGTATGAGGGGGTATCGCTAGTAATGAAAGTATTCTGTGGTCACTATTATGTAATGGCAATTTCCCAGTGAGAAAGTGAGTGAGTGAGTGGTGGCTTCCATTAGCATGGTCACAAATGTGTCGCATATGCTTATGAGAAATTAAATAGCGGAAGTAGTAAATAACAAATAAACTAAGCTGAAAATGCAGATTAAAGGCAGCTACTGAAGGCTTCCCTTTGAAATTTAGTAAGCAGTTTTTCCATTTGGCTTTTTGTGCGTCTTTGTGTAATGTTATAGAAAAAGGGCACTGCGACCGCAAACTGCAGCCACATCGTCGCCCAATTACAACAACAGATCGCAATGACACGGCTGTTTTCAATGTAGGTATACTTCAGCCAATGATGTTATATAATTATAACTTCAGCCAACTTATCTGTGCAGCCGAGAAAACACAGAAATAAAATGTACCAAGACTTTGACACATCGATGCATTTTTTTGAAAAGCAGCGCCATCTTGAATTTGAAGCGTCATGCTGTATAGCGACTGTGAACAGTATTAGGTCATACTGTAATAGGCGAGACGACAAAAAAATCTAATTAGTCCGTCAGATAGATTATCAATAAGTTTTTGGCCCGTGTTTTTTCTTTTGTTATGTAAACCAAAATTGACGAAGATATGACGCTTTTAAAATTCTCAATACGTCACGCCTAGGTTTAATTTTTAGCTAATTCTGACGTCACGAGCCCCCACTCCTGAGTTTTGATGCATTTTAACTTTTGTCAATATTCATTGATTTACAAAAACAAAAAATACGTGACCATTAATTTCCAATACTCTAACTGACGGACTAAATAGATTTGCAAATTTTTGATACTGTTGTCATGCCTATTGTATGGAAACGGCCACATGCGGCAAAGTCGCCTCCTACGGAAGCTTTTTCATTGAATTATAAAGTAATGCAGTCGTATTGCTGCGGTCGATTGGGCGACTTTATCGCTACTAATTACCTTCATATTTGCAAAGGTTGCCATACCATTAAAAGTTTAGAGCGGTTTTAGATTACCGTATTTTCGGCGCGTATAAGCTCGTTTTAGGAAGCGAGTGTACGCGCGTCTACCCACGCCATTTGACACACTTGCAACTGTACGACGGTCGATGCGCTTATAAGCTCATTTAAAGCGCGATCCGCGAGAGATACTGCTGACATATTGTTACTGGTTCGAGCGAACACGTCAATAAGCGAAAATACGCGCGTTCGTTTTTTATGCCGCAAAATGTGTCGCGCGTGTTGAAATACGCTACTCTGAAACAGCTCTAACCATCAAAAAAAAAGCGAAAACGCAAAATAAAAACACAAAATAATGGTGAAAATAATAATATAATTCCACTGGAGCAACAACAAAAAAATATCAACAAATCTACGAGACATAATTATATAAAATATAAATGTTTCGAATAATAAAAATCCATATTCATTTATAATCTATTACATTAATCTTTTTGGAGATCATAGCTTAAGATTTCTTTTGTGGCAACACTTTTTTACGTAGATTCCTCGTTTGTAGATATAACCAACTCTATGAGACCAGTAGTGTCGCTGCAGTTGACAAGTGGTTGAGCGGCATTATTGCTGCCGTTCGCTATTGCGGTCGTGTCTTCAGGTCTTTGTAACTTTACCAATCTTCTTAAAAAAGAGAAAGGTAGCCAAAAACGATTTAAGGCATTTAAGATTTTATACAAGTGTCCTAAGCTATAATCTCTTAAAATGAAATAAAATTTAAAGTATCTACAACATACAGGAATAATACTTAGGAGAATGGCAACATCGTATATTTAAATGGAACTCACAAATCTCTATGAATACAGAGATTCCTTTAAAAATATTTCGTCTGGCAACATTTTGGAGTGTGTAAAAATGATTTTATAACAAAAATATTTGTTTTAGGTACGCTTTTAGCTTGCGGGGGAGTCAAAAACAACTGTATTTTTTATATAAAAAAAATAAACAAATACTTCTTGAAAAAAAAAACAATTAGAAAAATTATTACGAATTCATAAACAAAATATAATATATTTACAGGGAATGAAAGAGCAATTATTTTTAGTGAAAATTATGATTCTTATGAATGACAGCAGACAGACAGCGAGCAGAATCATAATAAGATAAAACATGAATTACCCACTTTGCAAGTCGTAAAACTGTCACAAAGTGACAATTCATGTCATATACTAGGTAACTAGCTAGCTATGATAATTTATTTTTCCTCAACCCCGCAAGCCTTAATGGCGTCTAGCAATGGAAAGAACTGAAACATTATTAATTTAAAACACATTTTTGTTCAAGGACATTTTACAAATTATATTTCAATATTGATTGAAACTATTTAATTTGGATATAATCACAACAGGTAGTACTTTTTTTAAAAATTACCGGAGGTTTGTTCCGGTGGGACAAAAACAAAAGAAAAATTGCAAGCAAAATCTACAAGAAATAAAATATCTAGCTAGGACAACAACTGTCCAATTTACCCTAAAGAAAACAAATATTAATATCTCACTAGCTATTTAAAAATTAGTCTATTCACATTTTTTTTATTAAAAATTATTAGCATTATTGGGCAAAAGTACTGTATAATCTTTTTATACTAAAAAAGGATATTCATGCATTTCAATATTTAAATTGCGTTTTTTCGTATATTGTCCGGTCAAAGTTAATATTTAGGCAATAAACCAGGTAACAAATTCGTTAGGAAAACTAATTGTTAAGCAAATTGACACAGTCACTATGTCAATATGCCGTTTAAAGCAAACGGTCATACTTTGACAGCTGTATGACACCTGTGTTTGACAGCCATATATTTGACACCTATCAAATTAAGACAGCTGTCATTCTTTACGGACTATATTGATGGATTTGCTTAACAATTAATAACCCTGAGTTAACATCCTCATTAATTATAAATTAAATTAAGCAATTTTAACACACTCAAACCGATAATATACGAAACAACTACATAATTCATTTCGTAGCCTTTAAAAATACAATAAGTAGGGACATATTTTATTACATTCCTTAATCAATTCCTGTACCTTTTCCCCATTATTTTTGATCGTATTATTTAAAGGCAAAACCAGACTTAGCTTAAGATTTGATCGAAGACTGCATGGCAATTTTGTAATAGAAAACTGTGGGAAGGGACCACGTATTCAGTAAGTACATCATTCTTTTTCATCGGTAATTAAAAAAAAAAAACGGATTTTCCATACATTTTACCATGTCGGTATTGCAGTTTTATAGGAAACCGCTGGTTTTTTTTAATGACTGACCAAATGTTTTTATACAGGGTGTAAACAGACTCTTAAAAAGTTAGAACTTTGACCCCCAATATCTCCGTAACTAGAAGGTTCCCAGGCATGGTCTAGAACAAAAAAACGATCGCAGTGACGAGGAGAACAAGTGCATTTCGGCTTCGAAATCATGATCTGTCAACGGACCGATTTGTTCGAGACACAATTGATTAACTATTGTGTCTACTTCGTGGACAGATGAGTCTTTTTACACCCTTTAGATATACCTAGATAACGCAAGTATCACGATCCGTATAAAAAGCAAACGTGAAATTCTTGGACTACGTACTAAGACGTCATAAGCTCTATTTAGTTAATACACAAACAAGTTTTTGTTCTTTAAATGTCTAGAATTAAATTCTTGATTCTTAACGTTGTTGTTTTTAATAAATAGGCTTGCTGCGACGGGAGCCACGTTAAGCATAACATGCTTAAGCCGCCCACGCGAAGTAGGTGGTCCTGCGTTATGTAGGTAATTTATATCTGTGGGAACTGCACAATATGTATTCACATATTATCATGCCCAAAACCACATATTGCCATTAGCCTTATAGAAGCTGTCTGGAGTCAGATTTATATAGATTTTAACTTTATATATTAAAAATATGTCAGCGAAAGCATTTTCTATAGATTTTTATTTTACTTATTTTTATCACTTAATTGGATAAATTTAGGCAACAATTTCTCTTGTTCGTACCATCGTGTTTTTTATAACAAGGAAATGGACCAAGATGTCCTTGCAAAACAATAATTTCCTTCATCAGCTGCCGGGTGCACTCGCAACCAGCGCGCGTGTATTTGCGCGCGTGTTTTTTTACAACACGATGGATAAAACCTTTTTGGTAGCTTTTGCAATACATTTTTGACACACGATAGTACAAACAGAGACATGAAATATCACTTCAACATTAAAATTTCAACTAAATAATTACACACAAATATGTCTTTTAAAACAGCCGCTTATAGTTTAGTTCCAAAATCCCCCGTTAGTGGCAGTAGTGTGCTTGAACACTTTTTGAGGCACGTTTCGCGGTTTAAAACAAAGTTTGTTCCGATTGACAAAATTTGTTCCGGTTGACAAAGTTTGTTCCGATTGGCAAACTCTGTTCCGCATTTCCCATCGCTGAATCATGTCCTGCTCGGCTAGACACAATTGAGAGCTTATCCGCAGTACTTGTCTCTAGATATAGAGTCACGAGCATAAATACCAAACATTTACGCAAGATTCAAAAGCGTTTACTTATTCCAAAAGTATTGATCGTTTTATGATTTTATCAATCATCATTTCGCAGAGTTGCAATCGTTATTTCACAACGAAATCGCTTTTCAACGTTGGTGTCTGTGCTCGATGAATGAAAAGATCGCGCTATCTTGCTGAGGTTTTCTTTTATAGTTTCTAATTACTCTTCCTACAGATTTCACCCAATTTTAACCCCTTTTAGACTTAAGTTTTCATTTAAGCTCCAAGCAAACCACTGCCCTTTTACAAAAAACCACATCATAGACAATTATAAACTAAATAATTGGTCGATGTAACAGTACTTGCTAAACTAAAATTAACTGGCAACACTGCAAATTCAGATTTTATTATTTATATAATATTATAAATTTCAAACGCAATACATTATTTTATATATTATTTATTTTTTCGTAAAATTCGACATAAAAGATCAAGTTAAATTAGCTAGGGATTCTGTAGACGTGATGGTTATACAGGGTGTTAAAAAAATAAGAGCAATACCTCTTAGGTTGTGATTCGGACCATCAAACTAGACAAATTACTCTAAGTGGTCGAAAAATAAACAAAATTGAACTTCCTATACAAAATATCGCATCGGCTGACAAAATTTTTATGAATGTTTTTTTTTTGACCCATGTTCCGTAAGGAAACTTGCATGCCTAAGAGGTATTATGCTTTTAACGTTACACCCTGTATACACGATAAAAAAGATATTTGGATGATTTTTTTTGGAGGCTAGTGCTGTTGCAGTTACTTCGTGAGTTTAGAAAATCCCTTTTTTTTGTTATGTCGTACATCATTGTAAAGCTTACACAAAACACCAAATTATTAAAGTAACCTGCGATTTTTGACCCAAAGTATCACAAAACTCTTTTATCATCTTGTCTAATGACTTCCATGACGTCTGCGGAATTCTACTGGAGAATTTAATTCGACCTTAAATCAATTAATTTTCGTAAAATGTCCGGTAATATTTAATAATAATGATTTATTGTTCATAATAATTACAGTATTATTTTTTCGCTATCAACGCATTTTATACCATTTTAAAAGGAATCAATTTGCACGGACTATTCACTTTGACCAAGACTTGTTCAAAAACAGCGATGAATTGGTTAAAGTGTGAAATAATCCGTGAAAATTATTTCTTTCAATTTTTTATTTTAGTTAAAGGCTTTTTAAGACACCGATTTGACTACAAGAGGAAAAATTGATGTCAAGAACAAAATTTCAACAAATATAAATTTAAATAATCTAATAGATACTTGAACTAGCTTACCTACCGGTAAAACGTCCAAAGCAAAAAACCAATATCAAAATCACCCCTTGCAGAAAAAACTTGCACATAACCTCCTTTCTTCAAAGTCGGTTAAGCAATAATCATTCAAAGCGTCAAAAATTCATAATCCCTTAGTATTAAAAAATACTCAATTTAACAATCACATTGAATTTTTTTAAAGTGGCAACACTCGTTCAGTCTTTTTGGTAGAAAATCCAATTTAATAACGCTTGTAACACCATTGCTAGGACGAAACCGCCGAAGAGGTCCCATGAATGACTTGTAGACGGTACTCTCCCGACATTTTGAGGTCTGTGAAACGAAGCAGCCTGTCTCTGACCCTCAGTTAAAACCTCGACACTTTTTGAAAGTCGTTCTATAGCTTGATTCTGCTCTCTTAAAGCTGCGTCTATGGCATAAAGGCTTTGTTTCAACGTCCGTCTGGAAAATAAAAAAATATATGTATTAGAGTTTAGTGCAGCATGATTATTTTGGCACGGACGCTTTTGATAAATATTTGTGAAAATGGGAAAAAAAAAACAAAATGACGGAGAACAACAAGATTTTAAAACAAATGTAAACTGAAATACGTCAACTAAAACGATGAAAACTAAAACATTATCAACGAAACTTAAAACTGAAAGAAAAATAATAAAATTACATGAAAAATACAACATAAAAATACTACTGAAATTAAAGAATTTCATTCACTAATGAAACTGAACCAATGAACCTGCTTAGTAAACGTCAAAAGCTGTTAGTGTCATGATTCATCTGCCTGCCTTTTCCCAACTATGTTGGGGTCGGCTTCCAGTCTAACCGGGTGCAGCTGAATCGAATCGTCATTCTAAGAAAGAGGAGAGGAGAAAACCTATCTATATGGCAATTCGGGTTAGGATAGGAACGGTACGTCGCACGTCGGGTCAGAGGCCCTACTCCCTAGCGTTTTGTCCGTATATTCGGATCTATCCGTCTCTCTCACCCGCACTCATCTGCAGGCGTGCGCGAGAGAGACGGATATATATACGGACGAAACGTTAGGGAGTAGGGCCCCAGGTTAGGAAGAGGGTTACGATCGGAACAATTTTCTTTTTTTTTCAAGTTCCTAACCTAACCCACGACCAGGTTAGGATTTCGGGTAAGGTTTGGAATTAACCGTTAAAATGTATGGAACAGCAGAATTTTTTTAAAAATTATCGATGAAATTTTTTTTTTAGCGTTGGCCTTTTACTCTGTATTTTCGCACTGGTGGATTTTCAACTTTATAACGTTGACCCGACGGTTAATAATCCAACAGTGATATTTAGGCATTACCTTGAGGTGTCGCCTAGATGGGGAAAACAGGAGTTAGGGTCCTAATTAGCCTGACAATTACTGTTCTGTAGACATTTTAAACTTCTATATAATAGGGTAGATGACAAAAAAAAACCTAATTAGTCCGTCAGATAGATTTCCAAAAAATATTGAACACATATTTTTTATTTTTTCAGGTATGCAAAAAATTAAGACGATACAGTGCGTCGAAAACTCGTGTGACGTCACATTTGAGTACATTTTTTACTCAAAATTGACGTCACAACCCCCACTCTTGATCTTTGACACGTTTTATCTCCGTCAATCTTTATTAATTTTATAAAACAAAAAACACGTATCCATTATTTTTCGATAATCTAACTGACGGGCTAAACAGAATCTTATTTATTTATTATTTTTAGTCAGTCATCACCCCTATTGTTTTAATCATTTTGATTAATTCGGTATCTTGTCCCCTATTAAAGTGACTTCTATTGCTTACTCTTTCTACGCTACGCCAAATTCAAAGATGAATCTAACAACAGTAAGGTCTTCGTACATTACTCAGAGTCCACACAGACCCTACTTCGACAGGACTCACAGTAACGCATTGAAATGTGGGCTTTATATCGTGTTCCTTAAGGTAGAATTTTCAACATGGCCACACTTACAAGTAAATGTTGAAAATTCTGCCGTAAGATCCATAAAAAAATCAAGCAGGGTGATCCATATAGCGATGTCATAAAAAAAATTAGATTCCTCACGCCCAGGGGTATCCAAAAATACCCAATGTATGTTCCCCGATACTTGATAGTTTTCGAGTTAAAGATTCTTGAAAATTGTATGGGAACCGCTTTAAAAAACCACCTTACTACCACGCGTTGCCGCGGCCAACCTGGAAATCTCTAATCAGACTTCGGACCCTTTTTTTTTCACGATGTGGAAATCCTCAATGGATGCCTCCACCCTGGGGAGAGCGGAGGGGTCTGTCAGACTCGTACTGACTAAAACCACACCGTTGTTCCATCGCACACTTGCGTCGGGGGGCAGCGGGATTTGATGCGACTTCTGCTGCCCTGGATTAGTGCCGGCCCGCTTGACCTGCGGGCCTCGTCCCGGGGGGAGTGAGGTGTAAAACTCCCCCCGCTACGTCTAGGAGAGGCGCGCGTGGAACACGACGCGCCGCCGTCTCGGGTTGAGTTCCAGTGTGATGGGGATGGAATCCGTCGCCCCTGGACCTATTTAGGGGGGCCGGAAGAGGGCGTTATCAGCCCTCTGCCGACGCCCGGTGCGTCTGCTGCGTGTCGGGAGAGCGGTCTCGACCTCCCTCAACCTCTCAACCTCAGCCTCCTTCTGCGACATGACGGTTTCGCAGAAGGACATCTCTGCGTCCCAGGACTCTGCACTCCCAACCATCGCGCGAGCGACGGCCGGCAGCGACAGGTCTCCTCATACCTCTGCTACGAGGGCACGGCGCGGCTTATCCCAGCCAGCGTATGCCGCGCCGTATCCTCCGTGCAGTGGACGCAGTGATGGCACCGGGCGTCCGGCTCCTAGCTTAAGCGACACAGGTACTTCCCGAAGCAGCCGTGCCGCGAGAGCACCTGCGTCGCCCGAAACGTCAGGGAGCCGTGATTCCTCCCGAGCCAGTCGTCGAGTACTGGCCGGATCACCTCGATTGTGTCGAGGCCGGCGGTGGGAAGCTCTAGCCTCCTCCGCCATTCCGCCACCATGTCCTGTCGGAGCTGAGACCGGTACACCGTTATCTGTCGGTGCACCAGTCTCTCGCCCCGATGTTTGGCCTCCTCGCGCCACTGGTACAGTGTCGCGAGGGTCTTCGCCTCCAGGTCCCACGTCGGGGATCCGGTCAGTACACAAGCCAGACTTCGAACCCAAGGCAATCTCCACGGATGGGGGTTCGTATACAGCTCAGATCTCATGTGCGTATCTGTAAATAAACAATTTTCCACTTGGGCACGCGTTGCCGTGACCAACTTGGAAAACTTTATACAGTCTTCGAACCCAAGACAATCTCCACAGATGGAGGTTCGTATACAGCTCAGATATCATGTGCGTATCTGTAAATAAACAACTTCCCACTTGGGCACGCGTTGCCGTGACCAACTTGGAAATCTCCATACAGACTTCGAACTCAAGACAATCTCTACAGATGGGGGTTCGTATGCAGCTCAGATCTCAAGTGCGTATCTGTAAATAAACATCTTTCCACTTGGGCACTAGTTGCCGTGACCAACTTGGAAACCTCTGTCTTCGAACCCAAGACAATCTCCACAGATGGGGGTTCGTATACAGCTCAGATCTCATGTGCGTATCTGTAAATAAACAACTTTCCACTTTGGCACGCGTTGCCGTGACCAACTTGGAAATCTCTATACAGACTTCGAAACCAATCTCTACAGATGGGGGTTCGTAGACAGCTCAGATCTCAAGTGCGTATGCAGCATATCCCCACAGACAAATGGCCCACCTTACAACTTCCATTGAAGTCGTCGTTGCTAAATTTAGGGTCAAACACTTTAGAATATTTTGCCATCGAATGCTAATAGGAATGCTGGGTCGGAATCGAGTCGTCATTAAGTCTGTGTAACGTACAGATGTCAGCTCATCAAGCCAACCGAAACTGTCAAATTTTCTCAATCAATCTTGAACCTAATGCTTTAGCGATAAAGTTGAAAATCTATTAAAGAAATTTGTCGGATTGTAGTAGTTTGTAATGTACAAAGACATGTAATAGACTAACTCCATTAAAATCATTTTGCTCACGTATAACCCGATCGGTTGTCCAAACTATTAATACTTTTTCGACTGTCGGTCAAGACCACATGTCTTGATGTCTGCGGCTCTTCGGTTTCATTCGTTTCTCTCCCTAAATGGTAGGGAAGCGATAACCTATGATATTCAGTACAAAAAGAAAATAAACTAGTTAAGTATCCTGTATCCTGGTCCGAGGGGGCACGGGAAAAGAGCAAATGGAAGGAATTGGGGGAGGCCTTTGCCCAGCAGTGGGACAGTACAGGCTAACAAAAAAAAAAAAAAAGTATCCTGTCGAGTGCCGCTAGCTAATTTACTTTGACCTTACATTTTGACAGTAAAAAAAATCGACATGTAACGAAAATCATCATCTGCCTAGCCTTTTAACCAACCAACAACGAACCAACCAACCAACCAACTTTTAAGTTAGAGTCAGGCCAAACGAACGTAATTATGAGCTACTGGCTTATAACCGCGGCTTCGCCCGCGTGAAGTTCACTTACTCATATATATCATACTACATCCGGTCATACTACCGGGATACAAAGTATACTACGTATGATACACAAAAATATATAAGTATCCTGATTATTAGTGTGATGAGTCGCGTAATTTACGCCACATTTTCATACAAAAGTCTGGTTTGTGTCACGTGACGACGTAAAATGAGCCCAACTTTGAATGAAACTGAATTTACGCGACTCACATAATTACGCTGGTTTGTCCTACTCTTAGAGACGGCTTTCAGTCTAACCAGATGCAGCTGCATACCAGTATTTTATACAGAGTGTACTAGAAAGGTTTGGTCATATTTCAGGGTATGATTCATACCATCAAACTGAACAACTTTCTCCATAGGACAATCGAAATCGCAAAAAAAACAGGTGTCCTATACATTTGGATCGAGTAAGTATTGTAGTTTTGTACTGTAGGGCTATTACGTATCTCTGTTGACAGCTCGAAATGATAGTAACTGGGCTCAGTCTCTATCAATTAACGGTCAAAAGGTTAGTTTCGTATTATGTATGACCCTGTTAGTCACCGTAAAGTGATATCCACTCAGTGTGATACGTAATACCAATATAATGACATTCACGGTTGTCATCAAAATTCGGTGTACAACCGAAGCTTGATAGTCACTGGATATCAGAAAGATACGTAAAAGCCCTGCTGGACAGCTGATATTTTTCGCGATTTCGATGGGGGTCCCATGATGAAAGATGTGCAGTTTCGATAGTCTGAATCATATCCTGAATCTGACCACACCTTTCTGGTACACCCTGTATGAAGCGGCTCTCTGTTTGACCTCCATAAACATGTTACTGGGGCCTTCTTAGGGATGGGCAAGTGAAAAAAATATATCGATATTTACCGTATCGACATTAAAAAAAAATATCGTTGAGTGTCAATAACTATAGAGTGAGAAATATCGATATTTCTATATATCGTCAGTTTTCGTATGATTATTCATACATATTCCCAAAGCATTCAAAATTCGTAAAAAAGAATAGACATGTAGAAAGCAGTATTTTTTATGAATTTATTTATTTCAATCAACTTTGGAACAAATAAACAGAATTAAATTTATAAAAAAATATAAAATCAACATAACAATGAGGAATCACGAAAATCGATCTATGAAAAAACGAAATTGATTCGATTTCGATACTCTAAAATAAATATCGAATATATCGCGATAAAAATATCGACGATATAAATCGATAACTGTTTAGAAAAATATCGATATTTTTATATATCGATATTTTTCGCCCATGCCTAGGCGGTCTTCCACTTGGTAAGTCTGTATGCCAGACTTTCAAGCTTTTGAAATCCCGAACGTCTGTTAAAGTTCTACAAATGACAGCCGGGTCCAACGGCTTCACCTTTATGCAAAATACAAGGTCAAAGTAAACTAGCTAGCAAAAACTCGACAGACGTGAGTTTTGATATTTAAACATAGTTAAACCACATATTTCGATCCCTTCTGTCTCTAAAGTGTGGGGAAGCAATAGGCCTTACGACAGTGTCAAAAATTTGCAATCTATTTAGTCCGTCAGTTGGAGTATTGGAAATTAATGGACACGCATTTTTTGTTTTTGTAAATCAATGAATATTGACCAAAGATAAAACGCATCAAAACTCGGGAGTGGGGGCTCGTGACGTCAGAACTAACTAAAAATTATACCAAGGCGTGACGTATTGAAAATTTTAAAAGCGTCATATCTTCGTCAATTTTGGTTTACGTAACAAAAGAAAAAACACGGGTCGAATATTTTTTGATAATCTAACTGACGGACTAATTAGATTTTTTTTGTCGTCTCACCTATTACCTATGATATCCAGTTCTCTAAAACTCCACAGGGCTTGGAAGATTTTTGTATGAATTCTGGCCGGCCTTAAGTACTTCTGCCATTTTTTTTTCTTCTGCACAGCTCATATCTCGGAATCGTGACATTATAGAACATATTGCCACAAACAAAACTTGGTTGGTATTGATACCAGCTATCAATTAATATAGGTTTATTCATGGCCGCGACTTTGAAAAATAAAAAAAATGCCGGAAATTAGGCCGGCCATTCAATTCAAACCCCTTTCAACAACTATTGGAAGCCACTGTATCTTATTAGGGGTAATTAGGTATGGGATCAGATTAATAGGGTGCAGTTCCTCAATTAATTAGGTGACGAAGTAATAAAGATGGGGGAGGAAAGAAACCTTTAAACGGTAACATAACTAATCAAATTAGGTAAGATATAACCTCGAATAAAAAAATATTTTCCCATGTTAGATAAGTCACAAAATACGACATCAAACGATTACTACCCGGTTCCTGCATTGAGATTTTATAAGCCGAGAACTTGTGAAACTACATTAGAATTATTTGAGATACTTCCTGGAATGTAGACCGAGAAAACACCTCCAAGAAATCTATCTACCACACCGTACCCATATCATGACCGTGCTATTAACGTATCACAGGCACGGCAAGAAACATGACACGGAGGACTAATTTCGCGGGCGCTTTCACCTTAAGGCGACTACAGGAGCTAAACGCGAGTTTTATAATCCAAAAAAGCATATGATTCACTGCAATAAATAAAACCCAGAAAAATATATGATATTCTTCAGGATATATGCTAGTTTGATAGTGCTTTGAAAACATAATACAACTAATTTGACTCGATAGAAAAAAATCACGAACTTATCTCTAAAAATTTCTTTTAGCGAGTAAAAACCATATTAAAATACATGCGATCATTCTGATTTTTTGGCAAATGATTCTACAAGCAACATATTAGCATCATAGTGTTTTATTTTTTAGTCCAATCAATAGTTTTTTTGTAAATAGCAAAAAACCACTCATTTCGCACTATTCGCCCCGCAGTGACTGACGTAACCACCACTTTGTAGTGCAAGCTGATTAGAACTTTATTCCAACAGAATTTCAAACAAAGTTTGAACCACCACAAATAGAGTTGCTAATGTAGCTCCTGTAGTCGTCTTAAACGCTGTGTTTCTGACAGGTTTTTTTTAAGTTGACCCTTTTTGCGTTTGGATACGCGCAGAAGCGGCAAATAACGTTTGGATACGTGAAGTGGTATTTGGTTTTTGTTTACACTCGGTTCCAAAAATTACGGGTCAGTCACAAAAATTGAAATACCTCCAGAACTGTAAAAGTTAGATCAATGAAATAAAAAACAGAATAAAGTCTTTTTAGTTGCGCTTCTAATAGCATATTATTTAAACTGGTTGATGAAAAAAACTGCATTAGAAAAAAAATTTTTAAAAAAATGACTATTTTTAAAAACAAAATTTTTGTTTCATGTCATTATGGATGCTTTCCATTTCTATTCTGTCACAAAAAAAAATATCGTGAACGTCTTCCACGTGCATAATTATTATTCTGTGAGGTGAAGCATGGCAGTCACGCTAGAGGAATGTACCAGAATCCTAACTTTTTTGGAACTTGGGCGGAGCCAGCGTGAAACAGCCAGAAACATTGGTGTATCTTTGTCGACTGACTGTTCAGCGGGTAGTCCAGCGGTACCAAGAGACCGGATCACACCTTAGAAGACCAGGAAATGGCAGACCAAGATGCACAACGGCCAGGGAAGACAGACAACTGGTGGCTACAATGCTCCGAAATCGTTTTCAAACTGCTGTTGGTCTAAAAACTCACTTTATTCGCTTTGGAGGTGGCAATTTAAGCGCTCAAACAGTAAGAAGACGTCTTGCTGAAGCAAATTTGTAACCATTGAGGCCCGCAAATGGCCCCAAACTGGAACGGGGACATCGAATTGCAAGACAGAGATACGTGCGCGAGCACCTAAACTGGACATTAGACGATTGGTCTAGGGTAATGTTCACGGACGAGTCTAAATTCATGCTTATAAGCATGATGGTAGGCAGTTGGTGTACAGAAGACCAGGAGAGCGCTTCCATCAAGCGTGTGTGGAGGAAAAAGTGGCGTACGGTGGAGGCTCCGTACAAGTTTGGGCTGGGATTTCTGCTGAGGCCCGCACCGAGCTGGAACTCATTCAAAATGGAACTCTAAATGCAGATAGGTACGTGGAAGAGATCCTCAATGAACATGTAGGTCCTTTCATGGCCAGGATGGACCGGCATGGCATATTAATGCATGATAATGCGCGTCCCCATACCGCCAGAATTGTACATGACTACCTTGAAGAGGTCGGTATCGAATTCATGCAGTGGCCAGCGCGAAGCCCGGACTTAAACCCCATCGAGCACGGGGACGAGCTTCAGAGATGCGTGAAAGGTCGAAACCCTCCACCAATCACGCTTCCCGAGCTCAAACAAGAACTGGTGGAGTAATGGGAAGGTATTCCTCAGCACCGGCTCCGAAATTTGGTGTACATGCCTAATCGCCTGGAAGCTGTCAGAAGAGCTCGTGGAGGCAATACAAAGTATTAAATGAAGAAAGTGATGAAAAACAGCAAAAAAACAATCTTAAAAAAATGTAATCTTAAGAAAAATATGACTACTTTAGTTTTTTTTAATTTAGAGATTAATATTGGGGGTGCAACTAAGTTTTATTTTATTTTTTATCTGTATAATTAAATTCTCAATTGAACAGTCTTCGTTTCATTAGGATGGCATACGTAGTTCGGGAGATATTCGGGTTTATGTGACTGACCCGTTATTTTTGGAACCGAGTGTAGATAATAAATCACTTCGAACCCTGATTATAACTAGCCTGTATTTATAATAGTAGTAGTAATAGTATAGTAAGCAGTGGCGTGCCTAGGGTCAACAATACGGCAAGCCCATAAGGCAAAACCGACTAGAAACCCTAACATCACAAATACGTCTGATACCCGTTTCTAACGGGTTTAGAACGGTCATCATACGCAGTTATAACGCGTTTAAACGGTCACCATATGCGTTTTCTCTTTGTTTTGCGAAGTATGAAACTATGCCAATTAGACCGTACCGACACCGTCGCGTACCATGCACGGAGCGTCAACAATAGGCTAGTTTCCACCATCAATAAATTGCAAATCTATTTAGTCCGTCAGTTAGTGTATTGGAAAATAAAGGACACGTATTTTTTGTTTTTGTAAATCAATAAATATTGACAAAAATAAAACGCATCAAAACTCGGGAGTCTCAAGACGTCAGAACGCACTAAAAATTATACCACGGCGTGACGTATTGAGAATTTTAAGTGTCGTATCTTCGTCAATTTTGGTTTACGTAACAAAAGAAAAAATACGGGTCAAATATGTTTTGATAATCTAACTGACGGACTAATCAGATTTTTGCAGTTGACAAGCCTATTGTTGTCGAAAATACATCGAATTCGTCGCCGATACGCTACGATCATGGCACGGTGTTGGTCGGTGACGGAACGGTTTAGTGGGCACCAGTGGCGAAGGATTCATACAATTCGATTCCTACCAGATTCCACAGTCCAGTTCCAGACTCTACAGTCAGTATTCTATAGACAAATAATATAACCACATTAAAGATATTATGTACTCCGGCTTACCTCCTACAAAAATTGTCCCTTCGCTACTGGTGCGCACAATCTCGAACTTTTCATTACAAAGAATATATTTCCTGGTTAGTTCATAGCACGGTCATGGTATGGTACGGTTTAGTGAGCAGAATTCTTAAAGGCACAGTTTCAAAGGCGACACCTTACCTTAAGGTGGAAACGCCAGGGTAACTGACTATTTCATTAAAAAGTCATTCAATGGCATTACAGGGTTGTATTCATGGTTTTAATGATTATAAATCAGTAACGTCATATTAGTTACGGTCGCGAATCATAAGTTAAGTTAGTTTAAGTAACACGTGAGAAGTTCTCAACTACAAATTCTCAATTCCGTAACCGGGAATACAGGGTGGTGATCTAGTCACCTGCATCCGTCTGGGTGATTCTACCTGTCATACAAAACAACATTCACTATGTAGCTCATATCCGATACGCGATGGAATATTTATTATTTTTTTAATGCGTCTGTCAATCACGGTGTTGCAGCTAGTCAACTTTATGCTCGCTAAGGTCTCTGGGGGGGGTAATCGTGTTTTGAAGTTATCACCCAACTACTCGTCGTTTCGATGAATGGTTAGGTATAAAGGGATGCGAACATTAGGTGTCTAGGGTTTATACGACGGGTAGACACATCTCCTTGAAGGATGCAGCCCGCGTAGCATGACCACCGTAGAAACAGGTTTCTTCGAAGAAAGAATCGACAAATAGACAGATTTATTTTGTTCTTTTGTCATTTTGTCGTTTCTTCGTCGACAAAACCCGTTTCCATGTATCATGCTACGCGGGCAGGTGACTAAATCGACACCTTGTATAACCAAAATTCGTTCGTTAACGACGTGATCTCACCTGGACTGCCTTCCACGCTGTTCTATACGTATTCTCGACGTTTCTGGAGCTTTTCCTTGTAAGCTTAACCTGTGAACGGGGGGCCTTGTCTCTGATACCAGTATATGCCACGCAACGTATGCAAGCTTATGGCTGCGTTTCCACTAGAGATGTGCGAGGATACGTAACGAGGGATGTGTTTGAAACTAACCGATAATATCGCTTATAAGGTTACAGGTAATAGGTAATACACACATTATTTTTATTATTGGTCAACAGGACCATATGAAATACACATTAAAATAGTTTGAATACCATGATTTCACACTACGCACATGTATGGGCGGTTTAGAACAGCCCTGCCCCTAACCTCTGTCTTACTGTGTAGACACGGACTCCCTTCTTTTTCATAGCTTGACGTATTCTAGCTATGTGGTAGGTTAGTTCCACACACAATCCTCGCTACGTATTCTCGCTCACCTCTGTTGGAAACGCAGACTTATTAGTTCTAAGGGCTCGTTTACGGAGATGCGGTACGTTATGCTGCTCGATTCGCCAAAAATTCAAACATATGGCGATGTACGAGAGCGTTTACGGAGAAGCGATTTTACGAGCGTCCGCTTGAAATCCCGCTTGCGTCGGAACCCGCAGGTGACATCGCCGCTTCGCTAGCTAGCTCCTTTAATACTTTGCTTACGGAGAAGTGGCGTATGACACTTAAGGCCTGCGCAGACGATGGACTATTTGTCAGCGAACAATAAGGATGATTCGTGACAAAAAAAGAATATGATTCTGTTTAGTCCGTCAGTTAGATTATCGAAAAATATTGGTGTTTTTTGTTTTATCAAATTAATAAAAATTAAAGAAGATAAAACGCGCCAAAGATCATGAGTGGAGGCTTCTGTTGTGACGTCACTTTCCGGCACAAATGTGACGTCACAGGAGTTTTTGACGCAGTGTATCGTCTTCATTTTTTGTTTACGTGAAAGAAGAAAAAATATGTGTCCAATATTTTTTGGAAATCTATGTGACGGACTAATTAGATTTTTTTGTCATCTACCCTATTTCATTTATTATCCATCAACTAATAGACGAAAAAACAGCACAACAAACAATGAACAGTCCGCTGGGTGCCGGATAAATGAACGTTCCATTTATCCGGCGGACAAAAGTCCCTAGTCTGCGCAGGCGCGTAGTGCGTGAAGCGCCGCGATGTCGCGTACGTTTTTGGATTCATTTGCTCACATTTTCATGTATATCAGGAACAGAGTATACTTGCATACAAGTTACTGGCATGAGAATTTCTGGCTTTACGTTGTTAATCGGAGTTCACCAACACGGGGACGAACGGAGCGGAGAGACGTGCGGGAATCGACCAATCATATTGGTAGAAATTCGCATCGTGTGTCTCGTGCCTCCTGTGATGACTTTTTGAAGGTCATTTTCACATATACGTGACAAGCTAGCGCGTGCCCTGTACGCCAAACGACACAAATATGTGACAAAATGGTAGGTGAAATTGTGGCTTGGTGTGTAAGGCACGCGCGTGCGTTTATGCTCTGGGGTTTAAAAGGTTAACCTTGCTTGTCTCCGCACCGCTCCGCTCATCTCCGCTTACGGTGCGTCCGGGCCTAAATCTAAAATACCGGTTTTAACATAACTTTTCCAATCATGCTGAATTAATTTAAACAAAGACTGTTTTGCACAAAACTTTTACAACCATGCTAAGTCAGGTAGGAACGGAATAACGGGGGGGGGAGGGATGATAAATGACAGGGATTCGGTAACTAACTAAAATTATGGGCGTATGGAAAGATACTTATTCACAACAAGTCGTGTTTCAGGACGGGTTTCGACTAGCATTTTTTGAGCGTATTCAAAAAACCGATCGCATGCACACGCTTGTTCGCGCTGTGAACACACACTTCAAAAAAGCGGTCTACTGCGAGTCGAATTCGCTCATAAAGAGGGCTATTACAGTTTTTCTTGTTTTTGAGTGTTTTAAGAGTACTCAAATACAAGAAAAAAAAAATTTAAAGCGCCCCTTAAATAAATAATCAAACTTTCTCGGGCATACTTTTCTTTTAATTTTGTGGCCAAATAAAAAATCTGTTTAGATGTGTGATTATGGTTTAGATAAGGCCAAGTACAAGTAACAACCTGTAACCGTTACAGGGCGTCAAAAAATTCGTCCACATCGCTGTCAACAGGAAAAGTGCCCAGAAGGCTGGCAGCATTGCCACGTTGGATGGCAATGCTGATTCTTTGGCCAAAAAATAGGCCCGCCCTCTGGTCACGTGAAGAGTCGACCAACCGCTTGGCGATTTCTCGAAATACTAGGTGGGCACTCGGGCCCCATGGCCCTAGTGTTCTTTTTTCTTGTATTTGAGTGCTAGTAGCACTCAATAACAAGAAAAACTGTAATAGCCCTCTGAAGGGTTCCGTATCATCGTAGTAAGGGAGCCACCTTTATTTTTGAATTTATATTTATTGTTTGTTGTTGTATCGGCAACAGAAATACACATTCTGTGAAAATTTTAACTGCCTGCCTATTACGGATCGTGAGCTACAGTCCGCTGACAGACAGACGGACGGACGGACAGCGGAGGCTTAGTAATAGGCTGCCGTTGGTTATCCTTCTGGTACAGACACCTGAAAACGAGCGTACACGCACCGAAAAAACGCTAATCTAAAACCGTCCATAAAGACTTGCTAAAAACATCTCAACATAAAACATGCATCATACATAGCTGACGTTGTTTCAGTCATGTTCCGTTTTTAGGGTTTTCACTTATCGGTTTGATCCGGTTTAAAAAAGTAATTAAAGCAAAGAACCGTTCCTCCTTTTTTGAAGTTGGTTAAAAAGACGTCAACGGTCTCATTTCGGTTCGCGTCGACATCACCCCTATCTAAATGCGTTAAATCGTCACACGACAACACGCCGAACTTATTTAATTGGGCGCGGTATCAAGTATTACTGACTATTCACTTAGTGATAGGGTTCCGTTGCTGACCCTTCATGTTCAGAACCCTAAAAAGACGTTAACAGGGATCGACTCGGCATTGCTCCTAACTAGGGCTTCTAATTCGGATATCCGAATTACTTTTGATTTTTGCCTCATAACAAAATTTTGGTACATTCGTTTTAGATGAAGAACTGTTTAGTCTTTAATAAATACTGATACTTTTAACAATTTCCCTTGTTTTAATTACCTGGGTGCTACAGGGAGGGCATTGTTTTTGATATTCTGGTTTTAATTTTAATGACTCTCTAAATTATCCGAATTATCCGGATATCCGAATAGTAAGGCTTCCTACTATTCGAATTATTCGGATACGAAAATTTTACGGATAAGGCAAGCCCCTAACTCAATACGACAAATCACCACACGACACAGCGCAGAACTTATTTAGTTGGTCGCGGTATCAGTGGCGATGCGTGCTTACAACCCGATTCCACCTCTACTAGATCGGCTTATTTAGTTGGGCACGGTATCAGTAGCGATGCGTGCGTTTAACCCGATTCCACCTCAACCTCCAATACTCACGTGGAAGCCTTCGTCGGTCTGGTGAGCTCGTCCGGTGTGTCAGAATCAGACAGCCTCCTCCGAAGGTCAGGTTTGAGAGAGGGCGGCCCGTCTCTGAGGCTCTTGATGATGAATTCGTCTTCGTATTCTAGTATCTCGTCCTGTTCCCATGGCCTGGGGAGGGAAATGGTGGGTTTACATAACATATAACATCATGGTTTTTCAGGGTTCCGTATTCCTGAGAAGGAACCCTTATAGTATCGTCATGTCCGTCTGTTTGTCTGTCTTTAAAGGAAAACTATAGCGGTTAAGATATCTTTATTAGTTTAGCAGTAATAGTCATTGAACTTGGGTGTTGGATAATTTTGAACCAAATACAAAATCCTTAGAATAAATCCTGTAAAGTGACTAAGATGAAGTAGTTGCTTGTTTATAACGGGTAAAGACTTGCATTGAAAAACAAAATCTAAAATAAATCATATTAATATCATAAGTTTCGCAAAGCTGCCGCTAGATGGCGCTGTACCAACGGGTTCATTCTATATTGTGATAACGGGCACGCACTTGACCGGTTTTTTTTTTTAGGAATGGCATCTCGCACGTCACCCTATGAGGCTGGCCTTTGCTTAACCGGACTATCCCGTGGGTGCGAAAACAAATGTCCATGCTCATCACACAAACATTTGCTCGTACCGGGATTCGAACTCGGGACAGTGATATTTTAAGTCTTGAGTGATATCATTATTTAGAGGCTGATTTAAAACTACAGGCTCAGAATTGCGCGATGGCTCGAGCAAGGGTCGGGGAGGGGGGGAGGAGGGCGTGAACGGGGCTAACATCATGGATGTTAATACGCACTAATATAAATAAACTTGGTATTACTTACGTCGTATTTAAATTGTTGTACACCCATCCTTGATCAGTTAAACCTGCAAGTAAAAGTAAATGAAATTCAGATTTGAATCATATTTTTAAAATAGGCATGACGACAGTATCAAAAAATTGCAAATCTATTTATTCCGTAATATTGACAAAGATAAAACGCATCAAAACTCGGGAGTGGGGGCTCGTGACGTCAGAACTAGCTAAAAATTATACATAGGCGTGACGTATTGAGAATTTTAAAAGCGTCGTATCTTTGTCAATTTTGGTCTACGTAACAAAAGAAAAAATACGTCTCAAATATTTTTTGATAATCTAACTGACGGACTAATTAGATTTTTTCAGTTGAAAAGCCTATTATGTTTTTCCTACTCCTCCGCTATACTTTTCTGATTAATTTCGTTGCGGGATCCAAGACAGTTAAATAGTTTCTCTGGGACTTCGTCGAGCTTCATTGTCTCGGCGCTGTTCTGGTGGTCGCCACTGTTGATTCTGGCGCACAGGAGTTACAGTGGGCAGGGAATAATGTGGCGGACTTTTTCCAAAGACTGCTCATCTAACGGCCGTTTTCTATAACTAACTTAGGTATAACTGTTGGTTCATATGCCTGCTTGCGTAGCCATCAGTGTTTCTTAAACTATCCGCGTCACCTACATGTCACTTTGATTCATAGAAAAATCAAAGAAAGCTTTTCCGTGACGTTTTAACTCTAACCGGTCAGTAAGCAAAATGTCAAACAAACAGAGGGCGTAATTTTATGACGCGCCGATGAAGTTGTAGTGCAGTTGCAGTTAGGTTCAAGTTCGAGTGATAAACGGTATTCTTGTAATCTTTGAGCTGCGCGTAAACTGCACGTCAACTGTACGACAGCCAAACTCTACCAAACTTACTTATGGTGTGGCCATATGAGAGAAAAAAATATTACTCACTAAATAATCGAATAGAATCGATTACATTTCAATGAATATGACGTTATTAAAATAATACCCCAGTACAGATTTTAGTGCTTTTGCTTACACTTAGTAGAATACCGATCATGTTGCGTTCCGAAGCACGCACCAAAGACGCGCAACAGTAGAATACCGTTATTGCGCTCGCGTGACGCGAACTTGACGCGAGCGTGTCTGACAGCGGTAGAGAATACGAGAAGTGTTGTTTTGATCGAAAGTTAACTGTAACTGCTCTGCAACAGCACTTCTTTAGTTACGTGAATTAGCCTACAGAGCTAGCAACCTACTGATACCGGCTAGTAGGTTATTGAAAATGGCCGTAAGTCAATCTCAACATATAGCCCGCGCGCGAGTTCCGAGGAATAGGTGGTTTGTTTAAATCAGCGGTGGTTTTATTTCAGGTGCATAGTGCCCTCATAGAATGATTTTATAATTCAGTACTCCGCGTGAACTGAATTATGAAATCATTCTGTGACGACCCGAATGGCGCAGCGGTAGTGAGTCTGCTTTACGTTCGTTGGGTCCCGGGCTCGAATCCCGGTAGGAGCAAATGTTTGTGTGATGAGCATGGACATTTGTTTTCGAGTCATGGATGTTTTTTATGTATAATAAGTATGTATTTACAAACAAAATGTATCTATGTAGTATATCAACTATCCGGTGTCAACGACACAAGCCTCGTTGCTCAGTGTGGCGCTAGATGGCGCTGTGTGTAATGTCCAGCGATATTTATTTACTCTGTGAGGGTGTTATGTGCTTGAGATGGAACCACCGATGTTTTAAACAAGCCACGGATTCCTCGGAGGTCGCTCGGTTGGGCTAGGCTAGGCAGCTGTCCGGGGATCGTAGAAGGCGCACTAGTTCCCATGATCCCCGGTGCAAGTGTGGGAAGGGAACACCGGGGTGGTTTTTAGTCGGTTAGAGTCCGACAGACCCCTCCGCCCGCCCCGGGGCGTAGGACATCCGTGTAGATTTTCCACCCCGGCAAAAAAAAAAAAGGCTAGGCAGCTGTGCTCGTGGTGTGACCTTCGGGCGGCATGGGGTTGGGGTCCTTGTGGAAGAGGCGCGGCACCCAGGGGGACAGGACGTTGCGCGCGCGCACCCGCTGCGCCTCCTCGATGATCGTCTTCTGTTCGGTTGCTACTATCTGTAAAGAAAAACAAAATACATACACATGACCATAGAACCTCCTCTTTTTTTGAAGTCGGTTAAAAATAGGTTAGATTGGAAAAATAAATGACATAGTATCCCATGATCTGTCCGCGAAGTAGACACAATAGTTAAAGAATGGTGTCTCGACCAAATTGGTCATTCGACAGATCATGATTTAGAAGTGTTACTTTTTAGCCTCGTTGCTTAGTGTGGCACTAGATGGCGGTGTGTGTAATGACTAGAGAGATATATATATATCTTTTCGAAAAAAAAGTCATTTTTATTTAAAATCACGCCTGTAATCCCGAAAGGATTAGACAGAGGTGTACCTAATAGTACAACCACATTTTACATGTAATAGGGAGCGAGCTTATTGACATCAGCCAGGTACATACAAATACACAGGCAGGCAGACAGGCAAATACAGACTACGTGGCTGCTACTGAGAAATTCCTGACGGAAAACCCCTATAACACTAGCTAGTTTTAAATACTTTTAATTGTAATCTGTGGAGAACGTTGTGGGTAGCATAATTGTTTTTGTTTCGAATTCTTATTGTGCTACTGTTTGTTTATACTTAAATAAATAATAGCTATTTATTCACCAAGGGGAGTAAGGCACAGATTACTAATCGAGTGTGCATTTGAGACGCGGCGCGAAGCGGAGGGCCGTGAACCACACGAGTTTAGTAATCAGTACTTACTCTCGAGTGATATATACTGCTTTATACTACACTTGCTTACAACAACATCAAGACTTAAAAAAAAAACAAAACGCGTTAGTAATGGGTTACTACCCTGATTTTCAGGGCAGTAATGAAATTCCATACAACATAACTGCCTAGATTTTTGAGAAGGTTTAATGAACAGCTTTCAAGCCTTTTAGTGAGGTAGTATTGGTACACTTACTAAGCAGGTGTAGTATAAATAAATAAACACTTTACGGGTAAAGTTTTTATTTATTTATATACCCGGGAATCAAACCCAGAACTATATTTTCTCTGTTTCTTACCTGATCCTCGTTGGCGATGGCTTCGGACACCTTGCTCCACAGTCTCGCCGATTCGAATTCTTGCTGCCTATCCATATGCATTAAGTAGCGTGGTAGCCGCTGTTCTTTTAGCTGTGCTACGTCGAACAGGGTTGTTTCTGCCTGGGAAAGTAATGGACGTTAAGATTAGCTACGAATAAGTCGATACATACGACGTGTTACCGAACGATATCGATAAATGTGTAACGATATCGATAAAAGTGCTCATCATTATGAACAACTTTTACAATGGGACCAAACAGAAAAAAATCAGCTGTTCCATACATTTTGACAAGTTAGGCGAACATATTGTACGGGAACAGCTGTTTATTTTTTATAGATAGGTCTTCAAAAATGATATTGAGGTTTCTAATATTTTTTTTTTCTAAACTGAATAGTTTGCGCAAGAGGCACTTCCAAAGTGGTAAAATGTGTCCCCCCCCCCTGTAACTTCTAAAATAGAATGATAAAACTAAAAAAAAAAATATGATGTACCCACATTATTACCATGCAAACTTCCACCGAAAATTGGTTTGAACGAGATCTAGTAAGTAGTTTTTTTTTAATACGTCATAAATCGTAAACCGCAATTTACCTTCATTACTTATCAATAAATTAATTTAAAAAAAAAATACACTATTATTAAAACATCGTTCAAAGTTACAACGAACTACAAGAAAATTTATATTATGTTACTTGCTGCTACGGAACCCTTCATGGGCGAGTCCGACTCGCAATTGGCCACTTTATTATTACTAGAAAAAGTCAAGGATCACGATAAAGGTCGTTTCGGGACAAGTTTATGCCATTATCTCTGTTTTCGGAATTACGTATTTGATTAAATGTATGCGGGTCAATGACCTTTAATTCCTACATATCTGGCGGAGACTATACAATATCTACTTACTCCTGTCCTCTTATCTTTAATCTCGATCTTGCCGTCCCAGTACCCATCGAGGTGCGCTAAAGTTTCCTTGCCGCGTTTGATCCTCCCTGACACCGAGTTTGTTTGGTCTGCTCCTCCGAGGAATGACTGTGGACAAATTAATTAATAAACAAAGATATTTTATTGTTGAACTAGGTCTAGATAAATCATGATCTGTCAACGGACCGATTTGTTCGAGACACAATTGATTAACTATTGTGTCTACTTCGTGGAACTAGATAACATGGCAATAGAAATAAATAAATATCGCTGGACATTACACACAGCGCCATCTAGTGCTACACTAAGCAACGAGGCTTGTGCCGTGGACACCAGATAGTTGATATACTATATAGATACTTTTTGTTTGTAAATACATACTTATTATACATATAAACATCCATGACTCGGAAACAAATGTCGATTCTCATCACACAAACATTTGCCCCTACCGGGATTCGAACGCTACCCTAGGAACGTAAGGCAGTCTCACTAGCGCTGCGCCAATCGGGTCGTCAAATACGCAAATGAATCCGAAAAAGACAGACGTGCGTCTTGGGTTCGAACTTGTGACCTTTGACTTGGCAGTCACACCACTAAAGTCCCCGTCACGAGAAGCTATAAATTTTGTAAACACACATTCGGGTTCGCAACCTTTGGATCAAATAAAAAAATGACAGCATTGACAGCGTCAGTGTGAACTCACTTCAAAATAGCGGCCCAAATGTTTACGTTCCATGAAGTCAGACGCGTTCCAGTACCACAAAACATTAGACGACACCACTTTATATCGCTAAAATATAACCCGACCAAGTCCCATTGATATATAAAAACCCAAGATCCAAGACCCAAGACCCACCCACAGCCTCGAACAAAACTGTCACCAAACACTTACCAGTACAACCCACTACTACATAGGTAGTACAATAAACATATTTTTTTGCAAATTCAACCTTACGCGGATTGTTCAAAGTTGTTTTTACAAAGCAGTGTACAAAAAGCAATTAAATTTTACGTTACGCGAGCGACGTGAGACTAATTTAAAATAGGCGCACAATTACTAATTGTGCCTGTATTTTATGCGGAAGATTTTGAGACTTGGATTATTTATATATCAATGGTTAATCCCGTAGAAAAAGCTGTTTTATAAAACAAAAATGCTTATATTTTTACTTACTCTTAGTTTGAACTCGACGTCTGCTTGGTAGCCGGTTTCCGGGCACATTATATGCACCTGAAAATATATATTTGAAAACATTATCAAAAAGTATGGTTTAAAAATTTACAAAACAAGCTTGGAAGATAAACAAACCACCGAATTTTCAAACACAAGGAGTTTAATATTTAAGCCTGCCTACTTTTTCGGTTTGTAAAATTTATGGCTGTCTGCAAAACCCAGTTACTTGGTGAAACTGGTTGTCAGACTTTAAGGCCACTGACTACCTGTAACGACTGTCAAAGATGCACAAAAGACGGCCGGGACCAACGGTTTAAGGCTGGGATATCTGCTAAATTAGCAAGTCTATTTGTGGTGGTTCAAACTTCGTTTGAAATACTATTAGAATAAAGTTCTAATCAGCTCGCACTACAAAGTGGTTGTTACGTCTGTCACTGCGGGCCGAATAGTGCGAAATGAGTGGTTTTTATTTAATTTTAGCCTACTAAAACATTAGATCAAAATGCTAATTGAAATTTCAAAGAAAAAATGCTTCACTTTGAATATTTTTTTCATATAGTAATAATAAAGTTAGAATTATTTCAATTGTACCAATTAAAGTTTAGAGTCTAATAAGCAACATATATATTTTTTTTGCACATTTTATTCACTCATCAAAGAGGAGTTACATGGAGAAAACCTCTCGTTAGCAGATATCACCCCCTTAAGGTGGATGCTCCAGGGTAGGCCGCGAAATTCAATTTTTCTTACGTTTTTTGCAATTTGCAGGTCAGTGTCAGATTGTATGTTGATTAAAATATGATTCGCGGCTGTAACACGTATGTAGTTACAGAATTATGATCATCAATACAACCCTCCAAGCAAATAACGGTGCAGGAATGAATTTGACCTTGAAAAAGTAATTCCTGCACCTTTATTATTGTATTGATGATTTTGATGATTATAATTCTATAACTACATTCGTGTTACAGCCGCGAATCAAATTTTAATCAACATACAACATGACACTAACCTGCAAATTGCAAAAAACGTAAGAAAAATTTGAATTTCGCGGGCTACCGTGGAGCAACCTTAACGCGCTTGGCGAGGCATAGACAAGTCCTGATTAGTAGTGAATGGTCACCCATCCACGAGCCGGCCTCAGTGAGCGTACCTTTCCTCCCAGCTCCATGCTGAGCGTGCCGATGACGATACCCTTACAGTGCGCGTAGGGCGCTGTAGTGATGTACGTCTCGCCCCAGTTCAGGAGATGGATTCGCCCGCAACCTTCTAAGATCGCCGATGTTGAATTACCTGAAAAAAATGAGTGTGGTTAGTGAATAAACACGAATTTGTGTGGTATACGAGTATTACAACTAAAAAACCTGACTACTGAAAAATGATGCTCTAATTACAAGGTTTTATCGGCCTTACAGGGTTTACAAGGTAAAATCGGCTCCTTCTATTATTGAAGTCGGTTAAAATGTATCCAATCAATCAATGATTTTTTATGAAGTAGTCAATCAATAGAGTAGATGACAAAAAAATAGTAAATAGGCGCTTTTTTTAATCCACAGCGAAGTGAGTGAGGGATTCTTTAGTAGAATCGAGTGATACACTCTACTTTTCATCACCCACTATGAGAAAATAATGGCGCTTCATATTTTATTCAGTCACTTGAAGAACTCATTTTTCAAAACAAAACCATGAATTTCTAACAATCCGTGAAAATTGACGAAAACGCGGGCTTCACGGTTCACGCGTTTTTAATTTGATTTCTTTTTTTTTTTTATTCAGCCGGCGGCGCGACTATAGGCCTTCGTACCAGCCAGTCTTTATTCAAACAATATTTGCGTTCGATTTCTTTGGCGCTGAACATAAGATGTTCCAAATTCAAAAAGTGTGCGGCAATAGTACATTTTGATATAAGTGGAGAAAGTTTGTTATTGCATTCGAAGCGGAATTAACTCCCGAGCCGTAGGCGAGGGTGTTTTTGAGCTGAGAACTGCAATAACAAATGTCCACGTGTATCAAACGACTTCTTTCAATACACTTTTGAAGAAATTAAATAAAATAACGAAAAACATTTTTGTCATAAATTAATATGAAACTATGATTTTAATTTTCTTTTTTTCCGCGCTTTGCTTTTGCCAGGTTGAAGGAGAAGCAAAGGTATGAAGCCGCTAAACAGCCTAATATCAAAATTAGGTTTTTTTTTATTTTTGAATTTAGAACACAAATAAATGTTAATTTGTTTATAAAAGTGAATATTAGTTTTAAATAATCTTGTGTATCTATGATTTTCTATTTATAAACACAATTTGAATATTTAAAAAATATTTACGCGGTAAAGACGCATTATTGCTTTGCCAAAATAAAAAAAAACATTCACCTGCATTGAACCAATTTGGACTAAGTATAGGTATAGTTATCTGTGGCAATTTTCATGCCCGCACACGTGTTAAAAAACGAAAAAAATCGCACGCGTGTGAAATACATTGCATGTTGAACCTAATCGTAGTGCGTTATGAACCAGTTTTCGAGGAAGCGTATTGAAAAGATAATTGCGGCGCACTTATAAAGAGGATTAAAAACTCATTACTGTCCGTTAAAAGTTTTTTTATAGAAAACACCACATTTGGGTGCACGCGAACCAAGTCGTCCTTTTCGAATAGATGGTGTTCACGCATCATACGCGTGAAGCAGCGGCGGGGGGCGCGGGAGCAGAGGCGACAGCTGATCGAGTCGGCGGCCGCGCCACACACTCTCGCCTACAGATCTGGACAGCAACGCACGTACCGTGCGATCCAAAATCTGTAGGCGAGAGTGTGTGGCGCGGCCGCCGCTGCTGCTTCACGCGTATGATGCGTGAACAGATGGGATGAAAAACTAATTAGTCCGTCAGATAGATTTCCAAAAAATATTGGGAACATATTTTTTCCTTTTTTCACGTAAAATAAAAAGTAAAACGTTACAGTGCGTCGAAAACTCGTGTGACGTCACATTTGAGTACATTTCTTACTCAAATGTTACGTCACAAGCCCGCACTCATGATCTTTGACACGTTTTATCTTCGTCAATTTTTATTGATTTGATAAAACAAAAAACACGTATTCAATATTTTTCAATAATCTAACTGACGGACTAAACAGAATCATATTTTTTTAGTCAGTCATCATTCCTGTTGGGTTAAATTAAATCCAGGCAAATCAAAATTTCGTGGCTGCTACTGAGAAATTCCTGATGGAATAACCCAATTACACTTTGCCCGACCCGGGAATCGAACCCAAGACTTCATGCTAAGCAGTCGCGCTTGCGAACACTACACCAATTAATGAATTAATGACTCTGCCCTGGAGTGTAAGTGCGGTTCTGTTCCACAAACGATGGCGCACTTAAGGTGGATGCTCCAGGGTAGCCCGCAAAATTCAAATTTTCTTACGTTTTTTGCAATTTGCAGGTCAGTGTCAGGTTGTATGTTGATTAAAATTTGATTCGCGGCTGTAACACCTATGTAGTTATAGAATTATAATCATCAAAATCATCAATACAACCCTCCAAGCTCATAAAGGTGCAGGAATGCCTTTGACCTTGAAAAAGTAATTCTTGCACCTTTATGAGCTTGGAAAATCAACCTTGAAATTGCAAAAAACGTAAGAAAATTTGCTACCCTGGAGCTTCCACCTTAATATCGTGTCCTGCGTGTCCTGTTGTTTGTTGACTGCAGGAACTGATGGACGCTACCGAAAGCGCCAAACTAGTGGCTCAGTTCTGGGCCGACACAATTTAGATTGCCATCGCCACGCTAAAAAGAAGAAAATCAATGAAGCTGTTTGGAAGCTAGTAGATTATAATTACCAAAATACTCACCATAGAATTTGGACCTAGCTAGCAGACTACCCTCTATGACGAACCCCTCCTTTCTGTTCGACACGTAGAAGGCGGAAACGGGGGGGTGGTGAGATACCTGCAAATAAAATAATAGCTATTTATTCACCAAAGGGGAGTAAGGCACAGATTACTAATCGAGTGTGCATTTGACGCGCGACGCGAAGCGGAGGGCCGTGAACCACACGAGTTTAGTAACTTTCACTCCAAAACTACTGCACAGATTTGGATGAAATTTGGCACACAGGTAGTTTATAACCTGTATTAACACATATAATACTTTTAATCTCGGTAGTATGATCCCGTGGGACAATCATCAAACTCCAATGGGCAAATCCGCGGACATAAGCTTGGCGTATATTACTAGGTGGAGCGGTGACCTGGTGAAGGTGGAGGGGATCCGCTGCATGCGAGTCGCACGGGACCGGGACATGTGGCGACACTTGGGGGAGGCCTATGTCCAGCAGTGGACGTCTGCAGACTGAAATAATGATGATGATATGACTGACCTGTTCAGCCACATAATAAGTATAGGATTCCTCTCCATGCCTCCAACAGCATCTGAAGGTCTCCCCTAGCACCGGGTTGTAAGGCTTCTTCAGACCCTTGGGCTTTCTGTAGAGCCCTGATAGGTACCAGCGAACGACGGCAACGAATCTTTGGTAGGGGTCTGATATGAGACGTACTCTGAAAAGAAGAAGACATGTATAATGTAACAGAAAAGCTATAGTGTGCTAATAATAATTATTATATTATTATAGTGAGCTGGTTGTAATGCCAAGATAACAGCTTTTTATTGAATGCATATGAAAGTATACAGGGTGAATTTTTTATGTGGGCGTGGTTGGTCAAATCCGAAACTATGAGGACTAGCGAAAAATGCCCAAAGGAGTCTCGAGCCCGATTTTGATGAAAACTAAAACTGCATCATTAGATTTTTGAAAAATCAATATACCCACCAACCCAGGCATCGAAGCCATTGATTTCATTACACGATTCGATGGTCCTCATTTTCGAGATATAAGCAAATTTAGAACCTGCTACGACACCATGACGCGCGCTCGCTACGCTCGCATTTTACATTACACACCCACTTTCTGTCACAAATGTCGTCGTCGCTCCGCCGGCCTTAGGCCTACGCTCCTCATGCCAGCTAGCAAGACTTTTCGAGATATAAGCAAATTTAGAACCTGCTACGACTCCATGACGCGCGCTCGCTACGCTCTAATTTTACATTACACACCCACTTTCTGTCACAAATGTCGTCGTCGCTCCGCCGGCCTTCGGCCTACGCTCCTCATGCCAGCTAGCAAGACTTTTCGAGATATAAGCAAATTTAGAACCTGCTACGACTCAATGACGCGCGCTCGCTACGCTCGAATTTTACATTACACACCCACTTTCTGTCACAAATGTCGTCGTCGCTCCGCCGGCCTTCGGCCTACGCTCCTCATGCCAGCTAGCAAGACTTTTCGAGATATAAGCAAATTTAGAACCTGCTACGACTCCATGACGCGCGCTCGCTACGCTCGAATTTTATATTACACACCCACTTTCTGTCACAAATGTCGTCGTCGCTCCGCCGGCCTTCGGCCTACGCTCCTCATGCCAGCTAGCAAGACTTTTCGAGATATAAGCAAATTTATAGCTTTGAATTTGGCCATCCACACCCAATTGAAAAATTCACACTGTATGCGATAGACAAATCTCCGCTTCGCCGACTACATTGTTCTTTTTCCTCCATGACAGCCGAGTTAAGCTTAATAAATAAATTCATTTATTTCAGACATGGTCCATAATTCAATACAGTATTTAAAATTTAAAAACACATGTACATTAAAATAACATAATCAATAAAAATAAAATTACACATACAATACAATTGAAATAAATTAAATATAAATTAAAATAGTACACATTAAAACAAAAATTAATAATACACGCATGTCAAATAAAACGAGGAGAGGCGCTAACATGAAGCTGCATCCACCTCTGCATCAGGGGCAGGTCCCACCGCTCGGACAAAACCCTCAGGAGACAGTTCGAGCTGCTTCGTAGGCGACTTAATAGTGAAGCGCTCCGCTTCCTCATGATCGCGAAAAAATCATCGGTCCGCGCCTCAACAAACATAGTCGAAGCACTACAAAACCGCGGAAGCCCTAACAGTATGCTCGACCAACTGAGCAGTGCCAGCCTCGAGGTCGGAATCGCGATGAATGTGGCGAAGACCAAGGTGATGACCAACAGCACCAAGCGCAACATAGGAATTGGGGGTGTGAGTATTGAATCTGTCCATGAGTACTATATGTCCTCCAGTGCCAGCCTCGGCCAATGCCAAGCAAGAAACGATAAAGTTGCTCGACGACCGAAAACGCCTGGAAGAGCTATTGTTCGATGAAGCAAATAATGAAACGAACTCTCCCTCTCTCACTGAAGAGAAAACTCATGGACATGTGCGTTCTTCCTACCCTCACCTATGGAGCGCAGACATGGTCATTAACCTACTGTCAAAAGTCCATACTTGGGGTCTGTCAGCGAGCAATGGAGCTCTTGCAATAAGCAATGGTTAATTTACTGATCGTGTAAGGAACTCGATACTGTATTCTAGAACTCAAATTCCCGATGTAGGTCACACGGCTGCCAAGCTCAAATGGAACTGGGCTGGCCTTATTTGTCATTGTCATAGGCTATATTTATTCCTAGAAAAAATAAGGGGGGAATTAGATGAAAATAAATGTCCACCCGTGCGAAACCGGGACGGGACGCTAGTATATGACATGATATAATGGTACTCACTGTCCCAATATATCCGCGTGGTAGTAGTTGTCGGAGAGCTTGTCGAGGAAGGAGCGCGGCTCCAGTATGAAAGTAGGCAGCACCACCTTGCTGAGGTCCATGCCGGGCCGGACCTGCTTCATGAGGAACCAGAGCAGGGACTTGTTCTCTTCCGCTACTTCTTCTACCAGCTCCCCAGCCTGGAATATGAGAAGATTACGTTAGAATAGAATATAATTTCTGTTTATTCGAGTACCCATGACTCAAAAGACTGTTAGTAAAAATTTGCGACACAACACATAACGGTGGATCACTGCTGCAACAACCCATAAGTAATTGCACAAAAGCGATCCACTCAAAATGTGGTGCTGGCGGCGACTGCTGCGCATCCCTTTTTTTTTCGGATGGGAAATCGTCAAATGACTCCTCCCGCTATGGGCGGAGCAGGAGCGAGTGTCAGACTTTTACTGACTAAAACCCATCCATGTTCCTTCATCGCCCTTTGTGTTGCCACGGTATCTCTTGCGAACAGTCCCGCAGCCCCTTGCGGACCCCTTCCTTTTGCTGACCCTCTTTGAGGCACGCGTGGAACGCTCCTGCGCCGTCGACACGGCCTGTCGTCATGAGACGGACGAGCTAGCCCATAGCTCACCGACCACAGGCCCGCGCCTACGGCGGCCGGGACGTAAGGATGGCGTTTCGGACCAATGTCTCGATCTTGGAGGAACTTCGAATCAAGGAGAGGTTTTCATCGACTGTACAGATGCGAATCCTCAAATACTTTGGCCACATTGTTCGAAATGAACGCACCATGGAACCACTTGTTGTCCAGGGACAAATAGAAGGTAAGAGGTCACGCGATCGATCACCTACGCGTTGGACAGACCTTATAAAAGCTGCACCACAAACGTCCATAGTCCAAAGCTCCCGAGACGCTGAAGACCGCAACAAATGGAGGCGCATCGCAAGGGCTACGTCATCCAAAGAAAATGCATCATGTTCAACCACGGCCATTCTATCTAGAATGCACGACTGAGCAGGATCCACATAACCACTGTACAGGCGACTTGCAATCATGCTTAGGGCTGTTGGTGATGCCCCACACCCTATGAAGCGCACCGTTTACGCATTGTTGCGTAAATACAATTCACATGCGCATCTGCGAACCTCCCCGACGCATTACAGAAGCGGGGCAGCCCCACCAGGATCCTAAACGAGTTATTATATATACAGGGTGTCCTGTAATTAGTGGATAACCTTGAAATGGCATATAGTGGAACTTATGGCCATTTAGAAAAAAAATACAAAATAAATCTATCATAAGTATTCATTTATTTTGGAAAATTAGTATGAATTAATTGTTTAACATCTTGGGAAAAAAAATGTAAACATACACGAGTGACCAATAATTTTAAAATAATGTTGGTTTTAATTAGATTTGATAATGATACAATTCATAATCGTATCTGCCTTAAATAGTGAATTATTCGTTACCGGACACCCAGTATAACGCGGAGAGCACTGTACGATCTTTGCGTACATCTAGCCCACAGGCTGCACCCTTAGAGAACACCCCCCCTTCGTCTTGTAAAATGACATTGAGATGTGTTTGTTCCGCATCTTCTCAGGACAGTCTACTCTTTTTATCTAGGACATAATTGGGCTGCAGCTAAAAATCAGCGTCAGATGTGTCAACCTTGTGTTTTCATCTAACATCAGCCCTTTTGGCATTATTAGTTTTGTTAGTAGTATCGTTTGTATAATTTTAAAGTGTTTTTGTTTGAAATGCCAAATAAATACAATTTCCTTTATCCTTTTTTTTTCTTTCTATAATCTCTCGCATAGATCTCTATCTAAGAGGCAAAACACCGGGAGAGATGGAAGGAAATGGTAGGCCTTTGCCCAGCAGTGGGACAGAACAGTCTAATTAAATATATATATCTCTCGCATTCCTTACAGGTAGTCAGTGGCCCGAAAGTCTGACAACCAGTCTTACCAAGGGGTATCGTAGTACCCAGTACTAATTGGGTTGTGGAGGTCAGATAGGCAGTCGCTCCATGTAAAATACTGGTATTCAGCTGCATCCGGTTAGACTGGAAGCCGACCCCAACATAGTTGGGAATAGGATAGACAGATGTTTGGACGACCCGAATAGCGCAGCGGTAGTGAGGCTGCCTTACGTTACTACCGGGATTCGAACCCGCGGGTTCGAATCACATCCATGACTCTGAAACATGTCCATGCTCATCACACAAACATTTGCTCCAACCGGGATTCGAACCCGGGACCCTAAGAACGTAAGGCAGCCTGACTACCGCTGCGCCATTCGGGTCGTCTGTATTTACACACAAAAAGTATCTATGTAGTATACCAACTATCTGGTGTCCACGACACAAGTCTCGTTGCTTAGTGTGGCGCTCGATGGCGCTGTGTATAATGTCCAGCGATATTTATTTTATGATGATGATGAATTTCTCGCTTTTTGACATTACAAGGTCTAAGAAGTTCTTAGTAGATGGCAATAAAGACATGGACGGAAGGAGGGGTGGAAAAGTCAGTGAGAGAGACGTACCAATATGAATAAAAAGAGGTTTACTCACCGCACCACAATCCAAATTGGTATCCAACACATAGTTCGTTTCTATCTCCGATATGATCTCCCGCTTCTTAATTTCAGCGGGACGAGCGTTCTGCATTCCGGTTCGGGAGCCTTCGCTATCCGAGTCGGACGCGGCGCCGGCTAACTCTGTGGGGTAGGCAGAAAGGGAGGTGTGTGTGAGATTTAGCTGTGGCTACAAGTGTACTTAGCTTAGGTGGTTTTGAAGAGTATTAGCTGGATTTAGTGCTAGCTTCTAGCTTTTTTGACTAACCAAATGACAATAGGCCTGTGTACTGACAAAATCTAATTAGTCCGTCAGTTAGATTATCAAAAAATATTTGACACGTATTTTTGCTTTTGTTACGTAAACCAAAATTGACGAACATACGACGCTTTTAAATTCTCAATACTTCACGCCGTGGAAAAAGTTTTAGTGCGTTCTGACGTCACGAGCACTCCCGAGTTTTGAAGCGTTTTATCTTTGTCAATATTCATTGATTTACAAAAACAAAAAATACGTGTCCATTATTTTCCAATGCTCTAACTGATGGACTAAATAGATTTGCAATTTAATGATGGTGGAAACTAGCCTATTACTGCCGAGGCAGAAATCACAGGCTGTTTCCTGTGCCTCTATATCGTACTGTTGCACGTGCTAAGTCGCCAATTCCTAGCACTCTGGCCGCGCTTAATGATCTCATAGATTCTAATCCAATAGACGATCTGTTTCAGAAGTACTGGCAGAGGAATTTATGAAAGTGTTAACATTAGCTTAATTTTGCTTTACTTTGTTAATTTGTATATTTTAATTTTATGTTAAATATTCTCTTTTAGTTACGTTGTAAATAAATATCCGGTAGCTTATAAGGCTATGCAGCATGTATCGGGGGTGTGATCATATCTAACACACTATTGCAAGTGAGTAGTGCACCCTCCAGGTGGGTTCCGGGCACTGAAGATGTTAAGAATATCGTTGAATCAACGTAAAAAAAATACTATGCTATCCTATACATAGCCGTCGAGGTTCGAAATTTTGTATGGGATAACAGTTTTTTTTTGCTGTTACGATGAAAGTGCCATAGAGAAAGCTGTTCAATTTGACGGTCTGTACCACAACCTTAAATATGAGCAAATTATTCTGGTACACGGAATAAGGAACATCATCGCGCATAATGTACATTTTTGATGTGAAACATCTATAGGCGCGGGTAAACAAAAAAAAAACAAATGAAAAATTCGTGGCGAGCGTTACGATCGAATCCGGCCCGAACAATCCCGAACATTACCGACCTGTTGAAGCAGCATAAGATCTACATATTCGTCACGATTTACAACAAGCCAGCTGGTCTCGGGGCACAGAGCGCTGGGTTACACTTACAATCTCGTGACTTCGAGTTTGATTCCAGCATAAGGATTTTCTTTTTGTGAATCGAGTCATTTTGTTTTTATTTTATTTGTTTGTTTTTTATACTTATTGTTTTTTTTTTAGCATATCACTTGTACAAAATAATTTCGATGTTTCACATCTGCAGGCGTCCCGCGAGCGACGGCTTACTTTTTTTTCTGTTTTGTCGCGATGATGATTCTCATATTTTTTGTTTTTTGGGGAACAGGGTGTAAAGTTCTTTATCCCCCATAGAAAAGGGAGGATCCTCCGACCGGATGTTGTGTCTAGTCGGCTACTATCCGGCAGTTCCTGTCGGGTTTTTCTATATACTCGTATGTCGCGTGTAACTTAAACTGCGCGATTTAGGAATTTTGGTGTTAGTTCTTCAGTTGTGTCATAGATGGCGCTGTAGTACTTTTTTTTTGTAGTGCCACCACAGCTTTAAATGAATTTAGTACATAATTCAAGACCAACAAAGGTTTAGTTTTCGTCTGTTATCAAAAAAAATATCAACTGTGCCATACGGTTTCACCGTATAGTTATTGCAATTTTAAAATGAAGCAGCTGATTTCATTTTTAACTCAGGAACATTTTCAACGGTAGTCTAACCAATCACGTACAGAATTTATGGTAACAGTTTGTGCGTCAATGCCTTATCAATATCCTCTATTAAGTACTCAGTCGTTAATTGGCACAACACGTTTTAGACTTAAGCAGATATCTACGTAGCGAACTTTCAGTTATGTTTAATAAGTCCCATGTTATAGGGGGCGAGCCTATTGCCATCAACCGGTCAAAAATCTGTGGCTGCCATTGAGAAATTCCTGATGGAAACACCCAAATAACACTTTCTCTGACCTGCAGGCCTAGCCAAGTTACAAACGTTTCATATCGATTCTCTTTCTACAATCGTAAACGCCTCGGCGTAAGCGATTGTAGAAAGCGCTAAATTGGTAGCCAAGTTGACACGACTGAGTCGATCGCTCGGTCTCTAATGTCTGTAGAAAAAACCTACACTTTAGTCTATGGTGAGCGTTCCTACCTAAGAGTATAGCGATCAACATTGTAGAAACAATAACATTCTATTCTATCATTTTGAACGATGTAAACTTGTCTACGAATTTTCTATTCGTTTGTGTTGATCACGTGATTTAACGTTGAGATGATGCCATTCTACTAGCGTTAACGATTGTAGATTGTCAACTTGGCTAAGCCTGCTGGAAAAAGAACCCAGGAACTCTTTCTCACCAGTCTCGCTTGAGAGCACTACACCAACGAAGCCGTCGGGAAAAAAAGGCGTTTTAAAATGTAAAATTTAATACAGCTGTTGCTTTTATTATTACAGGTGTAGTTAACGCAGCACTCGACTCGATATAACCCTTTTCTTTGAAGTCGGTTAAAAGAGGCTACATTACTTTTCTAACGTTAACAAATTACTTTTAAATTGGTTTTTTATTAGCAAATAAAAGTTGTTTAAGAAGATTTATTATGACAGGTATGCATTACTACAATATTTGAGTATTTAAAGCGCAATACAGGGTGTAAGCTGACCTGCTTCGAGACTGTTCGAAAGAGATATACCGTGGCCCCGGAACACAAAGAGCGATGAAGGAACATGGATGGGTTTTAGTCAGTAAAAGTCTGACACTCCCTTCTGCTCCGCCCAGAGCGGGGGAGTCATATGATGATTTCCCATACGAAAATAAAAATGTGTAAACTGACCCTTCACAAAAAATATTGCTGTGAAACGACTTTTTTTTTGGGCTGAAAATTCTCGTTTTACGGCAGGAGTCAATGTAACGCACTCAAAACATTGTGCTGATGGATGGATTGAATAGTACGGGGGTCGTGGAGGTATTTAAAGTAAAGTTATAACATTAAAAACTTTTTTTTTTAATTGGATTTTTGACCCCCAATATCTCCGTAACTAGAAGTTTCCCAGGTATGGTGTAGAACAAAAAAATGATTGCAATGACGGGGAGAACAAGTGCCTTTCGGCTTCGTTAAGGGTATTTTTACACCCAGTATAGTTGCGGTTGTTATTTAGTGCCTAAAACCAGCCCATCTTATTATTTCAACTGCACACACTAACAAACAATCACTCAGAGTTCAGTTTACATGAAGGTTAGCGCCAATTCTGGCAAGTTTACAAGAGATTTGTATACAAATAGTGCCATGCAACCCGTGAAAGGTATGAAACAGAACGTTATACAGGGTGACTTTGATCTCAACCTATTTGAAGGTCAAGCCAAGTCAGAGGCCCATGGGCGGCATAAAAACTCTGACACCAGGTTAGGCACTAACCACACGTGAAAAAAAAGAGAAGGTAAAAAATACAAGTTTTAATATAACGTTTTTACAAAGATACTAACTCAAAAATGGCGATAAAAACATCCGTTTCATTTATTTTGATAAGGTAGGGTTTTTTTTTTGGAACAAGCCAGACGCGCAGACTATTGTTTTTTTTTTCATTTATGTACACCGATTTCTCTATGATTACTGGTCCGATTTTCGTGATTCTTCGTGAAGCTCGCGCTGTGGTCCTTCGATTTACTCGTCAACTAGCGAGTGACAAACTCGCGAGTGCGCGCGAGTTGGCACTTTCCGATTTTTTTTCAACGTCAACTCCCTCGAACTCGTCGACCTTAGTCAGATGTACAGTAAGCTACATAAACTTCTTATCAAATGTATAAAATATATTTATACCCACTTTAAACGTTTTAGATATTATACGATTTGACTTTAAAATAAATATACTCAATAAAATAATTATCATTTGACTGTACCTTATAAGGTGCGAGCGAGTTGACGACAAAAAAAAATAATAGGAAGATTGAAGTTTCATAGTCGCCAGTTGACGAATAAGCCCGACCCTTCAGTTGAGTAGTTCAAAAATCATTCCGGGATTAGTATCGGTATAAGGTATTTATGTATGCCTTCAGATATCATTGTAAACGTTGTTCATATGCATAAATTCATTCACCTCCTCAAAAGCCAATGATTTCAAAGTCAGCCAGAACATAATGAAAGCAATACGTCATCCGCAGACGAATCTGCTATCAATCTCTATTTATAATAACAGTTACTAAGTGTATATTTTTATTGAACTCCACATCAGAACAGTATAAACAGAAGGTCAGTTTCATACAACGTACGAACATCCACACTTATTCGTAGAACCGTACAGTTAAACCAGAAAATATCTGCGCTTCGGTAAGTTTCGAATTACCACGCAAATCGTGCCATAGAGTAACCTCTCGCAAAGGACAAGCCTGCCACACTATTCCCAAACTACTGTAATTTTTGAAAGCCAAGATCAACAGTGGCGCTGGCGACCACCAGAAAAGCGCCAAGACGATGAAGCTCGACGAAGTACCAGAGAAACAATTTAACTGTCTTTGATCCCCCAACGAAATTAATCAGAAAAGTATAGCGGAGGAGTACGAAAACCATGATTTCCATCTTCCCTCCATATCAGCAGAAGACAGAACGAAACAAGGCCAATCAATAGCCACAAAGGGACGTTCGCAGAGGAATAACTTCTAACTTTTGTGCTGCCGAGACTTTGTAGTAATGAACTTACATATATTGCGCATTTGCATGAAGTTTTCTCCCATTCGGTTACCTACTCCAGTCGCAGATCGTCATCTGACTCAAGTTTTGTAATCATGGTAATACAAAATAGCCAAGCATTTCCATGGCCATAACAGCTCCATATCAAATTTCATCATTGATCGTTCGTATTACCGAAGATAGACGATGTTTGCCGAAGCGCATACATTTCCTGGGAGATCTGTACGCATAGCTATCTCAAACAAATGCCAGTCGCGAGTGCGCTTGCACTCGGTGTACGTGAAGCGTGTTAATGTGTGCGTGCGTTTTGGCTCGTTGTATGAACTTCTGGACTATTCACTGCCATGGCTTAGGATTTTAAAATAAACTGTATGGGGATTATTTCAAGTGCATTGACCAAGATAGTCGAATATACATTAGGTATTTCTTCGAATACCATCTGGGTTTAATAACGTTTGATATATTAATATTTACATAGTTAATGCTCAGATCAGACGGCCAACTTATGAATCAAAGAGAGACACGCATGAAGTTTATGAGCAGAAATATTTTTGACTATTGAGTTAATGAGGAACATAATTGCTGTACGGTCTGCCTCATGTCAGAAATAACGACCGTAAACTAGGTACCCTTATTGATAAGTACAAAATAAAGGCGCTGTCTAAAGCCGCGTTGGCACGATCAGTAGGGCTATTACGTATCTCTGTTGAGAGCTCGAAATGATAGTAACTGGGCTCAGCGTCCATCAATTAATTGTCAAAAGGTTAGTTTCGTATTATGTATGACCCTGTTAGTCACCGTAAAGTGATATCCACTCAGTGTGATACGTAATACCAATATTATGACATTCACGGTTGTCATCAAAGTTCGGTGTACAATTGAAGCTTGATAGTCACTGGAAATCAGAAAGATACGTAATAGCCCTGCAGAGTATGCTCGGACCGAGTGGACTGTGTGTGTGGCAACATAACCAGTGACTATCCAGCTTTGGTTGTACACGGAACTTTGATGACAACCGTGAATGTCATAATATTGGTATTACGTATCACACTGAGTGGATATCACTTTACGGTGACTAACAGGGTCATACATAATACGAAACTAACCTTTATACAGTTAATTGATGGACACTGAGCCCAGTTACTATCATTTCGAGCTGTCAACAGAGATACGTAATAGCCCTACTGAACAGGGGAAGTCAAAAGGAAAGAACGCGACGTGATTTTTTTTACCAGTTATGAATTAAAACCTAAAAAAAACTAAGAAATTTTAAATTTCCTCGGTTTCCCTGGCGCTTCCTCCATAAAAACTTCTCCAGCAACGTTTTTTTAATAAAAATATTTAAAATAAAAACTATAACTTATAAACTGACCTCCATTAGAAACACAAGAATGTCTGTGATCAGCCTGCTGGACCAAACACATCTTGTAACTCCCATCTTCTGTCTTTGTAAAATCATCCAAGATGGCCGAGTCCGCCGAGTACTTCCGATTGAACGTGAATATACCCGGCTCGGAGAACTGCCTCGTTAATTTCTTCTTTCTTAGCAAAGAGAATATGCTTGATCTTCTTCTCTCTGTTTTGTCCTTCATTTTTGCTGTTAGTATTATATCGGACTCTATTTCCATCGCTGAGAGTTACAAATGTAGGTGCATTTTTTGTTAGGTCCTTCTGTTGTACGTCATCATCTATCGATGCTATGTTACGGTCGGCTTCCAGTCCAGCTGGATGCACCTTAATGTTGTGTGTATAAAGATGAACTTCCTTTGCATTTGTTTTTGTAAATTCTTCGATGCTGATTGACTCCTATATCGTACTTATAGTGGTGAGTTTTGCTTGATTGTCCTTGATTTTTTATCGTCACTTATGGATGTAGAGGTTTGATCTTCTTTTGTACTTTTTACACTTAGTTGATTTGGCACTTCGGTTTCAAGTTTTTGTTTATTTGATTACCAACTGCATGATTTGTTTTTAATAAATTATGCTGAGGTAGAGAAGTGTTTGTTATTGTTACATTTTAAAGTATGGCGTCAGAAAAATAAGTAAACAGGCCTCTTGACAAAACTGTGAATACATAATTATAACTAAAACCTGTCAAAGGTTTAAGTGTTTTTACGCTTGTTCACTGTGTGTTAGCGATTTCAGATTATAAAGTCTTAAAATATCTACAGGGTGTAAACCACCTCATCACGAAGCCGTCAACGAAGCATTCTGTACATCAAACTAAGTAACATTACGCAAAAATTATTGTTGGGAAACGACTTTTTTTTTTTGGGGTGAAAAATCATGTTTTGTGGTAGAACTCAATGTAACGCACTCAAAACATTGTGCTGATGGATGGATTGAATAGTAGGGGGTCGTGGAGGCGTTTAAAGTAAAAATCTTGCATTAAAAACTTGTATTTGAAAAAAAAATTGACAAAAAGTTGGAACTTCGACCCCCAATATCTCCGTAACTAGAAGGTTCCCATGTATGGTGTAGAACAAAAAATGATCGCAATGACCGGGAGAGTACCTTTCGGCTTCGTTAAGAGGTATTTTACACCCTTTATATGATGGTTTTATAAGTCAGCGATATTTTAAATTACAATACATATGACCTGCTACGATGCTTACATACAACTTTTGCTTAATCCACGCTCATACACGCAATTTACATATTATGACATTGAAAATCTCGAACAATATTTATTTTACTAATAAAGAAGTTGGTGTTAGATACTTATATTAGCAGCTCTCATTAGCAAATTCACGACTACTAATAAAATTACGAAAGGCAAATCCAACCAATGTCCATTGGCATTAATATTATAAGTTTATGGACTTCTAGCTAATGTCCGCAACCTTCGCTCGCGTATTTTTTTATAAATATATTTTTCTCTTTTTTGCAACATTTGTAATTGATGCTCCGCTCCTATTGGTCGTAGCGTGATGTGACATAGCCTATAGCCTTCCTCGATAAACGGACTATCCAACACTAAAATAATGTTTCAATTCGAACCAGTAGTTCCTGAGATTAACGCGTTCAACCAAACAAACTCTTCAGCTTTATAATATTAGTATAGATTAAAGAATATAGCTTTTGCTGGCAGCTTCGCTCGCCTATAGTCGGAAATGATCTACTACACTAGACCCACGAATGCAGTTTTGTTTTCTACAGAATTTCATTGGATATCGTTTCCATACTTTAGGGAGAGAGGGGAAAAGACACACCACAGACATAGTGGATTTAGTTTACTGATATGCTTTCGCAACGGTCCATTGTGATGTTTATATTACGCGATATAATAACCAATAGTCTAGTCTAGTTATTAAGTCAGGCTGGCCTTATGTGGTAGGCCGTGACCTAGAAGGCTCAACGTTATCACAAGTAAGGCTACACATTCTATTGAGAAACTTTGAAGCTTATGTTTTGAAGAACACAAGTATTACTCCTAGTCTTCTTTATCGTTTGGTTAGTACCTAACTGGTGTCAGAGTTTTTATGCCGCCCATGGGCCTCTGACTTGGCTTTACCGTCGAGAAATATCTCTCAGGCATGTTGAGTTCCTCACGATGGTTTTCTTCACCGAAACAAGTGTTAATTTATACAATACGCACATGAATCCGAAAAATAAAAGGCCTTGGGTTCGAACTCGAGACCTATGACTTGGCAGTCTGACGGTCACACCACTAAGCTATTACTGCTAGTAAGCACTATAATAACGACGCAGTCAATATTAAAACACACGTATAGTCGAATTCTCAGTATATAGAACCTTCGCGAATGTTGAAACTTATCTTACACGTGTGTACAAATAGACCTTGTATTTTTATGAAGTACAATTGACATTCAACCTATTCGCAAAGTCAACTAGGTATACATATACAATCATTTTCCGTCTGTCTTGCCGTTAGTCTTTTTGAAGTTTCCCTACCACGAAGTTTTAAGTCACATACAAAGTGTTAACGGTCCCTTCACGAAGCCAACTAAGCATTCTGGACATCAAATAAGTTACTCAACGCAATAATATTGGAGGGAAACAACTTTATTCTGGGTGACAAAGACGGTTTACGGTAGTACTCAATGTAACGTACTCAAAACGCTGTATTATGGATGCATTCACAGACACTCCCGCCTGATCACCACTAAGCTAATTTTTGTTTCCACTCGCAACATAGAAACGCTCTCTAGCCCCGCCCCTTTGTATGGAAATAATGAATGAAAGACAAACAGACAGACACTCCCGCCTGATCACCACTAAGCTAATTTTTGTTTCCACTCGCAACATAGAAACGCTCTCTAGCCCCGCCCCGTTGAATTTGTAAAGAAATAATGAATGAAAGACAATACCGATCGGCCGAGCGCACTGACGACGCACACCAAACGAGAGTTATTGTTATTTTGCGCGCCAAATTGACGCTTTCCTAATAGGCCTAAACTTTTAAGGGGGCGTGGTTCGGCGCCTCCGCATGATTTAAGCGAAAAAATGTTTAACTGATCAGGCGGAAGAGACCACGACTGTACAGGTGTTGTCATTGAGATACCTCAAAATATGGTGTTATTCGCTGATGACACATCCCTAGACGGGCCCAAAATCTAGATGACGTTAATAATGCCCTACTTCAGGTCCGAAATTGAAAAAAAGACTAAATGCATAAGATTCGCTTTCATCATCATCATCATCAGCCTATTAATGTTCCCACTGCTGTGACACAGGCCTCCTCTCTATGAGAGGGAATGGGCTATAATCCACCACGCGGGCCCAGTGCGGATTGGTAGATGTCACATGTCTTAGAATTTTTTGGTTCTAGGACATGCCGGTTTAAGATTTAAGATTCGCTTTACCGAATGTTAAACGTAAGTGATTGTGATATAATATTGAAAAAAGAGAAACTTGAATTCGTAGATAAAAACGGTTTTCCTGGGAATTACGCTTGATTCAAGGCTACAATGGGGTTCTGATTTAACATCTCTTGCGGGGCGGCTAAGTTCAGCAGCATATTGCCATTAGAAAAATCCATCAGTTTACTACCGTACAGTTGTAGATACCGCTAGACTGGTATATTTTAGTTACTTTCACAGATATTTGAAGTAAAGTTGGAACTTTGACCTCCATTATCTGCGCAGTTACAACGTTCTCAGGTATGGTCCAGTACAAAAAAATGATACCTGCTCTATGACGGGGAGGACAAGTGCCTTTCGGCTTCGTTAAGGGTCCCTTTGTACACATTATTATGTAGATGTTCACTAGCTACGTTTTTAGGGTTCCGTAGTCCCGACAAGGAACCCTTATAGTTTCGTCATGTCCGTCTGTCTGACGGTCCGAGGTTTTGCTAAGAGACCGTTAGTACTAGAAAGCTGTAATTTTGTAGAGGTGTGTATATCAATTACGCCGACAAAGTGGTAAAAAAAAATATATTTCCAATTTATTTTTTTAGGGTAGCTGCCCTACATGTGAAATGGGAATGTTTTTTTTTGTACCAAATACAAAATCCTTAGAACAAATCCTATAAAGTGACTAAGATGAAATAGTTGGTTGTTTATAACGGGTAAAGACTTGCATTAAAAACAAAATCTAAAATAAAAAAGCATAATAAATTATCATAAGTTTCACAAAGATAGAGAGACAAAGAGAGAGCTAGATGGCGCTTTGTGAAACTTATGAAACCAACGGGTTCGTGCTATATTGTGATAACGGGTTACTACGGAACCCTACACTGCGCGTGGCCCGACACACACTTAGCCTGTTTTTCTATATTCCAGCGTCAAAGGCAATGAAAGGTCAAGAGTAAATGACTTGATCAATTTACGCATGACTAATTAATTAATAGTCAAAATCTTCTGATCATTTCCTCCCCTACTTCTTCCATCTTAATCGTTTTTTTAACAACTTCTAATAATAGAGTTGAAATTTTTGCAGAAGCGTATAGTTCAGCTGATAATACAATTGTCTTTTTTAAACTTTCACGATCAGAACAAATTATAAAACATGGAAACGGGTATTTATCGCGAACCGGCCCTAATTAACATTTATGAAGATCAAGTGAGGGTAGTTGTAAAAACACCTTCGCTTTGCTGTGGCGGTACCTCCAATACTTCAGTCTTCCCGCGACCACCGCTGGTGCAGTCCGGTCGAAACGTCGGGCTTATATTAAAGGTAAAATTCGCGATAAATACCCGTTTCCATATATTTTATAATGATAATTAGAGATGCAACGAATAGCGATTTGGCCGAATACCGAATATTCGGCAGCCGAATATTCGGCGGGTGATCCAGTACAATTGACGTCGACGCTAACAAGTAACGACACGTTTTGATGCGGTGCGTGCGGCGGTGACGGGGCGGGAAGTATTTGGCTCAGTAGCCGGCAAGTCGTGTTACAACGTGCAGTGTTTTAAATGTACTTAGTCTAAAATTTGTCTAAAATGGCTTTAGTTGTGAATAAAAAGTCTGCTATTTGGAAATATTTTGAAGTTTTCAGTGATGATTCCAAGTTAGCTGTGTGTATCGTCTCTTACCAACAAATGCCGAAAAACTTGTCTTTATTCACCACAATTTGCCTTTACTTAATTTTAATTATTAAAAATGATGATGATGTTGTATTCTTGTTTTCGCAATTAATGATTGTTGAATAATTAATTGTTTCGATTAAATTGCTTTTTTTATTTCCTTTTATAAGATATTTGCTACTTTTTTATGTATTCGGTATTCGGCCGAATACCGAATACTGAAAAAACTGGCCGAATAGGCCGAATACCGAATAGTTGCCGAATATTCGTTGCATCTCTAATGATAATACAATTATTATTATGCTGTTTTTGAGATAATTTATCAAGTAGGAAAGACAAGTGGCGTTACTTTCACACATTACATACAAGTCAAGCTTGGCATGCCGCAGATTCTATTTCGTATTTTTTTCTGAATGGCCATATTTTCTACTTTAAGCCATTTCCAGGTTATCCATTAATTACCGGACACACTGTATAATATTCTCAATTTTCAGTGAGTGTCCCTTTCACCTTGTATTTTGAAGTTTTTTATGACACACAAGGTCTTCTATGGGCTAGAAAACGTAATGGATATCGATATCTATCCGCAATGAAACGTAACTATAGTAACGGCCGCGGTTAGAATAGTTATAAAAGAACCGGCCAAGTGCGAGGCAGACTCGCGCATGAAGGGTTCCATACCATCGTAGTAGAGGAGCCACTTTAATTTTTAGGATTCCGTACGCAAAGGGTAAAAACGGGACCGCATTACTAATAATCCACTGTCCGTCTGTCTGTCACCAGGCTGTATCTCATGAACCGTGATAGCTAGACAGTTGAAATTTTCACAGGTGGTGTAATATAGCTATCGATACTCATTACGTACAGTTGCGCTAGCTAATTTAATTTAGCTTTGGCTACCCACATGGTAAAAAGCATGAGTTTATGTAAACGTATTGTTGACCTCCCACAAACCGAAGGATGCCATTGACTGAAGATAGCATAACTTATCACTTATCAATGATATGTGCTCTTGATAGCTGCTCAATGACCGCTTATCATAGTATAATCAGTCTGTATTGATAAACGAATGCATTTATTCTTCCGTATATTGAAGGTGATTATTATTTAGTAGTTATTGCAAAACCAGTATCTCCGAAACTAGAACTTTTTCAGGTATGGTCCAGAATAAAAAAATCATAGCTATAACGGGGAGAAAAAGTGCCTTTCGTCTTCGTTAAGGGTCTTTTTACAACAAATATATGTAGATAAATAAATATCGCTGGACATTACACACAGCGCTATATGTATAGTGCCACATTAAGCAACGAGGCTTGTGTCGTGGACACCACATAGTTGATATACTACATATATACTTTTTGTTTGTAAATACATACTTATTATACATATAAACATCCATGACTCGGAAACATGTCCATGCTCATTACACAAACATTTGCTTCTACCGGGATTCGTACCCAGGACCCCAAGAACGTCAGGCAGCCTCACTACCGCAGCGCCATTCGGGTCGTCAAAGAAGTTCACTTGTTACGTTTTGAGGGATCGGATTCCATTACTAAACCTCCGCTGTCCGTCCGTCCGTCTCTGTGTAAGCGGGCTGTATCTCATGATCTGTTATAGGTAGACAGTTGATCACAGAATGTGTATTCCAGTATTCCTGTTGCCGCAATAACAAAAAATATTTTAAAAAAATTAAGGGGGCTTCCCTACTACGAAAGTCTGGAACCCTTCATGTGCGAGTCCGATTCGCACTTGGCCAGGTTTTTTACCCTAAAAAGGTTTGCCTTTGGCCGTTACTCGCCTGATGTGGCCTAGGGTGGGGCACGCATGCCCAGACGAAACCGATTACTTTAAGGTGGATACTCCAACCAGCCCGCGAAATTCAAATTTTCATACGTTTTTTGCAATTTGCAGGCCAGTGCTAGGTTGTATGTTGATTAAAATATTGTTCGCGACTGCAAGACATATGTAGTTATAGAATTATTATCATCAAAATCATCAATACAACCCTCCAAACTCATAAAGGTGCAGGAATGACTTTGACCTTGAAAAAGTAATGGCCTGCAAATTGCAAAAAACGTAAGAAAATTTGAATTTCGCGGGCTACCCTGGAGCATCCACCTTAAAGATATCCAAATTATAATGATCGTGAGAAACCGATGAAAATGCTGGTGTTTTTATTAAATTTCCACTCATTTTATCTCAGCAAAGATCTTGTTATTACTCAAATAAAATAATACGCCTGAAATCAAAATAGAACACGACAATACTCTAATTATCTTATCAAGTATATGTTAATATTATCTAATGAGATAATTTCAAGAAGACGTTATTATGCGTGATTGTTTAATTATGAGACTAATTAAACATCTGGTGCTACAAGGTGGATCCATCGACACCGACGTTAAAAGACCAGCCCGCTTAGCATGACCACATAGAAACGGGTTTCTTCGAAGAAAGAATCGACAGGCAGATGACAGATAACGACAGATTTCTTTTACTCATCTGTCATACTCAGTACATTATTCTGAACCTGTCAGAACTTGTTCCGTGCGTCGACCGAACCCGCGACACGCAGCGCAGCAGCCAATCTTTCAGTGACTGCGCCAACCGTGTTAGCGACTACAGGAGCTAAATTAGCAACTCTATTTGTGGTGGTTCAAACTTCGTTTGAAATACTGTTAGAATAAAGTTCTAATCAGCTTGCACTACAAAGTGGTTGATACGTCGGTCACTGCGGGCCGAATAGTGCGAAATGAGTGGTTCTTTGCGATTTAAAAAAAATCTATTGATTGGACTAAAAATAAAACACTATCATGCTAAAATGTTGCTTGTAGAATAATTTGCCAAGAAATCAGAACGATCGCATGTATTTTAGTATGGTTTTTACTCGTTAAAAGATTTTTTTAGAGATAAGTTCGTGATTTTCTTTATCGAGTAAAATTAGTTGTATTATATTTTCAAAACACTATCATACTAGCATATATCCTGAAGAATATATTTTTCTGGTTTTGTTTATTGCAGTGAATCATATGCTTTTTTGCATTATAAAACTCGCGTTTAGCTCCTATAGTCCCATTAAGCGGCCATTTTAGGCATGAATTTGACATCGAAGACCTGATTTGCAGCTAGGGCGAATCCAAGAGTTTCTTACATTTCATCGTAGCCAAAAATTAATATTTATTTATAATCATCCACAGCTCAAATTCAGCCACTGCTATGGTATAGTGCCAGGGTATAAGCCTTTTTGTTTGTGCCAAAACCCACGTTCTTGGGCCAGCCTATAATTCTGGATGTTCTCGCGATCACACCATTATGCTATCACTGCCACTGGGTAATAAGATTGTCTGGCAACTCTTATGATTTCATCAGAGATTCTATAAAAAGCATTAGTATACACAATGATATGACAAGATAAATAGCCCGGCAGACATTTTGGTATATTTGTTCACACAAATGTTCTCTTATCTAAGAGATAAGCTTGTTGTATTGTAACAGGTACTGGTATATATAGTATCCATGTTTGTTTTACTGTGATTGTGAATTGCGGAATTTTTACAGTTTTTTTTAATGACTGCCTCGTTTGTCTGTATGGTAAGCATGAGGCTTCCACAATCCGGTTAGTACTGGGTAATAGCCCGAAATTAGTAGTCTAATTTGCGGGTCAAAACTCGTGTGAAAAACTTTCATTAAGGTGGATGCTCCAGGGTGGCCCGCGAAATTCAAATTTTCTTACGTTTTTTGCAATTTGCAGGTCAGTGTCAGGTTGTACCCTCCAAGCGCATAAAGGTGCAGGAATTAATTTGACCTTGAAAAAGTCGAACGTCAAACTTGAAAAAAGAACGGAACCCTAAAAAGACTATAATTACCGAATCATTGGCATCCGTTCGTAGTACATAAGTGACGTCATAATGAACTCATGTACCTATTCACGAAATACCTGAGGCTTAAAACCTGTCCTGTTGTAGACGTAGTTGTAGTGGTATATAAACTACTAGCAGGTAGTGTATATACATAACAAACATCACGCCTGTAATCCACGAAGAGTTAGGCAAAGTTGTACCCTTTTTTTTTTTTTGATGGTAAATCATCAAATGACTCCTCCTGCTCTGGGCGGAGCAGGAAGGAGTGTCAGACTTTTACTGACTAAAACCCATCCATGTTCCTTCATCGCCCTTTGTGTTCCGGGGCCACGGTATCTCTTGCGAACAGTCCCGCAGCCCCGGCAGGAGAGGTGTACCCTATAGTATGAATATGTTCCTAATACATTAGTGACGTCATACATACTGAAGTCATGTATTGACAAAGTACATACATACGGCTCAAAACTGTCCTCTTGTAGACATACTGTTAATGAGGCATTTAAAGATATTGACTTCTCATAAAATCAGCCTTCAATTTTGTAATAGTGATGGCCTAGTGGTGTGACCTTCGGCAAGCATAGGTCTCAAGTTCGAATCCAAGACCTCGCACCTCTTAATTTTGGAATCAAGTGCGTATTGTATAATTATCACTTGCTTCGGTGAAGGAAAACATCGTGACGAAACCAGCATGCCTGAGAGATATTTCTCGACGGCAAGTAAAGCGAAGTCAGAGGCCCATGGGCGGCATACAAACTCTGACACCAGGTTAGGCACAACCACACGGCAAAGAAGAAGTTTTGTAACACGTCTTTCAAATATGGTGAGGATTTGAATTTTTGTATTAATGGGTACCTACCCCATCATCACAGCTTTTTTAATGTTCCCACTGCTAGGACACAGGCCTCTTTCTATGAGAGGGAATGGGCTATAATCCACCACGCGGGCCCAGTGCGGATTGGTAGATGTCACATGTCTTCGATTTTTTTTGGTCTAGGACATGCCGGTTACCTCACGATGTTTTCCTTCACCGTTTTGAGAGCAGTGGCGATGAAATAAATTACACAAAGTAATGCGCCTGTCTGGGTTCGAACTCACGACTTACTGTTCGTAAGTCAGGGCCGCCACCACTGGGCAACCGCTGCTCTTACCTACACAGTAATTTTTCCCTTGGGTCTGAAATAAGGAAGAAACTACAGAACAAGTCCCTCATACGATGATTATGCAAGGGAATTCCTGCAGTTTGAAGTTTTCTAGTTCAAATGCTTTATTACCATGGAAAACACACACAAGGATACGGCTGATTCAACCTACGTTAATGGGAAAGAGGCTTGGCCACGCTAGGAAATGATAAGATCGTGTGGCTTATCTTACGAGCCCTTGTATGTCCACTGTAACAAGGTTTATGACTAAACTAAGGCCGACCGTTCACGACGCTCTGTTAATAAATAAATAAATATCGCTGGACATTACACACAGCGCCATCTAGTGCCACAGTAAGCAACGAGGCTTGTGTCGTGGACACCAGATAGTTGATATACTACATAGATACTTTTTGTTTGTAAATACATACTTATTATACATATATACATCCATGACTCGGAAACAAATGTCCATGCTCACCACACAAACATTTGCTCCTACCGGGATTCGAAAGTACACCTTGGTGATTTGCGTCTGGAACACATAATCTTTGTTTTATTTTTTGTTGCATCGTGTACGATACGCCTTAGAAGACTAAAGCGATATAAACTGGTCAAACTGTCGTTTTATTGTCAACCCGTTAGAGGTCGCTTGGGTCACTAAATGATAATAATTTTACACACTGACCTACCTCAATAGTTTCTGTGAGCGAATATATTTGAATAATTTATCCTTATAAATGTTTTTAAAAACACAATGTCTGCCCAGAGGAGCTGATGGCTGAATAAAAACAGTCGCAAAGTCGATCTTCAAGGTTAAGCCGCTCGTGGCTAAGTAGGTCTGTGGATGGGTGACCACCCATTACATACCGAGTTTCCTACACTAACCTAACAGGGTTGTGGAGGTCAGATAGGCAGACCTTCCATGTCCTCGGTTCGATTCCCAGGTTGAGCAAAATGTTATTAGGTTTTTCCATAACGCATTTCTCAGTTATTGCTTCGGTCACTGAAGAAATAGGCTCACCCCCATTTACACCGACTTGTCATTACTGACGAAATGTTAGTGAAGTATTAAGATGGAAGCCCGCGAAATTCAAATTTTCTTACGTTTTGCAATTTGCAAGTGAGCGTCACATGAAAAAGTCATTCAATGGGAATTAATTAACTCAGAAGGTTGTATTGATGATTTTCATGATTATAACTCTGTTAAGCCATATTTGTTACGGTCGCGAATCATATTTTAATCAACATACAACCTGACACAGACCTGCAATTTGCAAAAAAACGTGAGAAAATTTGTATTTTGCGGGGTACCCCGGCGCGGCGCTACCACCTAAGTACTATCGAGGACACTCCCGCCTTATCACCACGAAGCTAATTTTTGCTTGCACTTACAACATAGAAACGCTCTCTAGCCCCGCCCCGTTGACTTTGTATAGAAATAATGAATGAAAAGATACTGATCGGCCGAGCGCACTGAAGACGCATAACAAACGAGATAGTTATTGTTATTTTGCGCGCCAAAGTTGACGATTTCCTAATAGGCCTAAACTTTAAGGGGGCGTGGCTCGGCACCTTTGCATGATCTAAGCGAAAAAAATTTTAACCGATCAGGCGGAAAAGACCACGACTGTACACGTCTGCCAAAACTTTCAAGTATTACAGGTGTGATTTTATGCAGCTAAAGCCGATTCGGCGTCGACAAGTGCGTCACTTAGTCAGAGAGTAACTCAGAACCTCTGTTTTTGTTAAACTTGATCAGCATAATAACCTTACTAGTTGCTAGTAGAAGTAAAACGTAAGTTTACACCTGTTACAAGCAAAATAGCTGTTAGACAGAACAGTAGCAAACTTCCAAGGTGTGTTTTGTTATGATTATGTTAACCTTCAAACGTATTGGCTATAAAAAGTAGTTCGTTTCTTGTAAAAGTTTTTAAAATGTCATGGTAACTACTACACTATGGTGGTTCGTGAGGAATGGCCTGTCCTAGAATCAAAGATTCAAAGACATGTGACATCTACCAACCCGCATGGGCCCGCGTTGTGGATATAGCCTATTCCCTCAGCGGAGGCCCCGTGTCCCAGCCGTGGGAACATTATAGGCTGGTTATCCCTATGGTCACTAACATTATCATTAACACTAATAACGGGATATTTACGGCGCTGTTGCAAACACAAGCTGTTACAAATCAGGAAGCCGTAAGTCTGACAACCATGTCTTGGCCAGACTGGGGGTGGGGGGGTCCAGTCAAAACAGTAGCAAAAGTACCAAGGTGTGATTATATTGACCTTCAAACGTATTGGCTATAAAAAGTGGCTAGTTTCTTTTATATTGATAGGTGGCTTAATAATAACGGCGTCTCGATCTTCAAGGTTAAGCAACACAAACATCCTACCGTAAATGGATGACCTTCCAATACATACCGAGTTCCTAAGTCGTAAGCAGAGTTAGTTACAGGTGAATAGTACAGTTCTATGTCTGTAGAATGCATCAGGAACGATGGACCAGAGTCGTCACGCAGTGGGTGCCAGGAGACGGGCATCGTCGCCGAGGGAGGCCTAGAAAACGCTGGCGTTACGACTTAGAGGCGTTTGTGCGAGATTGGCCAGAGAAAACCGTACGGAGAGAAGATTGGTTGGCTACGGTAGGCCCACGTGGTAGATTATACCACCTTTGAGAGACTCAGAGAGCAGGCCTGTCTCCCAGCAGTGGGAACTTCAAAGGATGAATATATTAAAAGAGGAGGAAGACGATGAATCGTGTAAGCGAAACAACGAAATCAGCCATCAATCAGAAGATTTAATCATCTCAAACATGACATGCAATATTAACCTTGTCTTCTAATCTTTGAATCTTTTAAGTTAACGTAAAAGATTTAAAGATTATAATATAACTATCAGTTAATCTACAGTATTAACATGAGATAAGAATGTAGGACGTCCTGATATAAGATTTTAATCTTTTGCTTAAAAACAAATAGGCGAGACGACAAAAAAAATCTAATTAGTCCGTCACTTAGATTATCAAAAAATATTTGACCCGTTTTTCTTTTGTTACGTAAACTAAAAATTGACGAAGATACGACGCTTTTAAATTCTCAATACGTCACGTCATGGTATAATTTTTAGCTAGTTCTGACGTCACGAGCCCCCACTCCCGAGTTTTGATGCGTTTTATCTTTGTCAATATTCATTGATTTACAAAAACAAAAAATACGTGTCCATTAATTTCCAATACTCTAACTGACGGACTAAACAGATTTGCCATTTTTTGATACTGTTGTCATGCCTATTGTTTGCAGTATTTTGATGCTTATCAAAGGAAAATATCGTGAGCGTCAACGGGTGCACTGCATCAGAGGCGTCTTGTCTTCGACGCGCACTCTCTGGAGGTCAATCCGAAGCTTAGCCCGTTCGAGTGCCCTCTTTCAGATTGCCCACAACCTAGTAAGTACTGGGTAATACGATACCCTTTGGTAAGACTGATTGTAAGACTTTCGGGCTACTGACTACCTGTAACGACTGTCAAAGATCTACAAATGTCAGCCGGGAACATTCTGAGGAACGGAGGAATCACGATGTCACCCATCGAGGGATCGAGCTCGGCAGGTGTTGCCGTCCTGTACTGCTGTTATTATTAAGCCACAGCATTATAATAATAAATATAAACCGAACCCAAAACACGCACCTCAGATTTTTAGGATTCATGTGCGTATTGTATAATTATCACTTGCTTCAGTGAAGGAAAACATCGTGAGGAAACCAGCATGCCTGAGAGATATTTCTCGACGGCATGTAAAGCTAAGTCAGAGGCCCATGGGCGGCATAAAAACTCTGACAACAGGTTAGGCCTACGATAAAGAAAAATACTTTTATAATATCAATTACTACTAACACAATTTACTTTTATTGAAGTTACGTTTACAATTATTATTCCTCTCTATGTTTACATTTGATAACCATAATTTATATAACAATATAGTATTTGCCTGTAATATCGAGGAAAACTTTATAAATAAACAAACATACATGACTCGTAATTTATTTACTACATGGTATGGAACTTAGTAAATTAATTTCAGGTAGAGTCAATATGTAACAACAACATAATATAACATCACGCCTGGAATCTCTGAAGGGTTAGACAGAGGTGTACCGAATGGTACACCCACATTTTGCTATTTATGTTTATGGTCCATGTAATAGGGGGCGAGCCTATTGTGCCTATTGCCATCAAAATATAAAATAAATGAATAAATATATAAATAAATAAATGCTATTACTCATTACAGGAATATTTGGACGATAATTCTATAATTTCTGCTTCAGACAATTGTACATCACCTCACCTATTTTGACGATTTAGAATCTTATTTGACATTAGCATCAAAACCTAATCTATTTGACATTTTGATTGAAATCGAAATTCTCTATTTATACTGACTACCTAATCTATTTGATATTTTTACTGACATTGATTATATTCTCTATTTATATTGATATACATGTACCTATCTATTAATTGATTTCATTACCAAAGAGAGAGTCTACATAATTTGATATAATTCTACCACATTATGATAATTCTTTCAAAAGTTAAATTTTAGTTAAAAGTAAAGACAATGTTAATTAAATATATTTGTACGCCTCTGGGCAAAACAGAGGATCTACCTATCTGTAACACCGCCATTGTAATTTGACCTATGTTTACAAATAAAGCATTCTGATTCTGATTCTGATCAACCGGGCAGAAATCGAGACTCCGTGGATCATCATTCTCCTGCCCTTATCCCAATTCACTTGTGGTCGGCGCAGCAATGTCTTCTCCTTCCATACTTCTCTATTACTCGTCATCTCAGCAGACACCTCCTTTCTTGCCATATCCACTATTATTATTATGAAGTCACTGCGTTTTTAATCCTCCCAACACCCTGAGGATATCACCCATTCCTCTATACAGCTTTTATCTTATGTGATAGACATTTTCATTCTCATCGCTCTTATCCCAATTCATTTGCGGTCGGCGCAGCATATCTTCTTCTTCCATACTTCTCTATTACTCGTCATCTCATCAGACACCTCCTTTCTTGCCATATCATCCTTAACACAGCCCGTCTATCGTTACTTAAGTCTTCCTCTACTCTTAAACCCAGACTCCGAACTCCGTACTATTGAAAAAATCCTGAACCTAAGGGGACTACAGGAGCTAAACGCGAGTTTTATAATGCAAAAAAGCATATGATTCGCTGCAATAAACGAAACCTTTTATTTTAAATTTCTTTTAGTCCAATCAATATTTTTTATAAATCGCAAAAAAACACTCATTTCGCACTATTCGGCCCGCAGTGACTGACGTTACAACCACTTTGCAGTGCAAGCTGATTAGAACTTTATTCTAACAGTATTTCAAACAAAGTTTGTGTGGTGAGGAAGGAGGGAAGCGCCGCCAACGTACGAAGAAGAACCGCTGCGGCACGGCTCCATCGGAGCCCAACGTGCCTATTCGTGCCGCGAAGCCGAACACACCGGTGTACATCTCCCGCTTACACTACGCCACTACAGCGGAGAACATCGTGGAGTACGTGCGTCAGAAGACCAAGTACGTGGCGAGAGTGCAGCTGTTGGAGTCGCGCCGCAACGTCAACTTTAAGGCGTTCGTGGTGCGAATGCCAACGTGTTATCTGCACCTCGTCTTGGAGGAGGACTTTTGGCCGCAGGGAGTGGTGTTCCGTCGCTTCCACGGGCAAGTGCCACATGAACGCACGGTGACATAGATAGTGCTCAAGTGAAGTGAAGTGATACTAACGTAGTTTTAAGATCCTTTATATTAACACAGTTTGCATAAGTTAATTAATTAAGAAATAAGTTTTTACGTTGACAACAAAACTCATTTGATGGATTAAGTAATACTAAACTATGAATAAATAATACACACTTTTTACATGTCAGTTGTAAGTGGAGACTCTGGGGGAGGACGCCCTAGAAGGTCATACACTGACCTTATTAGTGATGATCTTCAGAAAGGTCAGGTGCGTAGTGTTCGCAGCGAGCGTGTATGACCAGATGGATGAACGTGGACAAAGAAAAATGAGCATGTATCTTTATAGGTCGCGTTCTGTCGATTTGTAGATCTTTTTATTTTTTTAATATTTTTTCTTACACAAAAAAGTACTTAGGCATCGTCCTAATAGAAAGCGAATGCGCGATCATCGTAGGTTCGCGCGAATTTTACTCGTACGAACGCGCGATTAAACATATTGAACTCGACCGAGTCGTGCGATTGTCAGTTAGGACACCTAGTCCTAACTGACAATCGCACGACTCGGTCGCGCGATTTAAATGTTTGTAAATCTATTCGCGCGAACTTAGTTCGTACGAACGGGCGATCTTTGAATCTATTAAATTCAATCTTAAATCTATTATATTATCTATTGAATTTCGAATATGCGTCCTAATTGAAATTCGCGCGATATTGCGCTGCACTGCGCTGCCCGCATTCATTTCCATCTAAACCCGCACAATAAGTCATCCAAATACTTCCCGACAGCAAAAATTGAGCGTCTCTGACATCCATGGTTGTTGGTATCGACCGTGCCACTGCCCCAGGGCAGTGGCACGGTCGATACCACTGCCACTGCCCTAGTCCACGATCGCTCGCTCGCTCGCGTCGTCAATTCACGCGACGATAGGACACCCAGTTTTTGCCATCGCGCGAACACACGATGGTCGCATCGCTTACTCGCGCGATGATCGCGCATTCGCGTTCTATTAGGACGATGCCTTTTAATTTACAAATAAAATGCTTTAAACATTATTTGTAACCAAAAATGAAATTAGCCTCTGCAGCCGAACTAGGAGGAACCTGTATTTCGGCTTACAGCGCCAAGCCCCTCGAGTTACCTAAAAAGGTTTCTTATATACTTGCATTTTACAATACACTATTGAATATGTACACTATAGGACTTAATAATATTAGTCTGATCTTAGTGTGTCTTTGTTTATCTATGTAGTATATCAACTATCTGGTGTCCACGGCACAAGCCTCGTTGCTTAGTGTGGCACTAGATGGCGCTATGTGTAATGTCCTGCGATATTTAAAATTTATATTTATTTATTTAGACAGGTTTGTAGGAGCTCGTGAAGTAAAGCTCGGATCGATCTTTAGGTTAAGCTGTGCTTGCCTAGGTTAGTCTGTGGATGGATGACCACCCTTACTTACCGAGTTTCCCGTGCCTTGGATAGCTCGTTAAGCTGTTGGTCCCGGCTGTAATTCGTAGACCTTTGACAGTCGTTACAGGTAGTCAGTGGCCCAAAAAGTCTGACAACTAATCTTACCAAGGGGTTTCGTAATACCCAGTAGGTACTAAACTGGGTTGTGGAGGTCAGTTAGGCAGTCGCTCTATGTAAAATACTGGTATTCAGCTGCATCCGGTTAGACTGGAAGTCGACCCCAACATAGTTGGGAAAAGGCTAGGGAGATGATGGAGACAAGTTTGTAGATCGTTACAGGTTAGTCAGTGGCCCTAAAATCTGACAACTAATCTTAGCAAGGGGTATCGTATTACCCAGTACTAACTAGGTTGTGGAACAGTCACTCCATGTAAAATGCTGGTATTCAGCTGCATCCGCTTAGACTGGAAGCCGACCCCAACATAGTTTGGGAAAAGGAGAGGCAGATAATGCTAATGAAAGAATCGTTGTACCAAATTGCCATAATTATACTTTTTAGAAGTGATTACCTAGTGACGTTACCATCGCTCTGCCAATTTATAGGTCTCGAGTTCGAACCCAAGACACGCACCTCTGATTTTGCGGATTCATGTGCGTATTGTATAATTATCACTTGCTTCGGTAAAGCAAAACATCGTGAGGAAACCAGCATGCCTGACAGATATTTCTCGACGGCATGTAAAGACAAGTCAGAGGCCCATGGGCGGCGTAAAAACGAACACTACCCAGCTAGCAAAATACCCTTACAAACAAAAGCTTTAAGAGCGATGGTTTCATACAAGGATTATACGTGTTCTGATTAAGTCAGAAACTCTTAATACCCTTACAAACAAAAGCTTGTAAGAGCCATGGTTTTAAATAAGGTTTATATGAGTTCTGATTAATGCAGGAACTCTTATAGTGCCATTTTATAAGTCTATTTAGGTTTTAAGAGCATTCACACTTCTAACATGGTCTTATAGACGTATTTAAGAAAACGTTATATAATATTAATAAGAGCAGTGGTATTATAAGCTCCTTTTACAAGTCTAATTGCCTTTGATTCTTATTTAATACTTATAAATTCATTTTATAAGTACAGTCAACCTTAGAAGTGACTACACTAAGTGTTTTATTAGACTTCTGTAAACTAGTATTTTAAAAGTGTGATTTATCTCACCCAAGATATAATAAAGAGTAGTTGCACTTTAAAAGGTCTACAACAATTCCCTATTAAGGGTTATTTACTTTCTTTGTTGTGTTGACTCCAGAAATTGTTATAAAATCAGGTAATAGACTATTTTAATATTTAGTACACATTATCATTATTTTTTTATTAGATCTTTCGACTTCGTCGTTTGGCTTGCTTATTACGGATATACGATTACATATTACGGAACCCTAAAATTATAAGCAACATGGCCGCGTAGACAGTCGTTTTACGTTTAATTTGACTTTTACGAGTGCGTTATAAACCTTAGACAAGAGTACCGGACTTATATTGCTCTAATAAAGCACTTATAAGTCGCGGTTGGTCGTAATGGCGACATTTTGATATTATTTTACAAATCATTAAAAAATATATAAAGTAAAAGAAACATTTTTGAAAAGGCCCGTGAAGATATTGTTATTAAAATTTCAAAGTAATCGAGAAAAACTACTTCGCAACCTAATAATCGCATATACTTAGTGTGTGACAAATACATGAGTAAGAAGTATTTTATTTTATTAGTAAGAGGACTTTAAGGTTATTTACCCTTACAGAGCGCCATTGTAAGTCACTTGTAAGTTTTTTTGTCATTATAAAAGCATCAGCAAGAGTCTTGTAAGTTTGAAAATACACTTCGCGAGACCATTACAAGGCAATTGCAAGGGTGAATATACTTATAAATTGCGCCCAAATCCACACTTATATGTGTCTGTAAGTGTGATATAAGACTTAAAAAAAATATGGTCTTGGGATATTTGTAAGATTATTTTTTGCTAGCTAGGTAGGATAGGCACTAAACACACGCCGCCGCGGGAGACGCCCCGGGCATCGGGGGCCACCGTGGGCGCGGGCCTGTGGACGGGGAGCTATGGGCTAGCTCGCCGTCCGTACGTCTCATGACGACAGGCCGTGTCGACGGCGCAGGAGTGTTCCACGCGCGCCTCAAAGAGGGTCAGCAAAAAGGAGCAAGCACCGATGCCTGCCGGGGCTGCGGGACTGTTCGAAAGAGATACCGTGGCCCCGGAACACAAAGGGCGATGAAGGAACATGGATGGGTTTTAGTCAGTAAAAGTCTGACACTCCCTCCTGCTCCGCCCAGAGCGGGAGGAGTCATTTGATGATTTCCCATCCGAAAAAAAAGGCACTAACCGCACGATAAAGAAACATATTCTTTTACTAATGCATGGCAACTGAAGGCCATTGCTCCTTCTAATTAGGAAACGTTTGGTGAACCGACTAAACCGTAGCTGATTAACAAAGTAAATATAAGATAAGTGTTGTGGTTTTGGTTCTTAATTACTGACTTATATACATAATTATAATTATTTACGATATTTATCCATCTATACAAATAAATTAAATTGAAGTGTCAGTTGGTAATTTCGAAATAATAGCTTTTTACTGAATGCATAATTATGAGTTAAACAATGGTGTCTCGAACAAATCGGTCCTTTGACAGATCATGATACGGTTTTATAACATACTATAGCGGACGTCACGCGGTTTCTCCCGCGTAGTTCCCGTTCCCGTGGGAGTACGGGGATAAAATATAGCCTATGTTACTCGCTGATAATGTAGCTATCCATTGCTGAAAGAAATTTTCAAATCGGTCCAGTAGTTTTTAAGTTATACAAATCTTTCCTCTTTATAATATTTGTATAGATATTTGCCTTTTTTTCTCACTTTCTGTCAATTTGTTCCGGCTAATCTCCGAAACGGCTGGCCCTATTTTTACCTCTACTGGCACATAGCTGATGTTATGCTGCTACTTGTCCTAAACGTAAGTGGTAAGTACTACATCCTTTCACAAATAAGCTCTGCACATCCCACAGATTTTTCGGAGAAATCTATCTGATGGACTTATTAGATTTTTTTTGTCATATACCTTATAGTAAGTATACCAAGCATACAATCACATTCTTATCTAAAACAGTAGATAGCCTTATCTGATCGATTGCAGTTTTTGTAATCAATATTGTAATGTTATGTTTCATTTGGAATTAGGAGCTCGTGGCTAAATAATAACAGCCGCTCGGATAAATCTTTAGGTTAAGCCCCGGTTGTGGTGGATGGGTGACCACCCATTAGATACCGTGTTTCCTCCGTGCTTTGGAAAGCACGTTAAGCCGTTGGTCCCGGCTGTCATTTGTAGATCTTTGACAGTCGTTATAGGTAGTCAGTGGCCCGAAAGTCTGACAAGCAGTCTTACCAAGGGGTATCGTAATGATGAAACAATTAACAGATACTTTTGAACTGTTCAAAACTCAGTCAGTATTCTGCTATCAGCTTCAGCTATTTAGTTGTCTGTTGCAAAAGGTAAATCTCCACGAAAAATAACGGACAAGAAACTCTATGGAAACTCTTTCAATTCAAGTTAGGTGCTAGGTCTGCAACTGAGAAATTCCTGATAGAAAAACTCAATAACACTTAACCTGGAAATCGAACCCAACCTCAAGCTCAGCAGTCGCACTTGCACCACAAGACCAACGAGGTAGTCAAGACTCAAGGCCAACTAAACGATAGAATAGTCTGAAATCACCAACACATGGAAACACGCAATGATAAAGCGTGGTGATCAACCCTCGTTCCTTTATTCTTTTTGTAAATTAACACGTATGTAAACTTTTATAAATAACGAATCAAACAACCATTTTAATTAATAGAATAGGAAAGTTCAAATATTAGTCCCTATACTAAGTTTGTCAGAAAAAAAACCAACATTCGCTTGCTTAGGAATAATTTATGCAATATTAGCAATGGTTTGAAAGGGTTTATTAAATGACTCAGTCTACATTGTTGCCCATACCTTCTCTATATCAGAGAAGAACCTACCTTAGCGTACCACTAATTTATTTTAATATTAATTAACTAAACAAACACGTCTAAAAACCTCAGCATAATTTACAAAACACAACACCAAACACACATAATCCACTATTTCAATTTCCATTTTGCACTACACAACACAATTACAACTTTGTCCAAAACAAAAGTCAATCATCAGCTTTTAATAATTAGTATAAACAACAATGCCTTGTACATAATCACGTAGCAAGAGAGTAAATAAATAAACTTGTAACGAACGCGACTGTAGCGTACGCGGTCTCATATCACACTGACGATGTAAAAAATATTGGTTGGTAAGGGCGTGTGTATATTGGTGATAAGGAAATCGCGCATTTTGAAAACATAGACGCGACTTCGGGTTCGTGGCTTAACAATTACAGCCGCTCGAATCAATCTTCAGGATAAGACGCGCTTGCTTCGGTTGGTCTGTGGTTAGGTGATCACCCATTACATACCGAGTTTCCTCCGTGCCTCGGAAAGCACGTTAAGGGGACTGCAGGAGCTAAACGCGAGTTTTATAATGCATGCAAAAGCATATGATTCTCTGCAATAAACAAAACCAGAGAAATATAAGATATTCTTCAGGATATATGCTAGTACGATAGTGTTTTGAAAACATAATACAACTAATAATGATCGATAAAAAAAAATCACAAACTTGTCTCTAAAAATTTCTTTTAACGAATAAAAACCTTCTTTTAAAGAGTAAAAAAATTCTTTTAGCGAGTAAAAACCTACTTGCGATCATTCAGATTTTTTTGGCAATAATTCTAAGAGCAACATATTAGCATGATAGTGTTTTATTTTTTTAGTCCAATCAATATATTTTTTGTGAATCGCAAAAAAACACCCATTTCCCACTATTCGGCCGCCAGTGTCCGACGTAACAACCACTTTGTAGTGCAAGTTGAATAGAACTTTATTCTAGCAGTATTTCAAACGTAGTTTGAACCACCACAAGTAGAGTTGCTAATTTAGCTCCTGTAGTCGCCTTAAGCCTCGGTTGGTCTCGGCTGTCCAATGTAGATCTTTGACAGTCGTTACAGGTAGTAAGTGGCCCGAAAATCTGATAACCAGTCTTACTAAGGGGTATCGTATTACCCAGTATTAACTGGGTTGTGGAGGTCAGATAGGCAGTCGCCCCATGTAAGGTACTGGTATTCAGCTGCATCCGGTTAGACTGTGATCCGGTCAGATGACTAGAAGCGAAAACAAAAAAATTGCCGTCAACCGGGCACCAATTGCCCGACGATTGTTTTCGTGCATATCTATCAAGTAATTAGGTAGCCTAATCATTGTGTTATCTACTACTTAACTACACTCGTGAGTAATTATCAAGGAACCAACTTTAAACAATTTCGCTGGTAATCACACGGACACCTGCTGCAAAAGGAGCCAAGATTTCGAAGATTGCCTGCCGGGGCTGCGGGACTGTTCGAAAGAGACACCGTGGCCCCGGAACACAAAGGGCGAAGAACGAACATGGATGGGTTTTAGTCAGTAAAAGTCTGACACTCCCTCCTGCTCCGCACAGAGTAGGAGGAGTCATTTGATAATTTCCCATCCGAAAAATAAAAGGTTTCGTGGATTACACCGGGGAGTGTAGGATACTGTTCGTAAGTCGGGGCCGCCACCACTGGGCCACCGCTGCTCTTAAATCTCTCTACTTCTAATTAATTTAGCTACTAAATTACAGTAAAATCGTGTAAACACCATAAAATTCAAAACAAATAACATTAAGTACGTTATTTTATAGCCGCGTTTTTATCAGAACACGCCTCGTACGTCGTGAGTGCTCATTTAGTATAACAATACACGACTCTTTGTTATCTATAAAATCGTGTTGGTATGAAGGTAATTAATTTGTTGACGCATTCGAATTTCAAATGTCTATGCTAAATTGACGTGTGCAAACTTCAGTGTGAACAGCACTAAACACTTGAAAATTCAACATTAATTCTCAGTAAGGCAAATCAAATTAAATTCTCAGTAACTAGTGAGTCACCCATGTTTTTCCACCCACGGTTTTTTAAAAATATTACGAGCTGGACTCAAGGATTTAGCCCAAAAACAGAAATGAAGGAGGGAGGCCTTTGCCCTGCAGTGGGACAGAGTAGGTTCATAATAATACTTGGTTAATTTTAGGTCATTCTGAGACCGAAAGCTCGATCATCGAACTCAAAACGATTTTTTGTCACAAAAAAAAAACATATTATGCATTTTAGGTACTTATTTTTTATTTATTTTTTCAAAAAACAATATATTTTTTTTTAATAGTCCCAATCATTTTGAGTTTGACGATCGAGTTTATGGCTTTCGGTTCTACAACGACCTAATAAAATAATAGTGTATAATTACTTCCATAACTGAATGTCGTTCCGTTAACAACTTCATGGGTTTTAATTTTTTTGGCACGGAACCCTAATCTTTTTTCTAAAATAAAAGTAGCGTTATGTTAATTTGTTGTATAATATCCATTCATCAGACCAATCAATATTATACTTACTTTAAAAGTGAAGAAAACCGCAGTTCAAAAATCTGTGCAAATATAAAACAATATGACCGCACCTTTACTTTTATAACAACGATTTTGCAAAGCCAGTGATTTGCATATTATTATGTACATGTGTTTACATGCAGTGCCAAGTCGAAGTTAAATAGACAGAAGGTCTCCTTCAATAATAAAATAAATCAATCTTCTTCTTTATCGTGTGGTTAGTGCCTAACCTGGTGTCAGAGTTTTTATGTCGCCCATGGGCCTCTGACTTGTCTTTACATGCCGTCGAGAAATATCTCTCAGGCATGCTGGTTTCCTAACAGTGTTTTTCCTTCACCGAAGCAAGTGATAATGATACAATATGCGTCTATGACTTGTTAGTCCGACGGTCACGACACTAGGCTAGATAGTGTGTACACGTGTAATTCCTAATGTGTAATTGTTTGTTTTCCCGAATAAATAAAATAAAATTATCATTATCTACATCAGATTATCGTTCCTATTTCATTATCTACGGGTCGCCCGCGAAATTAAAATGCTAGGTAATGCAGTGCTAGGTTGTAAGTTGATTAAAATATTGTTCGCGACTGTAAGGCGTGTGTAGTTACAGAATTATAATCATCAAAATCATCAATACAACCCTCCGAGTTCATAAAGGACGAGGAATGATTTTGACCTTGAAAAAGTCGTTCCTCGACTTTTATGAACTTGGAGGGTTGTATTGATGATTTTGATGATTATAATTCTGTAACTAAATACGCCTTACAGTCGCGAACAATATTTTAATCAACTTACAACCTAACACTGGTCTGCAAATAGCAAAAAACGTAAGAAAATTTGAATTTCGCGGGCTAGCCTGATGTGAATCTTCTGTTCAAATACTTTGTACGACAAATGTCAAACCACATATTACTTTGTTAAGCTAGGTAGCACAATGACATCATGTATACAGTGACGAATACACGATGTTTTTGTGTTAATTTTTTTTTTTCGTTTGCCTAAACTTAGTAAGTATGCAAGATTGACAGCAAATTGAATGGTCTAGTTTGTGAATTTTTAATTTTGTTGTTTGTTTTATGAATGGATTCAGGAAGTTTATGTTCTTTTTGGGACATGGCGATTCCGTACAGTCAGTCAGTCAGTCAGAAACCTAAGAAAGCTATATTTAAAACTAGCTTCTGCCAGCGGCTTCGCCCGCGTGAAGTTTGATAATTGTCCCACGGGATATTACTACCGGGATAATAAGTATTCTATGTGTTAATCCAGGTTATAAACTATCTGTGTGCTAAATTTCATCCAAATCCGTTCAGTAGTTTTTGCGTGAAAGAGTAACAAACAAACTCACAAACTTTCGCATTTATTACAATTAAATTTAAAACGTTCACGTGGGATAATTTCCGACCGTAATGCGAGTGAAGCCACGGGCCAAAGCTAGTCACGAATAAAACTGTAGGCTCGTGGCGGAAGTAACGCGCTCAACACACATTCGGAGCCACGAATTTTATAAGTAGGTACTGCTATCTCTATAAAGCTGCGATTCCATGCTCTATGTGCGGTCGTAACCCTGAACTGAACAAATAAAATGTTTACAATTTATAAACAACTTGGACTTTGTCTAATTTAGCTCATTACTGGTCAATTGATGTTTACGTACACACGCATTGTCGCTAGTTGCATAATATCATAAACTAGCGGACGTCAGGCGGTTTCACCCGCGTAGTTCTCGTTCCCGTGGGAGTACGGGGACGAGAACTACTACTAAAATATAGCCTATGTTACTCAGTAAAGACGTGGCTTTCTAATGGTGAAAGAATTTTTTACATCGGCGCAGTTGTTTTTGAGTTTATTCATTACAAACATACACACAAAAATACAAATCTATCCTCTTTATAATATTAGTGTAGGTGTAGATAGGTTTGTCGAGCAAAGTGTTAAGGTGAAAACCCACCGCGGCACACCGGGCTACGCACGTGTGCTTCGCTTTGCAAAAAAATGTATGTGATTGTGTCCACTGCAAACCACGAACACGCTACGCATCAATTGACGTCATTAGTACATGTGTGGCTGTGGTGTGGCTTGCTCGAATAAGGCGCTCACACAGCTCAATGCTGTCAACGCCATGCACGCTGTGCATGCGGTACACGCTATAAACATACACGTAAAGTCTTGGTAAAAACACATGTAAAAAAACGTGTATAGCCTCTCCGTGCGCCGCGGTAAGCCACGCACGTGTACTGCAGTGGAATCGTAGATCCAAGTTGTCAAACAAGTGAATCCACGCAGCTAAAATGCGCCGCGTGCCCGTGCACAGCGTGCACCGCGGTGGGTTTTACCACAACTCTTGGCAGACGAAGACGTCGAACAGGAAGAAAGTTAAATAAGGAAAGTGTTACCAACATCGCCTCGGTTAGGTATACTCGTGAATATACCCCTAATACCAATTTCTAGTTCGCTGATTGGTATGACAGATCGTAAATAACAGTACACCTATTTCAAGTAAAGAATGATTGATTTGAAAATGTTTAAATTGGCTTGCCAAGTGCGAAAATGCGTTGTTTAATCAGTATTTCATAGCAGTGATAGCCTAGTCGTATAACGGTCGGACTGCGAAGTCATAGGTTTTGAATTCGAATCCAAGACACGCACCTCAGATTTTTCGGATTCATTTGCGTATTGTATAATTATCACTTGCTTCGCTAAAGCAAAACATCGTGAGGAAACCAGCATGCCTGAGAGATATTTCTCGACGGCATGTAAAGCCAAGTCAGAGGCCCATGGGCGGGATAAAAATTCTGACACCAGGTTAGGCACTAACCACACGATAAAGAAAGTAAGAAGCAGCATTTCGTCAGTTAGGGAACGAGTTGAAACATGTCCTAGAACCAAAATTCAGAAGTGATGCGACATTCGTAACTTAAAAAGACCTGCTGCTTGAAACCACTACACCATCATCATTCTCCTGCCCTTATCCCAATTCATTTGTGGTCGGCGTAGCATGTCTTCTTCTTCCATACTTCTCTATTACTCGTCATCTCAGCAGTCACCTCCATTCTAGCCATATCATCCTTCACACAGTCCATCCATCGCTTCTTTGGTCTTCCTCTACTCTTATACCTATCCACACCATACTCAAAATTGTCCTCACATTTTCCTCATTCATTCCGGACCACATATCCATGCCACGATAACCGATTACCACACAACTTTTCAGTCACCGGGCGGCGCCACTTTCAGACTCCCTCTTATAAAGGGTGTAAAACACCTCTTGCCAAAGCCGAAAGGCTCTTGTTCTCCTCGTCATTGCGATCATTTTTTTGTTCTACACCATACCTGGGAAGCTTCTAATTACGGAGATATTGGGGATCAAAGTTCCAACTTTATAACAACTTTTTTTTTAAATACAGGTTTTTAATGTAAGATTTTTACTTTAAGCACCTCCACGACCCCCGTACTATTCAATCCATCCATCAGCACAATGCTTTGAGTGTGTTACATTGAGTTCTACAACAAAACGTGATTTTTCACCTCAAAAGTAGTTTCCCAGCAATAATTTTTGCGTAGAGTTACTTAGTTTGATGTACAGAATGCTTGGTTGACGGCTTCGTGATGAGGTTGTTTACACACTGTATACTCATTTCTTATTTCATCCATTCGCGTAACAGCACACACACCCATTAGCAATCTCAGCCATAGCCTTTCACATTTATAGCTTATGTGGCCTAAAATTCTGATCAATACAAGACAGCAAATCTAACCATTGTTTCATAAATCTTCCTTCTGTATTGTATAACAGGCTGGTGTCAGCAACTCAACGTCCGAACCGCGTATTTTGCGTGCGGAAAAAATCTTCCCTTTCAGGTGGATGCTCCAGGGTAGCCCGCGAAATTCAATTTTTCTTACGTTTTTTGCTATTTGCAGGTTAGTGTCAGGTTGTATTTTGATGAAAATGTGATTCGCGGCTGTAACACATATGTAGTTATATAATTATAATCATCAATACAATCCTCCAAGTGCATAAAGGTGCAGGAATGACTTTGACCTTGAAAAAGTAATTCCTGCACCTTTATGAGCTTGGAGGGTTGTATCGCGCGAATCATATTTTAATCAACATACAACCTGACACCTGCAAGTTGCAAAAAACGTAAGAAAATTTGAATTTCGAGGGCTACCCTGGAGCATCCACCTTAAGGGGGAGGTATCTGCTAACGAGAGGCTTTCTCCATGTAACTCCTCTCTGATGAGTGAATATAAATGTGCAAAAAATATATAATGATGTTACTTATTAGACTCAAAACTTTAATTGGTACAATTGAAAAAAATATATTAACTTTATTATTACTATATGAGAAAAATATTCAAAGTGAAGCAATTTTTCTTTGAAATTTCGTAACTACTTCTAAACGGCATAAGATTTGGTCATTTTTTTCACACAAATATTTGTCACTTTTTTCTTCACAAAGCGTAGTGGCAGTTTGATCTAATGATTTATTAGGCTAAAATTGCTAAAAACCACCCATTTCGCACTATTCGGCCCGCAGCGACAGACGTAACAACCACTTTGTAGTGCAAGCTGATTAGAACTTTATTCTAAAAGAATTTCAAACGAAGTTTGAACCACCACAAATAGAGTTGCTAATTTAGCAGATACCCCAGCCTTATGTTCAAAGAGGAAAACAGTAAACCAATACAGTGAAACTAGGTAAGATTATTTGATTAAATATTCACAAAAATAATTTAAAACATCGTTAGTTCTTAGCTTAAATTCAGTACTTAAAACAATAGCGTAGATGGTACGAGACAAGTAGAATTTTTGATGCTAGAATATCTTTTTACGCCCACTACCATACAAGAAGAAAAAGTAATTTAAATAAGCAATTTACTTTCGTAATTATTTATGAAAAAACTTTGTTCAATTTGATGAAACAATTATTCTTATGTCTACTTTTGTACTATTGTCTTAAGCTCCTTTTGAGTGAGTGAGCTTAAAATGGAAGCGCAGGGTAGACACTCCCTGCCGCGAGAGACGCCCCGGGCGTAGGGGGCCACGTGGTGGCCCCCGGTCACCGTAGTCGCGGGCCTGTGGACGGTGAGCTATGGGCTAGCTCGCTGTCCGTCCGTCTCATGACGACAGGCCGTGTCGACGGCGCAGGAGTGTTCCACGCGCGCCTCAAAGAGAGTCAGCAAAAAGGAAGGGGTCCGCAAGGGCCGATGCCTGCCGGGGCTGCGGGACTATTCGAAAGAGATACCGTGGCCCCGGAACACAAAGGGCGATGAAAGAACATGGATGGGGTTTTAGTCAGTAAAAGTCTAACACTGTCTCCTGCTCCGCCCAGAGCGGGAGGGATCATTTGATGATTTCCCACCCGAAAAAAAAAAGGTAGGAATTGCGATATAGAAGATCGGTTATAGAAAGTAATTCTATCTCTATCGCAATTCGGGTTAGGTTGGGAACGATACGTCGGGTCAGGTTAGGAAGAGGGTTACATTCGGAACATTTTTTTTTCAAGTTCCTAACCTAACCCGCGATATTGGTATTGTACATTTATTTATGTACATGAAAAGAACAAAGCATTGTGCATCACAATACTGTTTACCTGACCTTTGTTACACACAAACAAGACAGCGTAATGTTTTTGTTACAAATCTTGCCAAGGTAACATCTTTGTTTTGAAACTTTGTAAATACATGTTCTACGCTTGTAATTTTAATGTAAGGGCCGATGCCTGCCGGGGCTGCGGGACTTTCAAAAGAGATACCGCGGCTCCGGAACACAAAGGGCGATGAAGGAACATGGATGGGTTTTAGTCAGTAAAAGTCTGACACTTCCTCCCGCTCCGCCTAGAGCGGGAGAAGTCATATGATGATTTCCCATCCGAAAAAAAAAAGGCACCCACCTCTGATTTTTCGCATTCATGTGTGTATTGTATTTTTATCACTTGCTTCAGTGAAGGAAAACATCGTGAGGAAACCAGCATGCCTGAGAGATATTGCTCGACGGCATGTAAAGACGAGGTGTCAGAGGCCCATGGGCGGCATAAAGGCTTAGGTATTTAGTTTTAAATACTGTACTAAATAAATAAATAATAAATAAAAACTCTGGCACCAGGGTAGTTCTGTTGTCTGCGGGAACCCTAACTGCAACCTGCATCGTATAATTAGCTGATTATTGAGCCCTTTGACGGATGTAAAGTATAATTTGATATCAGTCATGTGACTAGAATCCATTGAAATTGAAATAAAAACTTCCGGTGCATTACGGAAGTCATTTGTTTGGTCACATAACGGAATTATTAAGGTGGATGCTCCAGGGTAGCCCGCGAAACTCAAATTTTCTTACGTTTTTTCGAGTCGAGGAACAACTTTTTCAAGGTCAAAATCATTCCTCGACCTTTATGAACTCGGAGGGTTGTATTGATGTTTTTGATGATTATTATTCTGTAACTACATACGTCTTACAGTCGCGAACAATATTTTAATCAACATACAATCTAGCACTGGTCTGCAAATTGCAAAAAACGTAAGAAAATTTGAATTTCGCGGGCTACCCTGGAGCATCCACCTTAAGTACGTAAACAATAAACACTGCTTCATTGAAGTAGAGGTCGCAAGTGCGGCTGCTAAGCATGAGATCCTGGGTTCGATACCCAGGTTGGGCAAAGTGTTTTTGGGTTTTTCATGAGGACTTTCCGGCTTACACGATTTAATTGTCATCGACACGCTAACAAGGAGAAAAATAATGTTGTTATGTTAATTGCAGCGTTCCACGTTACCCAGTAACTGAAATAAATAAAAACGTGTAAAACACCTCTTAACGAAGCCGAAAGGCACTTGTTCTCCTCATTATTGCGTTAATTTTTTTTTTCTACACCATGCCTGGGAACTTTCTAGTTACGGAGATATTGGCGATCAAAGTTCCAACTTTTTAATGTAAGATTTTTACTTTTAACACCTCCACGACCCCCGTACTATTCAATCTACCCATCATCACAATGTTTTGAGTGCGTTACATTGAGTTCTACCACAAAACATGATTTTAAACCCCAAAAAAAAAAGTCTTTTCCCAGAAATAATTTTTGCGTAAAGTTACATAGTTTGATGTACAGAATGCTCAGTTGACGGCATCGTGATGAGGTGGTTTACACCCTGTAGATGGATGTCACTGGACATTTTCTTTGCTACGGCCGATCTAGGTTCGAAGTCCGTTTAGTCTTCGAGTCAGTCAGGCACGGCAACCCGAGCCGAAGGCAAAGTAACCTTGCAATCTACCCATACCCCAATCCCTTACGTAGACCGATAGCACTGCTGTCGCGGCTGTCATACCAAATTCAATGACAGCTGTCAAACGCAAGTCTGAAGGCCGAATAAATCCCTATTTCAATTCGTGTTCGATTACATAAGTTTGTCGATGGAGATATAGTGTTATGTGAATTAAATTGATGGGACTTTATGCCCGATAGGTATATTTAAAAAAACTTACCTATTCTTTAGTTGCCGATTATGTCGAAGTTTGCGTTTAGTTTTCAACTTGTTTTGAACAGTAACTGTATGAGTTAAAAAAAAACATCTTTGGCTCGATAGTCAATTAATGCCATAATAATATTATTTTAACGTAGGCACGTTATAATAATACTACAAAAAAGTAAAACGAATACAGACATCACACGAACATACCGTAAACGACTAAACACTTCCCCTCTCCTACACCACACCACGCCACACCACACCACACCACACCACACCACACCACTCCACACTTCACCACACCACATCCCACTCACACAGCCACATTCATAGTATAGGTATAGTTAAACCAGGTCATTTTAGGTTTATTATCACACAAAGGTTTATTTTGTACACGAAGCTACAGTAGAACACTGACTCCTAGGTCACAGGGTCCCCCTAGTTTAGGAGGTAGGGTTTTTAACTATTTGTACAGCCTTTTCCTAAAATTCAATGTACCTATGTGGAATGTATTAGTATTGTTTAAAAAGGTTTTTTGTGCCAATAAACTTATTTTTATTTTTTTATTTTATTTGAAGAGGTTAAATTTGTTTGTTATTTTGTTTGTAGGAGGTAATCTCCAGCACTAATGATTCAATTCGAAAAATTCTTTCGTTGGCACAAAGCTACGTACATTATTCGTAGGTGCTACAGGCTAAAAAAAAATTAAATTGCAAAATGGGGCTGCTGCTCTTGACCTCGATCGATGGATGAGATTCTATGAGGAACGAGCGTGCCCAGAAGATGCCTGTTCACTCTTACATATGCCTTGGTGACTGAGAGAATGTCATGCTTACTCAAACGTCTCGCTGATAGTGGCGGGTGTGTCGGGTCATTTAATTCCCTTCGATATTGTTGAGTTGAATGGCGCCGATACATGCGTCATGTTCATGAACGGGCGCTGTCTGTTGGGACTGGTCATCTCTTAGCTGCCACAGTTCATTGTAATTACTTTAATTTTAAATTGTTGATTTAACTTTTACTCTGGACGCTCTTAATGTGCACGTCTTTCTACATTGTTCTCACATATATGTATAATCTCAAAATGAATTATGTAACCAAGACTTTGTAACAGCATTTTGATTTAAAAGAGTGTCCATGGAGTTTCTTGCCCGTTCTTCTCCATATAGATCTACGTTAGGGAATGGGCAACTACAGAACTTTCTCAAGTTATTATGCCTTGTGACTGTGACTGTAGCTTTGCTTTTTTTTGTATTTTAGACATTCAAAAGTGCCGTAATGGTCTAATTGAAATAAATGCTTAGAGTTTTGAGTTTGCATATTAGACGAGCTATCAATTTTTTTTGCGGACAAAGTCAGGGGCAAAGTGTTAGTTTTACATATACAGGATGTAGGTAGGAACCCGTTGTTATCATAATAGTTTTGTGTTCTGACAACTGAACTGAACAATGGTTTGTTTCAGTGATTACTATTATGTAATTCACGTTTCAAAATAGATTAACAATAACATGCTTGCTTTCTATCTGCAGATAAATTAATTGTTTACTACTGAAACTGTGGTTACAAAGTAGTGTAGATTTTAATAATGAGACAAGATTATCTATCTTGATAAACGTTTGCCTGAAAACGCTATGACTTCCGTTTGTCTGACGTTCGTTCAATAATCCATTCACTCACTCACTCATTGACTCACTAACTCATTTCACTCACTTACTCACTGATAAGTTCTTACCCTAAAATATTGATCCTAAAATTCAATACACTGAATATTTAATTTTAAGCACTTGTAAATCTTCTAAATGATTTGTTTACATCTAAAACTGTTACAACACCTTATTCAGTATTATTGTTGCAATGGTGCAACACAGAACGATATTTAATTTTCATAATTTATTCATTAATATTGATTCAATAGTCAAATTAATTATATTATGTGATAAGAGCAGTGGTGGCCCAGTGGCGGCGGCCCTGACTCACGAACAGTAAGTCGTAGGTTCGAATCCAGACAGGCGCATTACTTTGTGTGATTTTCATCACCACTGCTCTTAAAACGATGAAGGAAAACATCGTGAGGAAACCGAACTTCTTAGAACTAAAAAATTCGAAGACATGTGACATCTACCAATCCGCACTGGGCCCGCGTGGTGGATTATAGGTCATTCCCTCTCATAGAGAGGACTGAGACCTGTGTCCCAGCAGTGGGAACATTAATAGGATGATGATGATGGGTAAAATTATTTATTCTAGCAACACCACAACACACACATTTTAGCTTAACAAATAATACTCTGGCTAGACACTCTAGTCTTAGCCTACACGTACGTACACACATCCAACAAAGTTTGCGAGCACTTTGAAAAATCGAAATATTTTTTGTTACGGTAGATTATATTATGAAATTATGAAAAAAAATGTTTTATTTTTAATTTCAGACAGGTACAGAATTATAATCATTAAAATCATCAAACATTCATATTCAGTTCATGTAACTGTCAAGAATGACTTTTTCATGAAATAGTCATTCTTGACAGTTACATGAGACAACTTAGAGGGTTGTATTGATGATTTTAATGATTATAATTCTGTGACTACATACATGTTACAGCCGCGAATCATATTTTAATCAACATACAACCTGACACTGGCCTGCAAATTGCAAACAACATGAGAAAATTTGAATTTCGCGGGCTACCCTGGAGCATCCACCTTAAGAAAACACACAACAAAGATTTTTTCTTGATTGCTAGTGATCACAAACTTTTTTCGATGTGTGTAGATTACTCCCCAAACTTAAAATATTTGAAATTGATTTGTTCAAAGATCATCTGTGTCTCTTTTAAACAGTTTCGTATTTCTACATGGTGTTTATTGCTGCTCATACGTGGCTGTCATTAATCATTGGTGGTTGTTGCTGGCCACTGTGACCACTGGCAGCTGCCTCTGATCACTAAGGGCTATCAATTACCACCGGTGGGTAACACTGACCACTGGTTTAGTGGCTGCCACTGAGTCACTGACCAATGATGGCTGTCACTGACCGTAGTGACGGCTGGCGGCTGCCACTGATCACTGAGGGTTATCAATAATCACTGGTGGATAATACTAACAAATTATGCCTATCACTGACCAGTGGTGGCTAACACCGACTAATGATGGCTATCACAGACCAGTGGTGGCTAACACTGACCACTGGTGGCTAACAAAGCTAATGATGGCTATCACTGACCAGTGGTGGCTATCACAGACCAGCGGTGGCTATCACTGACCACTGGTGGCTAACACCGACTAATGATGGCTATCACTGACCAGTGGTGGATATCACTGACCAGCGGTGGCTATCACTGACCACTGGTGGCTAACACCGACTGTCGAGAATATCATCGCCGCGCGGACGCCGCCGGGTGACTGCGGGCGGGGAGCTGAGGTCGCGGAGGGGGCGCTCGAGCTGCGAGCGCACACCGGCCGGCCACTGCACTGCGTCATCGTGCACCGAGCGATTTATTTGACTTATTTTCTCGCCTATTCAATTTAATATAACCGTTTTGTTTTCCTTTTGCAATCTTAATATACAGTCCACTATTATTATAAAGTCACTGCGTTTTTGATCCTCTCAACACCCTGAGGATATCACCCATTCCTCTTTACCGACTAATGATGGCTATCACAGACCAGTGGTGGCTAACACTGGCCACTGGTGGCTAACAAAGCTAATGATGGCTATCACTGGCCAGTGGTGGCTATCACAGACCAGCGGTGGCTATCACTGACCACTGGTGGCTAACACCGACTAATGATGGCTATCACTGATCAGTAGTGGCTATCACTGACCACTAGTAGCTAACACCGACTAATGATGGCTATCACTGACCAGTGGTGGATATCACTGACCACTGGTGGCTAACACCGACTAATGATGGCTATCACTGACCAGTGGTGGATATCACTGACCACTGGTGGCTAACACCGACTAATGATTGCTATCACTGACCAGTGGTGGATATCACTGACCACTGGTGGCTAACACCGACTAATGATGGCTATCACTGACCAGTGGTGGATATCACTGACCACTGGTGGCTAACACCGACTAATGATGGCTATCACTGACCAGTGGTGGATATCACTGACCACTGGTGGCTAACACCGACTAATGATGGCTATCACTGACCAGTGGTGGATATCACTGACCACTGGTGGCTATACACCGACTAATGATAGCTATCACTGACCGGTGATGGCATTCACGGACCACCATTACCAATGGCGGCTACCACTGATTACTGAGCGCTATCAATAACTACTGGTGGCTATCACTGACCACTGGTGGCTAATACTGGTCAGTGGTGGCCATCACTGACCAATGATAACTGTCACTAACCACTGATGGGTGTCACTAACCACTAACGGGTGTCACTAACCACTAATAATGGTCTCGAGTTAAAAGTCATATTGGGAGACTTTAATTTTTAACTAGCGTTTCATATTTAGCACTACACCATAACGCCTAACCCCACAAGGGGGTAGGCAGTTCTCACCGGTCCGGACGATCTTGCCAGCGACATAAACGTTCTGAGAGGTAAACCTCTCGTCTCTTCGTTCCAAGTTACTCGCTTTGAAACTCGCTGAGGGTAGCTTATCGTAGTCTATCACCGAGTACTTGTCTGGGGTGATTTTAAGTTGTGGGTACAGGGATTTCCTATAAAAGTTATTTTAGATGTTAAGACTAGAAAGGGATAGTGCCATATGGTGTTTATAGCGTCGCCTCTTTTTCACAGTCTCATTTCTTTAAAGGCTGATAGATTTTGCAAATTTATGTTACAGACAAAAACGTTCAAACTTAATAAACTTTTTGACATCAATCAATAGGGTCAATCATATGGATCAAATCTCTATAAGAAAAATGATAAATTAAATGAAAGGAAAACCATGAATAAAAGTGCTTTATCTTATTGAAATTATCCCATTGAATTTATAACTATTCTTTAGATTTCATGGTTTTCCCTACATTTAATTTATCATGTTTGTTAGAAAGATTTGTTCCATATGATTGCCCCTATCGATTGAGGTAAAAAAGTACAGGATGTTATTTTTTCGAACTTTATAATAGTCGGTTCGGTTCCCGAGTGTGGCAAGCGAATTTTCGAAAATAAGTGAACGCAGATTTGTTTCTTTTAAAAAATAAAGGAATGTTTCCTTTGAGTAAAATTTGCATGTCCAGTATTTCGAGTACTTTCCCTCCAGATGGCATTGAAAAATTCAACTCCGTATATTACCTACCTGTACTGCGCTCTAGCCTCGTCACTAGAAGACGACGAATATTCCCTGACTCTCTCAACCGAAGGGGCGGTCTTAATAATTATATTCTCAGGAGTATCACATATAACCTCGGATCCCTTATACAATCTCCTTTTCGACTTCAAAAACACATCATCATTCTCAGAATCAGTTTTGACACCAGACTCACGTAATTCCCCGATTCGTTTTTGACTGAAAGTCAAAGGCGTTGAACTTCGCCGTTTAGGAAAAGTCGTCGACATGAATTTCATGAAATTTTCTTCGATCAATGCTGTTGGGGACATTTTTTCTTTTGTACGATCTCCTAAAGGTATCTTTGGTAGTTCAAGACACTTGAGTAAAGGAGATTTTTTTATTTCTATCTTGTAAGGGCTTGAAGCTAGACTTTTGCTCATTTGTTTCTTAATTTTTGGTTCTTTCTCCATTTTAAATGAGGAAGTCGACGCAGTATTGCGACCTAAATTCGTCTCTTTCTTTCGTAAGAAATCAAGGAATCTGTTGTCTCTCTCTGGCGTATCGTCACTGGAATCATGGTCTTTGGCCAGAATTTCGATCGACTCCATAAATTGTGCCCATTTTGTTTTTCGCGTTTTAGTTGTTTTTTTAGGGACTTGGAAGAGTTTTCCATCGATATTTTGCCTATTAGGGGAGTAATCTGATATCGACATTAGGGGTGAACTACAGGACGATGGTTCCGATATTTTTAGCACTACATTATTTAGCATAAGTGCAGAGGAGGGTAGTTTGAAATAATATGTTAAAAATTGTTACCTTGTATTGCTGTTGCTTAGATATCTAAATAGATGCTTAAAAGATAATTTTGTGAGCATAATTTTTAAACCAATCAATAATAAAAATCATAATATTTTTTTTGTAAAAAACAATATTTTAGTTAGAAAAGAACAGTTATGTCACGGAGTAGAGAACGATTGGATAAGACAGGTATACAAATTATTTTGCCACAGATTGAGCAAACTACTCGATTTTGTCTCGATACCACAATAATTTCTAAAACATGCGCATTCACATTCCATTCATAATCTACTCCGTGCTGAACAGTAAAACTAGACCAGAAACAGATTAAAGTTTTGCCAAACTTAAACCTTAAGTAACTTACAATTAGCTGCAAATTAAACAGGTTGTAACTTTACTCCACAGAGATTTAAAAGGCTCAATTTTCACGGCCGTGGAAAGGAATGAAAACGTTAATTTCGCCTCATGACATGGAATTCTCGAGAATGCGCGAGGATTCCCCGAAAGACGCGTGACCTTGTTTTTGGCTCGTATGTTATACAATAGGGATAATGACTGACTAAAAAAATATGATTCTGTTTAGTCCGTCAGTTAGATTATCTAAAAATATTGGATACGTGTTTTTTGTTTTATCAAATTAATAAAAATTGACGAAGATAAAACGTGTCAAAGATGGGGGCTTGTGACGTCACATTTGAGTGAAAAATGTACTCAAATGTGACGTCACACGAGTTTTCGACGCACTGTATCGCATTTTTAGTTTAAGTGAAAAAAGGAAAAATACGTGTCCAATATTTTTTAGAAATCTATCTGACGGACTAATTAGATTTTTTTTGTCATCCACCCTATTGCCATAAAGTTCATTATGCTATATACAATTTCTTTGCAAAAAGTCGCTTCCATACCATTCTGCGGCCGTGCAAATTGAGCCAAGGACTTATAGAGTGGACGATGAGAATATTTTCAAAAAAAAACTTGACCAATGTAAATCAGGCTTTACGCACGAAAACGGCGATGTTACGAACCGACCCAGCTGTGGCGATGCGTTCATTCAAACCTAAAACCTACTATTCTTCAAGATGTTAGGGTCTCCGATTAGTCTACTTGCCTAAGGGTTCTTACAGACGAGCGGCACGTTGCCAACTGCAGATAAACGCAGCCGTCGCCATGTCATCATGATCTGCCTAACTTTTTCGGTCGGCTTCCAGTCTAACCGTACATGACATTACATGTTTTTATTACGATTTTTTTACATTTTAAGACTTCTATAAATTATTATATTTGTGATTTGTGGCATGTTTATCACCAATTGTCATATAATTTTTATATTTTTTTCTGAATTATTGTGATTTTAGATGCTATTTGACACTGTATTATGGTTATTGTTAGCTTTTAAGCGTTTTGGTATAAACTGTTAGCTTAAAATGTATTCTGAATAAATTTTCTTTTTCCTCAATTATTATTACTTTTCTTAGATAACGTATTAATTGTACACTGTATAATCGTAATAATTGTACATTGGCACTTTTTACCTTATCTTAATTTTGTTAACATGCGGATAATGTAGTTGGCTGCAATATTGTTAATACTTCATAATTATGTATATTTGAGTTATTTGTAAACATTATATATTGTAGCTGTTTATTGTCCCATAATAAGTAAATAAAATATATATATTTTTTTTTCTAGCCTGCTCTGTCCCACTCTTGGGCAAAGGCCTCCCTCCACTCCTTCCACTTCTCGCGAACCCGCGCGTCCTCCTTCCAGTTCGGACGGAACTTGTCCAGTTCGTCCCGCCATCTCCTTCGTGGCCTACCGCGACCCCGCCTCACTGTGTCAGGGCACCAGTTTCCAGCAATTTTGGCCCACAGTTGGTCCGGCATGCGACAGACATGACCTGCCCAGTCCCATTTCAGTTGGGCAGCCTTTTGAGCCACGTCAGCTATATTTGTTTTGGAGCGCAGTATTGTGTTTCGAACACGATCCGTTAATTTAACACCTAGTATACTGCACTCCATTGCTCGTTGGCAAACCTTGAGTTTGGACTTCTGAATGTCAAAGACCAAGTCTGTGCACCATAGGTTAAGGTTAAATATATTAAATTAAATTATGTTAAATTATGTTAAATTAAATTAAATCTATCGACGGCTGCCGTCGACGCTTGCAGTTGTGGTATGCCGCGTAAATATGTGTCGACGACTGCAGTTTATCTGCAGATGGCAACGTGCCGCTCGTCTGTAAGAACCCTTATGGGCTTGTCGTATTGTTGGCCCCTAAACACGCCGCTGCTGACGGGTAGACGTAACAAGAGCTTATATCTAAGACTTACCGTGTTCATTGAAGTGCTTCTCAAGATCCTCATGCGATAGATTTGTCTGCGTCGCCGGCGAGTCCGCCGCTACAGTCTGCTCTGGGCGGGAACGGGAACATCTGTGTGCAACGAAATATACAGATAAATAAATAAACTCACCCATGTAGAGGCACTACAAACAGTAGGCTGAGAGAATGTCATGCTCAGTCAAATGTCTCTCTGATGGTGTCGGGTGTGTCGGGTCATTTAGTTCCCTTCGATATGGTTGAGTTGAATGGCGCCGATACATGCGTCATGTTCGTGAACGGGCGCTGTCGGTTGGGACTGGTCATCTCTTAGCTTCCACGGTTCATTTTAATTACTTTAATTTTAAATTGTTGATCTAATCTTTTACTCTGGACGCTCTTAATGTGCACGTCTCTCTACATTGTTCTCACATATATGTATAATCTCAAAATGAATGATGTAACCAAGACTTTGTAACAGCATTTTGATTTAAAAGAGTGTCCATGGAGTTTCTTGCCCGTTCTTCTCCATAGAGATCTACGCTAGGGAATGTGCAACTACAGAACTTTCTCAAGTTATTATGCCTTGTGACTGTGACTGTAGCTTTGTTTTTTTTTTGTATTTTTGACATTCAAAAGTGCCGTAATGGTCTAATTGAAATAAATGCTTTGAGTTGAGTTTGAGTACTACTACAGCTTAGCACAAAAAGTTTTAGGAACCTCTTTTTTTAGAAGTTGTGACAAAAATTTAAAAAGTATGCTTAGATGGTTTGGTCGCAAACTGCGTGCGTGTATAAAGAGATGTACAAGCTACTACGATCTGTCAAATTTCTTTAATAGATATTCAGAATTACCGCCAAAGACCATCTCATTTCTTCAAAAGACCATCACAGACACTAATCTGCATAGTCCTCATGTGAATTGAGCAAGATTATGTCTGGACTTTCAAAGAGACAGCAGCAGCAGTCATTGTGCCGATAGTCGTGTCGGCCAATGGCTTAATAGCCAAGAGCCTCGACCAACATCTTAGGAGGCTCTCGCTTGGCAGCTGGAGCAAGGGCTTGATTCAGTGCGCAGTACTTCTGGACGCGGCACGTATTGTTAGGAGGTTCCTCTCTCAAGAGCCCTGACCACCGGCAGCTCGGACCCTGCTCCCGGCGCTGGTGGGCTACTATTTTTATATTTTTAAATGTCTTTTTTATATAGTTTATTAAGAAATATTTAAAATTGACAAAAATATGTATTTAAATGAATAAACGAACATAATAATGATCTTTTTTTTTACTATGAGTTTGTTTCGGCTGTTTCTTCTCAGAGTAGTCAGGTACGAAACACCGGCCAATATAGTTTTTTTAAAAAATGACGTGTAAAAGTGTTTGTAAAAACCTACTTGCAAAATAAACATCATTTCATAGCATTAAATTCAAGGTTGGTTTCGAATTTGTCGAGTGAATTTGTCAGTTTCGGGTAGCTTTGCGTGCTGCATCTGTACATATGAACGTGGACGAGGCGACAGGAGTATGTAAGGGTTGTAGCAGATGGCGTACTGTGGTTTCTGCCTACGCTGTGTATAAAGATCTTCCAAAAGGAGGAGATTATCAATTCGTCTGAATTTTTTTTTGTATGTGTATGTTCAGCGCTTCGCCAATTGTTAACCGATTTTGATGTTCTTTTTTTGTTTGCGAAGTATATTATTTCACGGTGGTCCCGTTTAAGTTTGGTGAAGATCTGATGCTGATTTTCGAAGATGTACAAGGGAACCTTTCAATAATAGACGGCAAATTGGTCGTGACTGCTGCAATCGCTTGGATGTAGCATTTTGCAAATTGCCTTCCATCATCCGTTTTGTGACACAATATTCTGATCCATACAAGACAGCAGGTCTAATCATAGGCTTGTAAATCTTCTCCTTGAATTTGGAATGCGGGAGTCGCATATTGTTCTCGTGACGGTCACGGGAACAAACTGCGCCATTTCATCCATTCAGTGTTAAGGGGGTGGTACCAGCTAACGAGAGGTTTCCTCCATGTAACTCCTCTTTGATGAGTGAATATAAATGTGCAAAAAAAATATATGTTACTTATTAGACTCCAAACTTTAATTGGTACAATTGAAATAATTCTAACTTTATTATTACTATATGAAAAAAATATTCAAAGTGAAGCATTTTTTCTTTGAAATTTCGTAACTACTCCTAAACGGCATAAGTTTTAGTATTTTTTTTCACACAAATATTTGTCACTTTTTTCTTCACAAAGTGTACAATTGGCATTTTGATCTAATGATTTATTAGGTTACAATTTAATAAAAACCACTCATTTCGCACTATTCGGCCCGCAGCGACAGACGTAACAACCACTTTGTAGTGCAAACTGATTAGAACTTTATTCTAACAGTGTTTCAAACGAAGTTTGAACCACCACAAATAGAGTTGCTAATTTAGCAGATACCCCAGCCTTAATAGGCGAGACGACAAAAAAATCTAATTAGTCTGTCAGTTAGATTATCAAAAAATATTTGACACGTATTTTTTCTTTAGTTACGTAGACCAAAATTGACGAACATATGACGCTTTTAAAATTCTCAATACGTCACGCCTAGGTATAATTTTTAGCTAGTTCTGACGTCAGGAACCCCCACTCCCGAGTTTTGATGCGTTTTATCTTTGTCAATCATGCCTATTGACGACCCAAATGGGGCAGCGGTAGTGAGGCTGCCTTACGTTCTTAGGGTCCCGGGTTCGAATCCCGGTTGGAGCAAATGTTTGTGTGATGAGCATGGACATTTGTTTCAGAGTCATGGATGTTTATGTATAATAAGTATGTATTTACAAACAAAACGTATCTATGTAGTATATCAACTATCTGGTGTCCACGACACAAGCCGCGTTGCTTAGTGTGGCAATAGATGGCGCTGTGTGTAATGTCCAGCGATATTTAATATTTCTTATTTATATAAAAAAATCTCTGCTTAACATTCCAATCTATTTCGCCATCGTTTTGCTTTGCTTTGACGAAGTGATTTTAAATAAGAGTAAAATTGAATATAATGTGTGTAAAAAACCTCTTAACGAAGCCGAAAGGCACTTGTTCTCCTCGTCATTGCGATCATTTTTGTGTTCTACACCATACCTGGGAACCTTCTAGTTACGGAGATATTGGGGGTCAAAGTTCCAACTTGTACCCTACTTTAACCCCCGTACTATTCAATCCATCCAAAAGCACAATGTTTTGAGTGCGTTACATTGAGTTCTACCACAAAACATGATTTTTCACCCCAAAAAAAAAGTCGTTTCCCAGCAATAATTTTTGCGTAAAGTTACTTAGTTTGATCTACAGAATGTTTGGTTGACGGCTTCGTGATGAGGTGGTTTACACCCTGTATTCACAGTGTGTATGGCTTACCTGAGCATAGCATTGCTGCATCGCAAGGCGAGCTCGAGTCCATCCAGCCAGCAGTGGCCGGCTGCTTGAGACGGCGCGCGGAAGATCAGGTGAGCGGTCGGCAGCGGCTGGACTACGGCTCCTGAGGGACAGACAACTAATGTTGAACTCTATACTAATATTATGAAGCTGAATAGTTTGTTTGTTTGGTTGAACGCGCTAATCTCTGGAACTACTGGTTGGAATTGAAAAAATATTTTTGTGTTGGATAGTCCATTTATCGAGGAAGGTTATAGGCTATATAACATCACGCTACGACCAATAGGAGCGGAGCATACATGAAAAATGTTGCAAAAACGGGGAAAATGTATTCCTTTTGTGAGCTTTTTCTCTCTTATGTGACGCAGACGAAGTTGCGTGGATCAGCTAGTTAGAGATAATGCTTCAACACCCGGAGAGGTAGGCAAAGATCGTCACTCACTGGACGCCTGAGGGTAGACTTCGATGATGAGCTCAACCGTGACGGAGGTGGTGTGACGATCATGTGAGTGGGGCTAGCGTGGCCAGACATTGCACAGAACAGAGAGGCTTGGAGTTAGAAAGGGGAGGCCTATGTCCAGCAGTGGGACACAATATTTGCTTCGAAAAACAAGCAGACAATAATAAAACAACATACATACAAAACATCACGCCTGTAATACTCGAAGTAGACACAATAGTTAAACAATGGTGTCTCGAACAAATCGGTCCTTTGACAGATCATGATTTAAGTCAGTTATGTTAAAGCCCAATGTAATAGGGGGCGAGCCTATTGATATCAACCGATGAAAATACCCAATAACACTTTGCCTGACCCGGGAATCGAACCCAGGACCTCATGTTCAACAGTCGCGCTTGTGGCCACTCGATCAACGAGACAAACAAAAGACACGCACAAAAAATAAAAATAAATGAAAATTAAGGTCAATTTTGGTACTTACAAGATTTCGTGAAAATCTAAATTTGCCCATATCTTTTTATCGTGTTGACTCAGGACCTTGATTTTTATACACCTAATAGGGACTATAGACCTCAGTATCTGGTATAAATTTCAACTTGCTAGGTCCACCCGTTCCTGAGAAAATCGGGGGTGACAGACAGACAGACGGATAGACGCAGAGACTGACAGACGCAGAGACGGACAGACGCAGAGACGGACAGACAAACAAAAAAGTGATCTTATAAGGGTTCCGTTTTTTCCTTTTTTTTAAAAGAAAAAAAAATACAATGTACGCAGATAAGTTTCGCGCTTCGACAATCTTCGTGTTTCCGAATTAGCACGAAGATTGCGCTACAGAGAAACCTCGCATATGGTACAACTTGAAGCAGAAGCCGTCCTTCTTGCTGGCACACACGTGTACAGCTGGCAACATTGCCCGCTACAGCTGGCAACATTGCCCACTCACCGATGGTCTCGTTGTGCGGCCCCCGCGGCGCCCAGATGCTCTGCTCCAGCGGATGGTACAACTTGAAGCAGAAGCCGTCCTTCTTGCTGGGACGCTCGATGACCTGGCAAGATGTTAGTAGGACTGTTCCTACCCAGTGGCTGCTCTGTAAATGAGATAGAAATTGTGTTAGATTAGAAATATGGCGCTATTCCTCGAATGGGTAGGTGTTAAGCACCCCCATATTTCACATTTTATATTACAAATTTAACTTGCAAGATTTCTTTACAGACAATGGGACAGGTGAAACTGAATAAAAGTTTCCAATAAAACCACATATAAAAACCTGGCAAAATGTTACATTAGCCAGATGGCAAATGAATAAATTACCTGAGTAGACAACTCGTAAAAAAAAAACACCTCGGTTCTTGTATCCCTCGCTCCGCTCAGGATTCTACTCTAGAATCCTGCGCGGAGCGAGGGATCCAACTTAGTCCCTCGAATTAAATTCCCTGTTTTTCACTTGTTGTATAATCTACTATTTTACAAAATCATGGTAGTGGTCTGTACAGATTGTGGAGGTTTATTTTAATCACGATTAAGATAAATTGTTTTGTACTAGCTAATGTACTAAATATACTAAAACCTTCCTCTTGAATCACTCTATCTATTAAAAACCCGCATCAAAATCATCATCGCATCAGGACAGACGCGGCGGGCGACTTTGTTTTATAATACACGGTGTAAACCACCTCATGACGAAGCCGTCAACCAAGCATTCTGTACATCAAACTAAGTAACTTTACTCAAAAATGATTGCTGGGAAACGACTTTTTTTTTTGGGGTGAAAAATCACGATCATTCTCAGAAGATCCATTGGCCAGATCCATGATGGATCTAGTGAGTGTTTTTTTTATATTATCCTAAGCTAAAAGAAGAAATGATATTTTAAGTTGCTATAACATATTATATGTTGTTACTAGCGGCCCGTCCCGGCTTCGCACGGGTTGGGTAATTTTTTTTTTTTTTGTTTTAGCTTATATGACACGTTCGTAGATTTACCATAGCAGCGCCATCTATTGATTACTTACTCAACCCAGTCGAAAGGTATCGATATCTGTTAGAATCATTTGGAGTTAACAGATAATTTTGACTGTCAAATAATAACACACAAATAATTAGCAATAAATTGAAATTGCGACTATAATTTGAGATTTAAACTATCCTATCTCTCAAGTTGGATCGAACTGCACATGGTGTGCGAATTTTATTATAATCGGTTAAGTGGTTTAGGAGTCCATCGAGGACAACATTGTGACACGAGATTTATATATATTAAGATAAATAAATTTCAGGGCTGACCATTGAAAAGAGACATTCTATTCTATTCTATTCTATTGAACTTGGCACCCATTTCGATCTCAGATTCCCTCATCTCCTCATTCATTGTCTCATCTTCCCTTTTGGTTATCAAAGACTTTTTTCCACCATTACAGGAGTCAGGATAGTAATTTGTTGAAATTAGTGATATTCACTTGTCGTAAAAATTCTGATTAGATCCATTTTACTTATTTTTTTATATAAATAGATCTAATGATAAAATCAATTCTCACTATATCCATCATGGATCTGGCCAATGGATCTTCTGAGAATGATCCAAAAATCATGTTTTGTGGTAGAACTCAATGTAACGCACTCAAAACATTGTGCTGATGGATGGATTGAATAGTACAGGGATCGTGGAGGTGTATAAAGTAAAAATCTTACTTTAAAAACTTGTATTTAAAAAAAAAGTTGCCAAAAAGTTGGAACCTTGACCCCCAATATCTCCGTAACTAGAAGGTTCCCAGGTATGGTGTAGAACAAAAAAAAGATCGCAATGACGGGGAGAACAAGTGCCTTTCGGCTTCGTTAATAGGTATTTTACACCCTTTAAGTAGTGATAGTGATTCTTACTTTCGCTTTAGGACTTTTATAGAGCAGCAATAGTCCGGGCTTCAACACACACCATAGCTTTGTCCATGACTTAAGTGAGCCTCGAACCTGTGGAAGAGAAAATATTTGAATCAATAAAAGCATTACCTTTATTACGTTACAATTTCGCCTTGGGTAACATTGTCATGGGTTTTGGAGTCGCTTATAACGAAAATGGGGTCACAATAAAAATTTAATACGGCTAAGAAGTCGTCCTCTCTTCTGTAACATCATTACCTGTAGGTGTATCAACTCTTACCTTGAACACTACCACAGAAGGTAATGAAAGGGTTTGATGTTCCACACATGGAAGGAGACACCGTTACTACAGGGTTGTTTTCATCATCAGCCTATTAATGTTCCTACTGCTGGGACACAGGGTCCTCTCTATGAGGGTTGTTTTAGTAAGATAAAAATCCCACAATTCCCGGTCTTACTTCCAAAGACCGACAAAACAAAAAAAAAAAGGTTTCAATGAGTCTTACCTTAGCCAATCAGCAAGCACGGCCACAAAAGAGTCCCCAATAGAGTTTAGAAGACTAGAAATGGTCTCCTTCTTAATCTTCTCTAAAGCTAAAAACTCTAACCTTGAGCCAATCAGCAAGCACGACCACAGAAGGGTCCTCAATAGAGTGCAGCAGACCAAAAGCAGCTCTCTTCCTCTCTTCTTTACCTTCTGTAGAGCTAGAACTTCTTACCTTAAGCCAATCAGCAAGCACGACCACAGAAGGGTCCTCAATAGAGTGCAGAAGGGCAGACGCTGCCCGTTTCTTCTCTCTTCTGTAATGCTGTCTCTGCGCTTTGTAACTCTCTTTTCGAGAGAGGGCCGTGCTTGCCGTTCGGGATATGCCGCCTACTGCTGTTTCTGATGACTGGGGAAGAAGAGAAAAGAAGATAAGATAGTAATTTATTGCGAAAACATGGTATACATAGGAGTTATTCAGTTCATCCGTTAGCGAAGTAAACACAATAGTTAAACAATGGCGTCGAGCCGATTCGGCGCGGCTCAACAGCCGGTTAAACCATAAGAGATCATACATGTTTTGCTTAAAAATTAAAGCATGCAAACTAGATGTTAGAAACTGGTATATCCCTTGATCTGTCCACGAAGTAGACACAATAGTTAAACAATGGTGGTTCGAACAAATTGGTCCTTTGACAGAACATGATTTATAGGGTGTAAACAGACTCTTCACGAAGCCGTCAACCAAGCATTTATCATCATTCTCTTGCCCCTATCCCAATTCATTTAAGATCGGCGCAGCATATTTTATTCTTCCATACTTCTCTATTACTCGTCATCTCATCAGACACCTCCTTTCTTGCCATATCATTCTTTACACAGTCCATAAATCGAATCTTTGGTCTTCCTCTATTTATATACACATCCACATTCATACTCAAAACTTTCCTCACGACATTTTCCTCATTCCAAGCATCCAAGCATTATGTACACTAAACTAAGTAACTCTACGCAAAAAATATTGCTGAATTACGATTTTTTTTTTTAGGGGTGAAATGTCACGTTTCACGGTAGGTATTCAATGTAACGCTCTCAAAACATTGTGCTGATGGATGCATTACGTACGGGGGTCGTGGAGGTAAAGTTATAACATTAAAAACAAGTATTTAAAAAAAAACTTGTAATAAATTGGAACTTTGACCCCCAATATCTCCGTAACAAGAATGTTCCCAGGTATGGTCTAGAACAAAAATCTAGTATCAAAATCACAATAACGGGGAGAACAAGTGCCTTTCGGCTTCGTTAAAGATACTTTTACACTAATAGTTCATTTCATAGGACAAATCTATGAAATGAACTAGTATCACCAATGTATTCATTTACTGTAAAATGTAACATTACCCAAGGGGTGGAGACCTGGCGTCCTGAAATACAAACCTCACGTCTAGCTTAGGCACCAGTCTCCCACAGTATAATTACAGTTGTTAAGTATTTTTGTATTGATACCTGTCTAATGAACCTATATTGTGGTGAGAAATAAATCATTATTATTATTATTACTGTCATATTGTCGGCGCCACCTTGTATATAGCCCAGCCCAGTCCATTTATCTACGGCACACAAGCGGCCTTTCACCCAGCATCCCTTATCAACACGTTATCGGCATCCGACGGGCCCTTCCGTTTTAGCAACATCGGAGCCCAGAAACGGAATGTAACTGAGAGCTCGAGATATTTTTAACTCTTTTAAAGGCGCCGGTTGAGACCGGCCTAAAAAAAATGGTTTCCTGTAACGCGTAGGAACGAAGGAACGTCATAAGAAAACATTGATGAAAAATTGCATACTTTTATGAATTGATTGTAATTTATTTGAAAAAACTAAATTTCATCCCCTTTTCACCCCCCCCCCTTGTTTTTTTGTTAGCCTGTACTGTCCCACTGCTGGGCAAAAACCTCCCCCAATTCCTTCCAAATAAAAATAAATATTGATTCAAATATTTTCTCTTCCACAGGTTCGAGGCTCACTTAAGTCATGGACAAAGCTATGGTGTGTGTTGAAGCCCGGACTATTGCTGCTCTATAAAAGTCCTAAAGCGAAAGTAAGAATCACTATCACTACTTAAAGGGTGTAAAATACCTATTAACGAAGCCGAAAGGCACTTGTTCTCCCCGTCATTGCGATCTTTTTTTTGTTCTACACCATACCTGGGAACCTTCTAGTTACGGAGATATTGGGGGTCAAGGTTCCAACTTTTTTTTTTTTTTTGTTAGCCTGTACTGTCCCACTGCTGGGCAAAAACCTCCCCCAATTCCTTCCATTTGCTATTATCCCGTACCTCCTCGGACCAACCCTCGTGGTACTTTACACCCCCTTAAGGATTGAAATTCTAACAACACCATTGCGTTAGCTTCCAACCATACGCCTAGACTAGATAATAAATTGTATGATTTTTACTTCGAAAATTAAGGACTTTTAATATACAACTCCTCCCCTTTTTTAACCCTTTAGGGGTGGAATTATCAAAAACGCTGAGACACGTATAAATTAATTTTCAATCGTCAGGCTAAACACAAAATTTTAAGATCCTAACTTTAAAACTGACAGAGTTTCATACAAACTTTCATCCCCTATTTAACTCCCTTAGGGGTTGAATTTCGAAAAATCCTTCCTCATTCTTTGTCTACAATTTAAAGGGAACCACTGTGCAAAATTTCAGTTACTAGGTCCAAGGGTTTGGGCTGGGCGTTGATGAGTCAGGCCAAACAAACGTGGCTGGCGCGCGAAACTTTGTGTCACTTTTGCGGGCGTGCAGTCGGTGTTCATCGATTTTTATGATGTTATCACGTCAAAAGACACGGGTACCCTGACCTCGTTCAAACTCAAAGCATTTATTTCAAATAGAACCTTGACAGGCACATTTACGTAGTCAAAAATAAATCCAGTCACAGGCATATTATATAACTGTAAACGGACTGCAGTTGCCCATTCGACATAGTAGATATCATGGAGAAGAATGGGGAAGAAACTCCATCAACACTGTTTTCAAACCAAGTTAGGTGTTGCATAGTCCTCGGTACAATATTGTTGCTTCTATTTTTTAGGGTTCCGTAGTCCTGACAAGAAACCCTTATAGTTTCGTCATATCCGTCTGTGTGTCTGCCTGTCTATCCGAGGTTTTGCTAAGAGACTTTTAGTATTAGGAAGCTGTGTTTGTAAAGGTGTGTACGTATATATATCAATAACGCCGACAAAAACGTAAAATATTTTTTTTTACGGTAGCTTCCCTAAATCCCTACATGTGAAGTGGGGATGATTTTTTTTTCGTCGTCTACCCCATCGTGTGGGGTATCGTTGAATAGGTCTTTTAAAATGACTTTGGGGTTGAAAGTACTACTTTTCGATTTAATGCTCTATTTACGAAATAATAAACTTTAAAGTGCAAATTTTTGTTAATTATTCGCTTCCTTCGGCTCTGATAAGTGTGTGTTCACCTTTAACTGTAATTTTTCCTTTTCGTCATTTTGTTTTTGAGATGCTTACCTTATCAGAAGACGTGCCGTCAGGTGGGTGCGATCTGGCGTCTCCGGATGCGGAAAGGGGACTTGTAGCTGTGGGTACACCAGGGGAGCGCGGTGGTGGGGTTAGCGTCGCTTCACCTGGAATGGTACGAGAGAAAGATTGTAGGGAGGTCAATATGGGATCAACTGAGCTAGTTTTCTCGGTGCCCCGTGCCTCAGAAAGCACGTTAAGTCGTTGGTCGCGGCTGTAATTTGTGGATCTTTGACAGTCGTTACAGAAAACCTGACAAACAGTCAGTCTTCCAGTACTAACTGGGTTGTGGAGGTCAGATAGGCTGTCGCTCCATGTAAAATAGTGGTATACAGCTAGATCCGGTTACACTGGAAGTCATGCCAAACATATTTGGGAAAAGGTTCGGCAGATGAACGGTTAGACTGGAAGTGGAGCCCTATATATTTGGGAAAAGCTCGGCAGATGATGAGTGTGCAATTAAGTGGTAGATGCTTTGCATTACCTAGGTTCTTACAAAGTAGAAGAAAGGTGCAGGTTGTATGAGGGTTCTTATAGACGAGCGGCACGTTGGCAACGGCAGATGAACTATAAGCGTCGACGGCAGCCGTTGACAGGTGGCGACGGCTGCAGTTTATCTGCAGTTGGCAACGTGCCGCTCGTCCAAAAGAACCCTAAGTTATGACCCTTCTTCTTTATCGTGTGGTTAGTGCCTAACTTGGTGTCCTGAGTTTTTATGCCGCCCATGGGCCTTTGACTTGGCTTTACATGCCGTCGAGAATTATCTCTCAGGCATGCTGGTTTCCTCACGATGTTTTCCTTCACCGAAGCAAGTGATAATTATAAAATACGCACATGAATCCGAAAAATCAGAGGTATGACCCTAACTCATCGTCACCATTCTCCTGCCCTTATAACAAATGTATTTGGGGTCGGCGCAGCATATCTTCTTCTTCCATAGTTCTCTTATGACTTTGACTAAAATCTTCTTCTTAATCGTGTGGTTAGTGCCTAAACTGGTGTCAGAGTTTTTATACCGCCCATGGGCCTCTGACTTTTTATTTATTTATTTTTTTCGCATGTGAAATCATCAAATGACTCCTCCCGCTCTGGGCGGAGCAGGAGGGAGTGTTAGACTTTTACTGACTAAAACCCAACCCTGGATGGGTTGGGTTTGGTTCCGGAGCCACGGTATCTCTTTCGCACAGCCCCGCAGCCCTGGCCTCTGACTTGGCTTTACATGCCGTCGAGGAATATCTCTCAGGTATGACTATAATAAAGAAACTCTTACCGTAAGTTGGGGGTGTAGAAGGCGCAGTCACTGGCAGTATCACGTTCAGGGGCGGTTGTGGCTGCTTCTGAAAGAAGGAACACCTGTAGTATTGTCACCCTACTATTGCAAAAGGGTAAGTCTAAATTTACCGACTTCACAGACGCACCTCGTCTTGTCTATAAAGGGTGTAAAATACCTCTTAACGAAGCTGAAAGGCACTTGTTCTCCTCATCATTGCGATATTTTTTTTGTTCTACACCATACCTGGGAACCTTCTAGTTACGGAGATATTGGAGGTCAACTTTTGGCAACTTTTTTTTGAAATACAAGTTTTTAATGTAAGATTTTTACTTTAAACACCTCCACGACCCCCGTACTATTCAATACATTCATCAGCACAATGTTTTGAGTGCGTTACATTGAGCTTTACTACAAAACATGATTTTTCACCCCGAAAAAAAAAAGTCGTTTCCCAGCAATAATTTTTCGTAAAGTTACTTAGTTTGATATACAGAATGCTTGGCTGACGGCTTCGTGATGAGGTGGTTTACACCCTGTAAAGTATAGACATACACCCATAGCGTCTCATTACAAAAAGTCTCATATAAAAAAAGATATTACAATCATTATCATGATTGACTGCCTTGTTGGTCTAGTGGCTGCAAGCGCGACTGCTGAATATAAGGTCCTTGGTTCGATCCCTCGGTAGGGCAAATCGGTACTGAGTTTTCCACCAGGAATTTCGTAGTTATTTAGTAGCAGCCACGGAGTCTGGACTTGTGCCAGGTTGAAGGCACTCAAATAATCAAACAATCTTCGGAACTACTAATCCATGTCCGAAAATTCTTTCACTAACGGGAAGCGACATTATCCCCGAGGCTACATTCAAAACGTTAAATTCCTGTGAGTACATTCCGTAAATAACGGGAGCGAAGCCGCGTCCAAAAGCTAATTCATTCTCAGGTGTCACAAACACGCCTGTCGTGTTCTCGTAAATATTTTTCCAAGTGCCACAAACAGACCTCTCGTGTTCTTATAAATTCTTCTTTACATACTATAAAACAAAGTCGCTCCCGCTGTTTGTACAGTCGTGGTCTTTTTCGACCGATCAGTTAAAATTTTGCGGAGGCGTGGTGATCAGGCGGGAGTGTCCTCGATAGTACGCTTAGATCTTTTAAACTACGCAACGGATTTTCATGCAGTTTTCAGCCATAGATAGAGTGATTCAAGGTGAAGATTTATATCTACATTGCACGCGTGCGAAGCCGGGGGCGCTAGTTAACAATAAAAAATAACTCACCCGTCCGGTATAATAAGGGGTCGAATTCTGGAACTGCTGACAATCTCCTCGTAGAGCGGGGGAAGATGGCGTCGTGGACGGCGAAGACGGCTCGACAGCTGGGGAGGACGACATTGTGGAACGGGGGTCAGAACATGGCGGAGGATGGGAGTGGGGTCATAGGTTTGTGGGGGCTAGAGGAACGGCATGGTGGTGAAGTGAAGGGGGTGTGAAGTGGGAAGCAATGATTGTGTTTTGTTTTTTCGGCTTTGCTTGTTTCTTCTTATTCTTTCTGTTGCAATCAGTTTTCCTTATTTTTTTTGTTAGTCAACCGTTGTTCCTTTTTGCAATGTGATTGATAAATTTTTCGTAGTTGCGTTTTTTTTTTTGTGATTTAAGAGTTCTTTTAAGGCGAGTTCGTTTACATTCTGTTTTATATTAAAATATATTGCTGTGATGTAATATTCATTCGTTTATTTAATAATTATTTAATCATTAAATTGGAATGAATAAAGGAGGGTAGAATCGTTTAATTATTAATATTATTCTAATTTTGGAAGTATTGTTTAATTATTAATTAGTGGAATGGTAGAGGAAGTATTAATGAAAGAAGGAAATGGAAATATATTTGGATTTATCCTGAAACAAAAATAGTTGCTTTAGTAATCATTATTACATAACATGTTTATAACTACCCGGAATAAGGATGAAAGGATAACTAACTTGTTATTTTATAACATTCATTCCTCTAGTGGCGAGCCTCCGTCACTCGACGCTAGAGGACGTCACGTGACGCGGCGTTTCACCAATAGATGGCGTTAACAATTTATATTACATTTAATTATTTTATATCACTACATAGTATAAAACAAAGTCGCTTTCTCTGTCCCTATATCCCTATGTACGCTTAAATCTTTAAAACTACGCAACGGACTTTAATGCGAGTTTTTTTAATAGATAGAGTAATTCAAGAGGAAGGTTTTAGTATATAATTTGAGGGCGGGCGAAGCCGTGGGCATCAGCTAGTTACATATATAAAATTGAATGTGATATAAAATTAAGTTGAGAAGGCCGCAAAAATAATTTCTTACGTTGTTTGCAAATAGCACCTCTGTAATACAAAAAAAAATATACTAACAATTATATGAACTTTCCCTGGCGATCAGTGTGCGTCTGTCTGTCAGCAGGCTGTATCTCATGATCCGTAATAGGTATACAGGTTGAAATTTTCACAGAATACAGTAAAGTATTTCTTTCCGCATGACAACGTACTATCGAGGACACTCCCGCCTGATCACCACTAAGCCAATTTTTGCTAGCACTTACAACATAGAAACGCTCTCTAGCCCCGCCCCGTTTTTGTATAGAAATAATGAATGAAAAGATACCGATCGGCCGAGCGCACTGACGACGCACGCCAAACGAGAGTTATTGTTATTTTGCGCGCCAAAGTTGTGGCTTTCCTAATAGGCCTAAACTTTAAGGGGGCGTGGCTCGGCGCCTCCACATGATATGAGCGAAAAAAAAAATTAACTGATCAGGCGGAAAAAACCACGACTCTACATCATTTATCGATTATCTTCATATCCAATGATAATAAGTAATCTTTATCAACATACATAATTATCATTAAATAGGAAATCAAATACTTTAATTATGTCACCTTGACCGTCAATCGTATCCTTCATTTAAAGAATGGAGTTCACGCTGGAACAAAATTACGTATGCTAGAGAATCTGCAGATAAATCCATTCTAATACAGGATGAGATGAAAGTGCAAAATCAGCCGTTCCGTAACAGTTTGACCGTGTAGGTAATGCACTTTTGTAGGGACCAACAGATTTTTAGGGTTCCGTTACTCAAAAGTAAAAAACGGAACCCTTTTGAGATCACTTTCTTGTCCGTCTGTCACCACTGATTTTCTCAGGAACGGGTGGACCTAGCAAGTTGAAATTTATACCATATACCGAGGTCTATAGTCCCTATTCAGTGTATAAAAATCAAGGTCCTGGGTCGACACGATAGGTGGCGATCGGCGGCGGCGACCTCTCGCTTCCGGCCCTGGTCCAAGCCATGTTCCGGAGCGAGACGGAATGGGACGCCGTCACCTCCTTCTGCAAAGCAGTCATGCTAGCGAAGGAGGTGGCGGAACGTGATAGAGAGAGATCCTCACGTCCCGGCCGCCGCGGGAGACGCCCAGGGCGTCGGGGGCCACGTGGTGGCTTCCGGCCACCGTAGGCGCGGGCCTGTGGACGGGGAGCTATGGGCTAGCTCGCCGTCCGTCCGTCTCATGACGACAAGCCGTGTCGACGGTGCGTTCGTGTTCCACGCGCGCCTCAAAGAGAGTCAGCAAAAATGAAGGGGTCCGCATGGGCCGATGCCTGCCGGGGCTGCGGGACTGTTCGCAAGAGATACCGTGCCCCCGGAACACAAAGGGCGATGAAGGAACATGGATGGGTTTTAGTCAGTAAAAGTCTGACACTCCCTCCTGCTCCGCCCAGAGCGGGAGGAGTCATTTGATGATTTCCAATCCGAAAAAAAAAAAAAAAGGGTCGACACGATAAAAAGCTATGGGCAAATTTAGTTTAATTTCAAATCGCCTGAAACACAGGATTACCTAGTTCAGGCTCAAAGCATGGGTGAACTTGACATAGATTTAAGAAAAACTGTAAACATTTACCTTATATTTTTTTAATAAAATTTTATTTATTTATTTATTTAGATTTTTGCGAAAACTTGTAAGTACCAAATTTACCTTGATTTTCTACTTTTTTATTTTTCGGACTTTTCCCTATACTTGTGCTGTAAGACCTTGCTTTTAACCAAAATTGTCAATTCTAGGTCAACCGGAAGTACCCTATAGGTTTTGGGTCGAAAACCTATATGGTTATAGTTCCCGTTGACCTAGAATCACAAAATTTGGCAAAAAGCAAGGTCTTACAGCACATGTAAAGGGAAAAGTCTGAAAACCGTAATTTATATGTAGTTTTAGTAACAAAAAAAAAGCGATGTTACTATTACAAACTTATTATTTGCGGTTGGAGCAATAGCCGTCTCTAGGGATCGAACAGCAAAGTTAAATTTGTCCTTTAAAAAGTTTGTACGGAGCCCTCGGTGGGCGAGTCCGACTCACTCTTGGCCGGTTTTTATTAAATCATCATCATAATTTCAGCCGAAAGAGGTCCACTGCTGGACATATGCCTCCCCCAAGTGTCGCCACATGGACCGGTCCCGTGCGACTCGCATCCAGCTGATCCCCGCAACCTTCACCAGGTCATCGGTCCACCTAGTGGGAGGCCTATTCCGATGTGTATTCCGAAGGCCTATTCCGAATGACGTACTGAGTAGGTAACAGTTTCCGCGTCGATTTCCCTTTCACCCCGTATTATAAATGCAAAAGTAACTCTGTCGGTCTGTAAGCTTAAGGTTGAGTCGACCGGGCCGCCCGCCAAAAAAAAATTTGTTGCGTTTTTTGGAATTTGCAGGTCAGTTTCAGGCTCAGTGATTTTATTGCATTAAAATAGAGTCTAAAAATAGTCTCAACGTAACAATGAACGAAGTTACCGAATTAACAAAAGAGCGTAGGCTAGATTAAGTACTTCAAATGGCCGAACGGTTATAAAATGACTACTAGGACATCCGTTACTAACTGGGTAGGAATACGACGGTAGTATGTTTAGTATAATAGTAGCCTAGTTGTCGCTAGCCGTACTGCAAAGCATCATATCCTGGATTCGACTCCCAGGACCGGCAAAGTGTTATATTTTTTTCTTTTATATCAATTCTCACATCATGCGTCCATCTTTTCTTTGGCCTTCCTCTCCCTCTCCATCCATCAAATACTATACTGGCCTGCAAAACTAAGTATCACACTTTTAAAATTGCAATACCTTTTTAAGTACACAAGATATACTTTCGAAACAAAAAGGACTCGAAGAATAGTTTAATTTTGTCTATAGTTTCAATGAAAGCTGATACAAATTGCTATAAAAGGTTTTTGTTTTTATTTTAAATCTCTAATCTTATTTCTATAGTTTAGAAAAAATTGAAATTTTAAAAGTGTAGTAGGTACTTATTTTTGCAAGCCAGTGTAAAGTCATAAATCACAAAATCAATTACCTCTACTAATTCTTAAGATTAACTAATCCGCCTTCACCAGGCAGATACGTCACATTTTTCGACTTCGAGAGCTGGTACGCTATATCTTCAGCTGCTTCTATTCTCCTCAATTCCACTAGACCCTCACCAGCGTTTCCGAACGCCTTAGCTAATAAGATAGCTTGCTGTGTATCTCCCTCTGCCGATATTACCGCTGCTTTCTTCTGCTGCTCCGCTTTTTCTACCTTAAACCTTCCTTTCTCTGCATCTATTTGAGCTATCTGCTTCAATTCTACTGCCTGGAGAAATTCTCTTCCAAATGTGATGTGGACGATGGCTATATCATCTAGTATCACTCCGAATTGACGAGCTCGTTCAGTGAGACTCTCATTGACTTTAAAAGACACCATTTCTCGCTGTGTGATCAATTCACTGGCATCAAATTGGGCTACCACGGCTTTTAAAACCTCTCCAGTGATCGATGGTAAGACCCTCTGGTCATAATCTTCTCCTAGAGTAGTGTAAATCTTTGGTAATTCATCAGCTATAGGTCTGAATAAAATTCTCAATGTAACCTCGACTCTTTGGAGGTCTTTGCTGCCAGTTACAGTGGACACGTTCCGAGGATTCGATTTTATGTCGAAGATTATCGGTTTCTGGACCCAAGGTATGATAAAGTGTGTCCCTTCTCCTACTACTTGCTTCTTTATCCCGGTGAACCTGTCAAATATGACAGCTCTTTGTCCTCCGTCGACGTTGTATAGGGCGTTATTGGTTACTCCGCCAACTAAGGTCAGTCCTATGCCGATTTGTGCTAAACGGTTGAAGATATTGGTCGACATTTCTTTAGTTTTCTTTCTTGTTGCTGTGTGTACTAGCTGAGGTTTCCTTGGTTGGTGGTTAGATCCTTCTTGGTTTTATTTTGTTAGGTTCTTCTAATTTTACCTTTCTGGTTGATTGGAAATGCTGGTTGGTACGTGGTTCCTGATTTTTTTTAACTTGGTTTCTTGATTGGCTGACTCTTTGTGACCAAAAAAGGAGATTTTATCACAATTACTTTCGATGGTAAGTCAACTAGTCTATGTTTGAGTTAATTGACCTAAACTCCTGTTCACGGCTTCATAAATTTCAAGGTTACACTGTCCTTAATTAAAAAATATTCCAAGAAAACACGGAAAATTAACACTTTTAGTCACTTTCACACTGCCTACAAAACTTACTAAACAAATTATTAATATGCTAACATTTTTCACACTTCCTCACACAAGATACAGGATGACGATTTAGTCACAAATGTCCGTCAAGGGGGTGATTCTAAAACAACTTTCGCTATGAAATTCATATCGGATTCGTAAAAAAAGAACAATTTCATAAATGCGTCAGAATAATGTGTCTACTGTATAAGAATTTGTTTTTACGGTTCCGTAGCCAAAGGTTACCAGTGGGACTCTATCACTAAAGGCTCCGTTGCCTGTCTGTCCGTCTGATAGTCCGTTACAGGGTTGTAGTGTAACAGTGGCAGTCTAGTGATGTGACCGGAAGACTACCAAGTCATAGGTTTCGAGTTCGAACCCAAGCACGCACCTCTTTTTCGTATTGTATAATTATCACTTGCTTCGGTGAAGGAAAACAACGTGAGGAAAATAGCATGCCTGAGGAGATATTTCGGGACGGCATGTAAAGCCAAGTCAGAGTAACATGGGCGGCATAAAAACTCTGACACCAGGTTGGGCACTAACCACACGATAAAGAGGTTTTTGAAACGTAAAGAAGTTTTTTTTATCACTAATATGAATTTCACAGCGAAAATTGTTTCGTATGACGGATAGAATCACCCCCTCGACGGATAGTGGCGAAATCACCCCCCTGTACAACCACACTATACTTTTTTTAAGACTAATTACACTACAATTTGCTTGCAAGACTATAGAAAATATTCCATAACTGTTTGCCGCGGTGTCTAAACAATACTGAAAGATTTCAAGGTAACTAAATTAACAGCTTGGTAATACATCACTTGTCATTTATGACACACTTGCTACAAAAGTATGGTTAGATAGGCTAGGAGATGGCGGTTCAAAATTTTTCATCTTGGTGTTGGTGAAAATTGCTAAAAGATTTTAGTTTTTTCATGTAGGTACTAGCTTTTAATCAGTTTTGTGTTTTCATGTTTTTCGACGACCCGAATGGCGCAGCGGTAGTGAGGCTGCCTTACGTTCTTGGGGTCCCGGGTTCGAATCCCGGTTGGAGCAAATGTTTGTGTGATGAGCATGGACATTTCCGAGTCATGGATGTTTATATGTATATTATGTATGTATTTACAAACAAAAAAGTATCTATGTAGTATATCAACTATCTGATGTCCACGACACAAGCCTCGTTGCTTAGTGTGGCACTAGATGGCGCTGTGTGTTAATGTCCAGAGCTATTTATTTATTTATGTATAAGTCGTATACTATTGATGTTTATACGTGAAAGGTTACAGACAGACAGGCTTACTTTCGTATTCATATGGTATAATATTTAAATTAGTTGTGTATTTTGTCTGGCATTATGGAACTTTCTGTTGCGATAGCTCGGCTTATATGTTTGATATACAGGGTGTAAACCACCTCATCACGAAGCCGTCAACCAAACATTCTGTACATCATACTAAGTAACTTTATGCAGAAATGATTGCTGTGGAAACGACTTCTTTTTTGGGGTGAAAAATCATGTTTTGTGGTAGAACTCAATGTGAATGAATAGTACGGGGTTCCTGGGGGTGTTTAAAGTAAAATCTTACATTAAAAACTTATATATTTTTTTAAAGTTGTCAGTAATGACAAAGTTGCCATCGCCAAGATAGTGGAAAATATTTAGGCTTCGATTAAATACTTCGTACAATATCGTTGTTTGTTTCAATTTTTATTAAAAGCGAATGACAAATTGAGGATATAACTATCTGATAACTGATAACATACAGCGGACATGATAGTATTATGTTTACGGATTTTTTATTACAAAACTAATCATATGAATTGGAAATATTGGAATTTTACTTACTTATTATAAATAAATGCGAAAATTTGTGAGAATGTATAGATGTTTGCGTCTCTTTAACGTAAAAACGGTAGAATGAATTAGGATGAAAAGCACACAGATACTTTATACCTTTTTTTTTTTTTCGGATTGGATATCTTCAAATGACTCCTCCCGCTCTGGGCGGAGCAGGAGGGAGTGTCAGACTTTTACTGACTAAAACCCATCCATGTTCCTTCATCGCCCTTTGTGTTCCGGGGCCACGGTATCTATTTCGAATAGTCCCGCAGCCCCGGCAGGCTTCGGCCCTTGCGGACCCCTTCCCTATTGCTGACTCTCTTTAAGGCGCGCGTGGAACACTCCTGCGCCGTCGACACGGCCTGTCGTCATGAGACGGACGGACGGCGAGCTAGCCCATAGCTCCCCGTCCACAGGCCCGCGATACTTTATAACCTGGATTAACATATTGGATACTTTTTATCCCGGTAATACGATCCCGTGGGACGATTATCGAACTCCACGCGGGCAAAACCGCGGGCTAATCTATATTTATAAAAATGAAACCCGTTTTCCTTGGTCACCTCATCACGCGTGAATGGCTGGACCGATTTCACTAATTCTTTTTTTGTTGTATTTGTTATTATTAGGAGAAGGTTCTTACGGAAAAAAATATTAAGAAAATCTCTCGGAAATATTGAAAAATATACATTTAATTTTGCATATTTAAAAAAACGCGCGTAACGAATGTCAATGTCATTCACAGCCATAGACTATATTGAAAGAGCATTGTTTGTTCGGAAACGTGGTTACTTAATTAAATTCAAGCATTATTTGTTCGGAAACATCTTTTAAGGGTGTCTCACACTCTCTCTAACCATCTCTCTGTCTCTCTTATATATCGCAGACGAAGTTGCGCGGGTCAGCTAGTTAATCATAAAATAGTTTAGCTTCGTCCACGTTCGTACATCTGAGGGCCTAAAATGGCCGCTTTAGCAGAATCTTATTACGAATCACGTTTAAAATTCTAAATTCTTAAAATGGACTTTAGGTTCATAACCATAAAGTCCATTTTAAGAATTTTAAATTTCTAACGTGATTCATATTAAGATTCTGATAAAGCGGCCATTTTAGATCCCCTGGTCATCCACGCACGCCGGTTGCGAGTACTACGCACCTGGGGCCCTACTCCCTAACGCTTCGTCCGTATATTCGGATCTCTCCGTCTCTCTCACTCGCACTTATCTGCAGACGTGCGCGAGTGAGACGGATAGATCCTAATATACGGACGAAGCGTTAGAGAGTAGGGCCTCTGACCTTTCCGAAGGACATCACTTATTAGGCCATGTCCTTCTAGCGCGTGTCCTTGCGATAATTCCAAGGAAATTATATTTTAACCTGGTTTCGCCCGCGTATTTTCAATAGTATTACTCAAGCTATACTAATACATATTTTTGTTTCAACGCCCTAATTTCCGTAACTTTCAATTTGTACTTGATTGCCTTATTTTTTTAAATAGTCATGGGCTATTGAAGATCACGCCACGAAAAACGGCGGCTGAAACCGCGAGAGTATCTTTATAAATTAATAGGATGTATGAGCTATACTCCTGTAAAATCCGTTTCGTAGTTTTTGCGTGAAACAGTAACAAACATCCATACATACATCTATCGTCACATTCAAGGTTTTTCGAAATCGGATGATATATCCGATGATTACCCCCTACATCCAAACTTTAACCCTTTAATATTCAAAGAAGTAAACATTGATAACAAATTTTTACTAGTGACTAGCTCCTGCACTATAACCGCACTTAACGTCACAGCAGCGTGCGTGACATTTATCTCAAGCAGGCAGATAATTCCACAGGCAATGAAAATAGACGCTACAGGTATTCTGATACAGGAAATGATCAATGAACTATCGAACAAACAAACAGGGCGAGGCAAGGGATTCTAGATTCGAATCCTGAGCAGAGCAAGGGCTACGAGGACCAAGATGTTTTTTTTTATGAGTTGTGTAGGTACTCTACTTTTTACCATTGGCTGCGAGAAAATAAATAATAGTATGGAACATCACACCTGTAATACCCGAATGATTAAGCAGAAGTATCCCTAACAGTACACCCGAATTTCAACAGTTATGTTTATTAAGTCACATGTAATTAGGAACCTATTATCATCATACGGGGCACAAATTCAGAATCCGTGGCTGCTACTAAGAAATTCTTGATGGTAAAACCCAATAACAATTTTCCCGACCTGGGAATCGAACCCAAGATTTCATGCTCAGCAGTCGTTTGCGACCACTAGACCGACGAGGCAGTCCAATTTACTTCAGCTGTAAATATTTACAGACCTATAAAATAACTGGCTAAAGCCCGTAGCTTCGCCCGCGTAAAGTTCGATTATTGTCCCACGGGATCTTACTACCGGGATAAAAAGTATCCTATGTGTTAATCCAGGTTATAAACTATCTGTGTGCAAAATTTCATGCAAATCCGTTCAGTAGTTTTTGCGTGAATGATTAACAAACGTCCATCCATCCATCCTCACAAACTTACGCATTTTTAATATTAGTAGGAATAGGAATATTCGGACATAATATGTAGTAGGATAATTTTCGTATTTACCACAAAACCAGAAATAACTTGAGGATAATGATGTTTTTCCGGCATTCTACCTGTATCGATAACAATTTCCACAATGGGAATAAATGGTATCTTCCTTTTGACAACGAAACTCATCACCTACATATTATTTAAAACAAAGTCGCCCGCCGCGTCTGTCCCTATGTATGCTTAGATCTTTAAAACTACGCAACAGATTTTGATACGGGTTTTTTTAATAGATAGAGTGATTCAAAAGGAAGGTTTTAGTATACAATTTGAGGGCAGGCGAAGCCGCGGGCATTAGCTAGTACCTATTTAAAATGGTTACATTACTGTGTCGTTTCATCTGAGGAGTTCCGTTTGATGAACTCGAGGCTAAATAAGAACAGCCGCACAATCGATCTTCAAGGTTAAGCCACGCTTGCCTAGGTTGATCCGTGGATGGGTGACCACCCATTACATCCCGAATACCTGAGTTTCCTCCGTGCCTCGGAAAGCATGTTAAGCCGTTGGTCCCGGCTGTCATTTGTAGATCTTTGACAATGGCTACAGGGAGTCAGTGAACAGAAAGTCTGACAACCAGTCTTACCAAGGGGTATCCTATTACTCAGTACCAACTGGGTTGTGGAGGTTAGATAGGTAGTCGCTCCATGTAAGATACTGGTATTCAGCTGCATCCGTTTAGACTGGAAGTCGACCCCAACAGCTAGTTGGGAAATGGCTGGGCAGGTCAGGACTATGTCGGAAGGAGGGGTTGTGGAAGTCAGATAGGCAATCCCAGTTACTAGGCACCTTTTGGTAAGACTGCATATTACGGGCTACTGACTAACATCCGTAACTAATTTCAAAGATCTACGATTGACAGCCGGGACCTTCCACAGAAGGGTCTCGGTATGTAACAGATGCTCACCCATCTACGGACCGACCTCAGCAAGCGTAGCTGAACCTTTATCTATCCACGCGGATGTTTTAATTCCGCCACGAGCCACTCCCTATTGTACTTTCCACTGTGCGGAACCAAAACATTATTCTTTCTTTCGAATCAATGATTTCAATAATCAACCATCTTTACACAAGAAATCACTATCGTATGATGTCATGTATGTCCAAGACAGACGTCACTATCACTTGCTTCGGTGAAGGAAAACATCGTGAGGAAACCAGCATGCCTGAGAGATATTTCTCGACGGCATGTAAAGCCAAGTCAGAGGCCCATGGGAGGCATAAAAACTCTGACACCAGCAGGCTTAGCCAAGTTGACAATCTACAATCTTTAACGCTAGTAGAAAACTAATCAAATGTTTAGCCAAGTTGACAATCTACAATCTTTAACGCTAGTAGAAAACTAATCAAATGTATAGGAATGACATCATCTCCACGTTAAATCACGTGATCAACACAAACGAATAGAAAATTCGTAGACAAGTTTACATCGTTCAAAATGATAGAATAGAATGTTTTCTATCGTTTCTACAATGTTGTTCGCTATACTCTTTGGTAGGAACGCTCACCATAAACTGAAGTATAGGTTTTTCCTACAGACATTAGAGAACGAGCGATCGACTCAGTCGTGTCAACTTGGCTACCAATTTAGCGCTTTCTACAATCGCTTACGCCGAGGCGTTTACGATTGTAGAAAGAGAATCGATATGAAACGTTAGTAACTTGGCTAGGCCTGCTGGTTAGCCACTAACCACAACGATAAAGAAGAAGACAGGTGGAAGGACATATCCTAACCTACTTGGAGATGTTTTTCAGAGACAGAAAGGTCAGGTGCGTAGTACTCGCAACCGGCGTACGGTCCGTGCCACGAAAGATGAGACCTGTCACACCACTTTTATACGAGTTAATAGGCGAGACGACAAAAAAAAATCTAATTAGTCCGTCAGTTAGATTATCAAAAAATATTTGACCCGTTTTTTTTCTTTTGTTACGTAAACCAAAATTAACGAAGATATGACACTTTTAAAATTCTCAATACGTCACGCCTAGGTATAATTTTTAGCTAGTTCTGACGCCACGAGCCCCCACTCCCGAGTTTTGATGCGTATTATCTTTTGTCAATATTCATTGATTTGCAAAAACAAAAAATACGTGTCCATTAATTTCGAATACTCTAACTGACGGACTAAATAGATTTGCAATTATTTGATACTGTCGTCATGCCTATTGTGTAACGAAATACTTCTTCCTACTTTGTCTTCTTAATGTTTTACCTCGAGGCATAATCAAGATTTCACAAAGTTTCACTCGTTTAAAGTGGTGTGACAGGTCTCATCTTTCGTGGCACGGATTGTACATGTATAACCAGTAGGCTTAGCCAAGTTGACAATCTACAATCGTTAACGCTAATAGAAAACTACCCAAATGTATGGGAATGCCATCATTTTAACGTTAAGTCACGTGGTCGAAACAAACGAATAGAAACTTTTAAGTTCAGTCAAAACTGTAAGTTGGGTACGATTTATATGGGATGTAGCAATCACGATTGTAGAAACGAATACATTTCATTCTATCATCTTGATCGATGTAAACTTGTCTACGAAGTTTCTATTCGTTTGTTTTGACCACGTGACTCAACGTTCACGATTGTAGAAAGAGAATCGATACGAATCGTTTGTAACTTGGCTAGGCCTGCTGATGTATGACCGCTTAGGAAGCCAAAGGAGTACGTAAGGAATGCAGCAGTTATCATTCTATAGTTTCTGCTTACCCCACGGGAAAAAGGCATGAATATGTACGCTGATAGTATAAGCCTTGTCAATAGATTCTTATCGATAGCTGATAAGAACGGATGATTGGTTTAACTTAATCAGTTACTAACTTAGTCATAGGATAATACTTGATATTGACACAATATTTATTCTGATAAAAATACTTAGGGAATTTTGAAAAATCTGGTATCTTTTGGGGCCCGGAAGTAAATTGATAAATAATAATCTTAAAGGAATAATTTGAAATGACGAATTTTAATAAAAACGTACCCTTCCAAACCCCATACCCCCATACCCCTCAAAGAAAGAAATTTCAAAACTCTTTCATCATATGGGAGCCAGCATGTCCTAGAACCAAAGCCTCGAGGACATGCGATGTGACATCTACCAACCCGCACTGGGCAAGCGTGGTGGCCAACGGTCTGCTTCCTCCGATAGAAAGGAGGCTTATATCCCAGCAGTGGAAACATTATGACTTTATGAACTACATAATTGTTTTGGTTACAACTCAAATGGGACTGGGAAGGACATGTCTGCCGATGCCGACAAACTGTGGGCCAAAATAACAGAAAACTGATGCCCTGAGTCCCTGACACAGCGAGGCGGGGTCGCGGCAGGCCACGAACGAGATGGCGGGACGAACTGGATAACCCCCATCAGAACTGAACGGAGAACGCGCGGGTTCGCAAGAAATAGAAAGTTGAGGGAGGCAAATATTTTAGTCATAGGGCTAACTAAATCTTTAACTTTTTTTGGGCTAAAACAATAACTCCCGACTCCGGTAACAAACCCAGAACCGAACGCTCAGCAGTAGAGTTTGCGACCGCTTGACCGACGGGGCTATTAAATTACTAATCTGTCGGACAAGGCCGATAATGGGTTATCTATGGAGTACCCCATGTTCAGCAGTTATGGCGACACGATAACAGACAGATAATTCTATGCTTATTAAATAAAACCAGATAACATTACTGATTTCATCACACCAGTAATCTCCGAGGGGTTTTTTATTTTCGACGTGACATCTCGCAGGTCAACCTTTGAGACTGGCTTTTGCTTAACTGGACTATCCCGTGGGTGCCTTGAGGGTAAGGCCTCCAAGGGCACCCCCTGTGGGGTACGAGCCTCGGCTTAGGGCGTCGCTGAGGAAGGCAGCAAAGGGACAGACTAGATCTGAGTGAGTTACCCTGAGGAGTTAGGCACAGGTGTAACTAATAGCACACGAACATTTCGCCAGTTGTGCATAGCCGCGATACGGCTATGATGACTTTTAGGTGCAGAAGGAATCATTGGTCAGAACCAGGAAGAAAGTCTGGTCGCACGACCATCGATCCGACCAGATTTGTCCGAGATAGCGGTAGGTCATCTGACAAATCGACGTCGTGTAGTGCGCAACTTGCCTAAACTTGCCCTAAATCCTATGTAATCGGAGATCCACTTTAGTTGTTTTCTAGCAATTATCTCAACCGATCGCATCATCGCAGTCCACTAGTAATACCAATGATATAGTACATAAGAAAAATGTACTTAAAACGACAATAAATACAATCATCAAGGCTGCCTGTCCAGTGGAGCGGAGACTGGTAGGATCGGAGCTGTGCATTTTTGACCAATACAATTGCATATAATGAGCGGGGTTTGGATTTTATGTTAGTTATTGTATTTCAGCTTAAAATCGTATTACTAGACCGTGGAGCGCTTTCAAGAAGAGGGCGGATTGTAGAATGGCTTGACTTTTTGAGAAGGAAGCGCTAGGGTAGCCCGCGAGCTTTCATCATCTTAATTACAGCCGAAAGACGTCCACTGCTGGACATAGGTCTTCCCCAAGTGTCGACACATGTCCCGGTCCCGTGCGACTCGCATCCAGCGGATCCCCGCAACCACCGCCAGATCATCGGTCCACGTAGTGGGAGGCCTTCCAACGCAACGTCTTCCAGTTCGCGCTCGCCACTCCAGAACATTTCGGCCCCATCGGCCATCCTTCTGCGAGCAATGTGCCCTGCCCACTGCCACTTCAGCTTGGCAATTCTTCGAGCTAAGTCGGTAACCTTGGCTCTCTGGCTACGCTAACGCTTGCCAATACGCGGTCTCTACTCCAGGACTCGTCATGATCATGGCTTACATGTGTTCCAAATATGAAAATCCTGAAAGGATTTTCATATTTCGAACACACCTTCACGTTTATAATATTATCTATAACCTATGGGATCATCAGCTTATCCTTTTCATATGTTGGGATCAGTTTCCAGTCTAACGGGATTAAGCTGATTTCCAGTAATAACAATAAATCATGATCTGTCGAATGACCGATTTGGTCGAGACGCCATTGTTTGACTATTGTGTACATGGGTTAAGCTACTACTTAGTTTACTGGTATATACGATACCCCCGATTAGACTGTAAGAATGTCGAGCTTTTGACTACTTGTAAGACTGTCATCATCATTTGCATTCCAGTCTTAACAGATGCAGCTGAATACCAGTATGTTACATGGAGCGATTACTTATCTGACCTCCACAACCCAGTTAGTACTGTGTAATACGATACCTCTTATTAAGACTGGTTGTCAGACTTTCAGGCCACTGACTACCTGTAGAGACTGTCAAAGATCTACAAATGACGGGTCCAATGCACGGAGGGAATACATTTATATTATCAGTATGGATGTTATAATAATAAACGTTTAAATTCTTTAACTTGACGCATCAGGTACAAAGTGGGTTACTCACAGCTGAGATAAAGAACCTCTGATAACGAAAGATATCACACGTCCGCCTGCATATGATGGATCACGTACAAAAATTTTAAGATATATGTTAGAGAAATGTACCGGTGAAGAAATTGAAAATCTCTTCCCTGTATTATCTTCTAGCTTTACATAACAGCCGGTCGACTTCTAGTTCGACTTCGACTTTTAGTTTTTTAATCTATGGTCAACATTGTCTATGTCTCTCTCTTCCGTTTGCCTTTGAGTTGCTGCGAGAACACTCATTATCACTGCGAGTAAGCACGTACGTACAGCTAAGCCACGTGACGCAACAAAAGGCGGTGAAGGCAGAGCATACGGATTTTCAGCATATACTTGCGATTACATCAAGTATCGATTGCTGCGATACATCATAAACTCACGCCTTTTTCTCATGGGGGTAGCCAGCAACCACAGAGCGCCACGTGCTACTATCACTCTTAACTTAACACTCCTTTTGCCTCGTCCACGCTCATACATCCGGTCATACACGCACGTCGGTTGCGAGTACTACGCACCTGATCTTTCTGAAGAACCTCACCAATAAGGTCAGTATATATCCTTCCTAAGTGTACGGCCTGGGTGCAATAGCGTTCGGCGGGGCGTTCTGCGGGGCGGCGAGCGGCCGACAGCGCGTTCAATGAGTTCCCATAGTGCTCTGCCGTAAGACGCAAACTGGCACGCTGCAGCCGCCGCGCGGCGGGCGTCTACTCAGGCCACTCACGTATAAATGCCTTTTTTTTTTCGGATGGGAAATCATCAAATGACTCCTCCCGCTCTGGGCGGAGCAGGAGGGAGTGTCAGACTTTTACTGACTAAAACCCATCCATGTTCCTTCATCGCCCTTTGTGTTCCGGGGCCACGGTATCTCTTTCGAATAGTCCCGCAGCTCCAGCAGGCTTCGGCCCTTGCGGACCCCTTCGTGATTGCTGCCTCTCTTTGAGGCGCGCGTGGAACACGAACACGCCGTCGACACGGCCTGTCGTCATGAGACGGACGGACGGCGAGCTAGCCCTTAGCTCCCCGTCCACAGGCCCGCGACTGTGTTTGACATGAACGCTGCACGCCACACCCCGCCGCACGCTCGATTCGAGCGGGCACTCTGGCCGTACACTAAGGCGTCCCCTCCCGGCGTTGCCTCTCGGCTTGACTTTCAAGGTCAACCAACGCTTTCCTGGGCCCGTCCGCAGATGGGGATCATTCATTACTGTATACCGAGAACTTTATTTGCTTTTTCACCAGCAACGGTGGGGAAGTGCCTATTGCAATTTACCAGACTGCGGTAAAGCCCAAAAGGATGTTTTGTGTTTGTTTTTGTTTCGGGGGGAAACCTTCAAATAGCGACGGGTATTTGGATACCAGCATTAGATAAGAAGTTATCCGAGGAGTTTGTTTTTACCTCACTAAAACCGCTCGGGTGGGAACAGGTACATGGAAGGAGGCACCGTGTCCTATGAAGACCTTTTTTTTACGTGAGGATTTCCTCAATGGATGTCCTCCACCGTGGGGTCGGCCGAGGGGTCTGTCAGACTAAAACCACACGATGTTTCCGCTCGTCACTTTTGGCTGGGGTACGGGGACACGATTGCATTCTCCACAGCAATGACGGTTTGCTTGCGACAAACCCCGTCTCAGGCATTGAGCTATTACTACTACGTATAGAGAAGACAGCGCGAACAAAATCCCCGTATATACAACATGTAACATAATTAACGCACATCCTCAAATTAGTTTGTTCAGAATCGTTTACTGAATCGATTTCTATAATTTTTAATATAGGTAATTTTTTATCCCAAAAATAATTAAAGCTACGTAATTTATAGTCACACTACCCCTGTATAGTCCAAACAAACTGAAATGGACCGTAACTCAAGGCAATAAGACTTTTAAAAGTGCAGTTTTATTTGTATTAATACAAATTCCGCCATTCAATGCAAAATAAAGAAAAATGAACCTTATTTAAAGTGAGTTAAAGTCGTTACAAATAGAGTTAGGTAAACTTAGCGATTCAACCGCACGCACACACTAAACAGGCACTCGTTAAAGGACACAATAGATTAACCAACAAAATACAAAATATGTCATACTCGTTTTCGTTCCCTTTCTCGTGCAAATTAAAAACGTGGGATAGAGCGAGATAGCCACCATGACCGGGCGGCGCGGGCGATCAAAGCTAACTTAAATAAATGTAAACAATATTTAGTCCCGCGCGCCCTTCCGTGGAGTGTATGCAAATAGTTTTTCGCGCGCGATGTCTTTCCAATAATTGACACAAAATGTTCAGTGAAATGGTGAGGACTGTGGCACGGTGTAGTGTGGTGATAATGTGGTTCATCCTGGCAGAACATTCAAGTTAACCAAAGGTATGGTACAAGAGTAGACCGCAGGGTAGGACGATGTTAGCTGCTACTCAGTGGTTTCCTGGACACGGAACGTTCCGTCCGAACACAGCCATCGACAGAGGAGCCGATTGGCGTACACGTACTCGTTTTCAAAACGAAATATGGGATTAATTCGATGAGAATCCCCAATCAGCTGATTTGACGACTTTTTTGTGGGGACGTATTAAATCGTTAGTTTATTTTAGTGCGACAACAAGTGCCAAAGATCTAAAAAATAGGATAGTGAACTCTTTTGATAAAAAATGACGAAGTGCTTTCTAAATTAAAACATCAATTAAGAAAACAGGCATTAAAATGTATTGAACTTTTCTATTGAAGTTGAGTCGAGCGACGACGTTAACAGCTGTCTCGAACGCGAGCGAATACCTACTAGGCTAGCAAGACTCACACAGTCGCATACGTAGGTATGAGATCTACGTATGCGACTGTGTGCGTTCGTTGATTTGTAGTGTGATTACAACATTCTTCCGGAATTAGGAAAACTAATTTATTAAATAATCATTGCTTATACATGTTTAATTAAAAATTCAGTGCATGTATTATGATAATAACATAATAAACTAATTGGGGTGTCTGAGGGTGTGCGTTAATTATGTTACATGTTGTATAATGCTGTGGCGCACAAGCGACTGAGTGAACTGCAGCCGGCCGACCGCAGTTGAACGGAGCACAGATTCTGTTCGCGCTGTCTTCTCTATACGTAGTAGTAATAGCTCAATGGTCTCAGGTAAAGAGGGGGGAACCACTCCAGGTCCTGCCAATCTATGCAAGAGGCGCTGCGGGAACACCACGCGACGCCAACTCGGTCTTATTTGCTTAGACGACGAATTTCTCCAAGTCCATCATCGCTAGGCCATGTCCTCTCTTGAAGACCTGTCGGAACCCTCTTACCTTGAACCCCTATGTGCAACCCCTATTAAGGCATATCCCTGTTAAGATCGAGAGCTCCACGAAGTAATTCACCACTGCTGAAAACCTTGTGCAGCAGAACTGAATAACGGTACCAGCAGACCAATCGATAGTAAAGACATTTTCTCTAAGCAGTTCGCGTAAAAATGTGGTAACAACATCAAGCCTGTTTACCAAGAAGGGTTAGGCAGAGGTGTACCTAATAGTGCACTCACATTTCGCCAGTTCTGTTTCAGTTCTATGTAATCAATGATGTTATATATAATACTGAGGTAGATACGTTTAACCGACGTCAGTGTGGCAATGCAAACACAAGCTGATCAGCTTGTGTGACCTCAGTCCGTCCTGTGCGACGCGAACTGACGTTTAAGCGGGAGTTTGCGGTATGAAAATAAACAATTAAGGCAAATTGTGTGTTCAGAAAGTGCAATACTTATACTCGGCCAGCTGTAAAAATCAAGGACGTATCATTTCATTTGTTGGTACTGTTTAGTCTATTTAAAATGGATAATCATAAATTTTATTTTACTGAAAAATCACTGCCGCGCTGTTGCCGCTTTGACACCTACACGAACGAGACAAGTGTGAAGAGACAACGAGATGAGTGCGTTGCATATGAGTGACAGAGAGCACGAGATAATGGCGTGCGGTGTTGTCAGTTCGAACGACGCGTTTGAATATCGCCATGTTTTTCTTTTTAATGAGTATGACATCTCTATTGGTAAAATCTCATTGCATGTAATGCCTATTGCCACCAACGGGGCACGAGTCCAGAAATTCTCAATGGAAAAAACTCTACAACAATTTGCCCGAAAAATATTGTTATTATTGGAAAAAGGCTAATGAATAATTCTTCAGTCTAATTTCCGACCTTGATGACTCCAGACAGACTAAACGGGCCAAACTAGCGTGCTCGAAGGTTATAATGTGTTAAATTGGTCTAGCCCAGTGGTTCTCAACCAGTGGTTTGCAGGATAAATATCGCTGGACATTAACACACAGCGCCATCTATAGCCACACTAAGCAACGAGGCATGTGTCGTGGACACCAGATAATTGATATACTACATAGATACTTTTTGTTTGTAAATACATACAAAAATCCATGACTTGGAAACAAATGTCCATGCTCAACAAACACAAACTCCTCCGGGATTCGGACCCGGGACTTTAAGAACGTAAGGCAGCCTGACTACCGCTGCGTCATTCGAGTCGTCAAGATCTACAATATGTTCCGAGAGAGTTTGTACATTTATCATACATTTTTGATCGTTTTAAATTACTTATAATGTCTATGAAAATGTTACGCTATCTTTTGCAATAGTACAGCTGCTTAATATGTACCTAACACATAATTATAAACAATTACGAATGGCAATGTTACAAAATAAACATTGTGAAACCACATGAGCTAAATTAGCAACACTATTTGTGGTGGTTCAAACTTCGTTTGAAATACTGTTAGAATAAAGTTCTAACAGCTTGCACTACAAAGTGCAACCACTTACGTCAGTCACTGCGGGCCGAATAGTGCGAAATGAGTGGTTTTTTGCGATTTACAAAAAATCTATTGATTGGACAAAAAAATAAAACACTATCATGCTAATATGTTGCTTGTAGAATTTTTTGCCAAAAAAATCAGAATGATCGCATGTATTTTAGTATGGTTTTTACTTGTTAAAAGAAATTTATAGAGATAAGTTCGTGATTATTTTTTGTCGAGTAAAATTAGTTGTATTATGTTTTCAAAACACTATCATACTAGCATATATCCTGAAGAATATCATATATTTTTTTGGATTTGTTTATTGCAGTGAATCATATGCTTTTTTGGATTATAAAACTCGCGTTTAGCTCCTGTAGTCACCGAGTAACCATGGATCTTCTTGCCGGTTATCGTGCAAATTTTTTGAAGTTTCTTATGTGCCCAAAGCCATGTAGGCATAATCTTGTCTATTAGATTTTTTGAATGCCTCGTTGGTCTGTTGGTCGCGAGCTCGACTGTCGAGCAAGAGGTCCTAGGTTCGATTCCCAGATCAAGCAAAGTGTTTATGGGTTTTTCCATCAGGAATTTCTCAGTAGCAGCCACGGAGTCTGGATTTGTGCCCGGTTGATGGCAATAGGCTCGCCCCCTATTACATGGAGTTTAAACATAACTGGCGAAATGTGGGTGAACTGTATACCTATGCCTAACTCTTCTTCTCTTTGACGACCTGAATGGCGCAGCGGTAGTGAGGCTGCCTTACGTTCGTTGGGTCCCGGGTCCGAATCCCGGTAGGAGCAAATGTTTGTGTGATGAGCATGGACATTTCTTTCCAAGTCATGGATGTTTATATGTATAATAAGTATGTATTTACAAACAAGAAGTATCTATGTAGTATAACAACTATCTGGTGTCCACGACACAAGCCTCGTTGCTTAGTGTGGCGCTAGATGGCGCTGTGTGTAATGTCCAGCGATATTCTGGGTGAGGAAAATAATAAGGTTAATATATTATTTTGAAAACCACAAAGAAACTCAATTGTTCTGTGGTAAAAAAAATGTTTGGAAACCACTGGTTCTTACCAAGTTACCACCCGATTGCGACCTAGGTCGCAGCCACGACCTTGGATTAAATTGATATTTGTAAAGCTGGGTTTTTGTTCAGCCATGTTTGTTCTCAAATACTGAAACTGTGAGTTTGATTATACAGGGTATAACCGATTAACCGCAAAACATCTTGTGGTGGACTTCTTCTTTATCGTGTGGTTAGTGCCTAACCTTTTTTTTTTTTTGGTGGGCGAGTCTGCAATTACAATAGTGTCAGAATAGTCTATCATTGATCTCATAATTGTTGATTTTGACAAGTTTGGTAATCTTCTAATATAGTGGCGTCATTATGACTTTCCAATGATCAACCATTGACACTCCATTGAAAGAAATGGCATAGAATTGTAATCTCGTATATAATGACAAATGAATGACTGGTGCTATTTACGAACTTCTTACTACTTCAAATTGCCTATAACACTAATAAATAATATGTAAAAATAAATATAAATGAAAACTGGCGGGTTTTGTAATAATGGCAATACGACTATGTCAATTTATCACAATTCTATTACGAGACCATTGACCGACCAATGACCGACCATTATGAATTTAGCAGATTACGAACTTTTAGCAAAATGACAATGGGATGAGAATGGGGTCGTGTTGGAATGACGAATTTATAAAAATAGCGGACTTGGCCCCCTTTTTTTTTTTTTTTTTTAGGATGGGAAATCATCAAATGACTTCTCCCGCTCTGGGCGGAGCAGGAGGGAGTGTCAGACTTTTACTGACTAAAACCCATCCATGTTCCTTCCTCGCCCTTTGTGTTCCGGGGCCACGGTATCTCTTTCGAATAGTCCCGCAGCCCCGGCAGGCTTCGGTCCTTGCGGACCCGTTCCTTATTGCTGACTCTCTTTGAGGCGCGCGTGGAACACGAACGCGCCGTCGACACGGCCTGTCGTCATGAGACGTACGGACGGCGAGCTAGCCCATAGCTCCCCGTCCACAGGCCCGCGCCTACGGTGGCCGGAAGCCACCACGTGGCCCCCGAGCTCACCGCCCGGGGCGTCTCTGTTCCGCCACCTCCTTCGCTAGCATGACTGCTTCGCAGAAGGAGGTGACGGCGTCCCATTCCGTCTCGCTCCGGACCATGGATTGAACCAAGGCCGGGAGCGAGAGGTCGCCGCCGCCAATCGAGACTTGGCCCCCTGGTGTCAGAGTTTTTATGCCGCCCATGGGCCTCTGTCTTGACTTTACATGGCGTCGAAAAATATCTCTCAGGCATGCTGGTCACTAAGATACTTTTGTTCCGTGACTTTCTTAAGGTGGATGCTCCAGGGTAGCCCGCGAAATTTAAATTTTCTTACTTTTTTGCAATTTGCAGGGCAGTGTCAGGTTGTTGACAGTTACATGAACTGAATATGAATGTTTGTTGATTTTAATGATTATAATTCTGTAACTACATACGTGTTACAGCCGCAAATCATATTTTAATCAACATACAACCTGACACTGACCTGTAAATTGCAAAAAACGTAAGAAAATTTGAATTTTACTAATTTTACAGTCAATAACCCTACTAGTGTGAGCGAGAGATAAATAGTCTGTCTCGCTCGCACTAGTAGGGACATAGTCTGTCTAAAGACAGTCTTGTCTTTATTGTGCGGTAGCCCTTAGCTATATATCGCTTTGTAAGAGAAAATGGATTAGAAAATCATAAAACACGTAATCTCTTTGTGTGCAATATAGTGTGTAGTTTTATTTTATAGTACGAGTTTATGATAGTCATTAAAATCGATAAAGACTCTGCGTTGCGATAGAATGGTATGAAAAAGGCTCACTTCTTCTATTCAATGAAAACACCATGAAAGTGGTATTGCTAGAAGGCTCATTTAAAACTAAGTATGTTAAAACAAATTCAGCTACAACCAAAGTACAAACATCACACAACGTCACGCCTGTAATCCCCCAAGAGTTAGGCAGAGGTGTAACTAATAGTACACGCACATTTCGAAAGTAATGTTAAAGTCCCTTGTAATATGGGGCGAGCTTATAGTCAACATGACCCAAATCCAGACTCCGTGGCTGCTACTGAGAAATTGATAACATAACATAATTAATTATGTTATGAATTTCAATTGGAAAACCCCAATAACACTTTGCCCGACCCGGGAATCGAACCCAGGACCTCACGCTCAGCAGTCGCGCTTGCGACCACTGGACCAACGAGGCAGTTTTTCCTTTTTATTTCATTAGATTGGTTAAACTTCTGAATGTTGAGTATGAATGTATAGTTGGTGCCAGTTAAGATCGCAATAGCGGTCATTGAGCCTACATTTATTAAAGTTCTTAACTTTGAAACCCAAAAACGTTTTTGCAAAAAAATAAAGGTGACTTTGTTTGTTTGATTCAGTTTTTTTTTGCCACCGACTTCTGAAACTAAAGTTATTTTTCACTTTTTTGTGTTTTTGAAGTAGGTTTTATTTTTTTGCAAAAAAAATAAACCATTTTTAGGGAACCCAAGGGAAGTAAACATCCAAGCGATTGCAGCAATCACGACATGCCGTCTATTATTGAAGAGAGTACATCTTCGAAGATCAGCATTAGATCTCCACCAAACTTAAACGGGACCACCGCGAAATAACGTTCTTCCAAACAAAAACCTTAACCATCAAAATCGGTTCACAATTGGCGATGATATCGCTGAAAATACACACACACAAAATCTGACGAATTGATAACCTCCTCTTTTTGGAAGTCGGTTAAAAATAAGCCTGTTCTATCGTGATCTTCAACATTTTTTCTAATGAAAAACGATACATCGTTCATTTATTTTGGTTCGTACGTGGTCATTGCCCTTTCCCTAATATCTCTTATATTAGGGAAAGGGCAATGACCGCTATTGCGATCTTAACTGGCAGCAAATATACTGACAATAATATACGATGGATGGACTGTGTGAAGGATGATATGGCTAGAAAGGAGGTGTCTGATGAGATGACGAGTAATAGAGAAGTATGGGAGAAGACGACATGCTGCGCCGACTGCAAATAAATTGGTATAAGAGCAGGGTAACAATAATGGTTAACCTTCTGAATAAACCAACGTCGTCAATATACTGCGTATATTATACTATCCGACATAAAAGAAGCAAATCATGTAAATGTTTACTTTACCTAAATCTGGATAATTCTTTCAAGTTTTTACTAGTTTACAAATAATCTTTCACGATTATAAATATTATCGTTTTTTTTTTTAAACTTTGACGATGTTTGTTAGTACTTAACTTGTTTTAATTTCTAAATCAGGTAACTACATGTTTAGCTAGCCTTTTCGTAGGTAAGGAAGCCCTTCCCGTACTGGAAGCCCCCCCTTTTTTTTTTTTTTTTTGGATGGGAAATCATCAAATGACTCCACCCGCTCTGGGTGGAGCAGGAGGGAGTGTCAGACTTTTACTGACTAAAACCCATCCATGTTCCTTCATCGCCCTTTGTGTTCCGGGGCCACGGTATCTCTTTCGAATAGTCCCGCAGCCCCGGCAGGACTGGAAGCCCTCCTGGCTTCCAGTCTACCCAGATGCAGCTGAATACCAGTATTTTACGTGGAGCGACTGCCTATCTCGTAAATAACTATCTCATCTGCCTAGTCTCCAGGTCCATAAGACATGTCTAAGCTGGTGCAGGATTGCTATAGCCTGCACTCTAATACACGGGACTTTAGCGAAATGTCAGCATTATTTACTTCTCTACCTCACCTTTCCGGAATTACAGGCGTGGTGTTATGTCAGGTCCGTTCATGACCTCATGCAAAGCGATTGCGTCAAGCAGAAACGCAGGTGTCACATTTTCCATTCGCGACGTTACATTCGTCGCATTGATTCGCGAAGTCTCTGAACTCTTCATTTATTTTGACCGAAGTAGCTGTTTGCTCCTTCTTTATCGTGTGGTTAGTGCCTAACCTGGTGTCAGAGCTTATATGCCACCCATTTGCCGTCGAGAAATATCTCTCAGGCATGCTGGTTTCCTCACGATGTTTTCCTTCACCGAAGCAAGTGATAATTATACAATACGCACAAGCACATGAATCCGAAAAATCAGAGTTGTGTGTCTTGGGTTCGAACTTGAGACCTATAACTTGAAAGACCGACGGTCACACCACTTGCTTGCTACACGCCTGGTACTTGAGCGTGAAGCTCTTAGGCGTGGCCAAGTAAAGAAGTTAGCAACTATGAGAACATTTGTTCCAGAAACACAATTATTGATCGAGCTAACAACATTAACCTTATTAGCGCAATTAATATCATTAACTGTTAGGCAGGTATTCATTCTTGGCCTATATAAGACAGATGCTAGTTCAGCAGGGCTATTAGGTACGTATCTTTCTGATATCCCGTGACTATCAAGCTTCGGTTGTACACCGAAGTAAGATGACAACCGTGAATGTCATAATATTGGTATTACGTATCACACTGAGTGGATATCACTTTACGGTGACTAACAGGGTCATACATAATACAAAACTAACCTTTATACAGTTAATTGATGGACACTGAGCCCAGTTACTATCATTTCGGGCTGTCAACAGAGATACGTAATAGCCCTACTGGTTAATAAGTAAACAATACGAAGAAGTATGTAGGTTCGCGCGGCAAAGTACTGCAATAGTGCCGAAGCATAATCAACTTATGCCGTGCCCATTGCTGGGACTGAGGCCTCATTTCTATGGGATTAGGCCCAGTGCAGATTGGTAGATGTCACGTCTTTGAATGTTTGATGTTAGGGCATGTCTGGATCCTCACAATGTTGTCTTACACCGTTTTGGGAGCAGTTATCATCTTCCTGCACTTGTACCAAGTTACTTGGGGACGGCAAAACACGTTTTTTTCTTCCATTCTTGGAAATTGATTCCAGAAAACGCCTGGTTTAGACACTACCATCACCATCTGTCTAACCTTTGCCCAAAAGTTGAGAACAACCACTGAAGGTGTTTTCAGAGGCAGCGGCGATCGGCAGCGGCGACCTCTCGCTTCCGGCCCTGGTTCAATCCATAGTCCGGAGCGAGACGGAATGGAACGCCGTCACCTCCTTCTGCGAAGCAGTGATGCTAGCGAAGGAGGTGGCGGAACGTGAGAGGGAGAGAACCTCACGTCCCGGCCGCCGCGGGAGTCGCCCCGGGCGTCGGGGGCCACGTGGTGGCTCCCAGCCACCGTAGGCGCGGGCCTGTGGACGGTGAGCTCGGGGGCCACGTGGTGGCTCCCAGCCACCGTAGGCGCGGGCCTGTGGACGGTGAGCTATGGGCTAGCTCGCCGTCCGTCCGTCTCATGACGACAGGCCGTGTCGACGGCACGTTCGTGTTACACGCGCTCCTCAAAGAGAGTCAGCAAAAAGGAAGGGGGCCGCAAGGGCCAATGCCTGCCGGGGTTGCGGGACTGTTCGAAAGAGATACCGTGGCCCCGGAAGACAAAGGGCGATGAAGGAACATGGATGGGTTTTAGTCAGTAAAAGTCTGACACTCCCCCCTGCTCCGCCCAGAGCGGGAGGAGTCATTTGATGATTTTAAAAAAAGTTTTACAGAGGCACGTAGGGTCGTAATAATTTTATATGAGAGATGATCAACCCGGTTCGACTTCGTCATTGAAGATCGATTCATGCGACTGTTATTATTTACCGAGAAGCCGCTATTTGGACATAATAAATCAACTTTTCTGTGTCAATTCGTCTCGTATTTGATAAGATTAGGCAACTCATCTATCGCAGGTCATGGGTAGGCACTATTCTGATAAACAAGCCAAGATAAATGCTCTAATTCTGTCGAAACGATCAACAGCAGACTTTAACTGTCGCATTGGAAGTTAGAGCGATGCCAGACGGGTGTCGCGGGTGCATTGCGTCGTCGCAACGCTATCTTCATCTATATCGTGTGGTTAGTGCCTAACCTGATGTCAGAGTTTTTATGCCGCCCATGGGCCTCTGACTTGGCTTTACATGCCGTCAAGAAACATCTTTCAGGCCGGTTTCCTCGCATGCTGCCTTCAATGTTCTAGTCATTTCTTTTTCCTATCGTGTTTACTGTGTAGCGGCGCAACTTTGGAGGTATAATGTCCAGCCGAGAACTGCAACTGTGAAACTGATCATCGCCTGGAGTAATTCATCAAATCGACCCATATGCCCACGATGGGCCGTTAAGACGAGTTGATGTAATTTCGGACGACTTGATGAAAATCAAAATAAATAATATTTTCATTCCGCAACTCGTCCAACGTTTGTGTGGAACTTAAACTTTATCAACGTTAGGTACAGTTAGTAAGACAAGATAATATCAATTTATTTCTAAGAATTTTTAATTCAAACAAATTGATAAGTTACCTTAGAAAAAATACTAGGTTAAGGGCGCGTTTGCATATCAGGTAAAATTATGCTGTTTTTCGGTACAATTTTATGGCATAACCAAACAAAATCCAATATAACTAATAACTACCTCGTATAGATTGGTTCTTCATCTTCAAATAATAGGTACTTGATCATTGAAAATTTTAGATTTTTATAATGTATAATCGATCTGTCGTTGCCATTTTCCCTAAAATTAACGATACAGGGTTGAGTTTAGGTACATTTTTTGTGCTATTATTAACATATTTTACTATTTCTAAAAATACTGTATGTTGGCAAACATAATCAATTCTTAATGCAAGGATTTTTTTTCATCTAAATGATTTATATAGTTGCAGAAAAAATGAAAACCAAATCTTATTTTTTCACATTTTTTGCTGTTCTGGATGAATCTTAATCGATTGCATTAGGGGTTATTTTATTTTGGATACCCGTCTTGATTTATTGCACAAACACTTTGAATGAAACTTTAGTCCGCGCACGGCCGCCGTCGAGAGTGGAGGATCCAAGTCCGGAGGTAATTCGTAAAAACAGCAAAAATATTTTTTTTGTAGGGACCTACCATAATTTTATTTCTAAGAAATACGTAAAAATCTTTCAAAGCATCAAAATGAGTTCACTTGACTACTATTCTCGCAGTTAGTCGTGCGTACACTTGTGTGTATGACCCGTGTCAATGTAGTAATTCGATTCTGTACCTATCAATTTTGCAAACGCGTCCTTAACATAAATTAAAGAAGGTAATTCCATCTACTTCTTCTTGTGAAGCATACAATATGACGCGGGCCTGTGGACCAGCTATGGGCTAGCTCGCCGTCCGTTCGTCTTATGACGACAGGCCGTGTCGACGGCGCGTTCGTGTTCCTCGCGCGCCTCAAAGAGAGTCAGCAAAAAGGAAGGGGTCCGCAAGGGCCGATGCCTGCCGGGGCTGCGGGACTGTTCGAAAGAGATACCGTGGCCCCGGAACACAAAGGGCGATGAAGGAACATGGATGGGTTTTAGTCAGCAAAAGTCTGACACTCCCTCCTGCTTCGCCCAGAGCGGGAAAGCGCGGGATCGAGCGGGAATCATTTGATGATGTCCCATCCGAAAAAAATGGGTTTGGGACATTTTTTATCCCGGTACTATATTTCCTAGGGTTCATTTCGGACAAAAAAATGCGGGGGAAGCCGCGGGAAAAGCTAGTCCCCTCATAGATTAAAATCAACACTGGAGTTAACGCATCCCTATTTATAAACGTAGGGAAGCATTGTGTGTGAATGACGTCACCAATTAACGTAATTGGACTACCCAGTAATTCTAATTGAGTCTAATTGAAAGTGGTCACTCTCTATGTGTCTACGAATAGTTTTGTACGGAAGATGAATATAAGAAGTAGGTATAACCACTAAAAATCCGACTACTGAAAAATCATGCTCTGATTAAATTCGGGGTTTACAAGGTAAAATCGACTCCTCCTATTGTTGAAGTCGGTTAAAATGTAGCCTATGTTACCCGGGCCATATTAAGGATGACGCCTTATTCATCAAAATCGGATGAATAGTTAAGGAGCTAGGGAGGAACATAAGTAAATACAAGCATAACATAGACTGCTAAAATCATAACAGTTTCTTTTCTTTTGGCTTCGCCGTAGTCATGTAAAAAGTATACATATTGAGCTCTCCTACAGAATGTAAACGGACCCTTCGCGAAGCTGTCAACCAAGCATTCTGTACTTACATCAAGCTTAGTAACTCTACGCAAAAACTATTGCTAGGAAACGACTTTTTTTTTTGGGTGAAATATCACGTTTTATGGTAGGACTTAAGGGGACTACAAGGCCACCAGGTGGCCCCCGACGCCCGGGGCGTCTCTCGCGGCGGCCGAGACGTGTGGATCTCTCCCTCTCACGTTCCGCCACCTCCTTCGCTAGCATGACTGCTTCGCAAAAGGAGGTGACGGCGTCCCATTCCGTCTCGCTCCGGACCATGAATTGAACCAGGGCCGGGAGCGAGAGGTCGCCGCCTCCGATAGCCGCTTCGAGGACACGGCGGTGCTCGGCCCAATCGGGGCACACCTCCACAGTGTGCTCCACCGAGTCCTCCGGTCGATCCTCACAATGGAAGCACCCGGGCGTCTCCTCCCGCCCGATTCGGTGCAGGAACTTACCGAAAGATCCGTGTCCGGTAAGAACCTGCGTCAGGCGGAAGGTGAGGACGGCGTGGCGTCTCTCCAGCCACTCCTCAAAGAGGGGACTTATCGCCTATTGTGGCGTGCCCTGCACGGGGTTGCGACAGTCGCTCTCTCCATGTCGCCATGAGGTCCTTTCTAAGGCATAGAGTAGTCTTAGATGGAATGACTAAAACTACTTTATCTTAGTCACATTATAGGATTTATTCTAAGGATTTTGTATTTGGGCTGGTTGGAGTAACGGCCACCATGGCTCACGCACAATGGTCCACTTTAGGGACTAAGTGCGGAAACCTAAACCCCATGATGATGATGAAGACCTATTCAACGATACCCCACACGATGGGGTAAACGACGAAAAAAAAAATCATCCCCACTTCATAGGCAATAGCTCTATGCAAAATACTGAACTAATACAGAATGCATCCAGTTAGAGAACAGAAACCGGAATCGTTCTATGAATTGTAAATTAAACTCATTTAATTCATGACCATCTGTATGACTATATAAATCTTCTAAACAATGCAAGGATTTTTGTGAATAATACATGAAGATTTCAATTAGATACAATTAAGAAATCTTCATGTTTGATCATAAAAATCGTGTCTTCCGCATCTGCATCCGTTTCGGAAAAAATATATTTTTTTACAACTATCTCCATTTCTGCTTCCGTAACATCACCCTAGCATACCCACATGTAACTTGATGTAACCAGTAAAATACAGGGTGTTAAAGTAGTCGCGTGCCATAGCTTAGGGGTGAATTCAGTATCGATAAAGGAACCCGTAAAAAATAAAAATAAAATCCAAAAAAAAAATATTCCAAGATCAACCTAATTTAGTACCTACTACCTTAAAATAGCAATTTTTTAGAATTAAAATTATTTCATGTTGCTAATTGAACGTTCTAAATTAGGTTGATCTTGACATATTTTTTTTTTCTTTTTATTTTTATTTCTTTTTAGGAAATATTTTTTAGGATTTATTTTTATTTTTTTACGGGTTCCTTTATCGATACTGAACTCACCCCTAAGCTATGGCACGCGACTACTTTAACACCCTGTATAGTAATAAAGACTGCAAAGCTTTCAAGAAAAACTTTAAAGCACTTCGCAAGACTGAAACCTAGATCTACAGGTTCAGCAGTCGTTCTTGATACCACTCAGTAATCCAGTCAAAATATAATTAATGTTATTAGTAACTGTTGCTTGTGACCTTAAAATCGAGAACGTCATAATGTAAACTACAACCAATTGTTAATTTAGTTAAGTTTATCTTTATGTAAACTGTAATTTGTTCTTTGTCTTTAAACCGAAAATATTATAATAATATTTTAATATTGCTTCCCTGTTTGAACACAGAACCCTAATCCTTTTTCTAAAATAAAAGTAGCCTAAATAATGTCAGCCATAAAAGTCCCAACAAAATCGGTCCAGCCATTTTGGAGGCAAGCCGAAACAAACAAAGAAAAAAAATTAAAAAAAAATCTTAGATGTAATGTGACATACAATACTTTCACATGCATTCATTTTGAAATTACAAACGGACTCTTTAATTTTATTTATTTGTATAGATTATTGTAAGGCCTTTGCCCAGCAGTGGACATTAATGCTTAATAAAAACAAATCCAAGTAGGTTCTTCTAGTTATGGTGAAAGCGTCAGGCTACCCCGCGAAATTCAAATTTTCTTACATTTTTTGCAATTTGTAGACCAGTGCTAGGTTGTAAGTTGATTAACTTTTTCAAGGTCAAAATCATTCCTCGACCTTTATGAACTCGGAGGGTTGTATTGATGATTTTGATGATTATAATTCTGTAACTACATACGTCTTACAGTCGCGAACAATATTTTAATCAACATACAACCTAGCACTGGTCTACAAATTGCAAAAAACGTAAGAAAATTTTGCATTTCACGGGCTACCCTGGAGCATCCACCTTAAGTCAAATCGCCAGTCTTACCAGTGTGTATTGTCTTCCAAACCCAGTAACGTTGAGTTGTGGAGGTCAGACGGGATGTCGCTACATGTAATACGGATAATCAGCTGTATCCAGTTAGAGTGGAAGCCGACCCAAACCTTGTTAGGACAGAGGTTTAGCAAACTATAAAGGGTCTTCTAATTACCAATCTATCTAAATTTGATAGCGTGACCTTTAGATTTTTTTATCACAAATATAATTTTTAATCTACATCTATGATATAGGCCTATGATTGTGTTAAATTAAAACCAGAAACAATTAAAAGATAGAAACTTGATATTTAACATAAAAAGCAAAATGATTGTATTTTTTATCATGAAGATAATCTAACCAAAAGTCCCATTGAATTTATTTTTTGCAATGATAATTTTTTTTAGTCTTTATTTTTTCTTGATGTAGTCTTGTAACAATACACAGCGCCTTTTTGATTAAATAATAGCTTAATTATGCATAATATTATTACAACACCTTCATAAATATAGTAAAAAGTCCAATAAGAATCTTGTTCTTTAAAATCTATGAAGTGTTGACCTAATACCAGTGGCCAGCTAATTGAATTAAAAAAAAAACCTTGCGTTATGATATTACCGCATCACAAAAAAAGAAGCCAATTATTCAAAAAAAGAATACTCACAGTGACTACCACTGATATCCCAGGAACTGCTCATCAAATTTCTTTTGAACGCGAAATATTCGTGTTGATTACGGCAGCACACATTTTTTGACACGATTGACTAATAAATAACAGTCTAGAGAATTAAACGTCCGGCAATTGTCGCACGTACAATGTAGCAGACGTCGCAAACAGCTAATTATAAAGTCCTATGCCAATTCATACAATAAAACCGCTTATTTGAGAAACACCAAAACCGTTTTCGAATGCAGATAAAAACGGAAGAACGCACACACAACACTAAAGTTTTACAGGGAATGCACAGTTTATTGCCCTAATTACGGTAGTCGTATTGTTTATAACTGTGACGAAACAATGTTAATTTTAATTGAAATAATATGCTTCAAGGCACAAAATTCATCCTTTTTCTGATTCTGACGTGACGTTGTGGCGCTGCCACCTTTTTAGTTTATTATTCTGTTATCTTTTTAGTCGATTGATAATGAGTAAATCGGTGAAAATCGATTTTCAATCGATTTAAAACATGAAACATAACCCTCCTTTTGGCGCAGTCGGGTAAAAAAAACGTAAAATACATGCACTAATTGTTATTAATTTAACACATGGTAATACAATGTTAACTTGTAAAATTTAAAAACATAGAAACGGCACAAAAATTTTAAAAAATTGCGCTCCAGTAATTTAGTAGAGTTTATCAACCTTATAAGACGCAATTTCCAAAGACAAAACAGAAACACAAACGTATGCGTTCAATTATTTATTCTAAATAAGATTGCAAATGAAAAATGTTGGATGATTGATTGCATTCTATTTATGACGAGGATTTTACTATGTTTACATAATGTTTCCAAAACAGTCTTACAATTTGTGTTTCTAAATAAAATTCCAATTTTATAACTGCTACCAAAATACCATAGACAATATTTTTAGGAATCAGGCATAGAATCAGATGATCGATCGATTTTGAAAGCTGTCATCTGTCGAATCAGATTGTTTACCAAAATCAAGAATTCTATACAAAATTAGAAAACTTAAATGAAAAATGTCTTCATTTCTATGTTTCATTTGCCACAACACCGTGAACTCTGATACGAATGAGGAGACGCGGGACAAATACAGAGAAATCGTCGGCATGAATGTAAGATGCTCATTCTGCTATGCTATTATAGTATTTACAAACAACAACATTAGGATTTAGGACTAATTCCATTAATTGTTAAGCAGACGTGTACCCATAGTTCACCTACATTTCGCCTGTTATGTATGATTCCGATGTAATAAGGGCTAGCCATTGCCATCAATTAAGCTCAAATCTAGACTCCAGGTTGCAGCTGCCTCCTGCCGGGGCTGCGGGACTGTTCGAAAGAGATACCGTGGCCCCTTAACACAAAGGGCGATGAAGGAACATGGATGGGATTTAGTCAGTAAAAGTCAGACACTCCCTCCTGCTCCGCCCAGAGCGGGAGGAGTCATTTGATGATTTCCCAAGCGAAAAAAAAAAGAAAAACGTTTGCAGCTGCCTTATTCAATTTAAGATCACTATTAAACTTGGTAATGCTGCGAGTCTTCTGGGTACTGTCCCCTATGAAAGTGATGAGCAATTGACGAAGAAACATGTACATTTTTTATTATTTACTTTATTCATTTGCCGTGCCATCACGTCGGGGTCACCAATTTGGGGATATGAAGAACAGGGTGTAAAGCTCTTCACCCCCCATAGAAAAGGGAGGATCCTCCGACCAGACGGATGTTATGTCTGGTGGGCCACTGCCCGACAGTTGTTGTCGGGTTCTCGTATGTAGTCTTATTTGTACCATGTAGCGTAGCACTTTTTGTAGTGCCGCTACACATTCGTCAACCATATTAGTTACATTTGTAAATTTTAAAATCTCAAAACAAAAAGAATAACATTAAAATATAGTAGCCCAACAGCATTGGGAACAGGATCCGGCCTACCGGTGGCGTTTGTGAAACGACCTCCTAACAAAATATGTGCCGTGTTCAGAAGTACTGCTTTCTGAATCAAATCAAGCCCTTGATCCAGCTGCTAAGCAAGAGCCTCCTCAGATGTTGGTCAAGGCTATTGGCTATTAAGCCATTGGCCGACACGACTATAGGCACAATGACTGCTGTACTCACATTTTTTATTATTATTTTAGGTCTGTATAGTTAGTAATGTATCTATGCATCTTTACATAGTATAAAACAAAGTTGCTCCCGCTGTCTGTACACTTAGATCTTTTAAACTACGCAACGGATTTTAATGCAGTTTTCAGCAATAGATAAGAGTGATTTAAGAGGAAGGTTTATGCATAATGTAAATTGCACCCGTGTGAAGTCGGGGCGGATCACTAGTGATAAATAAATTAACTTAAGTAATTACTTGATTAATTACGGATAATTTTGGTTTCAGCTCTGTCCTGACTCTCATCTATGTTATATTTGCTGTCATATGCTAAATAAACTGTGGCTTTTTAAATCAATATGCTTGAAAAGAAGTTTGGAATATCCTGTACTGTTTAGGTAAGTAGGTCCTTTTGCATTTCTCATATTATTTAATTTTCACTCAATCTACAAGTTGATAGAGAAACAGAAGCTAAAACTGTTAACGGTTAGGACATAATTCCCAACCCCCACAGAAATTTTTCATTGGTTATTAAAAAAAGCAGTTACAAAAGTTGCCCATTTCAAAATTTTATCAAAGATAATAAACCACTATTCATAAAAATATCAGCCTATTACTGTCCCACTGCGGGCAAAGGCCTCTTCGCATACAGAGAAGTCACGAGCATTGATCACCACGCTTGCTCAAGATGGGTAAACCACTACACTAATTAATGTCTATTCACTGTGGAATACACATCATCATTCTCCTGCCCTTATCCCAATATATTTGGGGTTGCCGCAGCATGTCTTCTTCTTCCATGCCTCTCCATTACTCGTCATCTCATCAGCCACCTCCTTTCTTGCTATAACATCCTTCACACAGTCTATCCATTGTTTCTGTGGAATATTCATATTGTATCTAAACATGTGTGTGCATTGTCTTAAATGCTTGTAAACGCACCCACTACACATGAGAAATTCCTGATGCGGGGTAAAATTTATTAATAAAAAAAATTGAGTCCATTACCTATAACTTACTATATTAAGTAACCTAAACATTTACAGCGAAAAAGGCACAATTAATTTGCAACGCAAGGAAACGGAAACAGTCATCTTATGTTCAGAAGAAAATTGTCTACTGACTTCCTTATCACAACTGTTTGTTGATAATAGAGACCAAAGTATTAATAGTAATGATTACACCAAACTAGAAGAAAGTCATAATGATTTTGAAGATTATTTCCATGATAACATGACTAAGGATGAAGGCTTTGGTAACTCTGATAAGCAGTTTGTGAAAAGTGATGAACAGTTTGTGAATAATAATAGTCAGTTTGTGAATAATGATGAGGAGTTTGTTAATAATGATGAAGAAGAGGTGAATAATTATGAAAATATTGATAATGATGATGCTCATCATAATGATGATGAAAACATGTTTGATTATGAATTAAATAAAGACCCAGAAGATAGTAATTTAGAATCTAAAGTACAGAGTGGAGAAGAACCTGAAATAAATTATGAATATTATGAAGAAGAACGAAATAAATGTTTAGATGAAATTAGAAATGAATGTGGGAATGAAGAAACTGCTGGAGAATTTGGTAAATGCTTGTATTTTTATTTTAAAGTAAATTTCAATCACGGCGGCCGTTCTTATCACAGACTAGCTAAAAACGCAAGAGATATTACTGACTTACAGAACACAAGTTTGTTCGTAAATACATGTGGATTCTCTATTCCTCTACTCTCATAATTTGAATAGCATCACGCCTGTAATTATCGATGGGTTAGGCAGGGGCGTACTTACTAGTACACCTACTTTTTTCCAGTAATGTTTCATTTAAATCCAAACTCCGTGGCTGTTATTCAGAAATTCCTGTTTTCCATTCGTCTCTCTCTAGAGATATTTCTAAAACATATGGAAACGGATTTTTATCGCGAATTTTACCTATAATATAAGCCCGTCGTTTCGATCGGATCGCACCAGCCGTGGTCGCGGGAAGACTGAAGTATTGGAGGTACCGCCACAGCAAAGCGAAGGTGTTTATTCAACTACCCTCACTTGATCTTCATAAATGTTAATTAAGGCCGGTTCACACTAGGACAGCACACTACACTAACAGTGTCTGCATACTGAGATGATTTCACTTGACGAGTACACTTAGTGATCACTGGATTCCAAGCGGAAGAGAGTCTGAAGCCGTCTTCGTGATTGAAATTAGAATACTTCTTGATCTCAATCGCTTCGCTTCTGGAGACATTTCTGCACAGTCCTTTAATTAGGAGTCCATCTCTTCACGCCATCTCCTTCTGGACCTGTCCTACCTAATAATTAAAACGACATTTTCTCCCAAATTCCAGAGACATCAACAAAGAAAATATCTAATAAGAGTAAAAAAAAAGACTTCGAGAAGATTGTCCTGACAATAGAAGAGCAGAAAGCAGAATTGGAAGCGCAGAGGAAGAGCAAGAAGTATCTAGAAGCAGAGTTTAAATGCTATAACTGCGCTTTGGGGTTCTTGTTCAAAGATACCTACCAAGCACATATGATGAGACACGAAGAGGTACGTATTTTAATTATATACAGGGTGTCCGGTAATTAATGGATACCCTTGAAATGGCTTATTGTAGAACTTATGGCCTTTTAGAAAAAAAATACGAAAAAAAATCTATCATAAGTAGTACCTGTAAGCAAGTTCATTTATTTTGGAAAATTAGTATGAATTCATTTTTAAACAAAGTTTAAACATCTTGGGAAAAAAATATGTATGCATACATGAGTGACCAATAATTTTAAAATAATGTCGGTTTCAAGTAGATTTGATAATGGTACAATTCATAATTGTATCTGCCTTAAATAGTGAATTATTGCTACTAATGTAGACAAGGAGAAAAAATGACTGAAGCAAAAAAAAATAATATGACCCCCCATTCTTATGCAGTCCCTTGATCTGTCCACGAAGTAGACACAATAGTTAAACAATGGTGTCTCGAACAAATCGGTCCTTTGACAGATCATGATACAGGATGGTCCAAATAGTGACGTAAAGATTAATTAGTCTAAAAATTTTTTTTTAAAACTATGTTTTTTTTTTTTGTCTGTAATCCCATAAGTCGGCATTAGTTCCGATTTTCGCCACGCGCAAAAAGATCCACGTCAATCCATAATTGCTTATCGCTACTAGTGCAAAAAGCCTGATAGTTAATCTTATCATCATAATTATATCAATTCTGTGGCGCAGTTACTATTAGATAGTATAGCATCAGCATTCAATAATAAGATTTAACTTCATAAAGGGGTATCGTATTACCTAGTGCTAACTAGATTGTAGGAGTTAAATAGGCAGTCGCTCCATGTAAAATACTGGTATTCAGCTGCATCCGGTTAGACTGGAAGCCGTCCCCAACATAGTTGGATAAGCTAGCCAGACCGGACTCTGCGTTGCCAAATGCTAGCTATCCAGGTGCACCGAACGTTTGGAATCTCAGTAAGAATCACGTTAACGCCGTTCCGGGAAGCTCCTTCCATGCCAATGGGGTATTTGCTGGAATAGCCATGTACACATACACACTATACATATGAGTACATAAAAAATAACGCTGTCATTAACGAACGTGGCCCAAGAAATTTGATAAGTCGTACCATCGTGCATCGATACGAAAGAAGAACACCACCATCGATACGAGAAAGAGTTTTAAATCGTATAACTCTGTGTCTACGAGCTAAACGTTCAAGTGAAACGCGTTTTGCGACAATCTTCTTTCTTTATCGTGTGGTTAGTGCTTAACTTGGTGTTAGAGTTATTACGCCGCCCATGGGCCTCAGACTTGGCTTTACATGCCGTCGAGAAATATCTCTCAGGCATGCTGGTTTCCTCCCGCTGTTTTCATTCACCGAAGCAAGTGATAATTATACCAATACGCACATGAATCCTAAAAATCAGAGGTGCGTGTCTTGGATTCGAACTCGAGACCTATGACCTACCTATTGACTGCAACACTAACTGCTTTATAGGAAACGAATGAAATAACCGAGATTCCCCGACACCCGAGACGTACTCACGTCACGAAAACAGTTGACGCGCGATTTTGTTGACGCAAATCGTATCACCCGAATGTTTTTACTTTCAAAATGAGTAGAATCGAAACATACGTCTTCCTTGGTCTTGGAACAACGGGTAATGTACTGCATTCAGACGGAGATATTTGGATGCCTGATGTAACAGAATTGAGCATGTTGGCTGTCAAAAGAACAGAATTATTTCTTTGTAAACCGACCAAAGAACCAAGACTGCAAAATAAGTTTCAAATGTTTTTCAATCCTTCCGAAATAGTACAAAGAGAAAAAGCCGAGACTACGGGTCTCAACAATACCTTGCTCGAAAAAGAAGCAACATTCGACCATAAAGCTTTTGACGCCATAAACTCTTTTCTCGACTGCCTCGAAAAACCTATTTGCTTGATCGCCCATTCCGGGTTTTTGTTTCATTTTCCAGTACTTAAATATCATTTGGAGAAATTGAATGTACATTTGGCAAGTGACGTAAAATGCGCCGATAGTGTTCAAGTATTTTTCGATTTGATAACAAACGAAAAATATGGGGATATGTTAGATGAATTCCCATCAGTAGTTGCAAAGATGAATGAACCTGTCGGAAAAATTGGCAGAGGGAAACCATATTTGAAGTTAGTGAGAAAACCTTTTTATGCGCCCAATCTTAGACCTTACGAACCATACAATTTAGGTAATATTTACGACAGACGCGTAAAAGGTCGTAATTTGCGAAAAAAAATCAATACAGCTGAAGATTATTGTTTTATGATGATGAAGATTGCACAAACGCTGAAAGGTTTCGAACACTGGGTCCAGAATGACCACTGTTTATTTTCCGAAATCCCAATTTATCCCACTCTAGAGGAAACTTGGTGCTTAGATGATGATGACGGTTCTGAGGAAACAGAAGTAAAAGCCTCTTCTTCTGGACAAATTGAAGCGAAAGACATTTCAGAACAGAAAGATTCGTCGCGGTGGTACAATATTTTTAATTATTTTTAGTTGCAATAGGCTTGTGTCCTGCAAAAATCTAATTAGTCCGTCAGTTAGATTATCAGAAAATATTTGACACGTATTTTTTCTTTTTATTTATTTATTTTTTTATTTTCTCCATTTTACGACTACCTTAACAGGGTTAACTAATGCGATAGTGTACACAATAACAATATTAAATTTTGTAACTTACAAACAATACATTTTTTGTGAACTCACTCAGAAACAATTTAATAAGTCAACGTCTATGAATGAGGTTGAGAGTGCGGAGCGCATGCGTCAATGGCGCCTCACCTAACAGACGATGACAACGTCACTTTTTTATAATCTTCGTCTATCCTTATCACTTTTCGACACAATGCCCCCAATTCATTTTCCCCTATTTCATTAACTTTTTGCTGGACCAATTCCATGACCGAATTTACGTTCCAGTTTACGTTTTTCTTCGCAACGTATTTTTTAATTGCTGCCCATGCCATTTCGATGGGGTTTAAATCGGGGTGGTAAGGGGGAAGGCGTAACACTGTGTGGTTATTGTCTTCATTCTCCTTTTTCATAAATTGGATGACACTATAAACTATTTTTCTCGCTTGTCTGCGTAAAACGTTGTATCGTCCGCGAGGCATTTTACGTAAATAACGAACAACGAACGGAACAATAACAAAAAAAACTTAATAAAACAATAACAAAAAAAAAAACAAAACAGTTAACAAACAACAACAAATTATAATGAGCTCGACTGTACTTATGCAGAAATACGCGCGCGTGTGCAGAATACAGACGTAACTCACACACTAAAGCCACGACGCGTAGGGCGAGTGCGGGTGAGAGAGAGAGCGCGCGGGGATGTGCCCCGCCGGCACGTCCCTCTACGTCCCGCTGATACCTAAAAATTGCGATCTGCGCAGCGAAACGTACGATGTTCCGAGCCGCCATTAAGTTTGAATCGTACTATACGACGCTTTTAAAATTCTCAAAACGTCACGCCGTGGTATAATTTTTAGTGCGCTGTGACGTCACGAGCCCCCACTCTCGTATTCATTGATTTACAAAAACAAAAATACGTCGTGTCCATTATTTTCCAATACTCTAACTGACGGACTAAATAGATTTGCAATTTATTGATGGTGGAAACTAGCCTATTTTAAATGGGATTTTTAATTATTTTAATCCATTCCCGTTGCGTGCGCGCGGAATATACCGGTTGACAACTTCATGACTTGTTTTTCGTACTTATAAGACTATTTTTATGATGTAAGGTCTTGTTTTTCTTTTATGTATATTATTTATATTTAGAACAAATAAATTACTTATAGTTTTCGTGTTTTGTTTTTTTTTTTTTTTTAGCTTTAACTTGCTGCTTTGTCTGCGTGGAATCTTGGATCGCAATATTAAAGTTATCTGCGAGTATAGAGCATATAGAGAGAAACCCAACGATAACCGTCGGGCAGTGGGCCACCAGACACAACACCCGTCTGGGCCGGCAGTCTCGACAGTGATAACGACAAAATCGCTAACTTACGCGCTTAACGCACTCTTTAAGAGAAAAAATCTAAAAATATATTATTGAGGCAGAGCTTAGGCAAAAAGCAGTCGTAAAACGTTATCAAACTAAATTTTAAAATTATTGAATTTTAAAATTTAGTTTGCTAACGTTTTACGAAGTTTTCAAAGGTTTCAGCTTTTTTAATCTGTTTCATAACATCATTATAGTAGTTGCCATGTTATTACGTCATAAGGCTATGTAAACATAGAAGTGTCAACTGTCAACTTCAAATATCACTGCATTTGTTTACATAGCCAAGTGACGTCATGACCACAGAGCAATATGGCGTCCATTGCGTCCAGCGTTTTCGTCAAATTACGCGCGAAATTTGAAAATGCTAAATTTAAATGCAGTTTTATGGCACTTAACGATTGAATAAAATTTTTGTGAATTTTTTAATGGTTCATTAGCACTATAGAATCTAATTGAAACACTTTTAAAAAAATGGGTGTATACCCTATTACTCATGAATAAATTCAGTTGCAATAACGATGCTTGCGGAAAACGCAAGTCTCTATTTTCAAAATGGGTTTCTCGCAAGCATCATTATTGCAACCGAATTTATTCGTTAGTAATCAGCGATCGAAAGTTAGCGATTTTGTAATTATCTCCGTCGAGACTGGTCGAAGGATCCTCCCTACCACCAGTCCCTGTCCCAGTGCGGTGTGTGGTGTGGAGTTTGACGACCCGAATGGCGCAGCGGTAGTGAGGCTGCTTTACGTTCTTAGGGTCCCGGGTTCGAATCCCGGTAGGAGCAAGTGTTTGTATGATGAGCATGGACATTTTGTTTCCAAGTCATGGATGTATAATAAGTATGTATTTACAAATAAAAAGTATCTATCAACTATCTGGCGTCCACGACACAAGCCTCGTTGCTTAGTGTGGCACCTAGATGGCGCTGTGCGAAATTTATTTTATTTTTATTTTCAACGGGGAATTAAGAACTTTACACTCCGTTCTTCATACCCCTAAAGGAATCGCGGAACATACATGGAGTATTTTCGGTTACCCCTGTGCATTAAGAATCTATTTTTTATGTCGACACTATTTGGACCATCCTGTATACTTAGACAGAATCCTAATATTGTAAACTAGCTGATGCCCGCGGCTTTGCTCGCCCGCAAATTATATACTAAAACCTTCCTCTTGAATCACTCTATCTATTAAAAAAAACCCGCATCAAAATCCGTTGCGTAGTTTTAAAGATATAAGCATACATAGGGATATAGGGACAGAGAAAGCGACTTTGTTTTATACTATGTAGTGATGCGAAAGTTTGTGAGGATGTTTGGATGTCTTAATGTTTTTTACTCTTTAACGCAAAAACTACTCAACGGATTTGGATGAAATTTTGCACACAGAAGATTCTTTCACGCAAAAACTACTCAACGGATTTGGATGAAATTTTGCGCACAGAAGATTCTTTCACGCAAAAACTACTCAACGGATTTGGATGAAATTTTGCACACAGAAGATTATAACCTGGACTAACACATATGATACTTACTTACTTTTATCCCGGTAGTATGATCCTGTGGGACAATTATCGAACTCTACGCGGGCGAACACGCGGGCAATCCAGTTTTCGAGAAAGTGTATTTTTTTTCAGTCAAACGGTGAGCATGTGTGCACGCTCTGCTCGCTCCGCTTCGCTTCGGGCGCGGTGCTCCGCTCGCACGCCCTGCAGCACGGCGCGCGCTATCGCTGCTCGCGTTGTGCGCAACATGTGCGCGCACGCCAGACGCACCGGCACGCCGCTTTCTGCCGCCAGCAGCTCCCGGCGAATACTTGTCACGAGTGCCAACGAATGTTCCAGTGAGTACCCTCCGCTTCTAGGTTAAGCAGCGTGAGCCGAGGTCGAGACGTGGATGGGTGAACGCCGGCAAATACTTGCCGGGAATGCCAGCGGCTGATCCAGTGAGTACCCTCCGCTTCGAGGTTAAGCGGCGTGAGCCGAGGTCAGGTCGTGATGGGTGACCGCTCCTTGTCCCGACTGATATTTGTAGGTTTTTGACAGTCGTTACAGGTAGTCAGTGGACAGACTTTGGGTCTTGCCAAGGTAAGAGTCCCTGGCAGACTGTGACTTAGTTTTACCAAGGTAAGACTGGTTGTCTAGACTGACTGGATATATCGTGGAGGTCAGACAGGCAGTCGCTCCGTGTAAAAGACTGGCATCCGGTTAGACTGGAAGCCGACCCGGACACAGTGAGGCTAGGCAGATCATGATTTTATTTTTAGTAAGTTAATAATAATATTAACGACTTACGACATGGTTGGCGCAGTAGCTGAGCCATTCGCTGCTGTGCTGTTGTGGGATCGATCCCCGCTTGGTGCAAATATTTGTATGTCCTACTGTTAGTTGTTACGGGTCTGGTTGTTTGTGTATGTGAGTTTAAATGCTTGTAAAGTCACCCACGATACAGGAGAAATTTCTAGTGTGGGTTGTGTTTAAAAAAAAAATACATTAAATAATACATAAATCATGAACAATAAATTATTGTATCTGAAATTACATAGTAATAAAAGAAAATTAAATTACAAAAACAATAAAGGACAAACTTAACTTTGATGTTCGATCCCTAGAAACGGCTATTGCACCAACCGCAAATAATAAGTTTGTAATAGTAAAATCGCTTTTTTTTTGTTATTTACGGTTTTCAGATTTTACTCTTTACATGTGTGTGTGTGTTTGTAACGAATAAAATCAAAAACTACTAGACCGATTTTAAAAATTCACCATTAGAATGCTACATTATCTCTGAGTAACATAGACTATATTTATTACTAGAAAAAAATAGAGGGAGGGGGGGCATTAGGGGAAAATAAATGTCCACCCGTGCGAAGCCGGGACTGGCTGCTAGTAAATAAATAAATACAAAACTTACGCCTCTCCAACCTTACATTTTTTTTTTTAAAATTTATCATTTGATTAACAACTAGCGGACGTCACGTGGTTTCACCCACATAATTCCCGTTCCCGTGGGAGTACGGGGATAAAATGACCTATGTTACTCAGTAAAGACGTGGCCTTCGAATGGTGAAAGAATTTTTAAAATCGGCGCAGTATTTTTAGAGTTAAATCGTAACAAACAAACGAAAAATTAAATCTTTCCTCTTTATAATATTAGTATAGATGTAAAAAATGTGTTAAGTGTTTTGATCAAAATTTCATTGAATGAGCAAAAAGAATCGCCCGAACAGGGACTTGAACCCTGGACCCTTGGATTAAAAGTCCAATGCTCTACCGACTGAGCTATCCGGGCCTTATAAGGTAAGTCGAAAAACGATTATAGATAATATTAAAAATAGAATCTTGACTAAATAATAACAGCTGTACAATCGAAAGTAAATAAAGCTTGCCGAGGTCGATTCGTAGATGGGCGCGACCATCCAATACATATAGTTGGTGCCAGTTAAGATCGCAAAAGCGGTCATTGACCCACCTACATTTATTAAAGTTCTTAACTTTGAAATCCAAAAATAAGCCTGCGGGCCTACCATGACGTCTTAAAGCAGGATCGTTTTAATTTCGTGCCAGTGAGGAAAAGAGATGGCGCTACACGTCCTCTATAGCTCCGTCTCTTACCCACACTGGAACGCGATTAAAACGATCCTGCTTTAAGACGTCATGGTAGGCCACCTGTTCAAGTCATCTATCGTGATCGCCAACATTTTTCTATCGAAAAACGATACATGGTTCATTTGTTTTGTTTCGTAGAAAGAGATATTAGGGAAAGGGCAATGACCGCTATTGGGATCTTAACTGGCACCAACTGTAGGTATCCAGTTTCCTCCGTGCCTCGGAAAGCACGATAAGCCGTTGGTCCCGGCTGTCATTCGTAGATCTTTGACAGTCGTTACAGGTAGTCAGTGGCTCAAAAGTCTGACAGTCAATCTTACCAAACCAGATAGACAGTCGCTCCATGTCCATGCTCCAGCTGCATCCGGTTAGACTGGAAGCAGACCTACCCCAACATAGTCGGGAAAAAGTTATGATCTGAACAAAAAACATAGTTACTAAAAACTACTGACCGATATTGGATGACATTTTGCACACAGATAGTTTATAACCTGGATTTAGACACATGATACTTTTTATCCCAGTGGTACGATCCTGTGGTACAATAGGCTTGTGTCCTGAAAAGATCTAATTAGTCCGTCAGTTAGGTTTTCAAATATATTTGACACGTATTTTTTCTTTTTTACGTAGACCAAAATTGACGAAGATACGACGCTTTTATAATTTTCAATACGTCATACCGGCTATAATCTTTAGTGCGTTGTGACATCACGAGCCCCCAATCCCGAGATTTGATGCGTTTTATTTTTGTCAATATAATATAATATACATTGATTTACAAAAACAAAAAATACGTGTCCATTATGTTCCAATACTCTAACTGACGGACTATAGTACATTGTTACCCTAGGGGTGAAAGTAACTTATTTAGTCCCGAGACGGGGTTTGGTGCCCGAGCGCAGCGAGGGCGCTAATAGTTCGAGGGACTAAATAAGTCTTCAACCCGAGGTAAACACTGTGCTTTTCATTACGAATACATGGATAGTAAAAATAAAAACATGAATCAACTCGAAAAAACAAATGAAGATCGGATTGCCGCTTTCCCGCCAGCCATTATCTATTTTTCATTTTCATCATCGAAAAAATGGTAAATATTTTGCCCAAATCTATGTTATTTTGAAGAAATAGTTGACTTTATGTTATTTCAATTTTACATCGTGGCTGTATAGAAAGTTGGAACATGATTCAATAGAAAAATGTACTATTTTTTTTTTATTATTCGACAGATGTCAGTTGAAAACGATTCTCCCTAGGGCTGAAAAGTATCACTTTCAACCCGCTCCTCAGGCAACTTCAGACCTACTTTCAGAGTATGAGTAATGAAAAGTATATTTTATCTACCACATTGCAGGGACGCCAGCGGCTTACAGCAGCACTTGAAGAGGTTCCACATGACCAAGACAAGCAATAGGACATATGCTTGCAGTGTTTGCGGCAAGAATTATAACAACCAAGCAGCAGTCAGGACTCATATGATGTAAGTATTTCAAATCTCCTTAAGGCGACTACAGGAGCTAAATTAGCAACTCTATCTGTGGTGGTTCAAACTTCGTTTGAAATACTGTTAGAATAAAGTTCTAATCAGCTTGCACTACCATGTTATTGTTACGTCAGTCACTGCGGGCCGAATAGTGCGAAATGAGTGGTTTTTTGCGATTTACAAAAAATCCTTTGATTGGACCAAAAAAATAAAACGCTATCATGCTAATATGTTGCTTGTAGAATTATTATTATGGTTTTTAATCGTTAAAAGATTTTTTTAGAGATAAGTTCGTAATTTTTTTTATCGAGTAAAATTAGTTGTATTATGTTTTCAAAACACTATCATACTAAAATATATCCTGAAGAATATCATATATTTTTCTGGTTTTGTTTATTGCAGTGAATCATATGCTTTTTACACGACTGCCCAAAAAAAAGAGTGTTATGTTTTCAGGGTTCATGTATGTATGTATGTGTGTAAGTATGTTTGTGAGTTTCTTTATTCCACCATAACTTCTAAACGCCGTGATTTCGATTTTATATTTTAGTTTAATTGCATTATAAAGCTCGCAATTAGCTCCTGTAGTCCCCTTAACAAAAAAGTGACTGCTGACATTACGAGTAACGAGACGGTTTATAGGGTTCCGTATCCGAAGGGTAACCAACGGGACCCTACTACTAAGCCTCCGCTGTCCGTCTGTGTGTCAGCGGGCTGTATCTCATGAACCATAATGGGTAGACAGTTGAAATTTTCACAGAATGTGTATTTCTGTTGCCGCTATAACAACAAATATAAATAAATCTAAAATTAAGAGAGCCATCACAATTTTTCTTGTATTTACAAGAAAAATTGTGATTGTTTTTTTTTTTTTTTTTAAATTCAAGAAAAAATTGTAATAGCCCTCTTAAAGTGGGCTCCCCTAATACGATGCTATGGAACCCTTCATGCACGAGTCCGACTCGCACTTGGCCAGTTTTTATTTCCTCGCAGTTGGTGCGAAACGTAGAATATTATTCTCAGGGATAAAGGTGTCTTCGTTTTGGGTGAGCTTGAACCCCTAACTGCACTCAATTCTAGTCCCTCGCTTCTCTCAGGAGTTCACTCAGAGCTCCCTCGCCTTTCGGGATTCAAAAGAGCACCCGTGACATTCAGAATAGCACAAGACATTGCTTTATCCCCTCGGTGCATAATCTACATCTACATATAACAATCTATTACATTATAAGCCACTACAATCAGTCGAATTTCTTTAATAGTTTGTCAAAATTAAGTGTACTGTACTATCTATGCTGCAACAACGGCAAAACAATTGACGATAGTGATGACGTATGGACAGGTCCACTCAAATCTGCGTGGTTCTTTCGTCAAAAGACCATCTCAGACACTTAATCTGCATAGTCCTCAGTGAATTGAGCAAGATTTTGTCTGGACTTCAAAAGAGACTATGACCTCTGAGTTTGTTTCGGCTGTTTCTTCTCAGAGTTGTCAGGTACGAAACACCGGCCCCATCTAGTTTTTAAAAAATGACGTGTAAAAGTGTTTGTAAAACCTACTTGCAAAAATAAACATCATTTCATCATCACCATTTCATTTCGTCATGTATTTATCTATTTTTTGTCACAGAAAACACATACACCGGAAGTTCAGCTGCGACCAATGCCCGTCCATCTTCAGCAGCCCCTACACGCTTACCCAGCACAAGAAGAAACATTTTATACCAGAGCACGTCTCCGAACATTACTGCACAACTTGTGGCGTGGGGTACTCCAGTAGAAAAAGCTTGTTGGCGCACCACAGACAATCTGCCTCCCACCAGCAGAGAGCGTGAGTTTATTACAAATAGACCATAGAGGGCCAATGTGGGCCAGCATCGCCCATAGTGGGCCAGCTTAGGCCACTTATGTGAGGGCCAGTGTGGTGCATTGTGTATTGAAGTGGGCCTCTTCGAAAATTGTGTGTGTTACAGTAGGCCAGGATCGACCAGTTTGTGTTATAGTGGGCCAACATCGCCCATTGTTTGTCATTACAATAATATTTTCGGACATTAGGTGGCTGCGGGACTGTTCGCAAGAGATACCGTGGCCCCGGAACACAAAGGGCGATGAAGGAACATGGATGGGTTTTAGTCAGTAAAATTCTGACACTCCCTCCTGCTCCGCCCAGAGCGGGAGGAGTCATTTGATGATTATTTGTTTTGTTTGTTTTGTTTGACCGTTTTTGCGATCTTAACTGGCACCAACTATATGTGTATTGGATGGTCGCCCATCTACGAATCGACCTCGGCAAGCTTTATTTACTTTCCGAAAAAAAAAGGTACTTTATGATTCATAAATGCTTTACATAAATATATGACGCAACTTTAAAAAGGTTTACACAGCTGTGACTATGAAGAGCCTGTAATAACAAATATTACACACTCGCACATACACACGCGCACTTGGGACTTCAAACATAACTGGTGAAATGTGGGTTTACTTTTAGCTACACCTCTGCCTTACCTTTCGGAGATTACAGGCGTGATGTTACGTTACATACGTAACAAAATATTACCTAACTGCCCGCGTAGCGTAGCATAACCACCGTAGATACGGATTTCTATGAAGAAAGAATTGACTAAATGACAGATTTCTTTTGTTCATCTGTCATTTTGTCGATTCTTCGTCGACAAAACCTGTTTCTACGGCGGTCATGCATATAGATTAGCATATAGATCAATACTTACATAGACTTATTTCATCATTTATTGTAACGCCCGGATAGCTCAGTCGGTAGAGCATTGGACTTTTAATCCAAGGGTCCAGGGTTCAAGTCCCTGTTCGGGCGATTCTTTTTGTTATTGTACAATTTTACTAAGATAATTAGGTTTTATTATTTTATATCCAAACTTTAAATAATTGTAGTGATCGTTATTGGCACATGATTTACTAGTTTAATTTTTTTCTTTACTTGTACTATGGTTAATTCTTCAATACATGCTAGGATTTTTTTTTTATAGCAATAAACCAACAAAGTCTTTTAAAATAAAACCGGCCAAGTGCGAGTCGGACTGGCGCATGAAGGGTTGAGTACCATCGTAGTAGGGCAAGTATAGCGCCAACAGAAATACAAATTCTGTGAAAATTTCAACTGTCTACCTATTACCGATCATGATATACAGCCTGTTGACAGACAGACGAACGGACGGACAGCGAAGGCTTAGTAATAGGGTCGCGTTGGGATCAAAACAAACATAGAAACAGCAAAGTTGACTAGATTTTTACGTAAAGGGTGTAAAACACCTCTAAACGAAGCCTAAAGGCACTTGTTCTCCTCGTCATTGCGATCAATTTTTGTTCTACACCATACCTGGGAACCTTCTAGTTACGGAGATATTGGGGGTCAAAAATCCAACGTTTTTTTTTTAAATCAAGTTTTTAATGTAAGATTTTTACTTTAAACACCTCCACGACCCCCGTACTAATCAATCCATGCATCAGCACAATGTTTTGAGTGCGTTACATTGAGTTCTAACACAAAACATGATTTTTCACCCCAAAAAGAAAAGTCGTTTCCCAGCAATAATTTTTGCGTAAAGTTACTTAGTTTGATGTACAGAATGCTTGGTTGACGGCTTCGTGATGAGGTGGTTCACACCCTGTATATACGATCCACCAAGGGCTAGGCAAAGGTGTGCCTCAGAAGCCACACCCACATTTCACTCATTCATGTTGTAGTCCCATGTAATAGGGGGCGAGCCTAATGCCATCAACCGGGCACAAATCCAGACCCCGTGGCTGCGACTGAGAAATTCCGGATAGGAAAAACTAATAACACTTTGTACAACCTGGACCAAGACAAAACTTATTTATCTTATGATAAAGAACTGCTTATCTTCTGTCTCTTTTAACCTTTTGAACGCCATTGTCACATATACGTGACAAGCAAGTGCGTGCCTCGTACGCCAAACGACAGGAATATGTGACAAAATGGTAGGTGAAATTGTGGCTTGGCGTGGAGGGCACGCGCGTGCGTTTATGCTCTGGCGTCCAAAAGGTTAAACTTTCACGATCAGAACACATTATAGAACATATGGAATCGGGTATTTATCGCGAACCGGCCCGAATTAACATTTATGAAGATCAAGTGAGGGTAGTTGAATAAACACCTTCGCTTTGCTGTGGCGGTACCTCCAATACTTCAGTCTTCCCGCGACCACGGCTGGTGCAATCCGGTCGAAACGTCGGGCTTATTTTAAAGGTAAAATTCGCGACAAATATCCGTTTCCATATACAGGGTTATTTGTAAAACACCGACAACCTCTCAGAACTATGTTACTAACATCATAATCAACAACTTTTGTTCTATGACTTTTAAACATTCATCATATTTTAGTTCATCAGATTTTCATACAAAAATAAAAATATTTAAATTGAACACTCTTACGGCCCCCCGCCGCCTTAACCCCGCTCCCCTCGCTATTGTACAATCGCTTTCTTTTGCTTCGCATAGACTTCGTAACATTTAGAGTGTTCAATTTAAATATTTTTATTTTTGTATGAAAATCTGATATGGTGAATTTTTAAAAGTCATAGAAAAAAAGTTGTTGATTATGATGTTAGTAACATAGTCCTTGGAGGTTGCCGGTGTTTTACAAATAACCTTGTATATTATAATGTACTTATCTTCTATCTCTCTCTACAGATACGACTGCCCGATCTGCAACCGATCATGCCCGAACGAGCGGTCGTTAACCTCCCACATATCCACCGTCCATTCTGCGACAAAGTCGTTTTGTTGTTCGACGTGTGACGCGCGCTACAGCAGTCGCAAGTCGCTGACGCGGCATGAGCGCGCGCATATCACGCCGCCGCAGGTCAAACTAGCTGTGTGCCATCTCTGTGGCCGGAGCTTCAAGGTAATAGCACTACAAAGCAGGTATTATACGAGGTCAAACTAAATTAGCGATAGAAACTGCAGTTTTGCTAGCTAATTTTAGTTTTTGGGGTCAATGACCTTTGTTAGTGGAGTTTTACTAGCTATTTTACTTTTTGGGTTCAATGACCTTTGTTAGTGGAGTTTTTCTACCTCATTTTATTTGACCTCGTTTATTCTACCCAATGCTACGAGGTCATTAGCTAAACTAGTTGCGACACGCGACTGTCTTAGTTTGACATGTGACGCGCGCTACAGCAGTCGCAAGTCGCTGACGCGGCATGAGCGCGCGCATATCACGCTGCCGCAGGTCAAACTAGCTGTGTGCCATCTCTGTGGGCGGAGCTTCAAGGTAATAGCACTACAAAGCAGGTATTATACGAGGTCAAACTAAATTAGCGATAGAAACTGCAGTTTTGCTAGCTAATTTTACTTTTTGGGGTCAGTGACCTTTGTTAGTGGAGTTTTACTAGCTATTTTACTTTTTGGGTTCAATGACCTTTGTTAGTGGAGTTTTTCTACCTCATTTATTTGACCCCGCTTATTCTACCCAATGCTACGAGGTCATTAGCCAAACTAGTTGGAACACGCGACTGTCTTAGTTTGACATGCGACGCACGCTACAGCAGTCGCAAGTCGCTGACGCGGCATGGGCGTCCGCATACCACGCCGCCGCAGACCAAGCTAGCTGTGTGCCATCTCTGTGAGAGGAGCTTCAAGATAATATAAGGGTGTAAAACACCTCTTAACGAAGCCGAAAGGCACTTGTTCTCCCCGTCATTGCGATCATTTTTGTGTTCTAGACCATACCTGGGAACCTTCTAGTTACGGAGATATTGGGGGTCAAAGTTCCAACTTTTAGGCAACTTTTTTTTTAAATACAAGTTTTTAATGTAAGATTTAATCACCTCCACGACCCTCGTACTATTCAATCCATCCATCAGCACAATGTTTTGAGTGCGTTCTACCACAAAACATTATTTTTTCACCCCAAAAAAAAAATCGTTTCCCAGCAATAATTTTTGCGTAAAGTTACTTAGTTTGATGTACAGAATGCTTGGTTGACGGCTTCATGATGAGGTGGTTTACACCCCGTATGTAGTAACACAATAAGCAGTTTAAGGTGAACGCAAACTTATCCGCGCCTATTTAACCGACCGCGCCGAAAGAAACATTTTCTTATCCGTATAACGTTATCATTCGTCCGATTCGACGCTGATAAGTGTGCGAGGTTTCATATGATCCCATACAAGAAATTCTAAAATTTGATTCTTTCGGATCTTTCGCTTCCTTCGGCTCTGATAAGTGTGCGTTCACCTTTAGTGTACGGCCTGGGTGCAATAGCGTTCGGCGGGGCGTTCTGCGGGGCGGCGAGCGGCCGATAGCGCGTTCAATGAGTGGCCATAGTCCTCTGCCGTAAGACTCAAACTCGCACGCTGCAGCCGCCGCGCTGGGCGTGTCTCAGTAGGCTTAGCCAAGTTGACAATCTACAATCGTTAACGCTAATAGAAAACTAACCAACTGCATGGAATGACATCATTTCAACGTTAAGTCACGTGGTAAAAAGAAACGAATAGAAACTTTAAAGTTCAGTCAAAACTGTAAGTTGGCTACAATTTATAAGGGATGTAGCGATCTCGATTGTAGAAACGAATACATTACATTCTATCATCTTGATCGATGTAAACTTGTCTACGAAAGTTTCTATTCGTTTGTTTTGACCACGTGACTTAACGTTTACGATTTTAGAAAGAGAATCGATACCAATCGTTTGTAACTTGGCTAGGCCTGCTGGCCACTCACGTATATGACTGTGTACGTACGTGTGTGGCTGCGTGGCTGTATTTGGCATGAACGCTGCACGCCCCGCCCCGCAGCACGCTCGACGCTTCGAGCGGGCACTCTGGCCATACACTTAGGGTCAATGACCGCAGTGCGTGAAGTTTTACTAGCAAATTTTACTTTTTGGGGTCAATAAGCAGGTATTATACAAGGTCTGCTTCGTTGTTTTAGTAGTCGCAAGCTGCTTTGCATGAGGTTTTGGGTTTGATTCCCGTGTCGTACAAAATGTTTTTGGATTTTCCATCAGGAATTTCTCAGTAGCAGCCGCGGAGTCTGGATTTGCGCACGGTTGATGGCAACAGGCTCGCCCCCTATTACGTGGGACTTAACCATAACTAGCGAAATGTGGTGTTTATTATTGGTGGCTGATTTATAGTTACCTACCTACTGTTACTATTATTGACATATTATTGTTATTCTAGTTGGTATAATGTTATTAATTTTCCGTTTGACATTATTGATATTTTTACTTTTTTTATGACTTTGACCATGTTCACATTTTTTAATCTTTTAGTACTTTGACCATGTTGTCATTTTTTGAATTATTTTTTTTATAGTATGTAATTCCAATGACATGCCACTTATTTTTAAATTTATAATTTTATTGTAAACCAATTATTTGCATGCCAATGTGACGGCAAAATGTGTAGAACTTTATTATAAAAGAACATCTATGTACCTATCACCCATGTTTGCAAAGAATGAATGATTTGATTTGATTTGATTTGCTCGCAATGTGGGTGTACTAATAAGTACACCTCTAATTAACCCTTCGGGATTACAGGTGTGATGTTGTGTTTTGTCACGTTATTGCAATATTTTTTCTTTCTTTTCAGGGCAAGAGTAAACTCAACAGGCATTTACGAGAAGTCTGTGAAAAAGATAAGCTTGAAGAAGAATTATCGTCGTACTATGAACAACAACATGTTATATTATAATAAAGTTCTATGCAAAGAATTAAATACGTAAATAAATTAAATCATACAAGATTCGCAAACAAAGAGTTCTAGAGTTTTAATGACTCCACTCCGATCCAGCCTGTCCCCTTGCTGTCCTCTCCCAGCGACGCCCTAAGCCGAGGCCCGTACCCCGCAGGGGGTGCCCTTAGCGTGTAGTCGTTTAGTTTGCAAGTTTTTTTCGTCCGGCCAGGATTTACTGAGCCTTGCCAGAGCATAAACGCATGCGCGTGCCCTCTACGCCAAGCCACAATTTCACCTACCATTTTGCCACATATTCGTGTCGTTTGGCGTACGAGGCACGCACTTCCTTGTCACGTATGTGACAATGGTGTTCAAAAGGTCAAACAATGGTTTTTCGGTCCTATTTTCAATGCAGCCAGTAAATTGTGCCAGGGTGTTCGTTCAATGTGAACAGCTGGGCTATTAAGTATCTTTCTGATATCCAGTGACTATCAATCTTCGGTTGTACACCGAACTTTGATGACAACCGTGAATGTCATAATATTGGTATTACGTATCACACTGAGTGGATATCAATTTACGGTGACTAACAGGGTCATACATAATACGAAACCAACCTTTTGACAGCTAATTGATGGACACTGAGCCCAGTTACTATCATTTCGAGCTCTCAACAGAGATACGTAATAGCCCTACTGACCGGTGACCCAAAGAACCCTAGAAGGTTGATTGTGACGTGTGCGTTCGCGCAGCGGAATGTTGTTGAATTTAAAGATATTAATTATGCAGATATTTAGTGTATGACGTCGTATAATTGTGTATGGTAAAAAAAAAATTGTGTACGCAGCCATTGTGGAGAAATTCACCAAAAACTGATTCCGCTGGGCGAACGTTGTCCTGGCGGAACTTATTTTAATCCATAGACTTTAGAAGAAAAGAGGTGTGTCCAAAAATTAGTGTGTATTTGTGTGTAATTGTGTATGTATGAATAAAATGAGTGCATGCATAAACTTCGGAGAAATTCAAGTTTCCGCTACGCGAACGTTTGGCCATTAGCTAGTTTTCATATAAAGCGCTTACATAGAGAGCTGTAGATTTTTACATACGTTGTTTTGAATTTGTTTATATTTGTTTAAAAAACAGATTTAGAAAAAATCGTAGGGCTTAAAAGATAAAAATATAAACGTAAAATACACTTAATAGGTCTTAGTTCTTAAAGTATGCACTTTGGGGTCTAGATTTTCACGTTTATACAAACCTTGTAAGTATCTGAAACATGTTGCCAAGTATCAATGATGTTCCGTTAGTAATTAAAGAGTTAAAGGACAATTTTACCATGAATAGATCACTGTTTACAAAACAGTCAAATATCACGACGTTCTAAAGGAATTGCATGGTAAAATGTATGCCAAAAATTAGTTTATTCATTCAACTATTCACATGCAAAATTTCATGTCATTAAATTTAGTAATTAAAGAAATCAATTAAAATACTGACGAAGCATCGAAAACCTACATAACCCGACCAAGTTCGGATAGCTACAAAAAAGCGGCCATGCAATATATTTAGGTAACATCCCAAAATTTACCGTATAATACCGGTATTGAATTGGTATAGGTGATAACACAATTGTTGTTTCGATATAATTTAAAGGTCATTTATTTTTGTACACCAAATTTTTGTTCAATTGTTCTGATTTTTCGGCTCCAGAATTGACTGGAATAATTCCGGAGTTCCGATAGGTATTCACATTTTTTAAAAGTTAATATTTTGATTTAATTATATTCTTGTGAACGCACGTAATTTAACGTCTGTGGAATATTCCACAAACTGCTAGTCGAACAGGACGCGCGCGGCTTCCCGCTTGAAACGGTACTTCCATCCTTGAAGAAAAGAGAGGGCAATAATATGTTTTCATTGGCCGCGGCCCGCGCGTATTCGTTTTTGCTGTTGAACTTGAACCAGATTTTGTTTTTTATCCCCAGTCACAAACAAATGTGCAGTCAAGGACAATGTGCGTATGCGCTGTTGTTTTGCTATGCATCGCCAATTCTCGATAATAATAATATTGACAAAGTGTGTTATTAATGTTATAGTGTAACAGTGAAGCTTAACATAGGTAATTATGTAGTAGGAATATTGAGTCAGTGATAGTGAGAAGCTGATCACAGATATAAGGTAAGATTTTATAATATTACCTATGTTAAGCTTCACTGTTACACTATAACATTAATAACACACTTTGTCAATATTATTATTATCGAGAATTGGCGATGCATAGCAAAACAACAGCGCATACGCACATTGTCCTTGACTGCACATTTGTTTGTGACTGGGGATAAAAAACAAAATCAGGTTCAAGTTCAACAGCAAAAACGAATACGCGCGGGCCGCGGCCAATGAAAACATATTATTGCCCTCTCTTTTCTTCAAGGATGGAAGTACCGTTTCAAGCGGGAAGCCGCGCGCGTCCTGTTCGACTAGCAGTTTGTGGAATATTCCACAGACGTTAAATTACGTGCGTTCACAAGAATATAATTAAATCAAAATATTAACTTTTAAAAAATGTGAATACCTATCGGAACTCCGGAATTATTCCAGTCAATTCTGGAGCTGAAAAATCAGAACAATTGAACAAAAATTTGGTGTACAAAAATAAATGACCTTTAAATTATATCGAAACAACAATTGTGTTATCACCTATACCAATTCAATACCGGTATTATACGGTAAATTTTGGGATGTTACCTAAATATATTGCATGGCCGCTTTTTTGTAGCTATCCGAACTTGGTCGGGTTATGTAGGTTTTCGATGCTTCGTCAGTATTTTAATTGATTTCTTTAATTACTAAATTTAATGACATGAAATTTTGCATGTGAATAGTTGAATGAATAAACTAATTTTTGGCATACATTTTACCATGCAATTCCTTTAGAACGTCGTGATATTTGACTGTTTTGTAAACAGTGATCTATTCATGGTAAAATTGTCCTTTAACTCTTTAATTACTAACGGAACATCATTGATACTTGGCAACATGTTTCAGATACTTACAAGGTTTGTATAAACGTGAAAATCTAGACCCCAAAGTGCATACTTTAAGAACTAAGACCTATTAAGTGTATTTTACGTTTATATTTTTATCTTTTAAGCCCTACGATTTTTTCTAAATCTGTTTTTTAAACAAATATAAACAAATTCAAAACAACGTATGTAAAAATCTACAGCTCTCTATGTAAGCGCTTTATATGAAAACTAGCTAATGGCCAAACGTTCGCGTAGCGGAAACTTGAATTTCTCCGAAGTTTATGCATGCACTCATTTTATTCATACATACACAATTACACACAAATACACACTAATTTTTGGACACACCTCTTTTCTTCTAAAGTCTATGGATTAAAATAAGTTCCGCCAGGACAACGTTCGCCCAGCGGAATCAGTTTTTGGTGAATTTCTCCACAATGGCTGCGTACACAATTTTTTTTTTACCATACACAATTATACGACGTCATACACTAAATATCTGCATAATTAATATCTTTAAATTCAACAACATTCCGCTGCGCGAACGCACACGATTGTGACAAACGCAGCAGAGTTAAATTAAAAAATCGATTCAATATTTAATCATATATAATATTAAGCTGAACTATATACATTATAATTGATTTAAAAAAATACTTAAAATAAAAACCTGCCCCACCACACAATAAGGGTTAAAAATTACATTGAAAGGACTGTACAATCATTTATGTAAGGACCACATTGGCGATATACGGCGAACCACTTCCGCGTGGGAAAGAGACACGGTTCACCGAATCCCACCAATGTGGCCCTAGCACTATACCTTTACAACTTCTTAATCGGCGGTAGGATGGATGAATCGGAGGTTTCTTTTTTACTCATTGCCACAAGTTTTTCACCAAGACTGATGTCGCTTTTGCTGATTATATCGTAAATGACAATGTCCGCATTAAATTTTCGTTTTATTACCACGCATTTTTCTGTGTATATCGTTGCACTGACGGCTGGAAGAAAAATAAAGAAAAACTGTCTATGAAATGGTTTATGGTGATGGCTTTGACTATTATAGTGCAGCACGGTTCTTTGTAGCATTATCAGAAGACCCATCAACGGTTGATAAACATATGTTTTGAAATTACCCGTGGAAATTTCATTGAAAAACAAGATGGCGACATGAGTACCGATTTTGGCCACGTGAAAAGAACGATGCAACACTATATAGATATAGACACTAGAGCAATTATTACTGTACGATTGCACAAATGCACACGGCACAATCGTGCCAACCTCGAGCAACCTCTACTGTGTCCATCGATCAGCACGTAGCCGAATTCCCATATTATTACTCTTTGTAGCCGAATCTTGCTACTATTAAAATTGCAAAAGTTTGGATGGATGGATGTTTGTTAACTCAATCACGCCTGACAAAATTTGGTACAAAGATAATAGTCTGGAATAGCACATAGGCTTTTAATCCCGCAAGTAAGATCCCGAGGGCAGTTCTTGAACTATACGCGGGCGAAGCCGCAGGCATAAGCTAGTATGTACATTTAATTGCATCGGATTTCCTTTCTTGATCAACAAAAACTGCTATACCGAATATGCCCGAACAAGATAGAATTAGAGCATTAGAAAGATTGAGCGTTATTGTTGTTCTAATGCTTACGGATATAAATAGTAATTTTTAAATTTTATTTTTAAGTGTGCGCCCCATGCAGTGTTGTAAACTGTAGGAGTTTATCGAAATAAAGCTTTAGCAGTTAATATTGGTTTCTGCAATATAAAAAGTTTTACAAAGAACAAAAATCGGTTGCCTGTTACCAAAACAAGAAAAGCTTTTTTGACAGTGACATTAACAGCTGACCCGAGAAACGGCGGGAATCTGCGACGTAATATTACGTTGCGTTCCATTTCTTACATAAGCACACGGTATACTTTCGTAGCATAACTTTACATCTCTGATGGAAACGTAGCCTAATTTAACTTTGTTTTAAATGGTGTAAGTAAAGACTGCTACTGACACTGACTAAAACCACGCGGTTTTCCTTCTCGTCACTTCTAGCGTGTGTGGGGATAAAATTGCATTCTCTGCAATCAACCCAACAGAAGTGATACTAACCTTTTTTTTTTTTGCCGGGGTGGAAAATCCACACGGATGTCCTCCGCCCTGGGGCGGGCGGAGGGGTCTATCGGACTCTAACCGACTAAAAACCACCCCGGTGTTCCCACACTTGCACCGGGGATGATGGGAACTAGTGCGCCTTCCACGATCCCCGGCAGGAGTGGTACTAACTTGCGCCAACCCATCTTTAAGCAATAAAGAATTGAGTATTGAGTAAATTCGGAGAAGGGCAAGGGAATGATGATAATAAAGATACTAACCTGGCCTCTGTACTGTATTATATATAATCATTCTTTCGTTCTTCTGCTCTGCTTTCCAATGCAAGAACATTTTTCTTATAATGGCGAGAACTAGAACTATCATAAATATACTCAGACCGAAAAGGATCGTGTAGAGAGCCATTGATGAACGCAGATAATACTTTTAAATACATTTTGTTGGAATTATTGTGAATTGTATGTTTATATTTTGATTTAACTTGACATGATTTTGACAAATAATATTGTTTGTCAAGGAAACATTATTTTTTTACATACAGAATCTCGAAATGTTTCTAACATAACAAAACCTCTTTTGGGTTCTGTATTTTTATGATTTGGCTAGTGTTTATTTTAAATCAAACCCACTACTGGATTGTTAAGATAATGATCTCAAATGATTAAATTCAAATAAAAAAAGACCATAACAAAAATATTTTTGAGCGAGGTAGGTACCTAATAAATCCATGCTTTAAACCAGACAAAAAAAGTATTCGTTACGGATAGACTGTGGGATAGACATAAAAAAAAAAACGAAAATCTGTGATGCTGTGGCGCGAATTTGAATTTTACTTTGCAAATTAATTAACTGTAATGTGCTAAAATTTTAATCATACAATTTTCTACTATAAACGATGATCTTTTTTCAATTATAATGTTATTGAAAAATGTATATTGTAGTTAATATTTGCAAACAGGATGAGTTTCGATGATTATGGTAAGTTTTTAGTTTATTTCGTAAACTTTTCTAGAAATTTACTTATGGGACTAAATTAAATTCATTTTATTGCATTTTCAGCCAATCACATTAACCAAAAACATCGATTAGCAGTAGCACTAGCTATAATAAAATCGAAACCAGCTTATGTAAAGACTGAAAAATATTTAGAAGAGCTAAAATCTAAAATTGATCACAAAATGGATGATGACGACATCACTATTTGTAGTGATGATTTTCTAATCGACGATGATGATGATGAAATGAATGATAGTGACACTATTTTGAAAGACTTCGACCCTGAATTTGTCAATAATGGTGAAAACTGGACTGGTGACAACGCGGCCAGCGAAAAGGTATCTTTAGCACATAATACAGGGTGTAAACCACCTCATCACGAAGCCGTCAACCAAGCATTCTGTACATCAAATTATGTAACTTTACGCAAAAATTATTGCTGGGAAACGCCTTTTTTTTTGGGGTGAAAAATCATGTTTTATTGTAGAACTCAATGTAACGCACTCAAAACATTGTGCTGATGGATGGATTGAATAGTACGGGGGTCGTGGAGGTGCCTAAAGTAAAACAATATCTCCGTAACTAGAAGGTTACCAGGCATTTATTTATTTATTTAAACTTCATGTACATGTACATAGGCGGACTTAATGCCACAAGGCATTCTCTACCAGTCAACCTTATAAGTATGGTGTAGAACAAAAAACTGATCGCAATGACGAGGAGAACCAGTGCCTTTCGGCTTCGTTAAGAGGTTTTTTACACCCTTTATTTTCGTTGTACTTACCTACCTAAATGTCAATATCTTACTACGCCAGATACAAAAGCGATATTCTCCTAAATTATTGATAGAAATTTCATGATATCGAGAACAGATCCAGATCATCTTCTAGAAATCTAGACGCCGCAGCATGTCTTCTTCAATACTTGACGACCTGAATGGCGTAACGGTAGTGAGGCTGCCTTACGTTCGTTGGGTCCCGGGTTCGAATCCCGGTAGGAGCAAATGTTTGTGTGATGAGCATGGACATTTGTTTTCGATTCATGGATGTTTATTTGTATAATAAGTATGTTTTTACAAACACATCCTTAACACAGTCCATCCATCGTTTCTCTACTCTTATACCGATCCATATCATACTCAAACCTGCATTTATAATTCCTACAACTACAAGCAAATATAAATTAACCAATATTGTAATTTCAAAATGACCTTTTCAGCTATCCATCAGACCTGAAATTGAAAACCGAAACATACCTGAAAATCTATCACAAATCACATACTATGAGAACTCACCCCTTACGGATGTCTTGCTACCGCAAGCTAATCAAAATATCAATCAGACATTAGATATCGAACCTTCTATACCTAAAAATGTTGTTTGCAAAGATTTTAGTGATAGAACAAGTAATATAGATCACAATTCAGAAGTATCTAACAAATCTGCTCAAAATACTTATTCTAAGCCTCATTCTAAAGAAAATATGAGTGAAACAGCAAATTTGAATTATAAACCAATAGCAATAACATATAATGAAAGCATGGATGTAACATGTTATGATTCTCAGAAAACAGTTCCATATACAGTGCATGGTTTTACTCAAAATTATACACACTACAGTGCAAGTCAGCCCGATATAGTTATACCTAATAAACACTTGTATGGAGTAAATAATAATAAGAACGCTAGTAATGTTCAAAATAAAGACATAAGTGAAGAAAACCCTACTACAGTTGTAAATATAAACGACTTTGAAAATGAGTCTCAATTTGTTAGTATAGGAAACAGTTTGAATAGTAAAACTGATATAAATGTAAAGAATAGAAAAGAATTCGAATACACTCAAACTATGAACATGTTTTCTCAACGAAACGATGTCAATTTTGATGAAATTCGAAATATTAATGCTCATTTAGACAGTGTAAGTCATGAAACAATGGGCGATTTAAATAATATCATAAATAGAGACACAGAAAGTGACACTCAAAATTTAACTAAGTACCCACAGAATGTAGATAAATATTTAAATGAAATACAAGTTATTGAAGAGAATCATACTAGAAACAGATTACCTGCTGAAAATGACATGAATAAAACGGGCCATCAGACCGAAATGTTAGATATGGAAACTGCAGACGAATCTTTTAGGTATACTCAACAAAATATAGACTATGTATACGTATCCCAAAATCAAGAATTCAGTCATAGTAAAAATGTATCTGAAAAAGCCACAGTTATACAAAAAGTTAATGATCACAATCAATTTACAAATACTGAATCCAACACAGAAAAAAATTCACAAAATTCTGAAAAAGATTATCGACTTGCTACACTGCCCGCTGATTCTTCTGATCATACAAACAGAAGAGAAGAACGCAGAATTACAGAAGAGGAATACGAATCAGAAGAGATAATATCGTATAAAGTTTTAGAAGAATTTAATAAGGTCAAGTCTTTCTTAAATAGACAGAATAGAAGAATGTCTTGTGATGGATATTCCACTGATTCTGGGTACCGGAGCGATTCACAAAGAAGTTGTAATAGGAGCGGTAAATATAATATTACTAGCTTATGCCGCGAACCGGAAGACGTTGCGTTGCACGGCCTCCCACTAGGTGGAGCGATGACCTGGTGAAGGTGGAGGGGATCCACTGGATGCGTATCGCACGGGACCGGGACATGTGGCGACACGTAGGGGAGGCCTATGTCCAGCAGTGGACGTCTGATCCGCTGGATGCGTGTCGCACGGGACCGGGACATGTGGTGACACGTAGGGGAGGCCTATGTCCAGCAGTGGACCTCTTTCGGCTGAAGTGATGATGATGAGCTTATGCCCGGATCGCCCGCGTGGAGTTCGGGAACAGTGCCACGGGATCGTACTACCGGGATAAAAATTATCCTGTGTTCATCCAGGTTTTTTTTTTCTTTTTTTCTCGTGTTCCTCTGACATTGGTCATCAGAGATCTTATCTATGCTAAGCTTTACGTTCATACCAGTTCTCGCTTTTATTCCTCTCGTACTTTAATTCCGCATACTTTATCTTTCTTTCATCCATTCGACTTTCTCTCTTAAGGGTAGGACGCCCTTCTACATGTCCATAATGTGCTCTATGCCCCTTTTCTCTTTTATTTTGTGTATAACACATAGACACTGTTGTTCTTTATTTATCTTTACAATTGTCCTTAGTCTATCTTAATTTATTCTTATTATATTACATTTTATAAATATTTGTGTTCATCCAGTTTAGGGTTCTATCTGTATGCCAAATAATGCCTCGTTGGTGTACTGCTGAGCTTGAGGTCGTGGGTTCGATTCCCGGGTCGGGCAATGTGCTATTGGGTTTTCTCCTCAGGCATTTCTCAGTAGCAGCCACGGAGTCTAGATTTGTGCCCCGTTGATGGCAATAGGCTCACCCCCTAATTAAAGCTGGGACTTGCAAAAATAGGTGTACTATTTATTAGGTAAATTTCTGCCTAACCCTTCGGGAATTACAGTTAAATATTTTGTTCCAGCTCTACAATTATCAGGGAATTGGCTGAACCAATCAGGATGCTGTTTATTCAACTACATCATGCAATGCCCTCTAGTGGCAGGAACTAGAGATATTACCAATGAAATTGCACAGGTAAGCAAGATCATCGTCAACAGTAATGAGGGATTCTCTTTTTAAACTCTTACCAAGTTCAGCGCGATCTATCCAGCAACCGCTGGATAGATGGCGCTGAACTTGGGAAGTTACTGCAAGGAACGGCACGTCACATCATTTCATTTGGATGTAATGGTTACATTCGGAAGAATATGCAAACGAAAGTGTCAGTCAACGAGCGTTTGTGATGTGACGCAATGTTTTTTTTCCCAAGCGTTTTGGCTTTGGCACCTAGTAACGTAGCCAGTCCAACGCCATCTACAGAGTTCTTGGAAACCATGTTTTTTTAAATACTTATAAAGAAAACCTCTCATTAATATAAATCATCTTTCTGCCTAGTCTCTTGTTAGGGTTCCGTACCCAAAGGTTAACCAACGGGACAACATTAATTTCATTCATCATTCATCACTTTTAATTTTTTTTTAACTTTTGAAAAGTAAAAAAAAAAAAAACATTTTAAATGTTACAGTCAAAGTCAAAATTATTTATTTGCAGTATAGCTACTTTACGCCGTACTATTTAATCCATCCATCAGCACAACGTTTTGAGTGCGCTACAATGAGCCGTACAGTAAAAATAGACGTTACACCCCAAAAAAAAAGTTACCAGCAATTATTTTATGTTTTAGGTGTTAAGCCAATTAATAGACAGATTGCATGAAGAGGAGAAATATCCATCGTTTTTGGAAGACTTACTGGAAACCATAGATTTATTATTACGACAAGTCTATCAAGGGGGAAGCAGTGAAGATAGTGAGGTAAGTTTTTTACCGACTTCTAAAAAAGGAGGTCTTGATGGCCATGTGGTTAAAAGCCTCGCCTCAGTCGGTTGGTTGTGAGTTCGAATGTTAGCTAGTTCAAAAAGTTTGGGTAATACGGAACCCTTAACGCACGAACTGTTTTTGACGAATTCTTTGTTTTCTGTTACAGTTCCTGAAAAAAGACGAAAATGTCCAGCGAATCTTACTTCTGAACAAATCAATACATATCCAAAAACATACAATAGAGAAAATGACAAATATTCTAGAAGTATTCCATTCAAAAGTTACTGAAACCGATTCTACTTATGAACTATCAAATATAGATGAAATAGAAAATATATCATACATTTTTCATTTACTAGAAATTTTACTAAAGAAATATTTGAAAAATCGCGAAATATTCAGCCAAAGTAGTACTCAAAATTCGCAAGAAGACGAAAAGGTTTTCAAAAGGAGTTCTATAACAGATATTTGGAGAAAAAAATGGAATCCGAGCCAAACAGTTTTTGAGGGTAGTCGTGAAAAAAAATGTGTATTGAAGAATTGTAGCGAAATTTTGAATAGAATTGTTGTAGATTGCGTCAGCAGTTATAGTTTAGTGGCTTATTCGGCATTAAAATGTTTTAATTCTATGCAAACTTAATAAAATCTGTATGCCGTGTTGTAATTTTTTCATTTTGTATACAAAAGTAGTTTAAAAAAAATTAAGATACAATTCTGAAATGGACAGCACCCGCAAACTAGCGGCATTGGCGTTAGATTAGGTAGGTGCCGACAAAGTTACCCGTATAAGGGTTACAATCGGGTTATTTTTTAGGGTAAGACGAAAATCCCTAGAGGTTAACCCATATTAGAGGGTTAATCGGCCTATAATAACTGGTTCACGCAGCCTGCACTCGGTGCTTCGTTCTGGTTAAGGTTTCTTTGTAAATATAAATGTACCTATGTATGGTTAGGAGATAATTTTAGTTTGAAAGTCCTTTCTAAAGGGATCATGTAGGTTCTGTAAAAAGATAAATAGTGTTGTAAAAATGCATAAAAATAAAATAAATGTCTATTTAAAATGCAAATTTTGTGTTTTTTTCATCCCTTGTGTAAAAACATTTTAGCTATGCAGAATTGCAGACAGCATATGTTTTTCCAACAGGAATTTCTCAGTAGCAGCCATATGGTCTGGATTTTTTTATTACAATATGGACCTGCTCTTGACCTCGTTCACGCCTGATTTGTGCTCGGTTGATGACAATAGGCTCGCCCCATAAAACATACAATTTATAACATAACAACAAGCCGCTAGCCGTGTGGTATCCGGCAGAGTAGAATAGAACCAACCCATTACACTTACGGGTGTCGTATAAGGCGACTAATGTCTGAGGCAGAACACCTTGCGCCTCCGTAGACCAAAGAATGGGCAGCAGCGTTTTCTGTTAGTCTTTCATCACTGCGATCTCCAATCCGCTTGCCAAGCGTGGAGATTACGGCAAATTCCTCCCATCATGGGAGAGGCTTATGTCCAGCAGTGGGGGTTATGGGCTGTTGTAGTGTAGTTGTCCCAACAACTTGATCTAATCGTCACAACACCGTCTCTGGACCACAGCAATGTCCTCCATCAAGTGTCCAGTGAGTGCCGTGTTTTGCACAGCTCTCCGGGTGCATTTATGCAACATGGCCATAAAAATAAAAAAAAGCAAACATACCTACTAAGTACGCTTTATTTTACAAAATAACTTAAGCTACATTCTTCTCTGGCAATCCAAGGACTTTTCTAACCACTTCTCCGTATTTCTCCACAGTCGCATCACTTTCTCCTTCATTCATCAAACTAGATACAGCAGTTTTGTATTCTTCTGCATGCCCTATTCCTGAGATATCAAAGTTTTTATACTGATCGTCAGTCAACTCTGTACTTTCATTTTTGGTACGTAAATGCCAATTTACCAAACTCTTTTTAGATGCATTATTATCCCAGTCATAATACTCCATATCGTCTTCCGTTTTATCCTTCTCCCATTCCTCCACGTTCCACGCTTCATGATAACACGCAGTTAACAAATAGTTAACATAATCCAGATTCTGTGCTCTAGCCGGACACCGATCAGCAGTTATTGTGACCAAGTCTGTCTTACTATCATACCGATCTCCGACTAACCGTATAAACTTGTCTTTAGAATGTTTGTCCAAGTTTAGAGTAGATAGTTTAACACGGAGAGTAACGATTCTTGCTAAAGGATTACGGATAGTTGGACTAGCATGGCAGTAATCTGAGGTAATGACTTCTAGAGGATAATGCTTTTCAATCGCTTCTTCAGAGTTTAAAAGTGTCGGCCATTCTGTACAGAATTGTTTGATAGCTTCACATTGGCTTTTGATTACCGGTGGAGTTAGGTGGAGGAAGTTCGGTATCTTCATAAGTTCTGCGTTAGCTTTCTTGCCGGGTGGTGCTTGTCCTTTAGGCACATAACCTTGGCGAAGGGGGAGTGGGACGGACGATGGGTGGAAGGTCTTTGGACCTGGCCAAACGTTGCCCCAATTCTGAAATAGAAGGAATTGTCTTGGGTTATTGACTTTTATTGTGATCAAAAATAATCAAAGTGACCTGTGCGGTCTGCCACTGATGATGCAGTGGAAACGGCGAAGTTAAAACTTCGCCGTTTGCACTGCATCATCAGTGGCACTTAAAATTGAACAGAGGAGCCACTGACACACAAATAATTTACTAGAGCAATGTACAAATTAATACATCTTATACATCATACAGCCGATCCTTACAGTATCTACACCTAAACGAAAAATAAAGTTTAAAAGTAAATTAATTGTGTTGATTTTGGTGTAAGTTAGTATTAGGTGGCAGGCAGTCAGCTGATCATTTTGTACTGACTTAAATTAACCTTTAAAACACTTATAACTGATGATATACCTGGTCTGTGGCCATCCTATCAGCCCTATCAGGCTGTATATCACTCCTACGAACCACTCTCTTCTGAAATCTGTCCCTTTTCTTCAAAATATCAAGCACTCTAAATTCTTCTTCTTCCTGATCCTTTTTATGAGCACTGTCGGCGGTTGTCGAGTTTAAGCGCCATAATTTAATATTGTAAGCTGTTGCCAAGCTGTTAGGCTTGTAGTTTCTAATAAATAAACTCATTTTAATTACTTTCAAGTAATAATATCCTTTCGGAAGTTAAAATTCCATTTTGAGGTTATGAATGTTTCACACAGATAATATAAAATAAAACAAGGTGATATTTACGTTTCATTGCACGCATTTCACGACACGATTGTGTCGATGACTTCATCCAACATCCGTCGGTTGAGGCCATTGGCTCAATTGGCTGACGGTGAGGCAAGTTTGCAGTGACATCCATAAGTGACTTATAGTTTTATTTTAGGTGTTCATAGTCTTGTATAAGACCTGCTGCTCTTTTAACTTGGCCCGTTCCACACAACTCGAAAATAAAAGCCAACACTGACTACCAATATTTATTGATTGTAGCATGTACAGTCTGCGGACCTGCGGTCACGGTTTTAGTAATGTATTTTTTACAGGTTTTTTTGTACTTTGGTAATGAACTAACGAAACGAAACGTTTTCTGTACAGAGAGTTTGTCACAGACTACCCGACTTGCATCCATAACCTAAACTGTCAAACAATGAAAAACGCTAAATATATCAACAATGGCACTAGTGTCTACGTGCAAACCCATGTGTCAAAAAGAGAAATCCGATTCGTACATAAAAACTCCTACTGACATCTTTACTTGGTCCGTTCACTTCATGTTTAGGAAACAGTACGCGTTTTTATCTTGGTCGTGTATGTGTATTGTCTCCAAACGAATTCCAAGTTCCAACATTTCCAACAGCCCTCAGTTTTTTTCGTGTTTATTTACATGTCGGATGTTTAAAGTGTAGAAATGGCGGATACATCCAGAAAAAGGTCGAGAAAATCGAAGTTAGTGCCTCGTGAGTGTGCTGTGTACGAAGATGATCTTGAATTGCAGGTAGGAAATAATTACCACCATTTTGACGAAAGTTAGCACGCTATAACTTGGATGACCAGTTTTGCCGTTATTGTTATATGTTTTTTTTCTAAGAAACACCGTAAATAAAGCGCGAATGATGCTAAGTCAATATATGGTGTTTTTTAAATTATTTACCACATTAATTTGTAATAATAATGTGGGGGTAGGTGAAAGTCATGCGCGAAAATCCTACCTACGTAAAATGTCGTTTTCACTGACGTAATTTTCACCGATATTATTAATGGGACTGAATTACACAATTCTATGATGCTATTTGAAGAAATTCTATAGAATTATAGAGGCTTTGACTGTGAAAGGTCAATGCATAACCAAAACTATGTTTTTTATGTATTGAATGTAAAAGGCCAAACAAAATAAATAAATAGAGCTATTTATGTAGATACTTGTAAAATTATTGATTGCTTTGTTAATAAGCATGACTGAAAGTTGAAGAAGACTTGAAACTTCAAAAGGACCTATTCAAGAGAAACAATTAACTACAATAAAATTGCATTTTAACACTATGAATGTAGGATTCTAAGAGGACAGATTGGTGGCAGACCAGAGTTTAAAGTATGGTTTAAACTTCAACATTGACAGATCACACAATGTTTTTATTTACCGAAGAAGTCTAAGTAACAAACTAAACTATCCAAATACACTCATAACAAAATGTCAAGCCTTTAGTCCCTGAACGGTTAGGCAGAGGTGTATTCAGAAGAACACCCACATTTCGCCAAACATTAATTTATTGTAAGTCAATGGATTTAGGGGTTGGGTTGGGTTCTACATAAAAAGGGATAGCCTATTGGCATTAACCAGGCACAAATCCCGACTCTGTCTCTGTGTCTAACTGGGAAACTCCTCCTGGAAGTTTTACATGTAACATACACTTTGCCTTTTAAATAACACTTTGCCTGACTTGGTAATTGAACCAAGGACCTCATGCTCAACACTAGTGTTTGTGAGCACTGTACCAAAGACCCATCACCTTTTTATTTAATTTGAAGCTTCTAGGTAACTTTATAGTTTTTTTTTATTTTTAACTAGCGGACGTCACGCGGTTTTATCCGCGTAGTTCCCGTTCCCGTGGGAGTACAGGGACTAAATATAGCTTATGTTACTCGCTGATAATGTATCTATCCATTGCTGAAAGAATTTTGCAAATCGGTCCAGAAGTTTTTAAGTTTATTCGTAACATACAAAAATACAAATCTTTCCTCTTTATAATATTAGTATAGAATTATAGATTAACCAGACTTTAGTGGCCTGGTGGTTGCAGGCATTACTGCTGACTATGAAGTCCTAATCCTAAGTTCAATTCTTGGTTAGGAAAAATATTATTAGGGTTTCAAAATCAAAATCAAAGCATATAATTCAAGTAGGTCAGTAACAGGCACTTTTGAATTGTCGAAACAAAGATGAAAATTAAATGTAGCTACAGTCCCAGTCACAAGACATATGTGAAAGTACTGTAGTTGCCCATTCCCTAGCGTAGATCTAAGGTAGGGGTTTAATCTAGGTAGGGGTCAGCTTCCAGACTTACTGGACTCAGCTGAATACCAGTACTTTACATGGAGCGCCTGCCATCTGACCTCCACAACCCAGTTCCTACTGGGTTATATCCTACCCCTTACTAATGATATGAATGCCACCAGATACAATCCTTTCACCTCATCTAAATTCATGAATGTTTTCAGTACTTATGACAGTTTAAAACTGATTAAAAACTAACAATTACAAAAATGAACTTATAAAGAGTCACATATTTGTTATTAGTTGTTATAATAAAATATTATATTAGGTGTAAAAGACCCTACATAAAGCCGAAAGGTTGTTCCTGTCATTGCAATAATTATTTTGTTCTAAACCATTTCATCTAGTTACAGAGATATTATATTGGTGTTCAAAGTTCCAACATTTTCACAATTTTTTATTTGTTACCCAGCAATCATTTTTGCTGTTACTGAGTTACTTATTTTGATGTACAGAATGCTTGGTTGACAGCTTCATGAAGGGTCGGTTTACACCCTGTATAGCACATGTATAGTCATACTAAAACGAGATTTGATAGCAAATTTATAATTTAGAAGCTTGACTAGCATTTCAAATCTGTGTTACAACTCATCACAATCATAAGTATATAGGTATGAATTTCCTTTAAAATATCAGCAATTGACGACCCAAATGGCGCAGCAGTACTGAGGCTGCCTCACGTTCTTAGGGTCTTGGGTTCGAATCCCAGTAGGAGCAGATGTTTGAGTGATGAGCATGGAACATTTGTTTCCGAGTCATGGATGTTTATATGATAATAATAAAATAAGTATGTATTTACAAACAAAAAGTGTCTATGTAGTATGTCAACTATCTGGTGTCCACGACACAAGCCTCGTTGCTTAGTGTGGCACTAGATAGGGCTGTGTGTCCAGTGATATTTATTTATTTATTATTTAATTTGTTTTCTCAGCAATGTAAAAATAACATCATTGTTGTGGAACTATCAGAACGATCGGCATTGTCATTCAATAATATGCAATTGCAGATTTACTTATTTCAGCATTTTTTTGTGAAAATCTTTTTCATGTAAAATAAAGTATTTTGATTATCAAAGAATTAAAGTAAATTTAACTTGAAAATTTCAGCTACCAGTGGCGAAAATACCTAAAAAGCCTATCAAACAGAAAACAACTAAAAAGGCATTAAAACAACCAGAACCTACCATTACAACACCAGAAGAAACAACTATTTCACCAGAAGTTGACACAAGCGTTCTAAGAAAAATCAACGCATCGTCAGCTAAAGAAGATACCGAACCAAAATTAAAAGTATCACCAAGAAAATTCGAGATTAACATTGAGGTGGAATCATGTGATGACGACGATGATGAATTTGCTAGCATTAGAGTCGAAAATGAATTGACACCAGCTGAAGATTTACCCAGTACAAAGACAAATGCAACACCTATAGCGCTCACTCGAGAACACATACTTGAAGAAGCGGACAACATACTAGAAACTTCAACAGCGGTCGCTGATAAAATCTTAAACATCTACCTAAGGAATACTATAGGCTCCGAACAGAAAAAAAAGCTGAAGATAGACGTGTTTGAAAATCGAATTCAGGCAGTCTTAGACGAGTGGAAGCGATGGCAGAACCGCAGTTTCCACCGAGAAGATCCTCTTTTTTACAAATGTTATATCTGTACTAGATCATGGTGGCTCCTGACTGATTTCCGCAACCATCTGTCTTCAGCACACCCAAATGATAAGAAGATCAAGATTGTGTTGGAAAAGTATGAAATGCATGAGGCCAATTTAATAGCGTACCATGACAGGCTCGTTGTGATAAAAGACATATACACTGAAGGTCTTTGCCACCGTTGCGGCAAAGACTATGCTGCTCATGAATTAGGAGGGAGATACGAGCATAAGTTTTACAAAAACGAAGGTTGCACTAAACAGTTTTTTACCTGCATGGGTCTCAGAGATCATATACAGTCTTGTCCTGTATGTAAAGTGGAAGATAAGCCGCACAAATGTGACATTTGTAAGTCAAGATTTGACTCAGAAGATGAAGTGACAAATCATTTAGTGATGTCTCACTCGGTTCGGTCTGATATACCGATCATGACCCATAATAACGAGTGCAAGAAGTGTTCGGAGAAATATATTTGTCTATACTTGCACAAATGTTGGCAACACGATGTGGGGCCACTTTGTGAATGTCCTCACTGCTTCAGGACGTTCTCGAACAACATGTGCTTAGAACTCCATAAGGAACATTCGAATAAACCTTATGAATGTGAAGTTTGCGATGTAGTAATGAGATATAGCTGCAAGAAGTACGAGCATATGTTGACTCACACTGACAAGTATTTGGCAGTTAGAAAATGTGAAAAATGTAAGGGCTTAAATGTTTTTCTAAACAACGATGATGCTGCAGCCCATTCAGAATTGGAACATACAAAGGATACGCAACAACAAATCTATTTTCCAAAAGTGAGTATTAATTTTTAAGGTTCCATACAAAAAAATTAAAAAAAACGGAAGCCTTATATGATCACTCGTGCATCTGTCTGTCCGTCCGTCTGTCACAGCCAATTTGTTCCGAATTTACTGGACCAAATCAGGTGAAATTTGGTAGGATGGTGTAATAGGCTAAATCGAATTAGTCCGTCAGTTAGATTATCAAAAAATATTTGACCCGTGTTTTTTCTTTTGTTACGTAAACCAAAATTGACGAAGATACGACGCTTTTAAAATTCTCAATACGTCACGCCTAGTTATAATTTTTAGCTAGTTCTGACGTCACGAGCCCCCACTCCCGAGTTTTGATGCGTTTTATCTTTTGTCAATATTCATTGATTTACAAAAACAAAAAATACGTGTCCATTAATTTCCAACACTCTAACTGACGGAATAAATAGATTTGCAATTTTTTGATACTGTCGTCATGCCTATCCTATGACACAAACACATGTGCAAATTTTCCCCTCTCCACATGAGTTCAACTCTAACCGGCCCCATCTAGTTTTAAAACATAACATAATATGACATTTAAAAGTTTTTTGTAAAACCGATTTACAGAAATAAATAAAGGGTGTAAAAAACCTCTTAACGAAGCCGAAAGGCACTTGTTCTCCCCGTCATTGCGATTTTGTTTTTTTTTGTTATGCACCATACCTGGATACCTTCTAGTTACGGAGATATTGGGGGTCAAAGTTCCAACTTTTTGTCAAGTTTTTATTACTTAAATACAAGTTTTTATTGTAAGATTTTTACTTGAAACACCTCCACGACCCCCGTACTATTCAATCCATCCATCAGCACAATGTTTTGAGTACGGAACATTCTAGTTCTACCACAAAACATGATTTTTTACCCCAAAAAAAAAGTAGTTTCCCAGCAATAATTTTTGCGTAAAGTTACTTAGTTTGATGTACAGAATGCTTGGTTGACGGCTTCGTGATGAGGTTGTTTACACCCTGTATGATTTATGATTTGAGATGTTATGATATTTTTTCAGCTTGTAGTACCATCGTCCTGCGTGTACAAGAGCTTAGCGGAATCGGAAATGGCAGAGCAAGAAGCGTTAGCCGAAGAACAAGAATCGATACAGCAAGAAAAAGAATTGGCACTAGCAGATGAACAGAGATTGCATGACTTGCGAGAATCAACAACTGACTTTACAATGGATGATGTTGTTGTCAAAGGTATGTTTTAATTACTTGCTTAATTTTAAAATTAAGCTTTTTTTTTACATTTTGTTCGCGCAAAAGTCCAAAAGCAAAAAACCACGATCTATGCTAGCCTAGTAATTTTTGTAAGGAACTTTGTTATCGAAACGACGATTTTAAAAAATAGGAGTGAAGATCAATTTTGGCCTACCAACCGTAAAAATGAATTGTATAGTTGTTCATTTGATGATACTTTAGCATTGCTGACGAATCGGTATTATAAAAACAAAAATTGTTGAAACAGTTGTGAATCGTGATCTTTTGTTTTTTGATGACGAGTCGGGCATAACTCTGGGCAAAGGCTTCCTGCCTTCCTTCAATGTGCGCTTTTCTGGTGCCTCCTCGAACCAGCCCTCGCGATACGCGTCGAGATCGTCTCGCCACCTTTTTCTAATTAGTTGCCCATCGTCATCAGGAGCAAGATCAAGTCTGCCGGCGGTCAGTAGGGCTATTACATATCTCTGTTGACAGCTCGAAATGATAGTAACTGGGCTGGTCCATCAATTAATTGTCAAAAGGTTAGTTTCGTATTATGTATGACCCTGTTAGTCACCGTAAAGTGATATCCACTCAGTGTGATACGTAATACCAATATTATGACATTCACGGTTGTCATCAAAGTTCGGTGTACAACCGAAGCTTTATAGTCACTGGATATCAGAAAGATATGTAATAGCCCTGCTGGGCTCCAGATAGAGGACTGTCTTCTAAATCAGTGTTCCGCAAAGCGTGTGTCGCGGCACACTGGTGTACCGTGGTCCTTCTTTGTTGTGCCTTGGAAAAATAGGGTTATCTCCTAAAACTAAATAGATATACGGAAGAAAAATACTTATACAGCCGCAAAACTTTAATAATAAATACTGATTAATATTATGTAAAAATAGATTTTTCATTTATGGTGTACCTCCAAAATTTTCTGATTTCCTAGATGTACAATCCGTGCCACCAAAGATGAGACCTGTCACACCACTTGAAACGAGTGAAACTTTGTGAAATCTTGATTATGCCTCGAGGTAAAACATTAAGAAGACAAAGTAGGAGGATGGTTTACGACGTGTAGGACCTTTAAGTCAAAAGAAGTATTTCGTTACACAAATAAGTTGTATACAAGTGGTGTGACAGGTCTCATCTTTGGTGGCACGCACTGTACCTTGAACACAAAAAGTTTGCGGAAAACTGTTCTAAATCAAGCCCTTGGCTCAGTCGCGCAATAAAGCCATCTGCAATCTCCGAAACGGCTGGAGCGATTTTGAAGGGACTTTTACTGCCAGATAGCTGATGCCATAAGGAGCATAACTGAGGCTAGTTTTACTTAAGCGCTAGGATAGGCTTTTCAAATAGGAAAGTCATATTTTTAAATAATTTCACGAAGACGAAGGTTGCGGGCAACAGGTTTGTGTCCTAAAAAAATCTAATTAGTCCGTCAGTTAGATTATCAAAAAATATTTAACACGTATTTTTTCTTTTGTTACGTAGACCAAAATTGACGAAGATACGACGCTTTTAAAATTCTTTTTTCTCTTTTTATTACTTTTTAGTGCGTTGTGACGTCACGAGCCCCCACTCCCGAGTTTTGATACGTTTTATCTTTGTCAATATTCATTGATTTACAAAAACAAAAAATACGTGTCCATTATTTTCCAATACTCTAACTGACGGACTAAATAGATTTGCAATTTATTGATGGTGGAAACTAGCCTAATTATCTACCTTCGTGCAACCATCGACCCGTCCCTCTACGAGCTATGGACGGTACTATTATCATCATCATCCACAGCCTGAATTCACCCACTGGTAGGTTTTTCCCCCGATGGCAGCTATGTCGTCTGTCCATCTCACCGTCGGACGACCCACATTTCCTTTGCCAGTTCTTGGATGGCATTCGGAGACGGCCTTGGTCCACCTGTCATCATTGCGCCTTGCTAGGTGTCCTGCCCAACTCCATTTGAGTTCTGAAAGCTATTCCAATATCGAAAACCTTTGTACGTCTTCGTTAGAGTAAGTAACAAGAAATCAATAATCTATACTAATATTATAAAGAGGAAAGATTTGTATTTTTGTATGTAACGAATAAACTTAAAAACTACTGGACCGATTTGAAAAATTCTTTCAGCAATGGATGGATAGCTACATTATCAGCGAGTAACGTAGGGTATATTTTATCCCCGTACTCCCACGGGAATGGGAACTACGCGGGTGAAACCGCGTGACGTCCGCTAGTCATCGATAAAAGTGATTAATTTCTTACTTTTACCTCGACTTTCGGTACTTAATTATTAATAATATAATGACCGGTAATTATTAATAATTTTCAATGAATCACTTTTAACGTGACATAATCACATCTTTAGATAATTATGTACTACTCCGGCTTACTTCTTACAAAAATTGACCCTTCGCTACGCTTCGCGAAAAGGTACTGCTTATTTCATATGAAATTTCTTCCAACAGACTTGCGAAAGGAAACGGGTAAGTAACATGATATAATTACAAAATCTCTAATATTACAAGATATAACAACTGAATCTTTAATTATATTTGATATGATTATCAGTTAATATAATAATAACATTGATATAATTTTAAAATAACTGTTTTTTATACATAAGCATAACATACATTGAATATAAACTCGTTTGATATACCACTCAAAAGACATAAAACCTTTTAGGCTAATATGATAGCTGAATGAATAACCTAACCCAAATGTTTCACCAACAACAGGGACCTGGCGCTCCGCCCCGCTCCCGCCTTAGCCTTCTAAAATAGCCTCTGAATCCAGGTGTAAAAAAAAAGGTGTTCACCATAATGATAGTACCTATCAATATACCAATAACGTTATACGAAATAAGTTTTAGAGTATATAAATCTATATCATTCTATAAGTACTAATATTATAAAGAGGAAAGATTTGTATTTTTGTATGTAACGAATAAACTTAAAAACTACTGGGCCGATTTGAAAAATTCTTTCAGCAATGGATAGCTAAATTATCAGCGAGTAACCTAAGCTATATTTTATCCCCATACTCCCACGGGAACGGGAACTACGCGGGTGAAACCGCGTGATGTCCGCTAGTGTTATATGTAAAGAAATAATATCAACAGTTGGTATATCTTACGTTTATTATATCTTGTGAACGTTGTGATGTCCGCTAGTGTTATTGAAATGAAAATATACCAAAATACTTTATATGATATGAGAAGCACCCAGAGGAAAGTATCTAGACAAGTACCAATATACTATACAGGATGTAAACGGACCCTTCACGAAGCCGTCAACCAAGCATTCTGTACATCAAACTAAATAACTCTACGCTAAAATGATTGCTGGGAAATTACTTTTTTTTTTGGGGTAAAAAATCATGTTTTGTGGTAGAACTCAATGCACTCAAAATATTGTGCTGACGGATGGATTGAAGTTGGTCAAAAATTAAAGATTCAAGTTTTTCCGATGTGCGGGGGAAATTATCAATTAATAGTAATGATAATAATAATAAATGATGTCCCGTTATCATCATACTAATTATCGTTCACTAAAAATCTACAACACTGACAAGGGGGTGGGAGGGGTCCTAAATTCCGTGACGTCACATTTCAAAATCTTTATAAGTCTGAATCTTTAATAAAATTAATTAATCGTTTTAGTTTAGTTAAATTTTTTAAATGTTTCATTTGATGTTAAGCATATCAAAAAATAATATTAAAACTACTTTCGGAACTGCTTTTTAAATTCAATAATTTGTAGATTCAAAATATGTGACGTCACACTAGGGCGGGGGGGTCTCACAAATGTGACCAGCAGTGACAAGGACGGGAGGGGGGGTAAAAAAACATGAAATTCGTGTGACATAATTTATGGATGGTCCCTTACGCCTGTTATCCTGGAAGCGTTAGCCAGAGGCGTACCTAAAGTATACTCGCATTTCGCCAGTTATGTAATAGGGGGCGAGCCATCATCCGGTCACATTCCGTACTCCTTGGCTACTGCTGAGAAATTCCTAATGGACAATCCAAATGTGTTATTTGGATTTTCACACCTATATAATAACAAATAACACTTCACACTTCGGGAATCGAACATAGGGCAAATTTTTGTTGCTAAAAACACAAAACAACACATTTTATTTAACATTTCAGAAGAACCAGAAGACTACGAAGACAGCCCAAGACTTATAATCAAAGAAGAACCTATAGATGAAGCAGAAAGCCAAATACAAGAAGAAGAAAATGAAACAGACAACTTTGAACACCAAATAACCGTGAAAGAAGAGTTTATTGCAGAAGAACAAGAAGCAGATATAGAAGAGGAAGAATTTGATGGAGACATAATCAAACTCAACTTTAACATCGAAGACTTATTAGTGAAGCAAGAATCTATTATAGAGGACAGCGAAGAATGTTCCCAAGAACAAACAGAAACCCGAACAGGAGACGATGAGAGTTCACAAGACTTTCCTCAACCAATAAAAGAAGAAAAAGAATCAATGTTAGAACCAGAAGTAATCATAGGAAGAGGAAAAAAGAAAGACAACAAATACCGTTGCTCAAAATGTGGTTATACTGCGAACCATAAACAGTATAGAGCTCATCTGGAGTTTGACTGTCCGAAGAACCCGATCAAGCATAGAGACTATTTCTGTTCGAAGTGTAATTTTACATTTAGTTCGATGAAGAAGTATTTATGCCACTTCGAATCGCACGGGTACCAACATAAGGCTTGCCCGGAATGTCTGAATCAATTCGACAACTATTCGGCTTTAGCTTCACATGTACAATCACATATAAAACAGAATTTCGTGCGCGTGAAGATGATTACGCATGCAGGTATTGTTACTTTTTATTTTTATTGATTTAGTTTTGGGGTTCCGTACGTCAAAAAGACAAAACTTAACCCTTATAGGATCACTTTGTTGTCCGTTCGTCCGTCCGTCTGTCAATCAATCAGTTTATTTGTGAAACATAGGTGTTTACATAAATAGGAGGTGCGCTATGTTTGTCATAACTAGGACATACAAATTCAAGACCCTTTATCTCACGAACGCGTAGAGGTATCGAGTTGAAATTAAAACCATATAAAAAAATCCATAATCCAACCATAGTAAAAAATCAATCTTCTAAGTTAACGCAAAAAAAGATACGGGCGTTTATGTCGCAAAAAACGTACATTTCAACTCTCAAGGGAATCAAAATTCATAGGGAACTTCCCGTTGACGTAGAACTATGAAATTTGGCACGTAATATCGTCTTATACTACAAATACAGGGAAAAACATGAAAACTATACATTTATAATTAAATAATGAAAAATATAGTCTGTATTCAAAGTATGCCATCTGTCTGTCAAGACCCTTTATCTAGGGAACGCGTGAAGTTATCGAGTTGAATTTAAAACCATATACTCAGGTTTCAAGTCCCTTGAAGCTGTGAAAAAATCAAACGTCTATGTTAACGTAAAAAAAATCGTATACACTCTCAAAAGAATCGAAAATTATAGGGTACTTCCCGTTGACCTAGAATCATGAAATTTGACGAGAAGCAATGTCTACAACACATATAAAGGAAAAAATCTGAAAACCGTAAATATGTAGTTTAATAACAAAATACCTACTAGACTATACGGAACCCTCGGTGCGCGAGACCAACTCGCACGTGGCCGGTTTTTTCTTCAATTCTCCTCTGTTAATCGTCACGCTATCATTTACTCCTATAATTATTGATATTGATAATAATCAGTAAACAACTAGTCGACCCATAGAATTTCTGATTATACAGGGTGTAAACAACCTCATCAGGAAGCCGTCAACCAAGCATTATGTACATCAAACTAAGTAACTTTACGCAAAAATTATTGCTGGGAAAATCCTTTTCTTTATTGGGGTAAAAAATCATGTTTTGCTGTAAAACTCAATGTAACGCACTCAAAACATTGTGCTGATGGATGGATTGAATAGGTCGTGGAGGTGTTTAAAGTAAAAAAATTCTATTGAAAACTTGTATTTTTTTTTAAAAGTCGTCACAAAGTTGGAACTTTGACCCCAAATATCGCCGTAACCAGAAGGTTCCCAGGTATGGTGTAGAACTAAAAAATTATATCAATAACGGGGAGAACAAGTGCCTTTCGGCTTCGTTAAGTGGTTTTTTACACCCTAATCACCTAACTACATTTTTTATTCAACTATATTTTTTAAACAATCTTTTTTTTAAAGGATATAAAGAAAGTAAGGTTTACCTATCAAAATTGAACGCGTATACAAAGTTCCGTGTCCATGCTATTAAATTGTTGAAGTGTTATCTCGTGTGGAGACGACGCTGGCTGCAGGATCAAGTTATATCTAACATAAAATTGTACTGTCACCAGAACCAAGGTTGTGCATAAAATTTCAGCTCAAACGGTTGAGGGGAACTTAGAACTTAGCTTAGAAATTCAGTTTCAAGATTAGACCAATACTTACTAACTAACAAGTTCATTATAAGCTTATAATAATAAATTTTCTATATTCATTCCAGGTAGAGCAATGACAAAACCAGACTTTCAATGCAAGAAATGTACTGAAAAGATATCTTTGACACAATTCTTTGAGCACTGGGAGACGCATATCAACGCACAACCTACCCACCCTATAAAGGTGACGTCTAGGCCTCCGCAAAAACGTGGAGAATTACATGAAACTATTATAAAGGAGTGTATTGGTAAGTGTTAGTTTTGCATCCATTTTCAACAGACTTTCATAAAGTGTATGTTGTATATATTTTTTTGTGTTTGTTACCTCAGAACTTTCGATTGGGTGAACCGATTTTGATGATTCTTTTTTTATTTGTAAGCTGGTGCTTCCCTTGTGGTCCTGGTCCTTGGTGAACATCTGATGCTGATCTTCGGAGATATACAATTAAACTCTTCTTCAAAAATAGACGGCATATCTGCCGTGATTGCTGCAATCGCTTGGATGTTTATTGTTATACAACATCATGACGTAACATCACACCTGTATGCTCTGAGGGGGTACGCAGATATTGTGTACAATGCCTGTGTGCGAGGCCTGCCGGGGCTGCGGGACTATTCGAAAGAGATACCGTGGCCCCGGAGCACAAAGGGCTAAGAAGGAACATGGATGGGTTTAAAGTTCCATTTATTGGGGATCTGCCTATTACCATGACATGTATTGTTAACAATGTAAAATAAATTCATGTTTTTTTACAATGACGAAATCTCTTAACCTTTTACGGGACCAGGTTGACCGCTTTAGGAATAATTTGGCCAAATGGGGTATCATCGACCTGTCCCAAATACAACGCCAGTGTGGAGCCCTTCTACAGGATATGCCCCACCTCCTTTCTTGCCGACCTTCCAGGCTTTAAGGCGACTACAGGAGCTAAATTAGCAACTTAATTTGTGGTGGTTCAAACTTCGTTTGAACTACTGTTAGAATAAAGTTCTAATCAGCTTGCACTACAAAGTGGTTGTTACGTCAGTAACTGCGGGCCGAATACTGCGAAAGGAGTGGTTTTTTGCGATTTACATTAAAATCTATTGATTGGACTAAAAAAATAAAACACTATCATGCTAATATGTTACTTGTAGAATTATTCGCAAAAAAATTGGAATGATCGCATTTATTTTAGTATGGTTTTTACTCGTTAAAAGATTTTCTTAGAGATAAGTTTGTGATTTTTTTTTATCGAGTGAAATTAGTTGTATTATGTTTTCAAAACACTATCATACTAGCATATATCCTGAAGAATATCATATATTTTTCTGGTTTTGTTTATTACAGTTGAATCATATGCTTTTTTGCATTGTAAAACTCGCGTTTAGATCCTGTAGTCGCCTTAAACGAAGCCAACGATAGAGCTGTACAGGTGGCGATATACTGGCACATCTTTGGTGGAAACACAGCTTTAACGTTCAATGTATATCTTCCACAGCCCGTCTCCACAAATCTTTAACTTTCAATGTATATCTTCCACAGCCCGTCTCCACAAATCTTTAACTTTCAAAGTATATCTTCCACAGCCCGTCTCCACAAATCTTTAACGTTCAATGTATATCTTCCACAGCCCGTCTCCACAAATCTTTAACGTTCAATGTATATCTTCCACAGCCCGTCTCCACAAATCTTTAACGTTCAATGTATATCTTCCACAGCCCGTCTCCACAAATCTTTAACGTTCAATGTATATCTTCCACAGCCCGTCTCCACAAATCTTTAACGTTCAATGTATATCTTCCACAGCCCGTATCCACAAATCCCCAAAAGAATGCAACCATTGCCACCGTTGGTTCAAGCGCGTCAACGAATGCAAGAGACACATCATCGAACACCTCCTAGTGGATGCTTACAACCACAAACACATATACAGCGAGCTCAAATGCCAAATATGTGATACAGGCTTCGCTGTGCCCGAAAAATATAAACAACACATGCGAGATCATGCGTCTCTGCCCGTGTATAAATGTGAATTGTGTGATCGGACATTCAGTGATTCAAGTAACTTTACGAAACATAAAAAAGTGCATAATTTGAAAGTGATTATTTGTGATTTATGCGGCAAGAAATTCCAGTCTAAGGTGTCTTTGGAGAAGCATATTGAGGTACGTTGCTCACATTGTATTTTTGAAAGGGTGTTTGAATTTAATGATCGCTTTAACTTCGGCCATTTTAATTTTTTATGTTAAGTTGCGACGCACATAACCTGTATCAATCGATAGCTGGCATCATAATCTAGGAAACGCGACACTTTAGAACTTTATACCAGGTATCGAAAACGGTGCGATATAAAAATATATACTGGGTGGAATTTTTCAATGCCACCTCGAGGGAAAGTACTCTAAATACTGGAGATAGCAAATTTTACTCAAAGGAAACATTCCTTTATTTTTAAAAAGAAACAAATCTGCATTCACAGATTTTCGAAAATTCGCTTGCCACATTCGGGCATCGAACCCGGGATGGATCGACTAAAGTTCGAAAAATTAAATTCTGTACCTTTTTGACATCAATCGATAGGGTCAATCATATGGATCAAATCTCTCTAACGAACATGATAAATTAAATGAAAGGAAAACCATGAATAAAAGTGCTTTATCTTGTTGAATTTATAACTGTTCTTTAGATTTCATGATTTTTCCTTCATTTAATTTATCATGTTTGTTATAGAGATTACATCCATATGATTTCGTCTATCGATTGATGTCAAAAAAAGTATAGGATGTTTTTTTTTCGAACTTTAATCAGTTCGATTCCCGAGTGTGGCAAGCGAATTTTCGAGTTTCCTTTGAGTAAAATATGCTATCTCCGGTATTTAGAGTACTTTCCCTCCAGGTGGCATTGAAAAATTCCACCCTGTATAACATCAATTAGGTGTTGTCAGCACCTTAAGGTGGATGCTCCAGGGTAGCCCGCGAAATTCAAATTTTCTTACGTTTGTTAGACGTAGACACTGGCCTGCAAATTACAAAAAAAACGTAAAAAAAAAAATGAATTTCGCGGGTTACCCTGGAGCATCCACCTTAAGGGGGGAGCATTAAGGGGGGTGGGTGTCCCTGGTGCCGGTGGTGGTGTTGGTGTCGTATTACATATTATTATAGTATTCATTTGTAAGTCAACAATTAAAAAGAATTAAGAATCACCATTGAAAATTATTAACATAAAACAATATCTTGAAAATCGGACCCTGGTTATAATAATGAAATAGAATTACAATTTTTTTTTAATTCAAAGCCTTTGAAATTATACTCTCATTGTGAGTTCCGAGACAAATACGAAATATTGCATAATATAAATGTTGTAACTTCACTGGCCTCATTTTAAGAGGGTGACCTTAAAGTTGGCAATGTTCCAAAATCTGTCACACCTTTCGCTGTTTTGATTATTCAGTCAACATTACTGAATTTACACTTAAAGTACTTACGGGATGATATCCGTGATTTTTCTTTATTGCTATGAGCTAAATTCGCAAATAATTTGTTAATTTTCGTCCCACCCGCATACCTCTTCAGAATTCCCGCGATCATGATGCTTTCAACAGCGTCGAAATATCGGGAGCTCATAGCAATAAAGAAAAATCACGGATATCATCCCGTAAGTACTTTAAGTGTAGTGAAAAACCGTTAAAGACTACAACAGTGCATTACTGATTTTTTTACTGAACGAACGCACCTCTGATTTTTCGGATTCATTTGCGTATTGTATAATTATCACTTGCTTCGGTGAAGGAAAACATCGTGAGGAAACCAGCTTGTTTCAGAGATATCTCTCGACGGCATGTAAAGCCAAGTCAGAGGCCCATGGGCGGCGTAAAAACTCTTGACACCAGGTTAGGCACTAACCGCACGTTAAAGAAAGACTGAATGAAAATATGAAATATCACTCTGTGTTGTACTAAAATATGGACTACTTCGTCGGTTTACTACAAGAACTCATTAGCTACAAAAAAACATGTATAGTTAACATGGAACATCGACATGTGGAATATGAACTCGGTTATCATTGTGCCGATTGTCGTGACGGCCAATGGCCTTATAGCCAAGAGCTTCGATGACCATCTATCGAAGCTCTCTTTAGGCGGTTGGATCAAGGGCCTGGTTCAGAAGGCAGTACTCCTCGATACGGCTCGCATTGTGAGGAGGTTCCTGTCTCTGCAGCCCTAACCGCCGGTGGTTTGGACCCAGCTCCCGACACCGGCGGGCTACTATTTTTAAATGTTTTTTATAAGAAATATTTAAAAATGTAAATAATAGGATATTAAGATGAATAAAGGAGATAATAATACCAGCCTATTACTGTCCCACTGCTGGACAAAGGCCTCTTCTCATACAGAGAAGGCACGAGCATTGATCACCACGCTTGCTCAAAACGGGTTGGTGATTTCAGACTTATATTAATTAAAAGTCTAGGTTTCCTTACGATGTTTTCCTTCACCGATGTCTGTGATGTCCAAGATAAAGTTTTATATCATGAAAATATTTTCGACAAAATTGTAGATCGTGCGTCATTATCTTTCTATCTAAAAGGCAAAAGTGATTGACTGATGTATCAACGCACAGGCCAAACCCTTAGGGCTAGAATCTTAAAATTTCGCACACGTATTCCTCTTATGACGTAGGCATCCACTAAGGAAGGATTTTTCGAAATTCAACCCCCAAGGGGGTGAAATAGAGGATAAAAGTTTGTATGAAACTTTTTATTCCCTGGACATATTTCCATGAAATTTCGTATGAGTTGAGTGCGGCAAAAATAATGAGTTACGTATTTCAGCGTTTTCCAAAATTCAATCCCTAAGAGGGTAAATTTAATTTTTGGACACAGGTAATTTTGTCGATTCTGTTGTGCACAAACTAAACTTAATTTAGGCTATTGCTATCTTTTACTAAAAGGCAGTGCGAGAAAAGGACGGCTATAGCTATGAACTAAGTTAGAGATGTCAAACTAGCCTTGCGCTTCACCGTGTTTTTAGTCGACATGTTTTTACGTGCACCCTTTATTTGTATGGAAATATTAGTTCCAATTAAATTTGACAGCTCTAAATTACGTCTGTCTCTTTCTCGTTTTATTTGACAGAAAAAGATAGCAATAGCCTAAATTAAGTTTAGTTTGTGCACAACAGAATCGACACCATTATATAACCTCGATTAACACATCGAGTAAAATACTTTTCATCCAATTATCAAACTACACGCGGGCGAAGCCGCGGGCAACAGCTAGTCATAAATAATTGATTTTACACTTTTTCCTCCTGAGAATAACCATTTCTGAGATATAGCTGTTCAAAAAGTTTAAAAATTTGTGTTTTTCATCAAACGTTTCCACGCCACCGGTGAAGTACCTGGCGTGTTTTTTTAAACGTTACCCCAGTGAACCTATTCCACGATCTATTGTTGATTTGTAAGTATCGTAGATCAATATATATATATTTTTTTTTGTACGTATTTGTGAGTGAAGAAAAACTGAGAGACGGGAATTGCCAAGGCCAATCTTGATTTTAAAATATTTTTGTAGGATGACTCCCCTGCAGACCCAGATCGGAAAACTCCTGAAGATGATATAACTACTGAAAACGCGGAAGCTATCAGTGACTCTGTCGAACCAAAAAAAATAAAAATAGAAGAAAATATTAGAAATAAACAAAAACAGTACCAGTCACAGTGCCTGCGGTGTAAAACTTGTAAAAACAAATTACCCAGAACTCCTAAAGACGGAAATTGTAAGTGTAAACTGAATTGTCTGTTGAAATTCACAGAGGATGACCGTAACCGAATTTGCAATTTTTACTGGAGCTTAGATGATTACTGTCACAAGAAGGATTTTATACTCATGAATATAACAGTTAATGCACCTAAAAGATGTATAGTAAATGCTACCAAAAAAAGAACTGTATCCCGCAATTATTTTTTTAAAATAAACGAGGAAAAGATCAAAGTTTGTGAAAAGTTCTTTAGGAATACTCTTTGCATTTCTAATGGACCTATTATCAGAGCATTCGCTGATGCTGGAACAGTTTCGAAGGGGCTTAACAAACCAAAGCAGGATAATGTGGACTCTGTGTGTACTACCTAAAGAAATTGACCGTATACATTGTTGACGAGACAGCCCTCGGAATGAGAATCCAATTAATTTGATTTGTTTTATTTCCTCAAACGTGATGTATCGTTACCGTGGCAAAACGCACTTAGCGAACGGCAAGCGCGACGACGAGTTCAAGTCCTGGAGGGAGCAATTAGTTCTGCACGACGAGCAGGAGAGAAAGTGTGGCATATCACACTCGCGTCCGAAATGGGTCGATTATACTCCATCTAGCCAAAAACTTACGTACTAAAAAAAGCTAATAAAAAAAACAAAAGCAAAGAAAAAGGATTTATTCAAAAAAATGGTGCACTGAAAAAATAATTTACCCCCTCATCTGCATCATTGGTACCTAAGTCTACCAGATATGGAAGGGGGAATCTTTACCGGAAGAAGAATGTGAGTAGTTAAAACTATGTTTACTACGTATTCGTTTATTTAGTTGTCACGTCTGATTTATGTGCCGTTGTGATTTTATATATATTTTTACCAATTTTCAAATCAATTTTTTTTTGTTACCAATTACATATATATTTTTGTTTATGAAATTGTTTTTTTTTAAGAATTTGATTACTTATTTTTTCGTTTTATTTTTTTTCTAAGTATTTGTTACGAAGATAAATGAGACTGACTAGGACTGGGGACTATTTTGTAATTTTTTGAGACTGATTAATACCAGTTGGTTCCTTTATGAAACTAGTCTAGTCTTAGATATGGAAGGGGGAATCTTTACCGGAAGAAGAATGTGGGTAGTTAAAACTATGCTTCCTACGTTTTTCGTTTATTTAGTTGCCATGTTTGATTTATGTGCCGTTGTGATTTTATATATATTTTTACCAATTTTCAAATCGATTTTTTTTTGTTACTAATTTCATATACTTATATTTTTGTTTAAAAATTTGTTTTTTTTTTGGAATTTGATTATTTTTGTTTTTTTTGTTTTTCCTGATAATTTGTTATGAAAATAAAGGAGACTGACTAAGACTGGGGACTATTTTGTAATTTTTTGAGACTGATTAATACCAATTGGTTCCTTTAAGAAACTAGTCTGGTGTTAGTACTTTTTCTAATTTAAGAAATGTCTAAATCATACTTAGTATAAAGTTTCAATGACAAAAAGTCATGAACTTGGTTTTTAACTACTTTTGGTTGATTTTATTAATAAATATATTGATCTCTACCGCTGTTTAATTTATACAATATGTTAAAAGAACCTTGTCCGGTCCGAAAGGGGCATATAGGTATACCAATGACAATATTCATGAAAGTAAAAATATTTATTAATTTTAAAATGCATTATTTGCATGAGTCCCAAATTACCACCGTTTCCCTAAATTCTAACTAACTTTTAAAACGTGACAACACCGTCTTTGGCGTTCGATCGTCAATTGTTTTTTATGACGTCACTACCCGAGTAGTGACTGCTCGCGACCGTGTGTTGCCATATAGGTTTCCTCATTTTAGTCCATTTTATTTAATTTTCATCGGGGTATTTTTTTTACTTGTACTCCAAAAAGGATTATAAAAAAAATAGTAATTCTATAATTATATTATATATATTATATAATCGAATCTCGATATCTAATAATACCCTCACAAATCGGACAGGGTATTTTTAACATATTGTATAGGACATACAATGACAGCCGTCACAGGTAGTCAGTGGCCCGAAAGTCTGACAACCAGTTTTACCAAGGGTTATCGTATTACCCAGTACTAACTGGGTTGTGGAGGTCAGACAGGCAGTCGCTCCATGTTAAATACTGGTAGCTGCATCCGGTTAGACTGGAAGCCGACGATAGGACATCCAATGAAATCAAAAGAAATTAAATGATTTCTTAAAGTTTTTCGATTAACCGGCGGACTGCCTCATCGTGCTCGCAAGCGCAACCCCTCGGTCAGCAGACCAAGGGGTTCTGGGTTCGATCCCCAGTTCCGGCAAAGTGTTATTGAGTTTTTCCATCAGTAATTTCTCAGTACCAGCCACGGAGTCTGGATCTGTGCCCGGTTGATGGCAATAGGCTTGCTCTCTATTACATGGGACTTACACATAAATGACGACCCGAATGGCGCAGCGGTAGTGAGGCTGCCTTACTTTCTTAAGGTGGATGCTCCAGGGTAGCCCGCGAAATTCAAATTTTCTTACGTTTTTTGCAATTTGCAGGTCAGTGTCAGGTGGTATGTTGATTAACTATGAATCACGGCTGTAAGACGTATGTAGTTACAGAATTAAAATCATCAATACAACCCTCCAAGCGCTTATAGGTAGGTGTAGGAATGACTTTGACCTTGAAAAAGTAAATTTATACACCTTTATGAGCTTTTTGCGGGCCACCCTGGCGCATTCACCTTAAGGTCCCAGGTTTGAATTCCGGTAGGAGCAAATGTTTATGTGATGAGCATGGACATTTGTTTCCGAGTCATGGATGTTTATATGCATAACGAGGTTTATATAGTACAATAAGTATGTATTTACAAGCAAAAAGTATCTGTGTAATATATCAACTATCTGGTGTCCACGACACAAGCCTCGTTGTCTAGTGTGGCACTAGATGGCGCTGTGTGTAATGTCCAGCGATATTTATTATATTTATTAAAAATGGCGTGGCGTGGGTGGTATTAGGTACACCTCTGCCTTACCCTTCAGGGATTACAGGCGAGATGATATGTTAATACAATAACACGATAAGGTGTTACCCATAACATTTGGAAGATTTCCAAAGTTTTCTACAGAACATCACGCTACCCGAAACTGTCAAATTATCCCGATCAAACTAATAGGCAAGACGACAACAAAAATCTAATCAGTCAGTCACTTAGATTATCAATAAATATTTGACCCGTGTTTTTTTCTTTTGTTACGTAAACCAAAAATGACGAAGATATGACGCTTTTAAAATTCTCAGTACGTCACGCCATGGTATAATTTTTAGCTAGTTCTGACGTCACGAGCCCCCACTCCCGAGTTTTGATGCGTTTTATCTTTGTCAATATTCATTGATTTACAAAAACAAAAAATACGTGTCCGTTAATTTCCAACACTTTAACTGACGGACTAAATAGATTTGCAATTTTTTTATACTGTCGCCATGCCTATTCTTTAGCGATAAAGTTGAAAATTTTATAAAGTAATTTGGCAGATTGTGGGGCCTTGATGTGCTGGCGTACCTAAAACTAAATGTTTAGTGTAACTACATATACTATTGCAATTTGTAGTCAATATTTTCGTGCAACACCGACTGATATTCCATTTTGGTTTGTTATGTGGGATGCACTAAGGTAGCCCGCGAAATTCTAATTTTCACACCTTATAAGTTATTTGCAGGTTCGTGTCAGGTTGTATGTTGATTAAAATATGATTCGCGACATTAACAAATAAAATGGCTTTACTGAGTTGTAATTTGAGACCGAGCTCTCGCATTAGGAACATTCCTGTAATTATAGTTGTAAGGGAAATTTGAATAAATAAATAAATAAAATCATCAATACAATTGTCTAAGTTTGTTTAATACCATTGAATGACTTAGTCAGCATACAGTCTGTCACTGACCTGCAAGTTGCAAAAAGCGTAAGAAAATTTTAACTTCGAAGGCGGGTCCAGCCTACAATTAAATTAAAAAAAAAAAACGTATGAAGCAGCGTATGAATGCAGAATGCACCCTCTTAATATTGCATGAATTCGCATTTAGTTGGTGGTGGTATTGGTAACACTCAGGGTGAAATAACATTTGTCAGCATATCATAATATTATCTGGGTGGTTTCGGCCAGCCTTATACGCATGGTGTGTCCAGCTTCAATGGATCCTTTCTATCCTAAGCTGCGCTTCCACCAGATATGAACGAAGATGCGTAGCGAGGGATGTGAGTGGAACTAACTGATCACATTGCTAGAATACTTCCAAGCTAAACATCACTCGCTTCCTCGCTCATGTCTTGTGGAAACACTATGTAACTATATTTTGTTGTGTTTTTTTGTTGGTGTGTGTGTGTGTGTGTGATGTGAAAAGTGTGTGTGTTAAAACAGTGTATGTTTATAAATGTTTCGCCATTTACACTGTTTTAAGTTTTCACGCTTTCTAACTAAACTTACGCTGTCACTTACGAGATATTCTTTTTATGCTGTTTTGACTTCCGTACGTTTCTTCACGGGCGACCTTTGAAAACCAGCGCTGTGCTGTGGGCCCCCCATTGCACAGCATTCTGCTGAGTTGTATACCTGCTTGTCGCAGTCATGAGTGAACATGCTGTTAACTTTTTTTTTTTTTATATTATTATTTTTGTTTGCACGTCATGTTTCTGCGTTTTTTACTTCCTACATCAACAACTCATCATCAACTTTTTATCGGTTATTTAAAAATTTATGACAACTTTTTTTTTTATTGTGGGTTTTTCAGAATGATGCATTGAATACTTAACCGTTTGTGCGTCGGTGTTTGCATCCTTGGCAATCTATATCCATCCCTATAATTTTATTCCATAAACTTATTGTTAAAAAAAAAAAAAAATCCTTATTATTTTTTTATTTTCACACAGTGGCATCGGCTACTCTTAAATGCAATTAAAATACAAAAAAGCGGAAAGGAGAATTGATCCATACGAATCTTTCTACTAAACAGTCCATTTCCAATAGATGAAACCCGAATCGATGCTGCCAAATGTAATTTCATCCTAAAACACCAATTTTCTTTCACAGAAACATAAGAACACAGCGCCGATCACTTGCAAGCTATGCAACAAAATCTTCTATTTCGACTCTTCATATCGCAGACATATACGATACTATCATGAAAGGACTTGCCATGGATTCCGCTGCGCAAACTGCGGACTACGGTTCAACAGTTTGAAGTTGAAATGGGACCATATGTGGAACGCCCACAGGGAACGGAAGCAGAAAGCAGACTGTCCGATATGCCACGAGTCTTTTAGAAAATTCTCCGATGTCCGCACCCATGCTAGGAACAAACATTTAATGGAGGTTTCCGTACTAAGTGTCAAAAAAGCGAGTAATAGAACGGTTAATGTAGATAAGTTTTTAAGTGACGCTACGACTATAAAAGTTGGTAGATCGGAGACTTTGGTTGTCTTTGATTCTGATTAGAGCATGCAGTACCGGTACCTTGTACAGAACCGGGGTTTTCGGTACTTGCGTTTACTGCCAAGCAAATACATGAGCAGAGCATGGTTGCCCATGTTCTATCGTGGACACTCCCGCCTGATCACCACTAAGCTAATTTTTGCTTGCACTTGCAACATAGAAACGCTCTCTAGGCCCGCCCCGCTGATTGTATAGATATAATGAATGAAAGAGTGTGATGATGTGTAATGAATGAGAGTTACTGTTATTTTGCGCGCCAAATAGACGCTTTCCTATTAGGCCTAAACTTTAAGGGGGCGTGCCTCGGCGCCTCCGCATGAGTTAAGCGAAAAAAAAATTAACTGATCAGGCGGAAAAGACCACGACTGTACTTAAACATAATTGGCGAAATGTGGATGAACTTTTAAGTATAACTCCGCCTATCTCTAAGGATTACGGGTGTGGTGTTATGGTGGTTATGATCTGTACGTGTTAAATACATTAATTAACGCATGTATTATTGTTTACTTTAGTTTTTACTGTGTTTTAAGTATTTTTAGCTTTCTAATTTTTTATTTTTTTTATTTTGACACTTTAATCAATGTAATGCGTAAATAAAAGTACGTTGTTGTATGTTCAACCCTTGGCTTAAGAGGGAACTGGGGCTGCGATCCGCCATACACTTTTTTTTTTCTTCCTGAATAATGCCTCTGAAAATGTGCAATCATTTTTTTTATGAAATTAAAGTACTGTAAAGTCTACTGTAGTGTAGACACATTCCGGTCGTTTCTTTTTGTTTCAGCAACTAATAAATAAAGAAAATATGACCTTCCAAAAATGACAAAAAATGATATTACGGCCGTGATTATAGGACTACCAGACAAATTCGAAAAGTTTTTAACATAAAAGGAATTGATAGGAACCTAGACATTTTCTTTCTTAATATTTTAATGTATAAAATAATTGAATCGGCTCAGTTTTCGAGGAGTAAAAAGGGGAATACGAAACCTTGATTTCGTCATTTTTTTTGTGATATGATTTGCTGTCCCTATCGCACTCTACGTGGGCAGGCTTAACTCAGCGCGACGGCAATAGTTTCTTCAAATACATACCTCGCAGGCCCTGTCCCCTCTTAAGTCTCGCCTAGTTTTACCTTATAAGTAAGTCAACCTTTTTTAATTAAGTACCTTCTATGCATGATAATTTTTTGACTATGTAATGTCTTATTATGTTGTATAAATGCATGAAAATCAAATTAAATAATGAAATCGTGCCCGATTGATGGTAACAGGCTCGCTCCCCTTTTACATGGGACTTAAACATAGCTTGAGAAATGTGGGTGTTCTTGTAGTTACACCTCTGTCTAACCCTTCAAGGATTACTGACGTGATGTTAGGTTATGAAATATAACTGGTGCAGAGTAGACCACACGCCAGTGGTAACAATACCCGTATAAGCTGGTCTCTTATCAGGGTCAAACTGTTACCACTGGCACAGTAAAATTATAAGCAGTAGGTTGGTTTCAAAGAAACGACCAAAACGCTGACGTAATTAACCGAGCGCCCCTTCCCCCGCTCGTAAGGATATTTCAAGATGCGAACAGACTACTTTCTTAACGATAATCCACACAGTATACCCGATAGTAGCAATCGTAGCCCTGCAGGGCTATTACGTATCTTTCTGATATCCAGTAACTATCAAGCTTCGGTTGTACACCGAACTTTGATGACAACCGTGAATGCCATAATATTGGTATTACGTATCACACTGAGTGGATATCACTCTTAGGTGACTAACAGGGTCATACATAATACGAAACTAACCTTTTGACAGTTAATTGATGGACACTGAGCCCAGTTACTATCATTTCGAGCTGTCAACAGAGAGACGTAATAGGATAGCCACACTACTGCTTATCTTTTTACTGTGCCACTGGCATGCGGACTACTGTCCTACACCTCTGCTTAACTTCAGGTATAATTGGCGTAATGAAATGTATCGTGTAGTCCTGATTCGATTGCTTGGTTGAACAGTTATTGTATTCTATTATAATCGACTTAGCCTTTTTCCGACTGTATCGGGGTCGGCTTCCAGTCTACCCGGATGCAGCTGAATACCGGAATTTTACATGGAGTAGCTGACTATCTGACCTCTATTAAAGTGTGTGTGTTACCCTGGCAAAATCTTGTGCATTTGAGAGGTGAGATCATAACAAATAATTAGTGTTTCATGAGGAGCAATTTACGTGATCTTTTTAATTTGGTCGGCTTATTAGAGAATTTCTGACATATTCTTGATTTTGATATAACTTTCATTAAAGCCGTAGTTAATTGAAAGCTGAAATTAAATGTTCATGAATCATTTTAAAATGTTTATAATATGCCACGTTTCTAAATGTTTTAGGAACTGCGTATTTCATCGCTAAAGTATAAATCATGATCTGTCAAATGACCAGTTTGTTCGAGACACCATTGTTTATTTATTGTGTCTACTTCGTGGACAGATCAAGGGATAATACGACCAATCTAAAATTAATCAAAATTGTTCTTTTCTTCTTATCGTGAAAAGATACAAAATTTAATCTTTTTGAAGATATACGCGTCTAACATGGGTATTTTTACAGCTGTTTATTTGGTTATAAGTGTTGGCTTACTTGCAAATCCGCTTTTATCAATTGAAACCATTTAATTCCATTGGTTTACGACAACCAAAACAAAAACTAATGTTTAAACAAAATTTATTGGTATTTTTTTCAATCTTCTGCGTCGAGCCGTTTTGAGATCTGGGAAATCCCAAAACGTTACCGCAGCAAAATTTTAAATAACATTAGAATAAAAAACACTGCATTGCAAACATTTACTACGTAACAAAAGCTATCTATTCATATTGTATTTGGTTCCGGGCCCAACAAATTTTTAGAAAATCGGTTTTGCCAGGAAAACGTTTCAAACGTTACTCCAGCAAAATGTGTTTTTCTCAAATAAAGTTTAAACTACAATTCATACAAATTTTGCTACTAGTAAACAAATTGGTCCTCATGATACATTAATTATTTGTTATAGTTTCACCTCTCAAATGCACTGCCAGGGTAACGCACACTAAGTCCAGATACAGGGCAATTTTTTCGAGTTTATCGATTGGGAAAAATCTCAGTAGTTGAGTTTGAGTCATATATTTTTGTTTGTTTATTTTTATGACTATAGGCTCATCCCTTATAACATGGGTCTTAATAACTATTACGATAGTATAATACTTTGTGTTAAGTTACCCCTTCGAATAATTCTCTGTATAATTATGGCAAAAACGAAGTGATGATTTTTTTCTGGCACTTTTTATCCCACCCTAATGATTTTCTATAAAACTATACATTTATGGATAAAATTATAATAAAATTTAAACCTATGGGTTTCCTAATCAATAAAATGTTAAGTTTAACCTAAAAAGGGTTATTGTACTCATAATTAAGAAAAACGTTTACTATGGGACTAACTCTGAAGCCAACTCTATACATTTACATTCTTAAAACTAAAAAAAGTATGGAGAAGTATTTTTTTTTGGGTAATCAGAATTGGTCCCAGTTATTGAAATATTATGACATTTAAAATATATTTACTATAAAAAGAACATGTAGTTTTATTCATTCGTTGCCTCTTAGAGTAATCTTTTAATTGCAATATCCAACAGTTTTGTAAGACAAACTTGGCAATTACAGTCCTCTCCGCAGTTGTTTTACAGCAATCTAACATCAACCTTATAGTACCGACAATAAAGATCAATGTTATTTCGGGAGACTCGCCAGTAGCACCAACTCAAGGGCAACCTTATTGCGAAGAAAATAAAGCTTACAGTGTTTTGACCGTGATTCAAAGTAGAAAAAAATACTGTAAGACTAAGTAGGCACTCACCGATGCCTGGCTTAGCGCCTAAAGCCTAGAACAACTGGTTACATGCATAAACTCACGCCTTTTGCCATGAGGGTAAGCAGAAACCAAAGAACGGCACCGTTACGATCGTAACATACTCCTTTAGCCTCGGCCACGTTCATACATCTGTAGGCTTAGCCAAGTTGACAATCTACAATCGTTACGCTAATAGAAAACTACCCAAATGTATGGGAATGACATCATTTCAACGATAAGTCACGTGGTCGAACCAACGAATAGAAACTTTTAAGTTCAGTCAAAACTGTAAGTTGGCTACGATTTATATGGGATGTAGCAATCACGATTGTAGAAACGAATACATTTCATTCTATCATCTTAACCAATGTAAACTTGTCTACGAAGTTTCTATTCGCTTGTTTTGTTTTGACCACGTGACTTAACGTTTACGATTGTAGAAAGAGAATCGATACGAATCGTTTGTAACTTGGCTAGGCCTGCTGGTCGTGGTCATACACGCACGCCAGTTTACGAGTAAGTACTACGCACCTGACCTTTTTGAAGATCCTCGCTAATAAGACGAGTGTGCCTTTTTTTAGGGCGTCCCATGGTTACTTACTGGGATACATGGTGTGGCCACACCACTGGGAGGCAACTAGCGAAAGCGCCGACAAGCACGTAGTGTGGCCGGATGTGCAAAATCTAGAACGTTCGTTTCCCTTCGATGCTCTCAAAGCGACTCGTTAGGATCAAGGCGGGAACCTGTCAGTGCGTACGAGGCCTTAACCTTTGGAACGACATTGTCACATATACGTGATAAGCAAGCGCGTCCCCTGCACGCCAACGGCACAAATATATGACAAAAAATGTGCGGTGCGCTATAACACGAAAACAATTAGTTTTGGTATTCCAATTTTTTTTTTGTAGGTATTTGCGGCTTCAAAATGTGGCTTGGCGGCCTGGAGGGCACGGGCGTGCGTATATGCTCTGGCGTTCAAAAGGTTATTGTAGTGTTTTCTCACTTCGTCACTGAGACATTAGATCTCAAAATCTTTCTTTAATAAAATCCTGCATGATTCTTTTGGCGCTTGGATGACATTAACAGGAGGACTCTGTTTGATGTTGGTGACATTTGTGAAATTGTATCGAAAAAACAAAATGGCGGCCAAAAGTACCACGCTAAATCTTTTTGTAAAAAATGTGTAAGTAATACTTCTACTTAAGGGCGCGTTTGCATATCAGGTAAAATTATGATGTTTTTCGGTACAATTTTATGGCATAACCAAACAAAATCTAATATAACTAATAACTACCTCGTATAGATTGGTTCTTCATCTTCAAATAATAGGTACTTGATCATTGAAAATTTTAGTTTTTTAAAATGTAAAATCGATCTGTCGTTGCCATTTTCTATAAAATTAACGATACAGGGTTGAGATAAGGTACATTTTTTGTGCTATTATTAACATATTTTACTATTTCTAAAAATACTGTATGTTGGCAAACAATCAATTCTTAATGCAAGGTTTTTTTTTTATCCAAATGATTTATATAGTTGCAGAAAAAATTAAAACCAAATCTTATTTTTTCACATTTTTTGCTATTCTGGATGAATCTTAATCGATTGCATTAGGGGTTATTTTATTTTTGATACCCGTCTTGATTTATTATTTATTATTTATTGTTTATTTATTTATTGTTTATTTATTTATTTATTCTTTATTTATTGCACAAGCACTTCGAATGAAACTTTAGTCCGCGCACGGCCGCCGTCGAGAGTGGACACGTAACGCCTGTTTGGAGCGGCTCGAGTTGAAAAAGATCGCTGTACAAACACAAAATATTCGATAAACCAAATTTGATACTTGACAAGGTGAAATTTTTATTATTTATTAGTTATGATGAGACCTTACCTCCGGACTTGATGGAGTGACCTGAAGGTGTACTTCGGTGACTGCTACTGGAACTCCTCGATGTGTTGTACTAGGTGAGCCGAATTTGGGCTCGTTTTGTTAGTCATGATGATACCTTACCTCCGGACCTGATGGAGTGACATGAAGGTGTAATTCGGTGACTGCTACTGGAACTCCTTGACGTGTTAAGTTGCTATTTCTTTGAATATGTCAAAGAGTTCCAGCAGCAGTCACCGAAGTACACCTTCAGGTCACTCCATCAAATCCGGAGGAAAGGTCTCATCATGACTAACAAAACGAGCCCAAACTCGGCTCACCCAGTACAACACATCGAGGAGTTCCAGTAGCAGTCACCGAAGTACACCTTCAGGTCACTCCATCAAGTCTGGAGGTAAGGTCTCATCATAACTAATAAAACGAGTCCAAACTCGGGTCACCTAGTACAACATGTCAAGGAGTTCCAGTAGCAGTCACCGAAGTACACCTTCAGGTCACTCCATCAGGTCCGGAGCTAAGGTCTTATCATTACCAACAAAACGAGCCCAAACTCGGGTCATCTAGTACAACACGTCAAGGAGTTCCAGTAGCAGTCACCGTAGTACACCTTCAGGTCGCTCCATAAAGTCCGGAGGTAAGGTATCATCATGACTAACAAAACGAGCCCAAACTCGGCTCACCTAGTACAACACATCGAGGAGTTCCAGTAGCAGTCACCGAAGTACACCTTCAGGTCACTCCATCAGGTCCGGAGGTAAGGTCTCATCATAACTAACAAAACGAGCCCAAAGTCGGCTCACCTAGTACAACATGTAAAGGAGTTCCAGTAGCAATCACCGAAGTACACCTTCAGGTCACTCCATCAAGTCCGGAGGTAAGGTCTCATCATAACTAACAAAACGACCCAAACTCAGCTCACCTAGTACAACATGTAAAAGAGTTCCAGTAGCAGTCACCGAAGTACACCTTCAGGTCACTCCATCAAGTCCGGAGGTAAGGTCACATCATAACTAACAAAACGAGCCCAAACTCGGCTCACCTAGTACAACACGTCGAGAAGTTCCAGTGGCAGTCACCAATCACTTCATGAAGTCCGGAGGTAAGGTCTCATCATAACTAATAAAAATCTTACCTTGTCAAGTATCAAATTTGGTTTATCGAATATTTTGTGTTTTTACAGCGATCTTTTTCAACTCGAGCCGCTCCAAACAGGCGTTACGTGTCCACTCTCGACGGCGGCCGTGCGCGGACTAAAGTTTCATTCGAAGTGCTTGTGCACTAAATCAAGACGGGTATCAAAAATAAAATAACCCCTAATGCAATCAATTAAGATTCATCCAGAATAGCAAAAAATATGAAAAAATAAGATTTGGTTTTCATTTTTTCTGCAACTATATAAATCATTTAGATTAAAAAAAATCCTTGCATTAAGAATTGATTATGTTTGCTAACATACAGTATTTTTAGAAATAATAAAATATGTTAATAATAGCACAAAAAATGTACCTAAACTCAACCCTGTATCGTTAATTTTATGGAAAATGGCAACGACAGATCGATTTTACATTATAAAAAACTAAAATTTTCAATGATCAAGTACCTATTATTTGAAGATGAAGAACCAATCTGTACGAGGTAGTTATTAGTTATATTGAATTTTGTTTGGTTATGCCATAAAATTGTACCGAAAAACAGCATAATTTTACCTGATATGCAAACGCGCCCTTAAAGACCGCGTAGGTTTCGCACTTTTGTAGGAAACAGTTGTTATTTTTTAATAACCGACGATAGTTATATTTCTAAGTGGGAGTTCAGAATGATGTGTTGATTACGTGGTAAACGTTTTAGGGTCGGTTTCCCTCCAACCCCGTATAAAATACGAATCGATGCTGCCAAATGTGATTTTATCCTAAAACACCAATTTTCTTTCACAGAAACACAAAACCACATCGCCGATCACTTGCAAGCTATGCAACAAAACCTTCAATTTCGACTCTTTATATCGCCGACATATACGATGCTGTCATGAAAATACCACTAATGGATTCCGCTGCGTGAACTGCGGACAACGATTCGACAGCTTAAGGGAGAAATGGGACCACATGTGGAATGATCACAAGGAACGAAAGCAAAAAGCAGACTGTCCGATATGCCTCGAATCCTTTAGAAAATTCTCCGATGTCCGCGCCCATGCTAGGAACAGTCATTTAATGGAGGTTTCCGTACTCAGTATCAAAAAAGCGAGTAATAAAGCGGTTAATGTAGATAAGTTTAGAAGTGACGCTACGACGATCAAAGTTGGTAGCTCGGAGACTTTAGTTGTCATTGATTCTGATTAGGGCATGCAATACCGGTACCTTTTTTAGAACCGGGATTTTTTTCCGGTACCGTCCCGAACCGGGAATATCGGTACTGAAAAGCGAATTGAGAATTATTTGAAATAAAAATACACTTTTATCACGAGGTAAAAATTATAAATTCTTAGTTACCTATTCTTTTTTTTCATAAATGTAGGTGTACTGTAAACACGTCCCTGTCATTTTCTTTTTTTTAGCAAAGAAAAGAAAAAGAAGATACAGAAATGTGGAAATACGATTCTCCAGAAATGACAAAAATGCCCCATTTTTACGGCCGTGATTAGGGAACTACCAGACAATTTCCAAAAAGTTTTAAACATAAAAGAAATTGACAAGAACCTAGATATAAAGTTCCTTAAAATTTTAATGTAAAAAATAATTGAATCGGCTTAATGCGGCGGAAAAAAGAGGGAAATACGAAACGTTGATTTCGTCAATTTTTTTGTGATATAACCTGCTGTCCCTATCGCACGCTACGGCTTAACGCAACGCGACGGCAATAGTTTCTTCAAATACCTATTTTTCAAATTGCTCGCAGGGCCTGTTCCCTCTTAAGTTTCGCCTAGTTTTACTTTAAAAGTCGTTTTTTTTTTTTAAATTAAGAACCTTCTATATGCATAATATTTGTTGGACTATGTAATGTCTTATTATTATATTGTATATTGTATGAAATGTAATTTGTAATTTGTATTGTATAAAAAAATAAAATAAAAGAATGAAATTGTGCCCAGTTGATGACAATAGGCTCGCCCTATTTTACATGGGCTTTAAACATAACTTGAGAAATATGGATGTTTTAGCACACCTCTCGAGAATACTGGTTATATTGGCCATCCGGCGATTCTGGCGTGATGTGAGGTTATAAAATAAAACATGGCGATATGTACAGTAGACCACACGCCACTATTAACAATACCGTATAAGCTGGGCTCTTTTCAAGGTCAAACTGTTACCACTGGCATGCGGGCTACTGCACCTACTACACCTCTGCTTAACCCTTAGGGTACAATAGGCGTAATGATATAAATATTCATAAAAAAACTATTAAAATAGTATAATAACTACGTGTATGTTACCCCTTCGAATAATTCTTATTTTTGCATACTTATGGCAAAAAAGAAGTGATGTATTTTTTGTGGCAAAGATTTTCTATAAAACTATACATTTATGGATAAAATTGTAACTAACTATAGAAAACCTTTAAATATATTTACCATAGGAAAACCTGTAGTTTTTTTCACGGTGGCTCTAAAGTAATCTAGTAATTGCAAAAATGGTTTTAATCAGTTTGTCCAAGTGTAAGACAAACATGCAATTACAGTTCTTTTCGCGGCGGCGCGCGGCCCTGCGAAGCGCGAATGTTGATCATGAGGTCCTGGGTTCGATTTCCGGGTCGAGCAAAGTGTTCTTGGGTAGAAAATTCTCAGTAGACAGTCTGGATGTGTGCCTTGTTGATGGCAATATGCTCGCCCCTTATTACATGGGACTTAAACATAGGTAACTGTCACAGTGTGGGTGTTGTAGGTACACCTCTGCCTATCCCTACGAGCATTATAGGCGTGATGTTATGTCAATCAATGATGACGTGGAGAACTAATAACATTACCTATAGTTGGTGCCAGTTAAGATCGCAATAGCGGTCATTGCCCTTTCCCTAATTTCTCTTCCTACGAAACAAAACAAATGAACCATGAATCGTTTTTCATTAGAAAAAATGTTGAAGATCACGATAGATGACGATTCAAGACTTAAACAGGCTTAGTTTTGGATTTCAAAGTTAAGAAGTTTAATAAATGTAGGTGGGTCAATGACCGGTTTTGCGATCTTAACTGGCACCAGCTATCATTTATTTTCAGGCAACTTTGGCAGCCCCAACATAATTATACCTTACAAACTAATGCTAATAGCGCTAATTTGTTTGAATTGAAATTATGTTTCCCATTTGTAAAATGGGAGAATGGACTGCCTTAGAGCGTTCGCTAAAACTTGAACACTTTTAAGTTTTAGCGATCACCCTCAGAGCAGTTCCCAAAATCCCAATATTCAACGCGTAAAAAATAAGATGGGAGAAAACAAACTGCATAGAGGCCTTTTATTTTTTTTCCGGATGGGAAATCATCAGATGACCCCTCCCGCTCTGGACGGAGCGGAAGAGTGTCAGACTTTTACTGACAAACCCATCCATTTTCCTTCTTAGTGTGTGTTCCAGAGCCGCGGTATCTCTATCGAACAGTCCCGCAGCGCCGGCAGGCATCGGTCCTTGCGGAGCCCTTCCTGTGGGCTGAGATCTCTTTGAGGTGCGCGTGGAACACGAACGCGCCGTCGACACGGCCTTTTGTCATAAGACAGACGGGCGGCGAGCTAGCCCATTACTCACCGTCTAAAGACCCGCACTGGCTAAGGGCCTTAAGTGACCTCAAACCTTCAAAGACTTTGACAAAAACAAAAAAACAACATATCTTTTTTTACTTATGTATATTAAATCATAATTTATTGAATAACCATTTCTTCCTCTTCATTCTGCATTCGTGCAGTCTCCCTCTCTTTTCTTGCATGTTTTGATAGGAAGCAGTCCACGCCGTAAACACTGTTTATTTTGAGTATGTCTAATTCTGAGAGGAGTTTTTTATTCTGGCCTAATGATTTCATTATAGAGCCTTTGGGGTCCTGAAAAAAAAATAGGAGCTATAAAATCGTAAGACTCCTTTTGGGTTCTGCTGCAGTTGGGTGAATGTCATAAGTCGTCATCATCTAGCCTTAGCTTTAAAAGCAGCAGTGGACTTAAGACTTGTTTAACCCTTTAAAAACAAAACCAACCAAACCTATAACAAAACTGAAAGGCACTTGTTCTGCCTGTCTTTCTCATTCATCATTTTTTTCACGAATGCTACCTGACAAGCGGGCATATGACACTAAACAGACCGTAGTGTATTCGAAGTATTGGATTGTGTGGAGTTGTTGAAGACTTACACCTTTGATTGATGGTCTGTGTTCGGTATGAGTCTAAGACAAACGACCTGTTAAAGGGTCTTGAGGTTGAACAGATTTGAAGTAGACAATATTTCATCTGAAGACATGAAATAGTTTCTAAAAAAACTGCAACTTTGCCCTCTGTACATTGCTGCAGCGAGGACACGGCGCTTCACACCCACAAGAATTGTCCAGCTTGGGTGGTGCAGCGCCATGCTCTCGCAGCAACAATCAGGGCAGACCTCTCCATGCCGGCCGTGCCAAGGCCATGGTCGACTGCAAGGGGTCATGGGCGGCAGTAGCATCCTTGTCTGAGGACGTCATCTCGCAGAAGGAGGCGCCATGGCGACCTCATGCCGCTTTAGGAGGTGCCAGCGGGCGATAGATCGGGGAGTCTATCGTCGTCGCATAGCACGGCCCTGACGACTGGTGGCGATATCTCAGGTGAGCCCGGACATGGCGCATTTTATAATATTATCATCAAAAATAAAACATTTTCACCTTAGCTTTATAAGTGGCGACGGTCGCTAAGCTATTCTTGCCGATCTTTCTCCAGAACTGGTAAGATGGATGCATCGCGCTCTTGTAGTCGTAAGTTATATTTAATGTTGCCTCTGGCGCAATTTTTTCGAAATGGTGGAGCTTATCTGGAGGGAAAGAAAATTGATTATTTTTTATTATTATTATTATTTTTATATTATTTATTATTCTTTCATCAGACTTAGATACTCTTTTTAGCGTGTCAATAGCAAATTTTTATTAAGGTGGATGCTCCAGGGTGGCCAGCGAAATTTAAATTTTCTTACGTTTTTTGCATTTTGCAGGTCAGTGTCTGGTTGTATGTTGAATAAAACATGATTCGCGGCTGTAACACGTATGTAGTTACAGAATTATAATCATTAAAATCATCAAACATTCATATTCAGTTCATGTAACTGTCAAGAATGACTTTTTCAGGAAATAGTCATTCTTAACAGTTACATGAACTTAGAGGGTTGTATTGATGATTTTAATGATTATAATTCTGTAATTATATACGTCTTACTGCGGCGAATCATATTTTAATCAACATACACCACATATGCACCTGACACTGAAACTGAACTGCAAATTGCAAAAAACGTAAGAAAATTTAAATTTCGCGGGATACCCTGGAGCAACCGCCTTAAATACGTTTGGCCTAAAATTCAGCAATGTGAACTCCGCTCGCTGATTCAGTCATCAGACATCAATCACATCGCATTGTACCTAAAACAGATTGTAAAACTTTCAATTCATCATCTCATCTGCCTGCTTTTTCCCAACTATGTTGAGGTCGGCTTCCAGTCTAACCGAATGCAGCGGAATACCAGTATTTTACATGGAGCAAACTGCCTATCTGACCTCCACAACCCAGTTAGTACTGGGTTAGTATGGGTAAAACGGAACAAACATTCCAAACAAGAAAATAAATCATCATCAATAATTGTTGGCTTCAAGGCGTCAGGCATTGAATCAAGGGAGGACTGGTTAGCCAATCGTCGCAAACTGATCGAGTTAAATAGCAGCATCTTTACCGGCGGATCGACTACTAACAAAATATTTATCAATGAAGACCTCACTAAAGCTACGAAGACACTGTTGTGGAACGCAAAAAGACAACTCAAAGGTGTATACAAGTATATATGGGTGACAAATGGAAAAATACTGGCAAAGAAGAAGGATGGCGACAATACAATATGGATAAGAAGTGAAAACGAACTGTGTCAGTTATCAAAGTAAATTAGATTAAACTGTTCTTAACCGTGATTATTCGTAATACACAAAATTCGCTGATTTTAATAATTTTGATGTCATAGCTGATAATACAGTAAACTATGCTTGTGCTAATGACTTGAGTAATTGGATAAGTTCAATTGTTTACAATGAAGGACTATGTATTCTACATGTTAATATTCGCTCTCTAAAAAAACACTTCAGTGAACTACTTTTAACTATAAATTCCTGTTTATATAAACTAGATGTAATTGTACTAACCGAACCTAATATTAACCACGCCTTAGTGTCATTATTTTCAATAAACGGGTATAATTTAAATACGTATACGCGAGCGGACCGAAGCGGTGGAGGGGTATTGGTATACACGCGCGAGGGACTGGGCGCGCGTATGTGTGAGTTGACACAGTCCACAGGAATGTGTTCGGCGGAGTGCGTCTCCATAACACTCCAGTTCAATGATGAGAAAATATATTTAATTGCAATATACAGACCACCGCGAATAAATAAACAGATTAAATTAAACCAATTTATAGATGACTTTCGGAAACTTATTGAAAAAATACCTATAGATTCTAAAGTGGTTTTCTGCGGGGACATAAACATAAACTTGTTAAATTGTCATGACAAATTTGTAATATCGTACGAGAATTTGTTATCAGAATATGGATTTACAAAGTGCATAAATGACTTTACTAGAACGGAAATAGTATCGGGAAAACTAGTCCAATCTTGTCTCGATCATATTTATATTCGAGCAAATAACGCCATCATGCATTCAGCTGTAATTAAACAAAAAATATCAGATCACTATTTCGTTACGGCCAACGTGCAGTGGAGACGCACACCGTCGGCGCAGTCGTCGCAGGCTCGCAATCCGAGCGATGCTCAACCATCGCCGCCACGACTTGTGACTTCTAGGCGCGTCCTCGACAAAAACAAAGTTCGTGAGAAATTATTAACCACTGATTTTGACCACCTTATGTTACTAGAATGTCCTGTTAAACTATATAATGCATTTAAACAAATATTCGTGGGTATTTATAATGACTGTTACGTAATTAAACGTATTTCGACGAGTAATAGGAACAACAAAAAATGGATTGATAGTAAGTTGAAGTCTATGATAAACGAAAAAGACAGATTATTTGAGTTATGGAGTAATGAGCCAAAGAATATGCTAAAGAGACTTAATTATACCAAATTTAGAAATAAATGCCAAAAAGCGATTAGTAAAAGTAAAAATATTTATGATAAAAATAGTATATTAGAGTGTAATAAAAATATTAAAAAGATATGGGAAAGGATAAATACTATGATGAGAAACAACAAACAATCGGTAGATGAATTAATTTTATCAAACATGGACGGTCAAGGAAGTATTACAGACATAAGCAATAAATTTGCGTCTACCTTCAGTAAAGAAATAGAAGATATAAAACATATGTGTGATGAGATTTGGTTGGACAGGCAGACGTATGTACAAGCCACGGACTTGTCCATGAGGTGGCAACCAGTAAGCTCTAAATATGTAAAAAACATAATAAAAAACATGAATACAGATAAATCACCGGGTAGAGATCTAGTGCGAATGTCCGATCTTAAAATGGCTATTGATAAAGTGAGCCCCGTTTTAGCTAAACTAATAAACCTAACTGTCAAGAACTACAAATTTCCTAATAAGCTTAAAGAGGCAATAGTTCGCCCAATTCACAAAAAAGGTGATCGTAAAAACGTATCAAACTTCAGACCTATATCAATTTTATCCAGTATAGATAAAATCATAGAAAAGTGTATCGTCAACCAATTAGGTAACTATCTGCAAAAAAATAACATCATTAACGAGTGTCAACACGGTTTTTTAAAAGGGAAAAGTACAAATACATTGCTTACAAAATTCCTAGATGATAAAAAATTTGTCATTACGATATTTTTTGATTACAAAAAAGCATTCGACACTTTGCAATTCGATACCATCCTAAATGCAATGGAGGAGTGCGGGGTGAGAGAACCACTGAACCCATGGTTCCGTGATTACCTCACCGCGCGCTCCTACCGTGTGAAGGTGGAGGATGAGCTTAGTGACAGAGTCGAGGTGCGGAGTGGGGTGGCGCAGGGCTCGGGATGTGGACCAATTTGTTACCTTATGCATGTCAACAGCTTGTGCCGAGTGCTGCAGCATTGTTCAGCGTATATGTTTGCAGATGACTTGTGCATACTTCGCTCCGGAACTAACATAGATGATACCTACCAGCTAGTTCAACAAGATATGGACGCGGTTGTTAAATGGTCGCACGACAATGGCATTATATTGAATGCTAGTAAAACTAAATTATTGTTAATTCATTCGCCATACTTACGACCTCATAGTGCGACTCCACCTTTATTTACCCACGATTATGTATGCCACCATAATAACTTACTGGACTGTAGATGTGAACCTATTGAAAGAGTCGATTGTGTAACTTACCTTGGCATGAAAATAGACGAGAACTTTTCTTGGTCCCAACACGTAGACTATATTTCAAGTAAACTAAGAATTTTATTAAGTAAAATGTACCATCTAAGCTTTAAAGTTCCTATTAGTGTATTAAGGTGTATTTATATGTCATTAGTAGATTCTATTATAAGTTATGCTCTTGATAGCTATGGATTAACATTCAAAACTAATTTGGATAAATTAGAAGCTCTTCAAATTCGATTCTTAAAACTACTTGTTACTAAAAAAACTAAAAACAGTTGTAAAGGAGATTATAGGAAACTATTTAAAATATGTAAAATTCTACCTATCACTTACAAACATAAATATCTTTTAGCAGTTAACCACCAAGGTACCCATGAGCATAGCTTAACTCACGTGTTCAACAATCATAACACGCGATCTATGGCTGCTGGCAGATACAATGTACCCAGAGTGACCAATTACTTTGGTGACAGAACCCTAAAAAAACGAATACCATATCTATTGAACAGTCTGCCGGCAGACATAAGGAGTGAAACAAATAAAAATAGATTTAAAAGTAAATTAAAAAAATATTATTTAGATATGTGTTTAGTGTAAGTTATATATATAAATGGTTGGATGATGGTTGAGACTCTCCGATCTCCGGGGTGGTGGCAACGACTGCACGCCGTCAAGTAGACATTCCCCGAGATCGGCGTGCCTCACCCTGCTTCGAGTCAATGTTACTAACACTAGTTCATAAGTTTTTCATTGTTACTAACAAAATATATATCTAAGTTAAATGTATATTATTATTACTTTACTAACACTAATTTATAAGTTTTTCATTGTACTAACAAAAGTTTAAATGTATATTACTAGTCATATATTGGGACCTGCGTCGAGAACTAGCCTATCCATTAGTGAAAACAGCATGAAAATCGGTGCAGTAGATTTTGAGTCTTGACGTTGGTCTTGGTTTTATGATATGTAATGATTATTATACTAACAATACTAACCTAGTACCTAAGCACCATTGTTACTAATACTTAATACTAACAATTAAGTCTATGTAGTTGGCAATATCTTATTAGTCACGTTTGGTTTTAAGTTTAAGTATGAGTGTTCAGAGACTCACCGACCCCACAGTCAAACCATTGCAACGGTTTTGTGGGGCTTACTTTATAAGTCTACTTACCATTTTTGAATAATAAATAAATAAATAAATAATAATAATAATACGATATCCCTTGGTAAGACGGTTGTCAAACTTTTTGGGCCACTGACTACCTGTCAAGACTGTTAAAAATCTACAAATGACAGCCGGGACTAACTGTTTCCGAGGCACGAAGAAAAGTCGGAATGTAATGGGTGGTCACCCAACCACAGACCAACCTAGGCAAGCATGGCTTAACCTAAAGATCGACCCGAGCGGCTGTTATTATTTATCCACGACCTCCTCTAAAAAAATGCTCAATTATTACCTAACCACAAATAATTCACAAGCTATTTCATTTGTTTCATTAAAAGGATTATAGCGTTATCAGGTATATCTCCATTTCTTTCTACGTTGTCTCTCTAGTGGTCCATGCTCGACCATTGCGTAATGTGTAACCACGTGAACCCAGTGCGGTATAGTTTACCTGGTCTAATATGGCGGTTGTGAACCCGGATATACTTGTCCCTGTCATGCCGGGCGACCTCGAAGTAGAAGCCCAGCATCGCCATGACCATCATAGCGGTATGCTGTCTGTGTTGACCTCCTTCAAATAGTTCTATGCAGCCGAAGTTCTGGAGAAAAGTAAACATTTCATAAAGACTATAGCTTTTGTCCGCAACATAGGCTACGTTCAGTCACACCAACGCGTATAGTCTGATGCCGACTGTAAGTATCCAGCACAAAATGTACGAAAACGTATTCCTCACAGAGCGCACCTATTTTTCAGCGTACCTAACTAAAAGGACCTCAGTCGCCACCTGATTCGCTTTTATTTTTCAAACATTTGCGAAGTCGGCGGCCGACTAGGTATACGTTTGGTTTCAACACGGCCATGTACAGAGATAAATTCATGTCTTTTTGCCATTGGGTTAGGCAAAATATGTATACAGAACGCCAAGTCTGAAAATATCCCACGGAAAAGTACCCGGATGAAAGTATTTTAGACCTCAAAAACACATTCCAGACCCTGTGATTTATTCCTGCTACTGCTTACGGAGTTACAGCCTAGGCCTTGGGGACTTGGATTCGGTTATTTTCGAATTTCAAATAATTTTAACTGTTTGCTCTCTGACGGATTTTTATCATAGTTAGCCTAAAATATTCCCACGGCTGGGACACAGGCCACCTCTCTATGAGAGTGAGTGGACTGTAATCCACCACACGGGCCCGGTGAGAGTTGGTCACGTCTTCGAATTGTTGATTCTAGGTCATGTCCGTTTCCTTTACCGGATCACCACTGCTTTTAACTTCGAAAGAACTGTAGAGGTGCTTGTCAGGTGTCACTGTCAATAAAAAGCCTTTTTAAACAACTGTTCTCCATTTATTTGAAAATATAACAATAATGGAATAACAATGTCATTTTATAGCAGCCGATAAGAATGGCTCAATAACACAATTCATTATGATAATTTGATATCACAAAAATCTACTCTACTACCTATGTTAACAAAATAAACAGAGATAGAGATAATTTGATTTTCCAGATAGAATTTGCAAGAGACAAATTGGGGGCCCGAGGTCCTTGTATATATATACAAGGACCTCTTTTTACTACACTTTACAAAAATTTACCAACAGCGCTCCATTTTCAAGATCATTCGAGCGCCAAAGACGTATTTTTGCAAACTCTAAACTAAAAAATGCTACTCAAGTCTAAATTCATAATTCAACTGACAGTGTGATGATCACATTTTATTTCACATGATCTATCTGGAAACTCATACATAAAAATAACATGCACATTTAAAAACTTCACATTTAAAAATGGACGACTAAATATTCGAGAAATTCTTCTAAAGGAATGCTTCGGAATTCCTTCACAATTCTTCTTTTCACTCTTCATTTTCGTGGACCTCTTCAATCGTAGTAATTGGTTCATGTCCTTCTAGTTCTTGATAGTTTTCACTTCTTTGGCGCTTTGCTTTATGCATCCACGGTTGATTATAAATCTTCTTCATCACCCCTGACCATCTTCTCATTAGTTCTGTCATCTGTCTTTCGAATTCTTCTCCCAAACAATCCATGTTTGAATCTAACCATTCTATAGCAATCTCGTATTCGTCTTTCATAAATTCCTTTTCTTTTTCCGTTAGCACTTCACTCTTCTCTGCGACGTTTCTTTTTACTTCATAAACGTAGGTTTCTAGCTGATTTCTTACTTCTAAACGGTGTTTGCTTTCTATATCATCTTCGCGGTAGGCGGTTGCATCGGCTATCATTTGTCCTATTTGTAGTTGGTTGAGTCTATGCTCATTGCTGACGGTAACACTCTTTGTATTTCCTGTACTTCTGTCTTTAGCTGACACGCTCAAAATACCATTAACATCTATGTCGAAAGTGACATCGATTTTCGCAACGCCTCTAGGAGCTGGGGGTATACCAGTTAGCTCAATAACTCCAAGCAAGTTATTGTCTTTAGTCAAACTTCGTTCGCCTTCAAATATTTCAATAGTCATTCTGTTTTGGTAGTTGTCTAAGGTAGTAATTTCTTTGGTCCTCTGGCAAGGGATTGGAGTGTTTCTTTCAATGACTTTGTACATCATACCTCTCGCTGTCTCCACTCCTAGAGACAGGGGTACAACGTCGACTAGTAGTAAGTCTTTGATCTTTTTATGGCGTTGCCCACTCAATATGGCTGCTTGTATAGCTGCACCGCACGCCACAGCCTCATCTGGATTTAAACTAGTCGTCAATTTCTTTCCTCCAAAGAATTCCTGTAACACACTCTGTATCTTTGGTATTCTAGTACTGCCACCGACTAAGATAATCTTCTGAATATCTGTCTTTTTGAGCTTTGCATCAGCTAAAGCTTTTTCTACTGGTCCCAGGGTGTCCCTGAATAAATCTGAACATAACTCTTCGAATAGCGCTCTTGAGATTCTTCCTATGTAGTCTATACCATCGCAAAGACTTTCAACTTCGACTGTAGCTTTGGTATATGAAGTGAGAAACCTCTTTGCTCTTTCAGCAGCGGTTTTCAACCTTCGCAAGGCTTTAGCATTACCCGAGATATCCGTATGATACTTCTTACGGAAATCTTCGGCGAAATACGCCACAAGTCGGTGGTCAAAGTCCTCACCGCCCAATCTGGTATTCCCTGCAGTAGCCTTCACTTCATAAACGGAACCATTGATGGATAGAACTGAAACGTCAAAAGTACCGCCACCTAGATCGTAAATTAGGACGTTTTTGTCCCCTTTTCGATCTAGACCATATGCTAGAGCGGCTGCTGTAGGTTCGTTCGTGATACGAAGAACTTCGAGCCCAGCTATAGAACCAGCAGTCCTAGTAGCTTGCCGTTGAGAATCATTAAAGTAAGCAGGAACGGTAATCACAGCCTTATTCACTTTAGCACCAAGGTAACTTTCAGCTATCTCCTTTAACCTAAAAAGCACCATACTACTGATTTCTTCCGGCGCGAAAAACTTTTTTTCACCTCTGTAATCAACTAAAATCATTGGCTTACCACTTTGATTTGACACTTGAAATGGCCAATGACGCAAATCCATTTGGACGCCAATGTCGTCGTATCGTCGGCCGATTAGTCGTTTTGCGCCAAAAATTGTGTTCCAGGGATTGAACGCGGCTTGATTTCGCGCTTCTTCACCAATAAGACGTTCTGAAGGTGTGAACGCAACAAAAGATGGCGTTGTCTTATTTCCTTGACCATTTGCTATCACTTCTACACTTCCTTGTCGCCACACTGCTACACAAGAGTACGTTGTACCCAAATCAATGCCGATTGCGACCATTTTTAAAAGCCACACTTAAAAAATAACAAACAAAATTCACTCCCGCTCACAAACTTTGAAAGTACTACCTTTGCCGCGCTGCTGTCGATGTATTTATACGCTCGGCCAATGGGTGTCCAGAATTTTCGATGGCACCAACCAATCAGAGCGCGAAAGCGGGAGAATGTTCCGGAATGGGGTGGCCAGTATTTAAAATTAGATGACCCCATTGTGCTATAATTAGACCAATATTTTCGTTTTTAATTAATTTGATGTATTTATTTTTTTAATTTGGATTATAAATTAGTTATAATTAGTTATAATTATAACTAATTTTTAAATTAGTTATAATTTTAACTATAACAACTAAACACTGATATAAACCATAAATGGGCAGAAAATAATTATTAAACTAAAATAAGAAGAGATTTAAAAATCTGTACCTTACTTTTTATGATTTATATTAATTTTGCATAATATTGCAATAGGTATGTACAATGTTCCATAGATTTCCTTCGTTAGATTCGTTCTAAATAGAAAATATTCTTGGACCCACAATTTCGATAAAATAATGAGACCTGCATAAGTTCTCTGTAAATCCTAACTTATTAATAAAGAAAAACCTATAATAGAAAAATAAGAAATGTGGTAAAAGTTGCTTCCCAACAGACAACAATTTCAACGAGCTAAAACGAAAAAACTACAATTGATTAATACGTGTTATCAATTAGGGTATTTACCCCTAAAAAGGCAAATTCTGTTCCCCTGGTCACCCTTTTCCGTAGATGTCACAGTCTCGAAATTTCTCCGTCCTTCACACACTCGAGGCCCTATGCCATAAACAGCATTGCTATCCCTTTCATTATTTATATTGTTGTCCTTCACACCCCTTCGGAATACTCCACAGTGCTATCTCTTTCTCATGTTTACGTCAACCACGACCGCGTTTTCGTGTTAATTGTTGAATTAGAAGAAGCTTATTTGACTACATTGACTATTTGAGTTATCTTGGAATAACAAATCGTTGTTTGTTTTTGGGTGAGGTTGATTTAATATATGGAACCTAGAATTGGATGTTTTCATCAAATAAAATTGTAAACAGCGTAGAGCGCAATGAAATCAATTTCGGTGTAGGTAATCTTCTATCTTCCTATTTAAATAATTAAAAAAACCAGTGTCCATCTTTTTCGTGTCTGTGTTGACTTCATGAGTTTATTCGTAAGCAACAAAAAGGTCAAATACCTGACGACGACACTATCAAATCAAACTCGCAACAACTCGCAAGGCGCGGCGAGTCATTTAAAAATATTTAATTTAGGCAAGAAATTATCAAATTGAACTTTTTGTGAAATATATCATTATAGATTATTGAAATGGGTTCCCCCAACCGCCTCTCCGGACTTCTACGGATTGCTTGATCTACATTTAAAAGAAATAAGGTGTGCTCGATTCCTTACAAACTTTCAACCCTTATTTGCCCCGTTCAGACAGTGAATTTTCTGAAAGTCTTGTACCTACCGACAAAATTTCATGCTTCTAGACCTAACATCAGTCTGAGGTAGTGGGGAGTCATCATCATCATCAGCCTAGCCTTTTCCCGAACTATGTCAGGGTCAGCTCCCAATCTAACCGGATGCAGCTGAATACCAGTATTTTATATGGAGCGACTGCCTATCTGGCCCCCACATTCCAGTTACTGGGTAACACCCCTTGAAAAGGCTGCAGGTTGTCTGAGTTTCGGGCATTCGAGAATTTATTTCAATTAAACCATTACGGCACTTTTGAATGTCAAAAAAACAAGCGAAGCTACAGGCACAGTCACAAGGCATAATAACTTGAGAAAGTACTATAGTTGCACATTCCAAAGCGTAGATCTCTATGGAGAGGAATGGGCAAGAAACTCCATGGACACTCTTTTCAATCAAAATATTGATTAAGGGCTACTTTTCCCGACATTTTTGGGCATTTTACGAAGCGAGACGGCTTTCGCCCGCGTTGCAAAGGAGCCGTCGCGATATGAACTCCGCCGGAGTTCATATCGCGACGGCTCGCCATAAGTCACCGGAGTTACTCCTGGCGACTTATGGCGGCGAGCGAGCACGCCACAGTAAAAATAAATCAGTAGTTCAAATTGTTTGCGTGCTGGTAATAAGAGCTAGTTACTTTTAGTTTGATGTACTACACAGAATGCTTGGTTAACGGCTTCGTGAAGGGTCCGCTTACACCCTGTATAATTCTGCAGTCTTACCTGCTGCCTCCCCACTCTGCCCGTCACGTAATCAGGACTGTTATCCAAGATCAAAGAATCCTCGAATCCGGGCGCTTCTTTGGCGCTCACCTCTCGCAGTTTGACACACGTTTTCTGCTTCAATATGTTGTTTACTTCCTTCAATCTGTTACGCATATCGACTAGGTCATCTGGGGATGATGGTCATATGGGAGAATTTACATAAGTCGCAACGTAAATTACTAAATACGTGTGGGGGAGCGCTGAAACAGCCCGCGAATTTCAAAGAGCTTGTAAGATTTTTATATGAAGCGTGGCCGACCTAACGGCGGCCACGACCTAATTGCGGCCACGCATAAATCCTATATTAATCGATACCTGGTACAATGGATACAAACAAGTTTTGCATGAGAGAAAATCTTCTAAAGCGTCACGTTTCCGAGATTTAAGCTATCAAAGTGGTGCTGAAGATGCCATCAGCGAATGGACTAAAAAAATTGGCGAAAGTTAGGCCTTCTTAGGTTTTTTGCAATTTTCCGGCCAGTGTCCGGTTGCAGCATGTAATGAAAGAGACGGGATGAAAGAAAGAAAGAAAAAACATTTATTAGCCCGCACAGGACAAAACACATAAAATAAAATGGTGAAATTATCAAAAACTAATAAAAATTAAACATATAGAAAAAAAAGAAAACGAAATTGGTCCTGTACAAGGCCAAAAAGAAAAATATTTTCTTTTCTTGGTTAATATACCTAACACAACATCACGCTTGTAAGTGCCAGGAGGGTTAGACAGAGGTGTACAGTCGTGGTCTTTTCCGCCTGATCAGTTAAATTTTTTTTCGCTTAAATCATGCGGAGGCGCCGAGCCACTCCACCTTAAACTTTAGGCCTATTAGGAAAGCGTCAACTTTGGCGCGCAAAATAACAATAACTCTCGTTTGGCATGTGTCGCCGATCGGTATTTTTTTCATTAATTATTTATTATAAAGCAACGGGGCGGGGATAGAGAGCGTTTCTGTTTTAAGTGCAAGCAAAAATTAGCTTAGTGGTGATCAGGCGGGAGTGTCCTCGATAGTACCTAATAGTACACCCACATTTCGCCAATTGATTGAAAGACCCATGCAAAAAGAGCGAGGGCACAAAAGACTCCGTGGCTGCTACTAGACAATTCTTGCCCAAATTTTGCCCGATCTAGGAATCGAACCCAAGATCGCACGCTCAATAGTAGCGTTTGCAACTTTGCAACTAAGGCAGTCGAAATAGGTAATGATCACAAAAGAAACAATATCTAGATAATAATCAGTACCTATGCGACCGCGTAGTATTCACTTGCTTCGGTGAAGAAAAACATTGTGAGGAAACCAGCATGTCTAAGAGGTATTTCTCGACGGCAGGTAAAGCCAAGTCAGAGGCCTATGGGCGGCGTAAAAACTCTGACACCAGATTAGGCACTAACCACACGATAAAGAAAAAGAACGTAATTAGATTTGACGCTGTCACAATGGAGAGGAGCTGTGGAGAGGGCTATGCTCGGAGTTTCCTTGCGTGATCGAATCAGAAATGAAGACATCCACATGAAAACCAAGGTTACCGACGTAGCCCGAAGAATTGCCAAACTTAAGTGGCAGTGGGTAGGGCACATTGATCACAGAACGGATGGCCGATGGGGCCAAAAAGTTCTGGAGTGGCGACCGCGAACCGGAAGACGTTGCGTTGGAAGGCCTCCCACTAAGTGGACCGATGTACTAGTGAAGGTTACGAGGATCCGCTGGATACGAGTAGTACGGGACCGGGCAATGTGGCGACACTTGGGAGAGGCCTACGTCCAGCAGTGGACGCCTTTCGGCTGTAATGATGATGATGATGATGATGATGATGTTTTGAGACAGTACTTACAATCCGGTAGCTTCTGAATAGCATATATAACTACACCATCCGGCCATTTTCTTTCCATATAGAACTCTTTGGTCAGCTGAGAAAGTTCCACAGTTTTTGGTATTTTGCGTTTAGACTCTTTCGATTTGCGCTTGTCCTGCGGCCTTTGGAAGAAAAATATATTTAAACATTTAGATCTCACGGTTGGCGCACTGGCTGAACAATTGGCTGTTGCGCCGGGTCTGGCTGTTTGTGAGTTTAAATGTTTGTAAACGCACCCATGATACAAGAGAAATCCATCAAATCTATGCTGTTACTGAGGAATTCCTGATGAAGAAACCGGTAACACTTGGTCATCCTGGGAATTTAACACCAAAACCTCCTTGCTTACATTACAGACTAACAAGTAAAGACGTGGATTTCAAACCCATGAAAGAACTTTTCATCACCACTGCTCTCAAAACGGTGAAAAAAGATATCGTTAGGAAACCGAAATATTCACAGACTTATCCACCCGCGCTGGGCCTTTGTGGTGGAAATCGACCCACTCCCACTCATAGAGAGCAGGCGTGTGTCCCAGCAGTGAGAACATTTTAGGATAATAAGGTATACAATGACCAGAGCAGCGGTGGTCCAGTGGTGACGGCTGGTGGTTGCGAACCCAGGCATTCGCATTACTTTGTGTAATTTATTTCATCATCACTGCTCTCAAAACGGTGAAGGAAAACATCGTAAGGAAACTGGCATGTCCTAGAACCAAAAATTCGAAGACATGTGTTATTTACTAATTCGCACTGGGCTCGCGTGGTGGATTATAGTCCATTCACGCTCATCTCAGGCCTGTGTCCCAGAAGTGGGAACAATAAAGGCTAATTATGCAGCTGGGCCACCACTTCTCTTGGTATTACTTACTCTTCTTCGTCTTCCACTTCTTCAGTATCTATATTTTCTGTAGATTGGTCACTTTTTTCATGGACTGCTTCCTCAACTTTAGTTTCCTCTTTAGTTTCAACTGATTCTTCTGTTTCCTCTTCCTTAACCGCTATTGCAGGTTTTATTGCTGATTTCAGACCTTTTACTAGTAAATCTTTGAGTGAGCCACCGGTATTTGCTAGTGATTTTTCTGGTTCTATATGGGCGCTTTTTTCTAAAGTAATGTCGGACGCGTCACCTGAGCTGTCCCGGTCTTGTATTCTGGGGACAATTTTTTTTTTTTTAAATAACGTTGCCCCACACTGGGAGTTTAATTCTCCTCTATCGTGGGTAGGTTTACAAACAATTAAACTCACATAAACAAACAGCCAGACCCGGAACAACTATCTGTAGGCCATACAAATATTTGTTCCGTGCGGGGATCGAACCTTCTACACGCAGCGCAGCAGTCAATCGCTCAGCCACTGCGCTAACCGTGCCGTCAAATGTATTCAAATTGTCTATTGTTTATTGCATGTAATAATAAGAACTCCGGTAACGAAGCCGAAAGGCACTTGTTCTCCCCGTCATATGTTACGATCATTTTTTTTTGTTCTGAACCATACAGGACCTGGGAACCTTCTAGTAACAGAAAAATTGGGGTCAAAGTCTTTTTTTTCTTTTTTCAAAAGTATGAGACACGGTGGAGCACACGGTGGAGGTGTGCCCTGCTTGGGTGGAGCACCGCCGTGTCCTCGAGGTGGCGATCGGCGGCGGCGACCTCTCGCGTCCGGCCCTGGTTCAATCCATGGTCCGGAGCGAATGGAAATGGAATGGGAAGCGGTCACCTCCTTCTGCGAGGCAGTAATGCTAGCGAAGGAGGTCGCGGAACGTGAGAGGGAGAGAACCTCACGTCTCAGCCGCCGCGGGAGACGCACCGGGCGTCGGGGGCCACGTGCTGGCCCCCGGCCACCTTGCCGCGGGCCTGTGGACGGTGAGCTATGGGCTAGCTCGCCGTCACACGGCCTGTCGTCATGGTCGTCGACGGATGTCTCATGACGACAGGCCGTGTCGACGGCGCGTTCGTGTTCCACGCACACCTCAAAGAGATGTCAGCAGAAAGGAAGGGGTCCGCAAAGGCCGACGGACTGTTCGAAAGAGATACCGTGGCACCGGAACACAAAGGGCGATGAAGGAACATGGATGGGTTTTAGTCAGTAAAAGTCTGACACTCTAGGAGTCATTTGATGATTTCCCATCCGAAAAAAAAAGGTGTGATAGTGTGCATACATGTATGTGATAGTGTCTATGGGTGCTTTTGTGAGCGCGTTAGTGGTGTAACATGCGAGGCGTCAAAAAGTTAGGTACTACAAGAAACAAATCAACTTACTTATATCGCTTCCCACTGAACTTTCTTAGACTTTCTTTCTTTTTATCTTCTTTTACTTTTAAAGTAGTCGCAGAGATGGGAGGCAATTTCTTTCCAAGTCTTTCTTTTCTAACTTCTTTTACTTTTAAAGTAGTTGTAGCGGTCGAAGGCAATTTCTTGGTGGTACTATTACGTTTTTGAATCTCTTTTAATCTCTCCTTCCTTATAGCGTTCACTTTATTATTAAGACTCGTCTCAGTCACTCCTTCATTCTTTATTTCTTTGTCTGTCTGTGCTTCTTTCTCTTTTATTTTTTCTTTCGGAGTTTCTTTCTCTTTTAAGTTATCTTTCTGGGCACTTTTTTCCTTCTCTACGACTTTTTCTTTTATTTCTTTTGATGATATAGATGTGGTTGCTTCTCGTTTCCTTCTGTTTGATTTTAAACTTGTAGGAGTAGTGTAATCATCTATTTCTTGGCTTTTATTCCCTTCTTCTACTTGTTCACTATCGTCAGTAACCCTTTCTACTTCAGATTTAGAAGCTCTATAATTCTTAGGACATCTAGTATCGTTATCAAATTTACATTGACTTTGGTAAGCTTCTATAGTCTCTGAATTTTGACAGAACTCCGTCAAATCTCTTACAGCATCATCGACTATAGATTCAGCAAAATCTCCTAAGATTTTAAGAATTCCTAACACATCGTTGCTATTGCTATGAGCTTTCTCGTAATGGAAATCGAAGTCTGATGACGAGTTAGTAGACATATTGCAATATTTCTGCCTAGCGTTCTTGAGCGCTAGATTAGAAAGTTGATAAACTAAATCTATGATCTTGTCTGCTTCTGTATCTATACCTAGAGTTTTTAAACTACTTTCCTGCTTGGTGTTCTTCTTTGTTGCATGCAGTTTTTTAGTAATTCCTGCTTTAAGCTTGTTTTCGTCTTCAGTAACTCCACCTAGTATGTGTGGGGGTGGAGTTATATCAGGGTTGACCCTTAAGCTTCTGTTTACGGGAGGTTCAATGACCTCACGCTTCCGTCTCGCTATACCAGGATAAGACTGGCACAGAGCTACCTTTTCCGCGCGATCTCTCTTTCTACATTCGGGGCCGTAAATAAATTCGATTTTTTTCACATCTAATGGCGATATCCCGTATCTGTTTTGATGAAAACTGTGATTCTGAAATACGAATTATTGGTTATCAATTACAAGTATTGAAACTGTTACCGTTGGGATTCAAAAGCCGGGAGGAGTGACTAACTTCCTTACACACTTTTACACCCTAATGACAACAATAGTAAAATATTCGGGAAAGTGTAAGTTATACAGGGTGTAAACCACCTCATCACGAAGCCGTCAACTAAGCATAAGTAACTTTACGCAAAAAATATTGCTGGAAAACGATTTTTTTTTTTGGGGTCAAAAATCATGTTTTGTGGTAGAACTCAATGTAACGCACTTAAAACATTGTGCTGATGGATGGATTGAATAGTACGGGGGTCATGGAAGTGTTAAAAATCTTACATTAAAAACTTGTATTTAAAAAGAAAGTTGTCAAAAAGTTGGAACTTTGACCCCCAATATCTCCGTAACTAGAAGGTTCCCAGGTATACAGGATATTAACAAACATGATAAATTAAATGAAGGGAAAATCATGAAATCTAAAGAACAGTTATAAATTCAATGGGATAAATTCAATAAGTTAGAGCACTTTTATTCATGCTTTTCCTTTCATTTAATTTATCACGTTTGTTAGAGAAATTTGATCCATATGATTGACCCTATCGATTGATATCAAAAAGGTACAGAATGTTATTTTTTCGAACTTGCCCGAATGTGGCAAGCGAATTTTCGAAAATCTGTGAATGCAGATTTGTTTCTTTTTAAAAATAAAGGAATGTTTCCTATGAGTAAAATTTGCTATCTGCAGTATTTCGAGTACTTTCCATCCAGGTGGCATTGAAAAATTCCACTCTGTGTAATAGTTTAATTTGTACCGTTGAAGTTGTAACGACGCGACGCCCCTAGAATAATCTCGTTTATAATAATAATAGAAAAAAAAGTGCCTCTACGCTTTCTTTCTATTCTATGATGAGGGTATTGTGTCCAGAGCCCCGGGCGGGCGTAAACCCACCCTATTGTTCTCATGTTTTTGCGACTTCTTTTAAAAGTTTCTAGGGGCATCTATTGTTGTAATATTTTGTGTTAATTTATTAATGTAAAGAAAAGATAAGCGAATTCTACTACTGCCTAGTAAGTTCGGGAATATTTTAAGGATAGTTTGCCGATTTATAAAGGGTGTAAATCCCTTAACGAAGCCGTAAGGCACTTGTTCTCCCTGTCATTGCGATGTTTTTTTTTTGTTCTGGACCATACAGGGAACCTTCTAGTTACGCAGATATTGGTTCCAACTTTTTAGAAGTTTTATTTTAAGGTGAAAGCGTAAGAGTAGCCCGCGAAATTCAAATTTTCTTACGTTTTTTGCAATTTGCAGGCCAGTGCTAGGTTGTATGTTGATTAAAATATTGCTTACCTTACCTTATGTACAAGTTTTCAATGCTATAACTTTACTTTAAATACCTCCCCCGTACTATTCATTCAGCACAATATTTTGAGTCCTAGTAGTCCGGTCAATTTAGACATTCGAAGTTACATAAAGTCCCAACAAGCTGAATTTCTGTAAAATTGTTCAAAACATAATTATAAACAATGTCTAGAAGTTCGCCATCATTCCCCTGTAAGGAAAAAAAAATATTCAAGGTCAAAGGTGAAAAAAATGAGTTTTTCGCGATTTTCAGCAAAACGGTAAGTTTTGTCATAAAAGTACCTCAGACAAAAATTGTAGATCATAAAATTATCTATATAAAATGTATCAATCCTTTTTTTCTTACGAGCCACCGTTTCTGAGATATAACGATTCAAAAAGTTATAAAAGTTGTTATCGTCATAATATGCACACGTTTCCACGCCACCTATGAGGTAGTGTACTTAACGCGTTTTTTTAACGTGGTTTCCCCAGTAGGCCTACTCCACGGGTCCGTTGTGATCCTGTTTAATGTAAAACTATTGCATAATAACGGAAATTTTCAAAGATTGGGAAAGATAAAAGCGATGTAAATTAAAAAAAAAGTGTTGAAGTTTATTCGTCTTATTCGTAAGTTTCAAATTCTTGTTCTTCTTCTCCTGCTTCTTCTTCATCTTCATTTTGGATGCAAGTAAATTGCGCCAATAGCGATGTATCGCATGATACTTCGTCGGAGTCAAACGAATCCTCCATTATTTGTGATTCAATATTAGAGCACGACCGGCCTTGACAATTTGTGCATGCCAAAGAACAAGACAGTCCGACTTTTTTGCAACCACATTTAGCACTGCATCCCTTTTTGCAGTTGCAAAAAATAGTGTTCAGCAGTTTTTCCGGCGCAGGGGGAAGTAAAGTTTGAACTGGCTCTAATATATTGTTGACCAACTTCCAACCCCAGTCTGTAGGGTCTAGCTGATAACCAAGCCACACTTGAACTTGGTAATATACTCGAAAAAGATGTTGGTGAGCAGCAACTGAGGTTGAAGGAAGACAAGCTAATTGAACTTGTTTTTTATTTTTAGTATTTTTAACGAAACATGCATATCGATGCTTATCTAAACAGGTAGTTTTTTTTGGAGCTTCGTACATAGAAAGAAGAAAGCGGATGCCGTTGGTAATAACTTCTTGTTGAGTTGAATTACTCTTTTCAAAAACTTCAGCACATTGAATTAAATCTTGTTTTTCAAACATTTTGAAAACTGCTGTTTTACCCCTCCTGTAAAATGCAGATGTCGTATCACAGCCAGTTATTGCGTGTAAAAATAGATCTTGACTCTTTACAAAAGTAAATAAACTTTTTGATGAATATATATCTGATTGATGCTGAGCTTTTCCTGGTTTTAAGAAAAAAATAGTTTTTTCAGTTGGCGTTCGAGTAGTGAGTAATACAAGTAAGTCAACATCTTCACCAACAACAATAGTTGTATTTGTCAAATATAATATATATATATATATATACACACACACTACACTTACATATACTGATATATATATATATAAAATATAACAACTCTAGATGTATATACGTGGCGTACCTACTCATGCATATTATGACGATAACAACTTTTATAACTTTTTGAATCGTTATATCTCAGAAACGGTGGCTCGTAAGAAAAAAAGGATTGATACATTTTATATAGATAATTTTATGATCTACAATTTTTGTCTGAGGTACTTTTATGATAAAACTTACCGTTTTGCTGAAAATCGCGAAAAACTCATTTTTTTCACCTTTGACCTTGAATATTTTTTTTTTCCTTACAGGGGAATGATGGGGAACTTCTAGACATTGTTTATAATTATATTTTGAACAATTTCACTGAAATTCAGCTTGTTGGGACTTTATGTAACTTCACTCTCATTTTTTGGTCTAAATTAACCGGACTATACCGTAAAACGTGATTTTTCACTCCACAAAAAAGTCGTTTCCCATCAGTATTTTTTGCGTAGTTAGTATATACCTAGTTTGATGTACAGAATGCTTGATTGCTTCGTGACGGACCCTCCGTTTAAAAACCTTGTATAAGTCGGTGAGTTGTCAGTCCATAAATACAATGTAATCCCTGAAGGGTAAGGTATCATAGATGTTAATAGTAGGATCACCCACATTACGACAATAGGCAAGACCACAAAAAAAAACGAATTTAGTCCGTCACTTAGATTATCAAATAACTATTGACCCGTGTTTTTTCTTTTGTTACGTAGACCAAAATTGACGAAGATACGACGCTTTTAAAATTCTCAATACGTCACGCCATGGTATAATTTTTAGCTAGTTCTGACGTCACGAGCCCCCACTCCCGAGTTTTGATGCGTTTTATCTTCGTCAATATTCATTGATTTACAAAAACAAAAAATACGTGTCCATTAATTTCCATTACTCTAACTGACGGACTAAATAGATTTGCAATTTTTTGATACTGTCGTCATGCCTATTACCTATGTAGTCCCACGTAATGTGGCTAGCATTTGCTATCAACTCCGTGACTGAGAAATTCCTGATGAAAAATCCCAATAACCCATTGCTCGATCACCAAATTGTTCCCAGGACCTCATGCGTAGCTGTAGCGTTTTAGACCACTCGTCAAACGAGGAAAGATCACTAATTACCTTGAATATGATAGTCCTATGACCGTTCTTGCTGTAGTCTCGTTCTCTGAAGTGCATGGCACTGTTGAAGTCATATGGTAGACTCCGTAACACCGGTGGTAGTATGCTGTCCTTTGTGAACAGTTCTAAGTAACCTGGTGAAAGAAAAAAGGAAAGTATCTATAAATTAAAGCCCTCTTTCGCTATCCTACTTTGCTGTGCCCTTACAGGATCCATATTTATCTACCTAGCTTTAAGCCCTCTGTAACATCTTAGAAACAATATGGAATGCAAAATAAATAAATATGCAATATAAAATTTAATGCAAAACTCTAGTCATGCCAATGAAAGTTTATAATAAATTGCCGGAAATAATTAAAAAGGAACAAAAATTTAACTCATTCATTAATAAATTACCACAATTTTTATTATATAAATGCTATTATACTATTAATGAATATCTAAATGACAAATTTTAAATTAATACACATGTATTACCAACTAATTAGAAAAATTAAAGCCCTCTTTCGTTCTCCTACTTTGCTATGCCCTTACAGGGTCCATATTTATGTACCTAGCTTTAAGCCATCTGTAACATCTTTTATAACACATTTGCTCGTAAAGGATCTCTTATTTCACCAATTTCAATATCGTAATGTATCTCATTACGCACTTGTGCTGTAAAGTAAAATGCACGGGTTATACTTTTTTAAATCTTAGCAAATAGTTTTTATGTCAGAAAAGTGGTCAACATTTTATGAATAAAATTAACTTTGGGAGATGAAATATAATAAATAAACATTTAATTCTTTAAGTTAATTAATTTTGACAATAAATTACAACCATTTATCTGTAAAAAAACACAAAAATATTAATTTTTAACACTCAGCTTAGCTTTCTCAGCTCACTCTAACTCACTCACTCACAGCTCACTCTAGCTCACTCTAACTCAGCTTAGCTTAGCTTTAACACTCAGCTCGTAAAGCTGATGTAATTCCACCGGTTTTAAATATGTAAAGCGGGTCATAAAAAACGCGTGTGTTACCAAAGCAAATAGTTAAGTTATAGTCCATACAAATTCCATAACAGTATTATTTGCCATTTCAAATATGGAACTGATCGCCGCCGCACGATTCCAGCTAGTGAGCAGCGAGCTGTTGCTATTCAAATTTCGAACTAATCGCCGCGCGGCGCCAGTCAGTAGGCAGCGCTAGCGCGCTGTTAAAATGGCGGGAAAGCAACAGTGTGCATTCACAGATTGAGTTTATTTAAAATAAAATAAAAAACAGTTTATTCGTTAATTTAAAAACTTGGCTGCATGCTCTAGCGTCTTTGCCAACATTTTCACGCAGCCACGACAGAAAATAATCCTCGCACCATTTTTCTAAAATTTTCTTTTCTTTGTACTTGTATTGTGAATATCTAAAAATGACAACTTTCAATAATGAAGATGAGCAATATATTACTTCAACTCCACCGGATATACTAACAGAAGCGCGAACCGCATGCGACAGCTTGCTGCCGTCAATATCCAAGGACAGATACATAACCACGTATGAAAAATGTTTTTTTTTCTGTTTCCTCGCAAATGTGTTAAAAAACGTCGTACGATATACGTGCGTATTGGTTATAACAAGCTCGGCTCAATTACGCCTCGCATGTTATAACCATCTTAACGCACTGATATCGTAATGTACTATTACTTTATTAGTAATAGTGGCTGTTTTTTGTGTCTGCCTTAAAAAAAAGCGCTGATGCGCGCGCCTCGCTAATTTGTGAACAAGTAAAAATTATTCCGTGCGCTTTTTCTTTTCGCTGTATTGTTTTTATATTGTTTTATTTATTTCCTCGCAAATATGTTATAAAACGTCGTATGACATACGTGCGCTTTGATAATTACAGCCTCTGCTTTTTTATCGCCCTCGCCTACGGCTCGGGCAAGCAATATCGCCTCGCCTGTAATTTTCAACTTACCGCACTTATATCATAATGTACTATTATACAATATGGAATGCAATATAAATAAATATGAATATGAAAAAGTAAAGTATAATCCATCGGTCTAGCCTATTTCCAACTGTATTGCGGTCGGTTTCCAGTCTAAGGGCGTATATACGTAGAACGCTGGTTGTCAGCGCTGGCAGGTCGGCGCTGATAATAGTTAGAGAGCCCACGACACTAAACCATGGATTGCAGCATCGCCGTTTCGTGTTCCCCCATTAATAACGTGACTAATTAAAATATATTTATATATCATCTGGGAGTCTTATCGAACTAGGTTTAGTGTCGTGGGCTCTCTAACTATAAGCGCCGACAATTTCTGACAGCTAGCGTTCTACGTGTATACGCACTAATCGAATCCAGCTGAATACCAGTACTTTACATGGAGCGACTGCCTATCTGACCTCCACAACCCAGTTAGTACTGCTGTTTAATACGATACCCCTTTTTTTATTTTTGGATGGGATGTCATCAAATGACTCCTCCCGCTCTGGGCGGAGCAGGTGTCAGACTTTTACTGACTAAAACCCATCCATGTTCCTTCATCGCCCTTTGTGTTCCGGGGCCACGGTATCTCTTTCGAATAGTCCCGCAGCCCCAATACGATACCCCTTGGTAAGACTTGTTGTCAGACTTTCTGGCCACGGACTACCTGCAGCGATTGTCAAAGGTCTGCAATTGTCAGCTGGGACCGCTTTCTTCGAGACACTCGATATGTAATGGATGGTCAGGGCCACCCATCCACAGACCGACCTTGGCAAGCACGTCTTAACTTGAAGATCTTCCCGAGCGGCTGTTATCATTTAGCCACGATCTCCTCGTATTCTTCGTATCTCATCTCTTGTTTTTTAAATACTTAGAGTGCAACGATCAGCTACAAGTGTCCTCCATGTTAATGATAACAATTTTATTAAAACAAATAAAATTATCGGCATTATTTGTTATGTTAAGGCCTGTTCATACTGTGAGTTAGTTACTAACTTACTAGGTTGTCATCATCATCTGCCTAGCCTTTTCCCAACTATGTTAGGGTCGTAACAGTCTAACCGGATGCAGCTGAATACCAGTATTTTACATAGACCGACTGCCTATCTGACATCCACAACCCAGTTAGTACTGGGTAATACGATACCCCTTGATAAGACTGGTTGTCAGACTTTTTGGGTCACTGACTACCTGTAACGACTGTCAAAGATCTACAAATGACAGCCGGGACCAACGGCTTAACGTGCTTTCCGAGGCACGGAGGAAACTCTGTACCTATGTAATCATCCACAGGAAAAGCGCGGGAATCATCGAATTTGCCGGTCGTGATTTTTCTTTTGTTTTCTTTTAAATATCAAAAAACGTTTGAGATTGGAGATAAGTTGTGTAGATTTATGTAAATATTCATTAGATTAGTTAATTTAATTATTTGTAGATAAAATTCTTCATTTATTAGGGTAAGTTTTTTATATTTTATTTTTTCTGGCCAGTGGCCACAATGGACAACGAACCGCCTGATCCGGGGGGCACAGTCCCCTCGGTTGGGCATAATATAACTATATACGAATCCAGCATGGATACAGACTCGTCCTTAACCAGATCGGAGCGGAAAAGGGCTAGAGCTCCACGCAAAATATGCAAAAATTGTAATAAAAGAAGGCGAAGTGGTCATCCCTCAACGGGAATAAATAAGGAAACAAATTGTCATTGTGATAATGAATCAGTAGTCACATTCAGTCCAAAAATAACAGCAGACGTTCCGGTTCCGGTACATTCAATTTTAGTGCAGGAAGAAGCCACTCCACGTTCTGTGGATGGTCCCCAGACTGATAACCTCATAAAGTCAGATCTTACCCAGAAGGCGCCACAGGTTGCTAGGGCTTTGTACGAAGCCACAGACCTGTCGCCATACGTTGTACACATCCAAAAAAATGTTGATACACAAAACTCGGCTCAGACATTACACCCAATAACTTTAGGGCACTTTCTTAAAAATCGTAGATATAATAACATTATTAACGGTTCTCTAAAACGCATTGGTCGAAACAGAATATCTATAAGCTTCTCCCGTTACGTAGATGCTAACTCTTTTATAAATGACCCAAGTCTGGCCAAGGAGAAATTGAAGGCATTTGTTCCATCAATTAATGTGTGTCGCATTGGAATTATTAAAGGCGTACCTACCGAATGGTCTCCGGAGGAAATAATAGAAAATATATCTGTCCCGGCTGGATGCGGGAAAGTCATCAAAGCAAGGCGTCTCAACTATAAAATACACGAACCGACCCCTGTGTGGAAACCATCCCAAACAGTCGTGCTCACCTTTGACGGACAAATTCTACCAAAACGTGTGTTTTGTTGTTACAATTCCATGCCAGTGGAATTGTATACATTCCCAACAATTCAATGTTTTAATTGCTGTCGTTTTGGACATACAAAGGTACAATGCAGATCGAACCCTCAGTGCTTCAAGTGTGGGGAGAAGCATTCTGCTGACACTTGCAGTATTGAAGACGAGAGTAATAGTAAATGCTGTCATTGCGGTGGCATTCATTACGCCATCAATAAAAAATGCCCAGAATTTGAAAGGCAAAAATCAATTAAGCATTATATGGCCCATAGCTGCGTGTCATATGCTGAAGCGTCGCAGCTACATCCACCAATCTCAAAATTGTATGCAGATGTGGTAACATCTGCCCCATCACATACCACTAAAAATTCTTTTTATTCACAACCTTTGCCCCAATCACGTAACACACCAATTGTCTCCTCACAAAGAAAAACGGTATTCCTTAAACCGCGGGATCCCCCAAAAACAGCCAAGGGATATGACCGGGCAGCTCATCAAGCATTAATCAGTAATGAAGTTTCTATGTCAGGGAATGGTGTTGCATTCCAAAATAAAACAACAAATAATAATGAGAGTCAAATTTTAAATCTAATAATCATGTTAATTAATACCTTATCTAAAAATAATAATATTGAACCGTCCAACGTTGCCACTTTAATTGATACGCTGTCTAACTTATTTAACAATCATAATGGATCCAAATCTACCCAAGATTGTTCAGTGGAACAGTCGCAGCATTGTGAATAAAAAATCTGATCTGTCCTACATATTGAATAAATACGATCCCTTTGCAGTCGCTCTCTGTGAGACATGGCTTAAACCAGGGTTCTCTTTTAGAATCCCTGGCTATGCGTGTCTAAGAACAGACAGAAGCGATGGGTATGGCGGTGTTGCCATACTTATTAAAAATAACTTGTCTTTTCAATCTTTTCCTCTTCCAAGTCTCAGTGACGATATATCTGCTGTCGCTGCTATTGTAAATAAAATCTGTTTAGTATGTATATATTATTCGCGTGCCACTGTAAATATTCTATCTGAAATAAATAATCTTCTTTCAGTTTTACCTAAACCATTTTTGGTAATGGGCGACTTTAATACACAACATCAGTCCTGGGGTAGTTCTAGTTCCAATTACTATGGGGAAAAGTTATTAGAAATTCTAGACTCTAATAATTTGTGTATTTTAAATACATGTCTCCCAACACGCCAAACGAATCCAGATGAGGGAGTAAGTGCCCCTGACCTCTCAATCTGCACACCTGATCTAGCATCAACATTATCCTGGTCTCCTTTACAGTCTTCTTATGGTAGTGATCATTACCCTTTAATAATTTCTTTTCTACAAAAAAAACCAGCTGCTTGTAATCCAACATCAAGACTCAAGTATAGACTTCAAAACGCAGATTGGGATACATACAAAAACTGTGTAGAAGAAAGAATTCTTGCTTTAACTAATTCCTTACAACTACATGATCCTCAGCTATAATCTAATCAAATAACAAGAATTTTATTAGAGGTGGCAGATAATACTTTCCCTATTAAGAATGGTGCTACAGGCAAAATTCCTTCCCCACCATGGTGGGATGCTGAGTGCACCCAGGCCATTAAAAGAAGAAAAGAAGCAGAAAAAAATTATGGTCATACTATGACTCGTCACAATTTTGAGATATACCTAGAAGCCGCTCGTACAACTCGTAAGCTCCTTAGGAAAAAGAAATTCGAAGGTTGGCAAAGATTCTGTGCATCTATCTCGCCAGAAGTTAACGCATCTCTAGTATGGCAAAATATTAGGCGATTCAGGTCAGCATTCAGTGACACAACAGCCTCAAAACTACCATTAGAATTAGCCAATGAGTTTATGGATCATTTAGCTCCTCCTTCAGCACCAGAACAGAGATCTTTAATGCATTTTCCCTATGTTCCTATTCCTAATTCTGAGTTGAATGCTCTCTTCACACTAAGTGAATTGAAAGGAGTCCTTTCACATGTTAAGGATTCAGCTCCTGGTGAAGATGGTATACCATATTCATTTATAGCTAATCTCACTGACTCTGTTCTTTTAATATATTTAAATCTCATCAATACAGTTTTGATATCCGGCAACATTCCATCAAGTTGGAAGTCTCAAACAATTATTCCCATTCTGAAACCAAACAAACCTTCTTCAAATGTTGCTTCTTATCGACCAATTGCACTTTCTACAGTTCTTGCTAAAATTGCTGAACATCTCATTAAGAATCGTTTGGAGTGGTTTTTGGAAAGCAAAAACTTGCTAGCTACATCACAGTTTGGTTTTAGGAAGGGTAAAAGTACGATGGACAGCCTTAGTGTTTTCACAACTGATATTCGCTTAGCCTTCACTTCTAATAACTCTGTAATTGCTGCTTTCCTGGATATTAGCTCAGCTTATGATAATGTCCTGGTATCAATCCTAGAACAAAAGCTGAATTCATTACAAGTTCCAACAATGCTGTCTAAGTTCATAATTAACATGCTTTCAGAAAGATCTTTACATCTTCATATTGAAGGGTATACATTTACCCGTTTAGTATGGAAAGGTCTCCCTCAAGGTTCTGTACTTAGTCCAATTCTCTACAATATTTACACTTATGATTTGGAGTCCTCTCTAAATGAGTCAGTACAAGTCCTCCAATATGCAGATGATTTACTTCTTTATTTATCTGGTCATTCTGTTGCAAATATTTGTACTTCCTTAACCTCTTCTTTATGCTTACTGAAGACTTGGCTAGAAAATAATGGTTTACACCTGTCAATTGATAAAAGCAACATTGTCTTGTTTACCAGAATGCGTAAGCCTCCTATAGTTACAGTAAGGTATAATAATATCCCTATGCCCATTAAAAACCAGGTTAAATTTTTAGGCCTTATATTGGATACACATCTTACTGGTTTACCACACTGTGATTATATAGCTGCTAAATGCGAACGAAATATCAACATAATTAGATGTCTTGCTGGTGTTTGGTGGGGAGCACATCCCTTTTCATTAAAATTACTGTACAACACCTTGATTAGAAGCGTATTGGACTATGGGACTTTTTTACTGGAACCTGCAAATGTTGCTGGTCTTAAGAAACTGGACAGTGTTCAGTCCAAGGCACTTAGAGTGGTTTCAGGTGCAATGAAAAGCAGTCCTATTAGTTGTCTTCAGGTGGAATGTGGAGACCCTCCACTTCATTTACGACGTCAATTTTTAGCTGATCGATTTATGGCTCGGTGTTTGCAATTTACGTATCATCCTTTGCGAACTAAACTTTCCATTCTCACTGAAGAAGTCATTTCATCCACTTACTGGAGGCACAAAACTACTCCGTGTTTAGTTAAAAGCTTTAGAAAGTACAATTTAATTGAAGCTCCTTGCCATCAATCTGAATTTCTTCCTTTATTTCACTGTAATTACAGTTCATTAATTATGTCACCGAACATACATTATAACCTTAACATTTTCCGAGATGACGTATGTCATAACCTTAACTTTAACTTCATTATGGATAGAGACTGGAAGGGCTGCCATCTCTTGTTTACAGATGCTTCGAAGCATGGAAGAGACTCATGTGTGGGAGTAGGTGTATACCACTCCCAATTTAATATCGTTCAAAAAATAAAGCTCCCGCCCGAATCATCTGTATTTACGGGAGAATGTTGCGGTCTATTCAAAGCTGTCGAATATATACTTTTGATGGGCTTACGGAATTCACTCATTTTGACTGATGCAAGGAGTGCCTTACAATCTTTGGCCAGATTCCCTTTCTATTCTCATAATCCCTATATTATATTTGAAACACGTGAACTCCTTTATAGGTGTTCTATTAAGGGGTATTCAGTGCATTTTGCGTGGATACCCTCGCATTGTGGCATCTTAGGTAATGAGAGAGCTGACCAGTTAGCTAATGATGCCGTACTGTGTGGAGACATTTTTCCGTACAAAAATAACACCCAAGATCTGGCAGCTCTGCCCAAGGTTTATCTACAGAAATCCTGGGGTCAGCTTTGGTCCGAGCAATCGGCGAAAGGGAAATTTTATCGTACTATTCAGCCATCCATTTTTGTTAAACCTTGGTTTAGCAAGTACAAGCTAAGCAAAAAAATCACAACAAAATTCATACGTCTGCGATTGGGTCACGTATGCACTCCTGCTCATCTTGCCAGGCTTGGCATTGTGCAGAACCCTGCGTGTGAATGTGGCGCTGAAATGGGAGATCTGAACCACCTTATTTTTTCTTGCCCCCTCTATGACCATTCCTCACTTTTCCAAAGTCTTGTTTCCCTCCGAGTCCCTTTACCCACTTCTATCTCATGTATTTTATTTAATTTTAATGTAGATATTTATAAAACCATAGCTCTTTTCCTTGTAAATAATGATATAGCTATTTAGACATTATAAAGACTGTTGCTGTAGTTCTTAGTTTACGCACCGAGTCAGCCTTTTTGTTGGGCCACCCTGGTTGCGTTAGATGGTTAGTTTTTTGTTGTAATATATTTCCCTACTGTTAACGTATTATTATTTTATTATATTTATATTTAACAACTAATCTCCTTTCCATTTCCAAATTTTCCGTTACTGTATTTTATCCTTTCGCGAGTACTCGATTCTTACGTTTTGTTAACAAATAAAATATTGTCAGTGGCAATAAGCACGAATAGTGCAATGCCAAAACAAGAAAAAAAAAAAAAATCATCCACAGAGCACAGACTAACCTTGGCAAGCACGGCTTAACCTAAAGATCGACCCGAGCGGCTGTTATTATTTAGCCACGAGCTCCACTTTGGAGAGCAATGGTGATGAATTAATTTACACAACGTTTAGTGCTTGTTTATGTTCGGACCTGCGACCTATAATAGGCCAGTTTTCACCATCAATAAATTGCAAATCTATTTAGTCCGTCAGTTAGTGTATTGGAAAATAATGGACACGTAATTTTTGTTTTTGTAAACCAATGAATATTGACAAATATTCTAATATTGATGAAATGCATCAAAACTCGGGAGTCACAACGCACTAAAAATATAGCACGGCGTGACGTATTGAGAATTCAAAAAGCGTCATCGAGCATCTTCGTCAATTTTGGTTTACGTAACAAAAGAAAAAACACGGGTCAAATATTTTTTGATGATCTGACTGAACGGACTAATTAGATTTTTTCAGGACACAAGCCTATTCCTAAATCGTGCCCGTTTCCACTTGGACAACACTGAATTGATAGTGATACTACTCGTAACTTAGGTCATCATCCTCCTGCTGTTTTCTTCTTCCATACTTCTCTATTACTCGTCATCTCAACAGACACCTCCTTTCTCGCCATATCATCCTTTACACACAGTCCATCATAATCATTAAATCATATTATTTAAATAAACAATTTAAAATAGCCCATTCCCTCTCATAGAGAGGAGGCCTGTGTCCCAGCAGTGGGAACATTAAAAAGGCTGTGATGATGATGATATTTATTTCTGTAAAGGGGCCGGTGTTTCGTACATGACTACTCTGAGAAGAAACAGCCGGAACAAACTCAGAGGTCACTGTCTTTTTTAAAATCTAGACATTAGTCAAGTCATATAAGGACTATGCAGGTAAGACCATCGTTTTTTTTGGTACAAGATACGATATCAGAAATTAATAAAATGGTTGCTACAGGATTAACAGAAGGGGTCATTGCCTCATTGGACGGCCAGGTACAGATTATTAACGATAATATTTTCTTATCTTTCCAGTAATTAAACTTCTATCGATAGCATTGTTGGTATGCAGCAAACCTTGCACAATATTATGATTTACTGTTCTACATAACACTACATCACGCCTGTAATACCCGAGGGGTCAGGCAGAGATGTACCTACCCTATATAGTGCACCCTCTAATTTCGGCAGTTATGTTTTAGTACCATTTTTTTACACGACTGCACAAAAAAGAGTGTTAAACTTAAGTTTTCAGTGTTTATGTGTATGAGAGCAGCGGTGGCCCAGTGGTGGCGGCCCCGACTTACGAACAGTAAGTCGTGGGTTTAAACCCAGGCAGGCGCATTACTTTGTGTAATTTATTTCATCACCACTGCTCTCAAAACGGTGAAGGAAAACATCGTGAGGAAACCGGCATGTCCTAGAACCAAAAAATTCGAAGACATGTGACATCTACCAATCCGCACTGGGCCCGCGTGGTAGATTATAGCCCATTCCCTCTCTTAGAGAGGAGGCCGTGTCCCAGCAGTGGGAACATTAATAGGCTGATGATGATGATGATGTGTATAAATTATGTCTTCCTCATAGCGTGTCGCTGGAAAATTTTCAGTAATATGTTTAGCCCAAAATTCAGCTATGCGAACTCCGCTCGCTGATGCAGTCATAAGATCGTCAAGTGTGCAGGTGTCAGGGCATACGGCGCAAGATGAAAGATGGGCCATTGTCTGTGGAGACACACCGCATGCACACTTGAGATCTGAGCCGTCCTTGAACCCCCATCTGCCTAGCTATTCACAACGCTTCGATTCGATTTTCGATTCGGAAAGTAGTATTTCTATCGCGCTCGATTTCGTAATGTCAAAAAAAGATAGACATCTGACTTTCCGAATCGAAAATCGAATCGAAGCGTTGTGAATAATGGGCCTGAAGAGATTGTCTTTGCAACGGCCGATTTATAAAGCATGCTTAGGCCAATGATGATTTATGTAGGTTTAGATTAGATGTGTTATTCTTTATTTTTTCTAAAAAGTTTCTTGTTACTACCTCTAACGTCAATAGATACGACACTTAATATACAAACCTTTGTTTTATTTATATATTAAATCCATTGTAAGTTAAAATAAAAGAAGAATTGAAAACGGATGTTAAATAATATCTTTATTGTTATAATTAACATGAGAAAAAAATGCAACTAGTTTAGGTAGGTTACAAACATTGATAAAAAATCAACAGAACGTTATAAATGCCAGCTATACCAAAGAAGGAAAAAAATGATATTCAATGTATTGACGTAATAATTACTTATCTATTAATAAAATATTGTATACATTTGAAACGATTTTTTTGGATTAAATTCTCCCGTTTATATAAGATTACAATCTAGCAACAAACAACATTATCAGATATATAATCATATTCATAATACTTATTAATATTGATACCGAAATAATCCCCGAAACCATATCTTTATACCTCATCATGATGACCACCATCGGCAGTTTTGTTCCGCTTGATGGGCTGAGTGTTGGCCATCTCTCTTCTGCCATACTTCCCTGGTCTTATGCTGGGAGTCTCAACCGGGTCTTGCCCTCGGTCTTGGAATGATATCCAAGACCGAGGGCACGACCCGGTTGAGACATCTGGCTATACCCTTCAATTTTGTCAATGGTGTTCTGACATGTCCGCTTTGTGCTCGGAGTTTTTCAGATAAGTTGAATATGCCAGCCACTTTAGAGCACATGAAAGAGCAGCACACCAAAGCTCTCGACAACCACCCTAGAAAGCCATCGAATGCAGTCGCTGTGGCCGAAATCGGCTAGATGGCATCATCATTATCATCACACATCTGGCTGTTGATCTGCCAACCCGTCTTCACTTCTTCTTCCTGGCCAATTACATCAACACCTTATGCACATGGCATAAAGTCAAAATTGGCGTGGCTGTAGGCTCACAGGGCGGTGATCCAGCTCCACCAGCAATATCCAAATGAGTGTATTTGACATTCTTCTCTTCTAAACCACCAACTTTGATAAGGAACCCTCCTGCTAACTGATGATGGCGGGCTTTCGCGTCCGTGTCTACTTGGATTAGATCATCGCCTTTGCATTTGCCGTTGTTGACTGAAAAATCTTCAGGACGTAGAAAAGAGACTTCAAAACCTTCGCCAACTCTTGCCCCGCTGAATTGCAAAGCGCTTGCATGATTTGTACCTCTAGCGCTATAGTTGTCTAAAGCGGCTGTATAATTCCCGTAGCACAATCTAGCATGTCCTGTCAAAGTAGCTATGGTATACAAATGAGGGTTTAGTTCTTTTTCTGCCACTTCTCCCATTTTGAATAACGAATCTGCCATTGCGAATCTTCCTTCTGCATCTGTATTCGTGACTCTGACAGTTTTCCCGCTTTTCGAGACTAGTAATTCATCAGGAACATACGAATCTTCTCCGATAGAATTTCTGCAGAGGCAGAGTACTCCAATGACCTTTAGATGAGGAGGTTTTAGTATAGAACAGGCCTTTAGAAAGCCAGCTACAGCTGCAGCGCCACTTTTGTCTCTGCACATGCCCGCCATTTTGCCTGAAATCTTCAAATCTGCGCCGCCGGTGTCGTAAGTCACTCCTTTACCAACGAGTAACAGGGTTTGGGTAACTCTTGCCACGTCTGATGGTCTGTATTCAATCTCAACAACTCTAGGCTTGTGTCTGTCAACTTGATTCGCAGCTCTCGACACAGCTGCTAGCAACGGATAATCTTCTAAAATAATGGCTGAATCGTCAATAATTTTGATAAAAATGTTACTGTCTTCAGCGAATTCAGATTGTACGTATTTCACGATGTTTGCTGGTGTCATCCTTTCAGGGTCGCTGCCTGCGATGTCTCTGGCAAACACTCTAGCCTTTTCCAAAGCGATAGCATTTCGGACTGTCTTTTCAAATTTCTCACTCAACTTTTCTTCAGAATGGAACCCGATTTTAAGGAAATTCTTCGTGTTATCCCGTTCTCTAATTTGTAGAGGTATGTATAACGCTTCTAGGGCTCCAAGGATACCCACTAACTGTCCATCTGGAAAGTTCACAACATTCTGAACGACGAGCAAAGGTTTCTTGGCTCCTGCTTCCAGAGCTCTGACCATACCTTTATACGCTGCATCTTTGATCACTTTTGCATCATGATACGGCGAAATCTTCCCAGTTGGAGACAGCACCAGTCTTCCCCCAGACACATAATCACAATTCCACACTGTTGCCGCTTTGTGCACATGCTTATCAACTTTACCAATTTTGTCTATAAAGCTACCAATATGTCTTGGTAAAGGAACTGTTTGGTCTTCAGGATACAGGATAAGTATCACCGCATCGTAATCGATTGATTGTATATTCGTTTCGATGAATACGTTATCGTATAACTTCAGTTCGGTGGCAGACATGTTGTTTAACGAGTAGTCGGAACAATACTGTTGAAATAACTTATCGGAGTGTAAAATGTTTTGTTTATCTTGCGTGAAGCTATTATCAGAATAATTTATGAAGATATTGTGTGTCTTATCAACGTTTGTGAATTGAATGTTGTTTTGTAATGTCTGGCTTATTCAGCTAATTGCTGAGGTCTCCTCTATGTGAGATTGAGTGGGGTATTCCACCTTGCGAGCATAGTTCGAGTTGGTGGAGGTCGCATATCTTCGATTTTTTTTTAAATTACCTATCTATGAAGAGAAAGTAGTACATGATGCCGTGACCTCTGATAGGGGAAAATGGAAGAAGAAAACGTGTTGTGTCGAACCCAAGTAGAATGGGACAAGGCCAGGAAAATGATGATTAGATAATGTCATGTATTAGGTACATGACCTAATGCTAAAGTACGAGTTTTACAAGATCTCAACTTTAAATTCTCCATTCAGAAACAGTCACTGGCGTAACTTTAAAAACAAATGCGTTGCTAAAAGAAGAAAGGCAGCCTACCACGCAATCTAGGAACCACACTAGAGAGAGCTCGCGTACATTCGTAAAAATAGTCTCAAAAGATAGGGCTTTGTTAAATTAAGGTGGATGCTCCAACCAGCCCGCGAAATTCAAATTTTCTTACGTTTTTTTGCAATTTGCAGGCCAATGCTAGGTTGTATGTTGATAACATATTGCTCGCGACTGTAAGACGTATGTAGTTACAGAATTATAATCATCAAAATCATAAATAAAACCCTCCAAGCGCATAAAGATGCAGGAATGACTTTGACCTTGAAAAAGTCATCACAAATTGCAAAAAACGTAAGAGAATTTCGAGGGCTGGTTGGAGCATCCACCTTAAGATAAAAGGTTTACTGCATATTTTTTTAATTTTGCATTTGGCTAGAATAACATAATTTATGTAACCACACTTGTCGCGTGGTCAACATCAAAATTAACGCCGCCATTATTATTTTTTTATACATTGTACAAATGTTTACCAACAGCGCTCTTCTGTCTTGAGCGTCGAAAGATCCATATAAGGCCACGCGTTCCCACTTTGTCGTGACGACGGATAATCGTGTAGTTTTAAGTGTCGTGGCTTGTGTATTTAAATGGAGCTGTTCACATATATGTCGACACGATTGCTGTCGTCCACGGCTTTTGCTAACTAAAAACCAACGACAAAGTAAGAATGCGGCCTAACACTGATGCAGGATAGACAACTATAGTCAGCCGTAATGTAATGAATTTAAAGCACTTACTAGGTTCAATGTTTTCGATCAACACCTCGATGTAGACATCCCTGCTCATTCTGTTATGCTCGAACGGCAGCCCGAGAGCCCTCAAGACAATCATGTCAATTTCTGGCGACTTTAGACACTCGTAGCCAACCAAAAGTAACTGTGGAAAGAAAAAAATAAAAATGACAACCATCAACGTTGGTCTAGTGGAGTAGTCGCAAGCGTGATTGCCGAGCATGAGGCCCTGGGTTCGATTCCCGGATCAGTCAAAGTGATATTGGGGGTTTCTATAAGGAGTTTCTTAGTAGCAGCCATGGAATTTGCAACCGACAGCGACTTCGGAGACAATAAGTCCCTCGCTTGTCTCAGGAGTTAACTCAGAGCTCACTCGCTGCTTTCGGGATTTATAATAGTATCTCTGACATAAGACACTGCTAAGATCTTCTACTATAAAGGTACCAGACTGGCGCACATCAAGGTACTACAGTGTGCCAAACTTTAATAGATTTTCAACTTTATCGCTAAAGCATTAGGCTCAAGGTTGATTGAGAAAACTTGATAGTTTCGGGTAGTTTATGTGCTGGCGTCTGTAGTATACAGGGTGTAAACGGACCCTTCACGAAGCCGTCAACCAAGCATTCTGTACATCAAACTAAGTAACTCTACGCAAAAAAATATTGCTGGGAAACGACTCTTTTTGGGGCGATAAACCACGGTTACGGTAGGACTTCATGTAACGCACTCAAAACATTGAGCATGAAAACAAAGTTCATATAAAAAAAAGGTTGGAACTTTAAAAGCTTGTATTTAAAAAAAAATCCTGTGAAATTGTCGGAACTATGACCTCCAATATTTCCGTAATTAGGAGAATCCCAGGTATGTTGCAGAAAGAAAAAAAGTTCGCAATCACGGAGAGAACAAGTGCCTGTCGCTTTCGTGAAGGACGTCTCTTCGCAACAATGAGTGACACTCCGTGGTCCCTTCCAGAGACTACGAGAAGGGACCACGGGCGAAGGTCGATACAAGACTGGTGAAAAGTACGTTAAGCCGTTGGTCCCGGCTGTCATTTGTAGGTCTTTGACAGTCGTTACAGGTATTCAGTGGCCCGAAAGTCTGACAACCAGTCTTAAAAAAAAAAAAAATATCGCTGGACATTACACACAGCGCCGTCTAGTGCCACACTAAGCAACGAGGCTTGTGTCGTGGACACCAGATAGTTGATATACTACATAGATACTTTTTGTTTGTAAATACATACTTATTATACATATAAACATCCATGACTCGAAAACAAATGCCCATGCTCATCACACAAACATGTGCTCCTACCGGGATTCGAACCCGGGACCCAAAGAACGTAAGGCAGCCTCACTACCGCTGCGCTATTCGGGTCCTCTTACCAAGGGGTATCGTATTAGTAACTGGGTTGTGGAGATCAGATAGGCAGTCGCACCATGTAAAATACTGTTATTCAGCTGCATCTGGTTAGACTGGGAGCTGACCACAAGCCCAAAACAGTTGAGAAAATGAATGATGGGTGAAACAAGACTGCCAACGATAGATGTCGTGAAAGAAGCCTTAATTAAGTGGCTACGAGCCTCCCAAAAAAACAACTTACATGAGGATCATAATTCAAGTGACCCGGTATTTCAATCCTGCATCGTTTGACTCCTGTAGGGTTGATGAACGTCAACACATGCTGACCCTCTCTGGGGGCTGTCATTACCGGCGCGAATTTGATGCAGGTCTTAAACATTATGATTGACAAGCACGTCATTATGATCGTTGCTTGTTCGTGGTCTGAAAAAAAGTAATATAAAACTAAAATCACATAATACACAACATCTTGGCATAGTCTTCTTTACATAGTATAAAACAAAGTTGCTCCCGCTGTCTGTAGATACGCTTAGATCTTTTAAACTACGAAATTAATGCAGTTTTCAGCAATAGATAGAGTGATTCAAGAGGAAGGTTTATATGTATTATGCTACATTGCACCTGTGTGAAGCCGGGGCCGGTCGCTAGTTATATTGTAATCCAACATTGCACGTGTAAGCGGGCACGCCTTTATGCCTGTAGGCTTTATTTATGTTTGAGTATATTTTTTACGTTTTATTATTAGTGTGTGCTAGCTGACATGTGACGATAGTTTAATCTAATGGATTCTTTGTTTATATTGACTTAAAACATCCGGCTCGAAGGACCAATATGTACATCCACCCTTAACAAACGTCACGTAAGGCCGCAATACTGTTGTTTCGGTAAGTTCCTGCACCGAATCGGGCAGGAGGAGACGCCCGGGTGTTTCCACTGCGAGGATCGACCGGAGGACACGGTGGTGCATACTGTGGAGGTGTGCCCCGCTTGGGCGGAGCACCGCCGTGTCCTCGAAGTGGCGATCGGCGGTGGCGACCAATCCATGGTTCGGAGTGAGACGGAATGGGACGCCGTCGCCTACTTCTGCGAAGCAGTCATGCTAGCGAAGGAGGCGGCGGAACGTGAGAGGGAGAGATCCTCACGTCCCGGCCGCCGCGGGAGACGCCCCGGGCGTCGGGGGCCACGTGATGGCTTCCGGCCCCCGTAGGCGCGGGCCTTTGGACGGGGAGCTATGGGCTAGCTCGCCGTCCGTCCGTCTCATGACGACAGGCCGTGTCGACGGCGCGTTCGTGTTCCACGCGCGCCTCAAAGAGGCTAAAAAAAAAAAAAGGCCGCAGTACTGTCAAGGGTGTGACGGTACATGAAAATATATGATAAGTTAAAGGAACCTACAAAGACCTACAAGCCTAACAGTCCCTAGGACCCTAAGCCCTACAGCCCTAACCTACCATATACCTAGTACGTGATAAATAAATATATAAATAAGTTCAGGATGTCTGCACCATGCGACCTAAGGTTACAGACGGATAGTAGACAGGAATTCCAGGTTCGGGAAGGGTACACTCACTACCAGTCCCGCAGACTCACGAGACTGATCAGAGATGGCTAGAGGTGTTTTGGCAACAGTGAGGGGTAATGAGACAAGAACATAAAATTCAAATCTGATTTATTTACAAAATGTTCTGCTTATATACTACTTTTTCTTAACATACACTATTATACAAATTCTATGTGTCCTATGCGTGTAAGATGCAACCAAACATTCTTTTAACAGGGCCGCGCGTGAGCCAGGCCGAGTGCTGAATCAATGTCCAAAGGTAACTTTGAACACGCTATTATAAAAAATCCGGTTCTTCTAACCTAAGACAGGTGTGTTGCTGGGGTGTTTGTTCCGCTAGTTCTTCGTCCCAGTTGAAACACTTGGAAGTGGTGAAGGGCGGGCGTTTTGGGGGACTGGCTCTTAACTTTGACGTTCAAAAAGTGCTTGTTATCAGCCCAATTTGATTAAATGAGTTTTGATTTGATTTGGTGAGGCAGAGAGAGAGGTAACTCGACCCAGAGGCCGTGCCCATTTGACTGCCTCGCGCGTGGTCTGATGGTCTCAAGTGCTGCTGCTAAGCATGGAGGTCCTAGGTTCGAATCCCAGGTCGAGTAAAGCGTTAGGTACAGGGATTATCCATCGGGTATTTTTCCAATAGGAGCCAGCCAGGAGTATGAATGTGTAGTATTAACTAGGAATGTGTAGTAGTAACTAGGGACGATTGGAACCGTTTTTTTTTATTTTTTAACTATAAAAAAAAAAACAATTTCGGTTCCAAAACGACCTAAAAATAATGGTGCTTATAGCACTCAAATACAGCTGGCGAACTGTAGATGTTGTATTGGCACACCTTTGCCAAATCTTAGAAGGATTCGGCGTGAATATGGGCAATAAAAATCATATCAATCGTTTTATGGTTCATTTGGTTAGGGTTCCACAAAATAGGTTCCGCATGATATTATCGAGAAATTGTAACTCCAACTTATTCGTCCACGTTACGCTCAGTTTTCCGACTCTCGACATACGTCTATAGGCAACGGCTTAATCAACACTTGATCAACACTGATCGTCGACGAGTGCGAGTGTGAAGTCATATAAGTTCGCGTCGCGTTCGCGCTTCGCGATTCTTTTGACGCGGGACAAAAAACCTACAAAAATCGGGGAAGACAGCGCGAAACGGCTCCACAGTTAGCCTTCTCGGCCTGTCGCGGGAGGTTTCTTATTCCAACTACATGCACTTCAATATACTTACCGAAATGGTCAGGATTAATGTAAAAAGGCACTGTAGCGTTTGGCCACCCCATAAACGTTTTCGTTGTGATAACTGAAATTACATAAAGTAAGGATTTTTTTATTTTGTTTTCTTATATAACTCGTGAAATAATAACAGCTCGTGGCTAAGTAATAACAGCCGCTCGGGTCGATCTTTAGGTTAAGCCGTGCTTGCCAAGGTTAGTCTGTGGTTGATTACATAGATACCGAGTTTCCTCCGTCCCTCGGGAAGCACGTTAAGCAGCTGATCCTGGCTGTCATTTGTAGATCTTTGACAGTCGTTACAGGTAGTCAGTGGCCCAAAAAGTCTGACAACCGTGTCTTAACAAGGGGTATCGTATTACCCAGTACTAACTGGGTTGTGGAGGTTAGATAGGCAGTCGCTCCATGTACAATACTGGTGTTCAGCTGCATCCGGATAGACTGGAAGCCAACCCCAACATTGTTGGGAAAAGGCTAAGTAGATGATGAAGGTGTGCCACAAAATCGCAAAACGCATCACGTATTTGGGGTTCCGTTCCGAAAGGGTAAAAACGGGACCCTATTACTATGACTCCGCTGTCCGCCCGTCTGTCTGTCAGCAGGCTATAGGTATCTCATGAACCGTGAGAGCTAGACAGTTGAAATTTTCACAAATGATGTATTTCTGTTGCCGCTATAACAGCAAATACTAAAAACAGAATAAAAAAAAACAACAACAAACGTTATTTTTTGTCTTGTGTTATAAAGACAATGGTACGGAACCCTTCGTCCGCGAGTACGACTCGCACTTGGCCGGTTTTTTTTAATATTGCTTGCTCTTGCAAGCAAGGTTTTAAAAAAAACCGGCCAAGTGGGGGATTATGGAAAAACCTCAGAAGGTTTTTCCATAATCCCCCCGCGCTCCGTCGGAATTAAAAGACGACCCGTTGTAAAATCCTTAACGTAATTTATGGATGACCCCTCGCCTTTCATATATATTTCGTCAGGCTTAATAGCCTGACGAAATAGCCATGTCGAAAAATAAACGATCAAGGGATATATAATTATATCCCTTGATCGTTTATTTTTCGACATGACTCTCGCAGGTCAACCTATAAGGCTGTCTTCTGCTTAACCGGCTCTTCTGTGGGTGCCTTGAGAGTAATTTAATGCCTCCAGCCAGGGGCATAAAACCTATAAAATAAGCGCCCCCTATGGGGTACGAGACTACGAGCTTCGGCTTAGGGCGTCGCTGGGGAAGGCAGCAAAGGCCCTGTGCCTAGATCTGAATGAGATTATTTAGGGGCTGGATTTAAAACTGTGAGCTGGCTCCAAGGGTCGGGGGGCCCTTGATCGTCACATACAAACACACAAAAACCACTTACATTTTCCTTCCTGTAGCGCATCGTCTAGTGAGGAGCATTTTATGATGAAACAACTAAATAATAGTAAAATGTAAAGATATTTCGACATCGCCCAATCTCTAACTAGCTAGAGAGCGGAAAGGATTTCAATTCAATTTTGAATTTTATGAGTTTCTTTATAGTGAAACATTTATTGGAGCAAATAAAACGCATTTATTTTAGGTAATACGCAGTTTGTTTCGTTTCATTTCGTCACAAAAGTTTTAAGGATAGGTACAACGTTTGTTCAGCCTCATTCGCAAACGCTTCGATTCGATCTCGATATCCTGAGTTTTGAGATTGATCACGATGTTTGATGTATACAATATTATATAATTATATGATTTGACTGTAGAATATTATACAATAATCCGTAATAACATTTTTTTTTATTTTTGACTCATAGTCACGGTCTACAATAGATTTTTCTGAATCTAAAAAATATTTGTTATTGTTTCATTGATCATTAAATATCTAGTAAGTATACCACATCGTTTTATGTAGTAAATTATTATATATTTTTATGTACCTAATGTACCTTAATTTTTGGCGATTCTGGGTTTTTAGGACCTGGGGAGAATCTCCCGCCCAGCTTGGCCACATGTATATCTCAAATTAGGGCACCTAGCGAAGATCTGATTGTCCCCAAATTTCGTCGCAATGTTTTCGCAAAGTCCGTTTTGGTCAGTGTGTAACTAAAATATATTAAAGAATTCAATTTCTGCATACATGGCTAGGCGTCCACGGATGGCCAATGGGGCCGAAAATTTTTGGAGTGGCAACCGCGACCCGGAAGACGTTGCGTTGGAAGGCCTCCCACTAGGTGGACCGATGATCTGGCGAAAGTTGCGGGGATCCGCTGGATGCGAGTCGCACGGGACCAGTCAATGTGGCGACACTTGGGGGAGGCCTATGTCCAGCAGTGGACGTCTTTCGGCTGAAATGATGATGAGACAATGGATACAAGCAAGAAAAAAATACTAAAGTAGTTTCTAGACACTATCCATGTCATATGGGACTAGTTTTTGAGATATAAGTTGACAATTTACAATCGTTAACGCTAATAGAAAACTAACCAAATGTATGGGAATGACATCATTTCAACGTTAAGTCACGTGGTCAAAACAAACGAATAGAAACTTTTAGTTCAGTCAAAACTAAGTTGGCTACGATTTACATGGGATGTACCTAGCGATCACGATTGTAGAAACGAATACGTTTCATTCTATCATCTTAACCGATGTAAGCTTGTCTACGAAGTTTCTATACGCTTGTTTTGACCACGTGACTTAACGTTTACGATTGTAGAAAGAGAATCGATACGAATCGTTTGTAACTTGGCTAGGCCTGCAGGTCAGCCACCTAATTTGAGTAGTGGTTGTACGGTGGTACTTTCACACGAGTATAACTACCTCTACCTACTACTCTTCATGATGTTAGGATTTCTGAACAAGTGAACAGTATGCTTGCTTTGTGAAGCCCTAGGCACGCCACTTTTGAGACAGTTTATATTTTGTCTTGTATCTACACTGACCTGCAAAAATAAGTACTACACTTTTAAAATTTCAATTTTTCCTAAACTATAGAAGTTAGAGATATAAAATAAAAAAACGTTCTAAAGCAATTTTTATCAGCTTTCTTTGAAGCTATAGACAAAATTAAACTATTTTTCGAGTCTCCTTTGTTTCGAAAGTATATCTTTGCAATTTTAAAAGTGCGATACTTATTTTTGCAAGCCAGTAAGTAAGTATATTCTTATACTGTATGTTATATTTAAATGCTTCAGGGTTTTATGTATTCTACTTTCTCACCTTTTACACACTATGTCTACATCTCTTTTCAGCTACTCTCCTTTCGCAGGTACCTATGCTGGAAGAAATTTATGTCGAAATAAGCATCACCTTTGTACCATTCTCAACGCACGAAATCTCACCACCAATACGGCTCTTTTTGTTTGCAGCATCCGGCCGCTATTGAGCGCTGAACTTTATCTTCCTTTGTCCTTTTTTTTTATTTATTCCTATTAGTCAAAAAAAGGTGGTCAAACAATAGAATAGAATTTTTGTAAAACAAAGGATAACGTAAAAAAGGGTCGCATATTTTCTGTCGTTTTACTACTATTGGTCCGCACACTCTTTGTGCGGACCAATAGAAGTTCATCTTCTTCTTCGTGTCGATTCGTTAAGGGTAAACAGATGTGGACATCGTGTGCACGGGATTTCATTTTAAATATGAGCAGATTTCGTTTGAGCCGATGGTACCTATTTTTTTTGTTTCTTTATTTAATGTGTACATAAACTGTTAAATAAAGAAATAAGTTTTTCTGTTTTGAAGGATTAGCAGAAGACTAACTATACAGGGTGTAAACAACCTTATCACGAAGCCGTCAACCAAGCATTATGTACATCAAACTTTTTTTGTGGTGATAGAACTTAATGTAACGCACTCAAAACATTGTGCTGATCGATGGATTGAATAGTACGGGGACCGTGGAGGTGTTTAAAGTAAAAGTCTTTACTTATATATTTTTTTAAAAACTTGTCAAAAAGTTGGCCCCCAATATCTCCGTAACCAGGTATGGTGTAGAACAAAAAAAAATGATCGCAATGACGGGGAGAATAAGTGCCTTTCGGTTTCGTAAAGAGGTCTTTTACACCCTTTATATGAAGAAAATAAGATATTCTACTAAGAAATAAAACCCACATTTGTGTCAATATATAAATTTATTAACGCCTTCACTTAGCTTCAGGTTTTACAGGTTTAGGCTTCTTGGTTTTCTTCGCGCCGGGAAGTTTCCGAATACCTTTCGCTTTCTTGGGGGGCGGAGGGGCGGTTTTCTTGGCTACCGGCTTCTTGGGCTTCTTGGCGGCAGCAGCCTTAGCGGCTTTGATCCTACGTTGGCGCAGCTTCTCGGCTTTCACGGCTGGGTCGGCCTCCGAGAGCTTGATCTGCGAAAACAGGTTTTATGTCAGTGGTGGGAAGGTTGAAACGGGGTTGCGGTGAAGATACGTGGTAAGTTCAGAAAGTGTCAACGTGTGAGTAATCATGGTTGTCATAACCCAATGCTCTGAAAGAGTAGTATCATCATTTTGGAGGTTTATATTACGCCTGAACTCACCCGCCGTCACGGGACGCCCGGCAGATGTGTAACATCTTCGAAATATGGAGTAAAATTAAGAACAAATTAATATTTGTATTGTGTTTGTATTTGTTTTGTTTATTTTAAAGTAATCTTTAAAATATTTTCAAGAGAAAGCGAGAAAAAGAAGATAGACGCCCTCGAAATGTGGTGCTGGAGGAAAATGCTTGGCATAACCTGGACACAGTTCCGAACCAACGTCTCAATCCTCCAGGAACTTCGAATCAAACAGCGTCTTTCTTCCATCGTCCAATGTCGTATCCTCACTTTCTTTGGACATAGCACACGTCAAGAAGACATATCACACGTCAAGAAGACATATCACACGTCAAGAAGACATATCACACGTCAAGAAGACACATCTGTAGAGCGACTTGTAGTGCAGGGAAAGGTTGCAGGCACAAGACCGCGCGGCAGGTCACCAATGCGTTGGACCGACCAAGTCTAAACTGCACTCAATGGTCCACTCCACGAATGCTCAAGAAAAGCCATAGTACGGGAGGAATGGCGACGGATTGTGAAGCTTGCCACCACCCCTGATGTGACGACCTCGACCACTCTGCCAAGAGTGTGACGACGAAGAAGAAGATCAACAATCGTTCCAAAACAAACTTTATTCTAATGGGAAAAGGTTGATTTTACGTGGCATAGAGCAGGCATCAGGCCATGACAGCGTCATGCCAAAACCCGTCAGTTTAACTGCCATTAAAATGTTTCACATCAAAAATGCAGATTCTCAGGAAATAACCTACAAGTATCAAGAATATCCGTCTATACTCACTCCACGCTTCTCAGCTAAAGCCAAAGCCTTGACGTTGATCCTCCTGTCTTGATCGAGCACTGCCTTCCTTCTGAGCACAGCCGAGAACGGGTTCAGTCTCAGCATGGCCTTGGTGTTGGTCAGGGGGTTCAGCTTCCTGGTCGCACGGACTACACGCTTGCTGCAACAAGACGGGGTGGTTAGATGGGGGTTTAAAGGGAGGTGTGGGATGATGAGAGTGGGGTGTATCAGAAAGTGTCAACATGTAAGTAATCATGGTTATCATAACCCAATGCTCTGAAAGAGTAGTATCATCATTTTGGAGGTTTTTGCTAAATAAAATAGTCCAACTAATCTTGTTTCCCCATACGAACTTTGGAGCCCCATTTATCCCCCTTAGGGGATGAATTTTGAAAAATCCTTTCTTAGTGCACCCCTAGACCACACAAGGAACCTAATTGCCAAATTTGGAATCTGTAGACCCAGCGGTTTGGGCAGTGCGTTGATAGGTGAGTCAGTCAGTCAGTTTCTTCTTTTATATATTTAGATATTACGCCTGAAATCCGTGAAGGATTAGGGCAGGTATACCTAGTTATGTGGAAGTCTAATGTTTGTTGATTTACTAGGAATCGAAGACAATAAACTCGTATAATGGGGGCTTTCGTTTTTGAGCTCACCAGATGTCGCCACTGTCGAGTAAGGGTCCTGTCAATAATTCTATTTTATACTTAATAGTACCAATAACTTCATAGTGTAAACTTCAGATACATGTTTACAATATTCTCCCTAAAATTAGCAAGCATGAAACATTTAAAAAACATTCTACCTCCAAATACTAACAAATATAAATCAGAAATGGCTCAATCTAGACCACAATCGTGAGTATTAGTAAAAGCACGCAACGCGCGAACACTGTATGACATCCTTCATTTCGGACACAAACGCCTCTAGCGGCGGATTCATGCGCGATAGCCCCATTATTTTCTCATAACCCTATGCTCTGAAAAGAGAATATCATCATTTGAAAGAAAAAACATGGCGTGTGTGGATTTCAAGATGACATTTCAGACACAGAATCGCCATACGGACCGCAGCAACACGCGGTTTCTACGTAACTATCTTCTTTATCGTGTGGTTAGTCCTAACCTGGTGTCAGAGTTTTTATACCGCCCATGGGCCTCTGACTTGACGAATCCAGGACGTAACTATGAAAACGACAATGTTGCCATGTACAGAAGCGATTTCATAGGGTTACATAGATGTCGTAGCGATTCTAAGGCAATGGTTTTGCAGATGCGGTCTTCATCGGAATTGTACTTTTAATAATATCTACTCATAGCCAAGTTTTTTTGGTTGTTACGCTTCTTGTTCTAAAGGCCGTTTTCTATAGCTTACTTACGAATAACTGTCAGTTAATATCTTAACGTTAACGTCTCGTAGCCATCGGTGTTTCTATAAACAAGTTAGCTTGAAATATCCTATCTGCGTCACCTACCAGTCTTTAAGTCATAGAAAAATCAAAGAAAACTTTTCTGTGACGTTTTGTTTCTTACCGACTGTAAGCTAAATGTCAAACAGACAGAGATAGCAACCTACCGATACCTGTTAGTAAGTTATTGAAAATGGCCGTAAATCAACATCTACCAGGATCACAGAGAGGCAAGCTGATATGTACACTCCTATATAGTGCTAGTTGGAGATTTATAATAGTTAGGTATACGTACTTGGGTGCGCGGAGAACCTTCCTGATCTCGTCAGATTTCAGCAGACGGCTGAGGTCGGTGTTGGCCATCTTGGGCTGGGGCAGGTTGAAGTTCTTCTTCTCCTTGGAGGGAGTCTTCCATGAGCCGAACAGGGAGTCTGTGGGGAAAGAGTTGATTTGTCAGTTAAAGAGTAGTGGACTTAAAATTGTCAATGACCAGCGACCATGGCGCTTGCAACAGCGTCGAAATATCGGGAGCTCAAAAGTAATGAAAATCACGGAAGATGCACTGTTTTAGACTTTCACGGTTTTTCACTACACTTAAAGTACTTACGGGATGATATCCGTGCCAGTGCCGAGGCCAGTGCTAGGTTGTATGTTGATTAAAATATTGCTCGCGACTGTAAAACGTATGTAGTTATAGAATTATAATGGGAATTGGCTTGCAGGAATGGCTCGCAAACAGGAATGACTTTGACCTTGAAAAAGTAATTCCTGCACCTTTATGAGCTTGGAGGGTTTGTATTGATGATTTCGATGATTATCATTCTATAACTACATACGTTTTACAGTCGCGAGCAATATTTTAATCAACATACAATCTCGCACTGGCCTGCCAATTAGAAAAAGAAAATTTTAATTTCGCGGGCTACCCTGGGGCATCCACCTTAACCAGTCTTATGAGATGTTTCGCCTAAATCCATATGGCTATTCAAGATCTGGACGGGGAATCCTACCCAGAACCCTGGACGACATTTGATAATAGAATTGTCGTATTTCAGGCTATCAAAACCAAAAAGCTTTCAAGTCCGCCTTCGTACCTCTTTTCTTATTACAAGTTAAGTAAATAAATGGTATGATCTAAGGGCGTATACACGTAGAACGCCGGCTGTCAGCGCTGGCAGGTCACATTTTCGGACAATTTCTGACAGCCAGCGTTCTAAGTGTGTGTATACGCACTAATTTAGTATTTAAATAAATAAATGTATTCCACATATCGACACACTGACAGACAAGTCGTCCGCGTCAATGTTTCCTAAGGGAACTTTGATTTACCCCTCGATATTCGTAACTTCATTTTGTATGGAACAAAACGAGTAAGGCTTATAGGGGAAACAATGATTGTTTTTATACATATGTTTAGAACAATTCTACTTCATGGACGCACGGGTTGATTGAAGCTTAAGAGACGTTTACCAAGGTCGGTACGTGGATGGATCACCATCATACATATATTAAAATCCTCTCGAGACTCAGAAAGCACATTAACCTGTTGTTTCCGCTATCATTGTCTATTTATTCCAAGAACATGAAAAACTAAAAATCTACTCTTGCCAAGGAGTATAGTTATAAGTAGTAGTAGTTGTAGTTAGGAGTATAGTTTTTGTTTACAAACAAAAAGTATATATGTAGTATATCAACTATCTGGTGTCCACGACACAAGCCTCGTTGCTTAGTGTGGCACTAGATGGCGCTGTGTGTAATGTCCAGCGATATTTATATTTATACTTTTACTCAAGTTACTGAGTTGAGATCACTTAGGCAGTTGCTCGATATAAAAAATACTGGTATTCAGCTGCATCCAGCACAGCAATTCACAACGCTTCGATTCGATTTTCGATTCGGAAAGTCATATGTCTATCTCGCTCGATTTCGTAATGTCAAAAAAAGATAGACATACGACTTTCCGAATCGAAAATCGAGTCGAAGCGTTGTGAATAAGTGGCCAGGACTGGAAACCGTACCCCCAACGTAGTTAGGAACAAGTTACGTAATGTGTGTCTGTTGTCAAACGCGAGAGTTAGACGACACGAGGCTGAACGTAATCGATAGTCAGCTCATAAAGGTGCAGGAATTTACTTTTTCTAGGTCAAAGTCATTCCTACACATTTATGCGCTTGGAGGGTCGTATGATGATTTTGATGATCCTAATTCTATAACTACATACGTTTTAGTCGCGATCAATATTTTAATCAACATACAACCTAGCACTGGCCTGCAAATTGCAAAAAACGTAAGAAAATTTGAATTTCGCGGGCTAACCTGGAGTTGGGAGTATCCTACTTATATTATAAAAAGTTTGTGAATATGGATGTGAACGGATTTGGATGAAATTTTACACAGATAGTTCATAACCTAGATTAAAACATAGGATACTTTTTATCCCAGTAGTAAGATCCCATGGGACAATTATCAAAATTCACGCGGGCGATGCCGCTGGCAGAAGCTAGTCTATAGTTGATGCCAGTTAAGATCGCAAAAGCGGTCATTGACCCACCTACATTTATTAAAGTTCTTAACTTTGAAATCCAATAATAAGCCTGTTCAAGTCTTGAATCGTCATCTATTGTGATCTTCAACATTTATTCGAATGAAAAACGATACATTGTTCATATTTTGTTTTGTTTCGTACGAAGAGATATTAGGGAAAGGGCAATGACCGCTATTGCGATCTTAACTAGCACTAACTATATCATACAAGTGAACTTACCGAGCCTGTCGAAAGCCGACTGGGTCCAGATGCAGAAGCGTCCGAGGTGACCACCGGGCGCCAGCTTCAGGAGGTTGAGCTTGTCCACATTCAGCATCTCAACGCCGGGAATGTTACGGAAGGCGCGGGTCAAACCCTGGGCAAAGGAACATGACGTTTAGAACAAGAAAGCAATGGCCTTTATCAAAATCAGTCTGAGAATTAACACTTCGTAAAAGTCCAATCCCCCCAAAACATGACGACCTCCTATTGTTGTAACTGCCCTTGGCAACTTCTTTTTATTTTAACTGCGGGGAAGGAACAATATTCATAGCAAAATGGATGTGATGCTGAAGTAAAAAATCTTCAATGTTCAATCTCACATCATATACATTAACTATTGCGTCTACTTCGTGGGCAGATCATCGGATAACGCATTTCAAATGAGACTAGACTGACTTCGCGCCATGTTATGACGTCATAGCGGTCAAATAGAAGAAGTTGGGTAGGGTCAGTAAAACAAATGTTTGTTAATAATCATTTTCAGGATTTAAACTAGGCAAAACCTGCGCACCAATATATATTATATCAAGATTGACAGGAGGTCATTGACGTCACAACACGGCGCGAATTCAGTCCTATTCTCATTTGAAACGCATTGTATATGACAATTTTTGTATGTTATTTCTGTAATTACAGTAGAGGCCCAGAGGTGAAAACCTTGACTTACGACTTTGTTAGTTATAGGTTAGTTAAACAGGCGCGTTACTTTGTGTAATTTATTTCAACACAACTGCTCTCAAAACAGTGAAGGAAACATCGAAGACATGTGAAATCTACCAACCGACGCTGGGTCTGTACACTTTCACAAGTCGACGCTTGTATCCCACCAGTGGGAACTTGATAGTCTGATTATGCTAACACAGCAGTTATAGAACTGAACGAAACCGAAAGTTAGGTTTATTAGTAAACTTGTAGCGACACTTATGATCCGCTATGCGTACAAACGCGCGCAGTTCGGTTGTGCCGCGTTGATATTACCCCTAGACGTAGCTGAGACTTTGAAACGCTTCAGCCGATCGGTGCTGGGGTAGGCCAAATATAAGAAGTTAGTTCCCGAAGATAAGGTTAATATGCTTGTGGCGCCGGAAGTGAAGACGGTAAGCAAGATAATCATCAAGGAATGTTTAAACTTTGTAAGAGAGCCATGCGGTTGGAGTATACGTAACGGGGCACTGAGGAAAAGAGACAGAAATTTTTTGCAATAAAATTTCATTTGATAAATTGTTTATTGTCTTGATTCCATCGTTTAGAACACCTAAAAATAAGGCGAAAAGCATCTGGGTGATTTTTGTCTCCGACCAACTGTTTGTCGTAAAAACGATGTCGAAGGGATTCCGTTCATTCCGACCATATAGGTTAGGTTAGAACTGTGACCGAAATTGGTCGCAGTAAAAAATTAGTGCCCCGTTTCGTATCCACTGACCAGCCATGATATAAGTCAGCAAGAGAATGGCTGCAGATCACTGAGGGTCGGGAAAGCACAGATCCAAGCAATTAATGAACAATCACTTCCAAACACGGCTTGAATCATCAGTCTATATCTACATACATACATATATACGTCTACATCATACACAGACACACACTTAAACAAAGTTGCTCCTGCTGACGTTCAGATCTTTGAAACTACGCAACGGATTTTAATGCAGTTTTCAGCAATAGATAGAGTGATTCAAGAGGAATATTTATATGTATATGCTACATTGCGTATGTTAGACACCAATGGTTAGTAAAGTACTTCAGTTATCAATGTAAAATCATATTGACTATGATATTTATTAAAAGTTAGTCTCTGACGACCTCTTTCTGCACTTGACGTGCCGTATTATTTTATCACACGGCACTACGGGTTTCGAATACGCTCTCAATCCTTACCTGATCCTTGTGGTAAATGATGAGGGGTCCCTTGCGCTGCACGCGGCGACGGTTGCGCATCTTACCCTTACCGGCGCGCAGGCGCTGGGATTTGTACACCTGGGTAAGGAATTATGAGGTTTTATTCAAGTTTCTATGTAACACATACTGGGCAAGTGACACAGCTAAGTGAGAAATACCAAAATTCACTTCGTCCAACCAGGGAATCGAACCCACGTTCAGCAGTCACGCTAGCGAGCACTAGACCTAAAACGCAGTCAAATGCTACCCTGAAATATTATGATATCACCCCTATCGACACATATTTCTTCAACTGCGTTTCAAACCACTGACTATAGTTGATGCCAGTTAAGATCGCAAAAGCGGTCATTGACCCACCTACATTTATTAAAGTTCTTAACTTTGAAATCCAAAATTAAGCCTGTTCAAGTCTTGAATCGTCATCTATAGTGATCTTCAATATTTTTTCTAATGAAAAACGATATATTGTTTATTTGTTTTGGTTTGTATGAAGAGATATTAGGGAAAGGGCAATGAACCCTATAGCGATCTTAACTGGCAGCAAATTTTTCTAATAGTAAAAATATCGGGAGCTCAAAATAAATAATAATCAAGGAAGATATCCCGTAAGTGACAATATAAGTTTAGTAAAAACTACTATTACTTTACTTGACCATGGAATTGAACCCCGGGCCCAAAGCTACCCCGCTTGCGATCTCTAGGTAAATGAAGAAGCCTGTTTTACAGAAAACTAACTCGTAATATCTGAGTAATAGTTACAATGCAAATGTTTTCCACAGTTTACGTCCGCGTTGAACAATGATATTCAGCCGGATGGTTGGCTTGGAAGTTTACTGTCTCTCCATAGACATAACGACAGATATATAGATCTGTAATTAGCTTTTAAGGAGAAATATTAGACTAGTGCAGATAGTTTTTGAAAACGAAAAAATTCATAGTAGGATGAAATTGGAAAAGAAAAAGAATATTACAAAATGAAAGGAAAAATAATTTACGGGCGATCTGAGGTCGGGAAGGAGGTTTATATCGATTTCCGGCAATACTACAAGGTAGTAAAAAGATCTACAACTTTTGTGTTTACACTTTTTTCACATAACCTCAAAATGTATGTGAAAAATTCAAATACCCAAGTTTTAGTATTTTTATTTTTATCTTTTACAAATCTTTTTTTTTTTCACGAAATTTAATGGAAACTTGGTTTCATCCTACTGTTTTTTTTTTCGTTTTTTGATCATTTTCAGAGGTATCTGCACTGGTCTATATAGGCAAGCATATACATACAATGCATTTCTTATGGATTTTTTGATGTACTGTTAAGAAAAGTATGCACTTCGGTAATCGTCGTATTTCCGAATTAGTCATTAGTCAAAACTTTAATAAAAATACGTAAAACATTGCAATTTAATGTTTCACGTTTTTAATTTGATTGTTTTAATGAATGACCTGGTTAAGGTTGCTGGGATCCGCTGGATGCGAGTCGCACGGGACCGGTCAATGTGGCGACACTTGGGGGAGGCCTATGTCCAGCAGTGGACGTATATCGGTTGAAATGATGATGATAGGTCTCTTCATCAATTCATGAAGCGATCATGTTTCCGAAGATAGACGAAGATGGCCGAAGTGCATACATTTTGTAGGATATCTGTATGTTCTTGAACAAACCTTGAGGACATCAGACCAGGCCTTGATGCGTCTCAGGAAGATGACAGCCTGTTTGGTCTTGTTTATCTCTTGAACCTTATCGGAGACCACTAGGGGCAGCTCAGGTACTTTCTCGATGATGTGACCTGCATGGAGACAAACAATATTTAGTTATCTTGCTCAATAGGGTAGGTACATGACCAAAAAATTCTAATTAGTCCGTCAGATTTCCAAAAAATATTGGACTCAATTTCTTTATTTTTTGACGTAAAAAAAAAAGGAAGACGATACAGTGCGTCGAAAACTCGAGTCAGATTTGAGTACATTTTTACCGGAAAGTGACGTCACAATCATCATGATCTTTAAGGTGGATGCTCCAGGGTAGCCCGCGAAATTCAAATTTTCTTACGTTTTTTTGCAATTTGCAGGCCAGTGCTAGCTAGGTTGATTTTAATTCTATAACTACATACGTCTTACAGTCGCGAGCAATATTTTAATCAACATACAACCTAGCACTGGCCTGCAAATAGCAAAAAACGTAAGAAAATTTGAATTTCGCGGGCTGGTTGGAGCATCCACCTTAACGCGTTTTATCTTCGTCAATTTTTAATTTGATAAAACAAAAAACACGTAACCAATATTTAACGATAATCTAACTGATGGACTAAACAGAATCATATTTTTTTTAGTCAGGAGTCATCCTACCACAAAACATGATTTTTCACCCAAAAAAAAGTTGTTTCCTAGCAATAATTTTTGCGTAGAGTTACTTAGTTTGATGTACAGAATGCTTGGTTGACGGCTTCGTGAAGGGACTGTTTACACCCTTTAGATAAAAAAGTGAATGTTTTCCACAGTTTACGTCCGCGTTGAACAATGATATTCAGCCGGATGGTTGGCTTGGAAGTTTACTGTCTCTCCATAGACATAACGACAGATATATAGATCTGTAATTAGCTTTTAAGGAGAACTTTTACCTTAGTCTAGTAACGTAATAGTGATTTCAAAGTTCTTTGTAACAATACCAAAAGAAACGGAAATTTATTATAAAAGGTACATTTCCCAGGGCAGTGACAGGCAGTCGCTCCATGTAAAATACTGGTATTCAGCTGCATCCGGTTAATTTGGAAACCGACCCCAACATAGTTGGGAAAAGGCTAGGCCTATCCCTAGAGTGTAATTTAGAATCGCGTATGCGCAGAGGGGCGAGGCGGCCCGCGAGTCAAGGAGAAGGTGGTTGTAACACTCGCCGCCGCGGCTGAGGCTGGTCGGAAGCCGAAGCTGCGGTGGTGAGCGAACACATCTGCGACGACAAGCTCGCGTGGGACCGCCGGAGCCCCGCAGCCGTGACAGAAACCATGCCTGCTGCATGTTGCTTGCATGCTGCATGCATGCTTGCAAACTGTATGCGTGCTTGCTCGCTTGCATTGCTTGCTTGCAAACTGTATGCGTGCTTGCTCGCTTGCATTGCTTGCTTGCAAACTGTATGATGCTGCTACGATGGCCGACCGCAATCATCAGCAGATGACAGTTAGTGACGTCACAACTTTGACAGCAGCGTCATCTCATCTTCGAAAGTCAAAATACGTCTAGTCGCTGGCTCCTTTTGCTAGAGCTCTGTTCTGCTTGACAACAGCTTCAGACAGCAATATGGTTTCCATGGAAGGTGTACTACTTTTCCCTTAGCGTCCATCTTCCTGCCAACATCATCATCTGCCGAGCCTTTTCCCAACTATGTTGGGGTCGGCTTCCAGTCTAACCGGATGCAGTTGAATACCAGTATTTTGCTTGGAGCGACTGCCTATCTGACCTCCACAACCCAGTTAGTACTGGGTAATACGATACGTCAGACTTTCGGGCCACTTGACTACCTGTAACGACTGTCAAAGATCTACAAATGACAGCCGGGACCAACAGCTTAACACTTTCACTGCCAAGTTCATAAAATGCATACCTACAAATTGGCATGCCATAAAATGAGTCTCGCCTAACTATAACAACCCGTCAGTCGAGTCCATCGGCGCGATGGTGACGTAAATGTACCCCTATGATGATTTATGCCTACATATTTTTTACAAATGACTTAGCACACGATTTTTAAACGAAAGAGGATGTTTCTATTGACATTAAAAAAAAAGACTTCACAATATAATTTATTTTCGAACCCTTAGAGCGTACTTAGTTATGGACGCTAGTCGGGTTCTGGGCATGAATACAAGTGACCTATGTCTAATTATAACGACGACTCAGATACGAACAAATTTATTGTTCGACCCATATGCTGGGTGCTGGGCACAGAGAATGTTAACGAACTTTTCGAGGCACAGAGGAAACTCTGTAATGTAATGGGCGGTCACTTAACCACGGACCAACCAGGTTAAGCGCGGCTTAACCTTAAGACCGAATCGAGCGGCTGTTATTATTTAGCCACGAGCTTCCTACCAACATAAATCAGTACATACCTCTAGCCTGGACGAGCGCGGGTACTCCGCTAGCGGCGACGGCAGCGGCGACAGCGGCGCGCCTCTGACGTAGGTTCACACGACGGTGCCAACGGCGCCACGGCTTGGTGGGCGCGAACATGCGACCACCGCGACACATGTTTCCGAACGCACCCTGGCCGGACCTGGGTGAGGGGAGTTATGAGGTGTAATGACGTCTTGGACTCAAGATTGTTGTCACGTGTAACATCTTGTCTGTTTTTTGGAAGATGTAGGTAGAGGTGCGAGTTCAGAATATCCATATTTCAAAAATTGAAGTGACATGTAGTTTGGTGATCAATAGGCATGACGACAGTATCAAAAAATTGAAAATCTATTTAGTCCGTCAGTTAGAGTATTGGAAATTAATGGACACGTATTTTTTGTTTTTGTAAATCAATGAATATTGACAAAGATAAAACGCATCAAAACTCGGGAGTGGGGGCTCGTGACGTCAGAACTAGCTAAAAATTATACCATGGCGTGACGTATTGAGAATTTCAAAAGCGTCGTATGTTCGTCAATTTTGGTTTACTTAACAAAAGAAAAAACACGGTTCAAATATTTTTAGATAATCTAAGTGACGGACTAATTAGATTTTTTTGTCGTCTCGCCTATTGTACACACAAACCACCTTTTTAAGAAGTCGGTTAAGAATTCAGACTAGTCTGCTACTGAGTATATTCTGGTGGATAAACAACGCCTGAGATTCCCTAAGCCATATCGTCACAAATCTGTTGTAATGGAGGGACAGCCAATTACAGTTGATACTGGGCACAGATCCAATCTCCTAATGCAAATATCCAATAACTTGGCTGACCTGGGAATCAAAGCCATGATATGTTTGACCATAGTGTCTTGTGAGCAGTACACCAATTAGGCAGTCTTAAGGGTTGAACCTCATCTATCAGCACGGAATCGAATTTTTCCATGCTTCTTTTTCTGTAGCTCAGATCCGTTATTTGATAGAGCGAGAAACTAAGCCGAGGTGCTGCACGCGGCAGCCCGCTCTGTTGATTCAACCCTAACACAGTCAAACACATAATGGTGTCGATTCTGTTATGCACAAACTAAACTTAATTTAGGCTATTGCTATCTTTTACTAAAAGGCAGTGCGAGAATAGGACGGCTATAGCTATGAACTAAGTTAGAGATGTCAAACTAGTTTATGCCTTGCGCTTCACCGTGTTTTTAATCGACATGTTTTTACGAGCACCCTTCATTTGTATGGAAACATTAGTTCCAATTAAATTTGACAGCTCTAAATTACGTCCGTCTCTTTCTCGTTTTATTAGAGAGAAAAAGATAGCAATAGTAGGCTATTGCTATCTTTTTCTCTAATTAAGTTTAGTTTGTGCACAACAGAATCGACACCAATTTCTATTATTTTAGGCTGGCCTTTTTTTTCAATATCACTTAAGATTAAATAGTGTATTCTAACATATCGAATGCGTCTACCCACAGGGAGTAGACGTCCGCGCTATTAGAACTATGATGTACCCCGCCATTGTCACTCATTACAGTAATATTGTACTGTAACAGTGTTTAAACGGGGATATAGAGGTGCTTGCTTATGGTGACTGAGACAGCACCACAGATCGCGCCCGGCTTTAGTATCTTATGCATAAGCTAATTTTTTTACCCTTAATTAGTCGCACCTAAAAAGTTACGTTAACGGTCACGTGGGGTGCGTGACACTCCGATCATACAAATCAAATTACGAAAAACCTACAAAATCACGATTATGCTTGATACTTGATCATGTTGTAGCACTTTCAACCCTATCTTAAAGTGAAGGACTTATCAATAATATCTTTTTATAATAACCACAATTGCTTTGTACTGAAGTGTAGTTGTTCCTGCGCTCGCTACGGTCTTTCATCAAAAGAAACCCGAATAAAAATAAATTATAGAAAACAAAATGGACGCCTTCTTACCTGTGGGTACCACCACCACGGACACGCGGGATACGCGCTACAGCACGACCGGTACCCCAGGACTCAGCACTGGTCTGGTGACCTGGTAGACGAAGAGGAAGTTAAATTGATGACCTTGACCTTGGGTTGAATTAAGGAGAAATATCATCAAGTATGGCACTGATATGACTGATAGAAAATGAATTAAAGCTTGACAAATTAAATTAAAAGTTTTGTATTTGTGACCTTGACCTTCGAGTGGCCTAAGGTGAATTACCGTCAATTATAGAAAAGAATTTGACTAGGAATGAAAACAATATGGTAAATTAGCAAGTGTTTTTATTTATGAACTTGACCTTGAAGGGCCAAGGTCAACTATCATTATTTTGACCTATTGCCCTCATTCTTAAATAAGCATTTTTAGAAACAGACTAATAAGAACATTACATTACTTTACTATGCTATTAATAGCTTAAATCGTGATCTGTCGAATGACTAATTTGGTTGAGATGCCATTGTTTAACTATTGTGTCTACTTCGTGGACAGATCATGGGATAGTAAAGTTATGTAATGTTCTTACACATCCTGCTTGAAGGTTATTTCTCTTAATCTTTATATTTGTTTGTAGTAAAAACTCTGCACCCGTCCCCACTACCGAGTGGGTCCAGAACGCCATGTCTCTACGTTGATGTTGCACTAATTCGCAGTGACACTCCACGGCAATATTATCCGAGAGTGTGGACATTTAGTGCCAAAGCTGTTCTGTACAGTTAAGGCGAAAGCGTCAGGCTAGCCCGCGAAATTCAAATTTTCTTAAAAGAAGAAAGAAAATTTAAATTCCGCTGGCTACCCTGGAGCATCCACCTTAACAAAATATTTTTTCCTATGTCAAGTTATAATATGATCTAAAAGGTTTCCTATCGTCTTTCTCTCTTGGAAAAGTATTCCCTCAATTTATTTGTTTTCCTCATATGAGACAAAGACCGTCAGAATAAAACAAAAGATTCGTGATATTTTGACAAAAACTCTTACAAAAAAAAACTTACTACTTGCCAACTAATACACCACCACTACCATTTAAAAGTCTTACAATTGACGATACAAAAGTTTGAATGGTGATGTTTTGTTGCTGTGTACTGAATTAAGAACATAATATTTTGAATAAAAAAAATGTTCCAAAAAGAGTTGGGATGTGTCTGCCTACAAAATAAAAAAATGTTCTCTACTCTCTAGCTAAAAATTAAGATCACTCACCAGCCTCCTTGTTGACCGAGTACGGCTGCCTGGCATTCTTAGACATGGACACGTGCACATCATTGACGAGGTCAGGCCGGATGGGGGCCTTGAAGACGAACGGGAGAGGGAGGGAGGCGCCAGCGACTGCCTCGCTCTTCTCCGTATACACCGACACAAGAGGTCGGGCAATTGATAGACTCTGAAAAAGAGGTGATAGTTAGTATTGATGCCTAGGTTCAGATAATACTGTATACTAGGTAATATGTGTTTATCTACACATCTGATACATCAATTCTTCAAGAAAGGCCAGCAATGTTTTTCTTTTCTTGAACACTGAAAACCAGGGCTGTGCTGTGGGCCCCCCATAGTACAGCATCATGCTGAGTAGTAACCTATTTGTCGCACTCATGACGTGCAAGCTGTCAATTTATTTATTTTTTAAATGTATTTTTGTTTGTGTTCCGTTTTGTTATATTCTGAATGCTTTTATGTTTGTTGCTTCTGTTTTCAAATTATGTATGCACGTCATGTCCCTGCAATGAATAAAGATTTTTTCTTTCTTTCAATGCCTTGTGGGTAGTGGTTATCTCATGGAGACTAACTCAGTGCATGTGGTAACCCAAATTTAAAAGCAAATCTATCTTTCCAGTAGTAATAAGTATTACAAAACGTGAAATGCACTTAAAAGTCAATATCAACTGAAAGAGCACTCTTAGATAGTACTATATGTATTGTTATGATGATTGACCTTGAACTCACTGATAATATCAACAACGCCTTTCTAATTAAATTGAGACCATACCAACTAACTGCATTTAATTGCTTGAAGTGGGTATTGAACCCACAACCTTTAGCACAGAAACAAATAGCTGAACATCTAAGTCAAACGTCAGTATTTAGGTGTTGAGTTAGAGTTGAGACGGTATATCTAGGTGAAACTATGACTCATCTGTTACAAAAGCCACCTAGGCAACAATTTCAATAAATAATAGATTACATTGGTACAGCTAAACATATTTCTTGACTAAAATATTACTGACAAAGTGTCCGAACAAGTTTATGATAACAGTACTGTTGGTGATGAGCCAGTGAAATTCAAAATCACCTGATTTAAGTAGTGTCTTCTTCTAATTCTTATTTCGAAATTAGATGGAGAATGTTTGTGTTCCACAAGTCGACACACAACCAATACATACTGGCCATGTTTCCTAAGGGAACTATTTAATTTACCCCTTAAAATTGTACCTAGAAGACTATAGTAGTTCAACTAGGAAGAGTATAGGGGATAATGGAAGGAACATACTCGATTGAGAAAAAAATTATTGTGAAATAGTATCAACTAAGTAGCGGAAGTCACCTCATTTTTTTTTCAAATTCAAGTTATATGATGGTGTCAAATGATATTTAAAGGTTATAAAGCCACATTGACAAGTTAAGAGGTTGTTTTCCATGTAAAAGTCATGGATTCCGGCAATCACTTGGCGTAGGACCAATCATAACCTCAAAATTCTCACGCATTTTCATAACAATATATTGAGTGTAAAATGCCCTTTTCTTCCGATATTTTACGGTAATAGATTGGTAAATAGAGTACAGCATTAGTTTCTAACTATGTTCTGAAAGATTTATGAAATATAAACACGGGATGCTTCCAAGGAGTGTGGTTTTCATCGATCGAAAATTCTTCTAATAACACCATAAAATGTTGTAATACAGCTTTAGAACGATAGCGTATCCCATACAAATGTTGAATTACACAAAAACTTACGAAACACCATGACAATCTTGTTATTTCGCGAAATATAAAAGCAAACACGTGTTTGTACCACGGCAACAAAATACTTTCAACTTCACACTTTCACTTCATCGGATTGATACACTTTACAATATTAAACGTTACAAATTCACAACAGCTTCGATTAAACTTACCATTTCGCTTTTTAAGCGAAGTAATTCCTCCAAATAACACTATAGGCGGCGGTATAGACCATCCGCCATGCCACGATGGAGTAAAAAGACCGGAAATTAGAATAGTTTTTTGACAGTATGAAAAGGCGGTGACCAGCCCAAAAAATTGCATATTATTTTAAAAGACTGGTTTTGACTTCTTACTGAAATGACAAGCGCATAGTTTTATTAAAACTTCGTAAAACGAAACTAATACTTAAATATTTGTTTGATTTATCTAGTGCATATTCAGCAAAACAATGCAACGATAAATAAAAAGTAGTTAACAATTAGGCCAAGATTATTTGTGTCAAGCCAGATTAGTCGAATACTGACAGATACTAAATGACATTTCAGAATGCATGAATTATTTGTAATAGAAAGTATTTTATAAAGGTGTTTTGAAAGGTGAATTTATTATAAAATACAACAAGAGAAATCTTGTAACAGTACTTGTTTTTGTATTAAAACCCGTAAAGTGCACACAAAATATACAAAACGAGCGATTGCAACGTTTTTATTAAACATTGAGCCTGCGAAACTCCGTTGAACAGGTACATAGCTGTACCACACAATGTTTTTTTAACAATCATGCTTTTGTTTGGGTCAAAATTTCTGCAACTTACATGAATTCTTATAATATTTGTGGCCCCATAACTACATACGACATCATACTGCAAATGATTTGCTGAGCAGCTGCAAATGATTGAAGTTTGAGTGGCCAATTGGTCCCTATCCTATTTATACAGATAGCTACAACCTGGGCACACTCAGGTATACCTACAAGTTCTGTGCTGTAGCACTGACTTGTCTCTCTTCTTTGGGTCGCAGTAGGCCCTTACATATTCTTTTTTGCAGCTGCATTTTTTTTTCTACTTTTTCTTGCTTGCTAAAACGATTGCTATTTGCTACTGCTTACTTTCATCTATTAGTTAGTGAACGAAAATGTTTTGACATTCCTTTTCAAACTTAGATTCTGTCATGTTTACACAAATGTGTATAATAATCGTATTTCCACAGCTTCAATGGATGAAAAGCCAAAATGCAGTCATACGGTAGATTTAGCGCCAATAAAACAGCAGCCATCAGAAAACGATCAACCAGCAAGTCAAATAGACCCATTGATTCTGCCAGAAGAGCTGACCCCAGCTGCAAAAAGACAAACTCTAGTGATTCAGCCAGAAGAGCTGACTCCAGCTGCAAAAACACAAACTCTACTGATTCTGCCAGAAGAGCTGACTCCAGCTGCAAAAACGCAAACTCTACTGATTCAGCCAGAAGAACTGACTCCAGCTGCAAAAATACAAACTCTACTGATTCAGCCAGAAGAGCTGACTCCAGTTGCAAAAACGCAAACTCTACTGATTCAGCCAGAAGAGCTGACTCCAGCTGCAAAAACAAAAACTCCACTGATTCAGCTAGAAGAGCTGACTCCAGCTGCAAAATCAGAAACTCTACTGATTCAGCCAGAAGTGCTGACTCCGGCTGCAAAAAGGCAAACTCTACTGATTCAGCCAGAAGAGCTGACTCCAGCTGCAAAAACGCAAACTCTACTGATTCAGCCAGAAGAGCTGACTCCGGCTGCAGAAACGCAAACTCTACTGATTCAGCCAGAAGAGCTAACTCCAGCTGCAAAAACGCAAACTCTACTGATTCAGCCAGAAGAGCTGATTCCAACTGCAAAAACACGAACTCTACTGATTCTGCCAGAAGAACTGACTCCAGCTGCAAAAACACAAACTATACTGATTCTGCCAGAAAAGCTGGCTCCCGCTGCAAAAACACAAACTGTAATATTAAAAGAGCTTCCGGCTTCTTCAGAAGTCGAAACTTCACCGAAAACTCGACCTGCATTAACTATAGACCAGCCCATTCATTTGATGGAGCATAAAAAAATTTCGAAAGACCAGCCAGGGTTTTCGGGAGACCAACCGGCTTTTCCGAAGCACCAACCGGCGTTTTCGGAAGACCAGCCGTCTCATTCTAAAGACCAATCGAATAATTCTAAAGATAAACCGACTTTTTCGAAATCCCAAACGGTCGTTAAACCGTCCTTAACAGCAAGTTTAACGAAAATATACATTGATTCAACGAAAGACGGATCAACTTCGTCAAGAGAATTCATAGTTGCACCTAAAATTCAAATTGATAAAAGTGAAGGTGAATCGTCTTTGACAGTAGAACACACAACATTAATTAGGACAAAATATACTGCGGCTTCAGAAGCTTGCCATATTATTAAGGATCATTTTATAAGTACCAACGCACCTTTGAAAATCACTTCTTCTACCCATAGTCCTAAAACAAATAAGCATATGTCTCAGTTTCCGGCCACAGCGACGCTAACCCTACCAATTGGCCAACCTCTAAGTTTATTCTTACAAGCTTTAACAAAACTAAACGAGAGTTCTTTAGCTCTAACAGTTCTCCCATTTAGACTACAATCTTCCCCTAATTTGAGTAAAATCTGCAATGTGGTATCTGGGGATATAACAGCTCCTGACTCCTTGACAAGTGCCCCACCAACTTATTCGTTCGTTTTAAGGCAAATGGCGGTTAGAAGAAGACCGAGGTTCATGGGAACGTTCTTTCCATCGCCCTCTTTTGTTCAACACGCTCCTCCTCCAACTTATACGGGCGCTTTTGATGTTTACATAGAACCTGCCCTTCCTCCACCTCCTGCGAGAGTGTACAGTTTTGGGTTTACGTCAATGCTTGTGGTTTGCCAAGAATGTGGATTCACGGGCATGACACTAATCAAAAGTCGTGTCACCATTTGCACTCACCTATGTGCAATAACTTTATGTTTACTCTGCTGTTGGATATGTGCCCCATTGCCGTATATTTTAAGTTCATGTAAGGATGTTTATCATTATTGTAGAAATTGTAGGACTTTCTTGGGTATGTATTGTCCAACTAACCCCGAGGCTGCTTATTCGGGCCCGTAGCGTAATTAGTTTTCATTGTTAATAGTTTTATTTAATTATATTTTTTACATGTTTTTTTTACATGTTTTATGTCTAGTAAGTGTAACATAAAGATGAAGTTTTTAGTTTTCTTGTACACAATCTTGTTTCACAATCGATTTCAAAACGAAATCAAATGATGATCCATAGACAATAAATACTTTCGAACTGATAAATTATTTTATTTTATTTTTAAAATAACATACGAAATTTTATTGCACACCACATTTTATTATTATTTCACTGTTAAAATTTATTTGATATTTTTTCTGATGGCGCACAGAACAATAGTGATTTGCAAACATTTTGCAAGGATCCAAAATGTGATTTTAAATATGGATGCGTTCACATTTATTAGTAGTCGAGGATTGAAAACTATTGATCAAATGACTAGAAAACACATATATTAATGCTTGTAAACACGAAGATTTATATGTTGATGTATATGGATGTGTATTGAAAGCTGAAAATTCAAGCTTTTGTTTAAAAATTGCATTTACTTATCGTTAATTTTGAACGTTTTCACTGTCAATGATGTTTCAGCGCCCTCTAGCGTCAAAATGTCCTGTGTAAAATTAGAAGTCACAGCCTTCCGTAAGTTCCGTGTGTGTTGCGGAAAAATCCCTTTTTGGGCGTCCGACCACATGTGTGAATAGTGAACAAAATATGGTTCTATTATGATTTTATGTTAATATAAGCGTATTTCATAGTGATCGGTACACGACTTCGATAGATAAAGTGCGTACGGATCGTTCAGTGTGCCAGAAAAGTTGGAACAAGACGACGGAAGTGCATTTTTTTGGATGTAAATACGGTCCAACCAGGGTCAGTCCGGTGTGGTACGAGAGGTTCGCGCATATTTCCCAGCGACAGGCCGTGTGTGCGCGCCACTGGGACGTGTGAGTTACTCGTGAATAATTCGACCTTCGTACTGTTCGATCGGGCCGTTTTCATCGGGAAAGTTCGTTCGCGATTAGTGGGTTAACCCCATCATGTCGTCGTGTTGAGGGGCATGGAGGCGCGCTCGTGATCGTCTGTCGGCGCGGAGCGCGCGCCCGGGCTTACATAACGAGGGCAGCGGCGGCATGGCCGCCCGCGTGTCCGCCGAGGGCGCAGGGCCCTCTTACGCGTCAGTGTTGAACTTTAGAGGGGGTGACAGCAACAAGGAGAACATTGAGGCCGCGCCGGGCGAAGTGTCTGACGCGCCTCCGACGAAGCAGGATGACGGGGAAGAGGAGGAAGGGTTTGTGCCTGTCATATCTCACGCACGCCGTCCTGGGAAGGGGCGAAGGCACCCTGAGCGTAGGGCTCCGCCTCGCCCTCACAAGGCCCCCACACCGCACACGGAGCCTCAGCCAACGCCAGAGCAGCAGCAGCAGTCAGCTGAGAGCCAACCGAAGAAGTTTGTAGAAGCGCCAATACCCAAAGTAAACCCTTGGCAGGTGAGTGGTATTATGTAAACAATACAATGTCATAACATTAAATGATGCAATTTTGTTCTAAAACTTAAATCATGAGAGAAAGAAACTGTTTATGTGTACTATTCTATACACTTTTTCCAACTTTGCCTTGTGTGTGTTGGTCTATGGTTCTTATTACTTTTCAGGTTACATTGACTTGACTGCGGCAATCGCATGTTCTGCCTATTGGTGTTGTTGTTCTATTTCAATATTCTTATTAGCATTTGCGAGTAAGATGTGTTTAACATATCCATCTAAAACATTGAATTTGCTAACAGCTTCTCATTTTTACTAAAACCACATGATTTCTGTTGTAACCAAATCTATGTTTAGAAGTGAACAATCAGCCATTATCTGGCCTTCTGTTCAAGTTATTCTATCATAACAAAACAGCGTAAAATAATCAGTCGTGAGTGTTCCCACTGGACGTAGGCCTCCTCTCTGTTATCGAGCAGTAATCCACCATCGGGCCCAGTGTAGGTTGATGTTACATATATTCTTTTATTTATTTTTTTTCTATTAAACAGAATTTACACCACTCTAGAATTTAGAGCTATATTATTTAAATGGGTATTTAAACCATTTTAGGGTGTTAGTGAGCAATAGATTTCACCCTTTTGCACCCCTAACAACTTATTACACCCCTATTGCACCACAATTTCTGTGGACTTGACATAGGCCAGTGACAACATACTGATTATTTTAAATTACTTCTAATTACTTTTGAAAACAGAACTTGGACTTTTAACCGCACAAGTTTCTGAATACAATATTTTTTTTCTTTTCCTACCAATTAACAAAGCTATTAAAAGGTAATTTGAAAAGTGACTTAGTTAAGGTAATTTGAAAAGTGACTGTTATTTAATCACTGTCAAAACTATTTAGTTATTCTGAAATAAATGAATTGTCGCATTTTTTATTTGGCAGAAGTAATGAAAGTATCTATTATGTACCTGAAGCGCCTACAATCTGTCAAATTTCTTTATTAGATTTTCAACTTTATTGCTAAAACATTAAGTTCAAGATTAATTGGGAAAATTTGATAGTATCAGATTTGGTGTGCTGGCGTCTTTTCTTTGTTGTACATTCCCTATAATATACTTGTAAAACAATGTTTTATGCCATATAAAAGGTGCAAACATTTTTATCACACAACTATAATTTCAAGTTTTTGAGTAGTACTTCCCTAAGGATACAAAGTCAATTTACTTAATTTAAATAATTATAAGAAATTAAAACTAAAAAAAAAATATTATTTACTTTACATTAACAAGTATTAGGGATTTTAATAGTAAGTTGTAATCTCCACAATCACCCTGAGATGATCCTGGTCCATCTGACCTGGTACATTGAACAGAAGCTTTGTTGCAAGACTTGTCTCGTCTTTTACTTGAGAATCTGAATACAACTCGTGGAAAAATACTTCATGAAAAGATGTCAAGTAATTTCCAACTATTGTTATAATGATTATACCTTTGTTATGTATTTGGTTCGGCTTATTGACATTCCTAAGTTGGTTTTGATGAGGTGTTATTGCATTTTTAAACATTAAACTGTTGAAATGGAATACATTATAAGTCTTTGTACTTAGTATGTTCTCTGTTATGGGTTTTGGTTTCCACACTTAGTCCTTAAAGTGGAACATTGTGCGTGAGCCATGGTGGCCGTGTCATTCCAACTCCCTCTAAAAGCAGATCAAACTTCCCGGTCTTCTGAGGACAGCCACTAGGGATCTTGGTGTTCCAAGAGTCGGAATTTCGGAATTTTTAACAGACAAAATATAATGACTGTTTTTGACCATAGTTGGTACTCATTGACATAGTCTAATTATCTTTCAAGTTCAATTCCATTTAACTTTTTTTTTTATTTTTTTTGACATTTTTGCACATGACATGTTGTATTACTCATTTTAATAATCCTTTTCTTTGTTATTTTCATTTTTATTTTGTTTATACTTTATTTTAATTTTTGACGTAGTAAAGTTACATTTTTGACATTTATATATTTAACTTTATGCATTCCATTATTATATTTAAAGGTTATTAATTTTAATGTCAATGACCTCTATGAATATTTGTACGCCTTCGGGCATAACATAGCGCGCTTGTAATCGTTTATAACAACTATTTATTGTACCTACCTGTGTTAACAAATGATTAAATGACTTATGACTTATGAGTCTCCTCGCAGATCTGGGTGACGCCGGTGCATTCAAGGAGTACATGAGCCACCGTTTCCGCCACCTCCATGCACATCTATGTAGTATAATAATGACCAGTCTTGAGATCTATTGGTAGCAAGTGCTACGCATGAGCAAGATTTAAGTTTTTAAACTGACATGGTTAGGTACTAATACTATCATTAACACTAAAAAGGCGATATCCATATACTAATATTAAAAATAAGATTGTTTGTTACCTTTTAACGCCCAAACCACTGAACCGATCATCCTGAAATTTTGCATATACGTTATCAGGCGTACAGAAACGGACATAGGGGTTTTCATCCCAAAAAAAAGTTACTGTTCCGGAGGAAAACAACAATAAAGTTCTTATGGTAATAGATGGCGCCACGTGTCTTTCGAATCATGATTGAATTATATTAATACAGGCAGAGTTGATAGCCAAACTCTAAATTGACTCGAGCGGAGCTTGAAAAGCAAGTTTACCACTTTTGGTAAATTTGCTTTTGTTTTTTTTAGTGCAGAAATATCGGGCACCTATATCAAATAGTAAACATGGGAAATATACCAGTGTTGAATGATTAAGAGCAAGATTTTATTGAGTATGTCTTCATCTGGAATTTCTCAGTATCGGCCCGGAGTCAAAGCTTTCGGAGTCCTCGGTGAAATGAGAGTGCACTATAGGTTGACTTCTTCGAAACCCTTCTAGAAAAGCTGGTATGATTTTGTGGTATCAAAGTTTTCTTCTTGCATCTCATGGTTTGGTATACGATAGTAGGTATTGGAAAGTCATTAATTCAAATAATTCATAACAAATCATGACTTTTAAAAATAGTATACATATCTAACGTAAACGCTTTTAAAACATGCTTGTTTTCATTAGAAAAATAAATCTATAAATAACCATATCAAAGTGATTTCAATTATTTTTGTAAACACTTGATTAAACAAAGTTTAGAAATAGCTTTTAAAATATACTCATATATTTTGTCATGTCAGACCCATGCTCTATCAAACTATGTTGTCTCGAAATCTAGAGGAGCTTGTGGCTAAATAATAACAGCCGCTCGGGTTGATCTTTAGGTTCAGCCGTGCTTGCCTAGGTTGGTCTGTGGATGGGTGATCACCCATTACATACCGAGTTTCCTCCGTGCCTCGGAAAGCACGTTAAGCAGTTGGTCCCGTCTGTCATTTGTCGTCTTCTTTGACAGTTGTTACAGGTAGTCAGTGTGGCCCAAAAAGTCTGACAACCAGTCTTACCAAGGGGTATCGTATTACCCAGTACTAACTGGGTTGTGGAGGTCAGATAGGCAGTCGCTCCATGTGGAATACTGGCATTCAGCTGCTTCCAGTCAGACTGGAAGCCGACCCCAACATAGTTGGGAAAAGGCTAGGCAGATGACGATGATGTTGTCTCGAAATCTGGTGCTACCAGCTGTCTTTCTAAAATCTTCACACCTTGCCTTCTTCCGTTATTGCTGGGGAGTCTATTCCGCCACTCCTTCCCAGCTAAAACACCAGGAAGTGGCGAAAAGCGACCGTTTGGGGACTGCCTCTTGTAAATTTTGGTGGATGGACTCCAACCCAGTTAGTACTGGGTAATACGATACCCCTTGGTAACACTGGGAGAAAGAAAAAGCAATAGGCATGACGACAGTTTCACAAAATTGCAAATCTATTTAGTTCGTCTGTTAGAGTATTGGAAATTAATGGACACGTATTTTTTGTTTTTGTAAATCAATGAATATTGACAAAGATAAAACGCATCAAAACTCGGGAGTGGGGGCTCGTGACGTCAGAACTAGCTACAAATTAAACCATGGCGTGACGTATTGAGAATTTTAAAAGCGTCGTATCTTCGTCAATTTTGGTTTACGTAACTAAAGAAAAAACACGGGTCAAATATTTTTTGATAATCTAACTGACGGACTAATTAGATTTTTTTGTCGTCTCGCCTATTGACTTCAATGTTGACGATTTTTTTTTTCCACTCTTTATTTAGCTAGTTATGTTTTATGTCCCGTGTATGTGGGGGCGAGCCTATTGCTATCCGGGCACAAATCCAAACCCCGGGGCTGCTACTGAGAAATTCCTGATGTAAAAACCCAATAACACTTTGCCTGGAATCAAACCCAAGACCTCATGTTCGAGGCAGTCTAAAATGTGGGTGTACTATCACGTACACCTCTGGCCAACCCTTCGGGGATAATAGACGTGAGGTTATGTTATGTAAGAAGAGCCTTCAAGCGGCTGATTGACCTTAAAAGGTAATTGTAGACTTGTATCCAAGTTAGGGCAAGCGCAACTGAAAAGCAAAAAATTGCGAGATGGGCAGACGACATTGCTACCATTGCGGGAATATCCTGGATGAGGTAGGCACAGGAGCGTGGAGCTTGGCACAAACAAAGAGAGGCCTATACCCAGCTGTGGGTGAAGTCGGGCTGTGGATGATGATGATAATGATGATTTACAAGGCAGATGTGAGTGGCAACGCTGGTAGGGGGCGCCCTAGAAGGACATACACTGACCTCATTGGTGAGGTTCTTCAGAAAGATCAGGTGCGTAGTACTCGCAACTGACGTGCGTGTATAACCGGATGTATGAGCGTGGACGAGGCGAAAGGAGTATGTAAGGAACGCAGCTGCAGGTGGCATTCTGTGGTTTCTGCCTACCCCAATGGAAATAAGGCGTGAGTTTATGTACGTATGCATGGCTGACAAAATGCAGCTGCAAGTGCTAAATGCAATGCCCTTTCAAAGTTAAAAAACAACCAACGCAATTTTCCTGTAACTAACAGGAATTTAAGCACACATAGGTATTAGAACTAACAATTAACAAGTAATGTAATAATAAATTATTCATTAAACATTAATAATAAAACTAAAATTAATCAATCAACACATTCACGATAATATTTCATAATAATAGAATTATGACTAGGTAAATTTTTAATTCATTATGGATTGTTATATTCCTTCCTCATTCAGGTGTATATTATATTCAATGAACGCTACTTGCCGAAGTTTTGTGCTGCGAACATTCGTCGCGCATGCTTTAGTTACGCGACGAACATTCGTTCGCGTAAACTAATAAAAAATAATGTCCTAATCTTCATTCTTCCGACCTTGACTCAAATAGGGTAGATGACAAAAAAAACTAATTATTCCGTCAGATAGATTATCAAAAAATATTTGACCCGTATTTTTTCTTTTGTTACGTAAGCCAAAATTGACGAAGATACGACGCTTTTAAAATTCTCAACACGTCATGCCGTGGTATAATTTTTAGTGCGTTCTGACGTCACGAGCCCCCACTCCCGAGTTTTGATGCGTTTTATCTTTGTCAATATTCATTGATTTACAAAAAACAAAAAATACGTGTCCATTATTTTCCAATACTCTAACTGACGGACTAAATAGATTGGCAATTTATTGGTGGTGGAAACTAGCCTATTGTTTCACTCGCCGCAGCATGTCTTTTTCATTTCAGTAGTAGGCTTTCTAAATAACTATGCTCTCTTACACACAATCCATCCATCGTTTATTTGGTCGGCGCAGCATGTCTTTTTCTTCCATACATCTAAAGGGTATGAAGGACAGGGTGTAAACTTGTAAAGTTCTTCATCCCCCATAGAAAAGGGACTATCCTCCAACCAGACGGGTGTTATTTCTGGTGGGCACTGCCCGACAGTAGGGTAGATGACAAAAAAATCTAATTAGTCCGTCAGATAAATTTCCAAAAAATATTGGACGCATATTTTTTCACGTAAACAAAAAATTAAGACGATACAGTGCGTCGAAAACTCGTGTGACGTCACATTTGAATACATTTTTTACGCAAATGTGACTTCACAAGCCGCCACTCATGATCTTTAACGCGTTTTATCTTCGTCAATTTTTATTAATTTGATAAAACAAAAAACACGTTACCATTATTTTTTTGATAATTTATCTGACGGACTAAACAGAATCATAAGTTTTTTATTCAGTCATCATCCCTATAATTGTTTATTGATTTACTATTTATTTATTTATTAAAATATGGAAGACTTACAGCTAAGATAAACAGATTAAAAAATAGTATGTGAGACTGCCAGCCAATTACAAGTCCTCACTTCTAAAAACAGATTTAAAGATAGTGTGAACAACACAATACTTACAGCTACAAAAAAAAACAGGATAACTTTCAAGCTTAAACTAAATTTTCATTTTATATGTCACATTCAATAAAATGAGAAAAACCTGAACAAACAAAATCTTAAAATTGTTGTCGGGTTTTTCTATAATAGGTCATTTTGTTGCCGGTAACTTTAATAGCGCGATTGAGAATGATGTTAGTTCTGCTTTTGTGTCATAGATGGCGCTGTAGAACTTTTTGTACTATGTTGCTGTAGTACTTCTTTTTGTAGTGCCGCTACACTTCTCGTGTAGTTGTCGTTTCGGGAACGCCCCCTCCCCCCATTCTAGCCATATCATCTTTCACACAGTCCATCCATCGTATTCTCGATCCTGCCAGTCATTTAGCAAAAAAAAACGTGACGCGTAAAATGCGTAAATTATTTGTGTCAAAACATGTTGATTTATGCTAATTACAGGAACACATGTTTTTACGTCATTCGTAGGTATAATACCTGACAACTGTTATGTCTGAAAAGCTCGCCCCCTATTACATGGGATTTGACCGTAACTTGCTAAATATTTAGTTGAACTAAGAACACCTCTGCCTAGCCTTGCAGGTAGTACGTCTCATGTTGTTGTTACGCAAAATTACACATTTTAACCAAACTTGATTGATTGAAAAAAAATGATGTCAAAAGTCATGTCAACATATACATCGGTTCTTGTTGTCAACAACAGCTGACGAAAGATTTGACTATAGATTTACTGATCAAAGATTTGAACTTGAAATAAAAGCGTAGCTGAATATTAATCCAACTTAAAAAAAGCCTTTTATTAGTTTAAAAGAAGAAAAGAAAATTAGGTCTATCTATCTACATTGAAAGCGTATAAAAAGTTTCGTGTCCGTGCTATTAACCGTTGAGGAGTTCTGTCGTGAGGAGGCGATCCTGGCTGCAGGATCAAGTCATGTCTGTCATAAAAATCTATTGTCACCAGAACCAAAGGTGTATGCAAAATTTCAGCTCTATTGGTGACATGACGAAAAATAGAGAAGGGCGACCCGAAATGTATTGTAATGGGCAAGAGAATGATGATTCTTCGGGGGAAGTGGTTTGAAATTCAGTTGCAAGAATTTAGCAATGCTAACTAAAAAGGCAAGGTAAATAAAAGATTATAAAAAAAAACCTAGAGGTATGAACAAGTGAAGAATGTATTGGACTGACATACCTACGCTATCAAAAAACTTTGTGTCAATCCCTTTGAAACTCGTAGGAAAACACAGTCCCTCGGTCTTACATATTCTTCTGTCAGATAATGATCTGTAAAATACTAAAATAGTACATAATATGCTGACCTAGTGCTCTAGAATACTGAAATCGGTCAAAAACTAACTGGCACAGTCGTAAAATTTAACCATCTGATCAAAATTCTTTCATTGCCAAATTCTAATGGATATGTAAATTATAAATCGACGTAACGAAGTCACTCCGTCTTTAAAAGCTACTGTTTAATATATTATGCCTATATATTTGTGTCATAACAGCATGACATAACATGTGACTATTTTGAGGTTATGTGTCCTTATCAGCAACGTTTCGTGTTCCGTAATCGCAATTTAGTACATAGACTACGGTAGCACTTTTTTAATTTTATTTTTAGAATTCGCGCGGGAATTTTGACGTTTGAGTTTTTAAGATGGCGCGAATCTTTAAGTTGCAATTTGAAGTGCATTGTTTTGTGTAGCGTTTATTGAATAATGCATAATTTGCCTTGCAAAAATTGTAATGCAATAGGCTTTTAATGTTAAAACGAAGAAATTGCCGTAAGTTTTTGTTGTTCTCGCTGATTTTCAACTATCATACAAATATTTGTTAATCATTGACGACATAGCTTGAAACGAATCATCCCATTCTAGTCAGTTTTCATCATCCCCTCGTAAGTAAAATTCTTCTTCATTTTAAAGGTTGGTAGTGGATAATTAATTCATTACTTAAAATTTTCTTGGTCCTGACATTCTTTAGATTTTTTTCAAGTCCTATAGGTCTCAAAAAGAATCATATGCAAAGCCGTATCATCTTTATATCATATCAGTATTTCCCAATTAAAACATCAGCGGCATAGGTAGGTACTAAAAATTAAAAAGAATTCTGTCTTGCTTGAATAACGCGTGTCTAAAACATTTTAGTTCACGTTACTTCAGGTAGATGGCGTTACTTGTTCCGATCAAGGATTAATATTATCTTTGATTTGCATATCTTTATCATATTAGTACAATCTGCATTACTTATAATAACTCGTTACATATCACAAGCACAAGTTTCATATCTATACGATGATTTTAGATACTTTCGGCTAGGCCTGGTCCATCTATCAACTGTTGGGTAACAAAAATAAACTGTTGTATTCTGTTTTGGAGACTCCTCGAATGGCCATTACTCTAGCCGTCCGGCGCACCCTGGCTCATTATTCTCCTGTCCTTATTCAAATTTATTTAGAGCGGTTTCGCACTACGATCCGAATCCGATCTGAACCCGGTCCGGAGCAGTCTTAGAACTATTTCTATGGTAGTTTACGCACTAGATCCGGCTTCCGTCATTCGATTTTGTATTGTAGTGTATTTTCACGGGTATGGATTGGACTCGGATCGGACGTAGTGCGAAAACACGCTTAGGGTCGGCGCAGCATGTCTTCTTCTTCCATACTTCTCTATAACTCGTCATCTCATCAGACACCTCCTTTCGCGTCATATCCTTCGAACAGTCCATCCATCTGTAGTGAGGCAGACTCTAGCTGGAAAATGTTTTCTTTTATCAATTTATAAAGTAGAACAATATGACGTATGTTGTAAGGATGGGTGAACAACTCAGCTGTTTGATTCATTGTTACAATCTTTCAATACAATTTATCAACTTGAAGATATCGTATCTTACATGTGATTGGAGATGTATTGGTAAGAATCGCGTGCTTACACGTCAATTACGAAATTTATTTTTCACGGTAATGCCCGTGGCAGACTGTTGTAAACAAGCCCTCCATACACCTCCACATCGGTCTCCACCGGCGGTTTACAACAGTGTGTCAACAGTGCGTGCTGTTGTAAACCGCCGGTGGACGCTTAAGAACCACGTGTTGCTCGTAGCTGGAGAACAGCCGCACGGAGAAATGAAGGTTATATGTGTGTAATGGGTGGTCACCCATCCACAGACCAACCTAAGCAAGCACGGCTTAACCTAAAGATTGACCCGAGCGGCTGTGATTATTTAGCCTCAAGCTCCTCTGCAGCACAGGACCATGGAGATTGGCACAAGAAAATATAGACCTATATCCAGCGGTAGGTTACTTCAGGCTCTGCAGCACAGGACCATTGAGATTGGCAAATGAAAAGAGAGGCCTATAGCAGTGGTTTACTCAAGCTCTGTATGCTGATGTGATGATAATGTCGGAATACTTAGGCTATAAGGCATTGGATGCTCAGGATGATTCAGAGAAAAAAACAAGCAGACATCTTTAATCTCCTGAAAATTTCATAGACTTTCGCTGTCTACATTACGCGTCTCTTGGGTCAGTGGATACGAAACGGGGTACTAATTTTTACTGCGACTAATTTCGTAGTTGGTCACAGTTCTAACCTAACCTATATGGTCGGAATGAACGGAATCCCTTCGATATCGTTTTTACGACAAACGGTTGGTCGGAGACAAAAATCACCCAGATGCTTTTCGCCTTATTTTTAGGTGTTCTATACGATAGAATCGAGAAAATAAACAATTAAAAAAAAATTAATTCTTTTTTCCTCAGTGCCCCGTTACATATACTCCAACCGTCTCTTGGTTAAATGTAATCAATGTTTAAAAAAAATCCTCCATGTAGCATTGATAGCTTATATATATAGCTCAAACGTGACGCTTTAGAAGATTTTGTCTCTAAAATACTTGTTTGCATTGATACCAACTATCGATTAATATAGGACATGACGCGAGAGCGCATCTTGAAAAAAAAAATGACCGATGTTATGGAGGTCATTTAATTCATACCCCTGTAAGAAACAGACACACTTTCCCATTTTATTTTATTTTATCAAATGGGAACAACAAACAGCTACATTACTGCCGACAAACTGTTTTGCAGTTTGGCAGACTTTTCATATGTTATTGTTATACAGATTTTGAATAAATAAAAAAATAAAATAAAAAAATTGGAATTTTTATAACAACATGATAACATAAACAACTAAATAATAATATAGCCCACAGCGCTGTTCATAGATTACCATTAATGACTTTATCTTAAATTGCTAGGAAAAGCTGTTCATGCATGAAAGTTAAAACTCATTACAATTACAAAAAGAAAGAAAAAACGTATTATTCCTAATAATTACTAAATTACATAACATTAATTAAATTAATCTATGAGCTTAGAAGAATGAATTGAAATGAAATTTTAAAAGAAGTATGGATAAAAAAAGATAAAGAATTTAAATAATTAATTATCAAGTGGCTTCCTGTGTTTATGTGAAGTACTGTTTCGATAAGATATTAATTTAAAGCGATAGTCGGTTCGATCGGAAAATCCTACTTAATCGAAAATCCTTGATTTTATCCTGGTACACGTATTTGTTTTATCAAATAAAGTTCAATAAATTATCCGTATTGTTATTACTCTATAGTCAATCCTGACTGGTAAACGAATATTTATTTAAATGCAGTAAAGGTACAATTCAGAAGTCGACCGCAGCGGCAACGACAGACCGCAACGTCATGACAGGTTACTATGTAACTCGATGAAACTACAAGAAGCCGCAATGTTGGAAGCGTCGGCGGCGTGGCGCCGCTGTACCCGTTCTCGAAGTCAGATCGCGCGGCGCTAGAGCGGCGTAGTGTTGTGTTACGAGAAATTAATATCTTTATTCGCGAACGAAATGTCTAAACAGCGACGACAACAGCTTTTTGATACTAATTCCTTCCTAAAGTTTGGTGGGCAAAATGAGATATACATTTTTATTTCTTCCCATAACCGGTTAATAACCCCCCTATTTTTGTGGTTCCTGTCCTTGCTATTCCATATAGGGGTTCTATCCAAAATCATAGTTACAATTTGCTCCAGAACGTCAGCGGGCATTTTGAAATTTCGGTCGATTATAAAAAGAATACTACTGCACAACACTACGTTAATGCAGTCGCGCGGGCACCGCTCGTTTGCCGCTCGCCGCTCGTACGCCGCTCGCCGCCCGCTCCCCGCGCCGCTGACTTCGAGTATGAGGCCTTACTACCACACACCACTTACACTAAACACATACAGTCGCCGACGGACCTTCTGCACTATACATTATACAAACCCAAATACTCTACCACAAATCTGGTCCGATTTTAAAGTAACTCTTCTGCATTCTCTTAAATTGAACGCTACGTTTCAAATAATTGAAACAACTTATTTTGCCCCAGTAACATTTAACCAGTCAGGAAGGTGGTGTCGGGGCTGGCTATCCAGGGTCCGCTAGACATCCATTAAAGTATTTCCATTCATTCCAGCAGCTTAGCTTTTATAGGGGACGCCCTACTGGAACAAAAATTTGCACTTCAAAGTTTAATAGTTTCTTTCTGCTGACATCTCTTTGAGGCTCACGTGGAAAACTCCTGCGCCGTCGACACGACCTGTCGTCATAAGACGGACAGACGGCGAGCTAGCCCATAGCTCACCGTCCACAGGCCCGCGCCTACGGTGATATACACACCTCTACAAAATTACAGCTTTCTAGTACTAACCGTCTCTTAGCAAAACCTCGGACAGATATAAGGGTTCCTTGTCAGGACTCAGGGACTACGGAACCCTAAAAATAAGTCTTTTAGCACAGCGAAATATGCACCACAAACGCTAGAACCAGTTGAGAAAATAAAACAATCGATATGTGACTGTCTGTTATGCAACTGTGCTCCTATTCTGTCAAATTCTTTACTCGATGTGTTGCAGTTCTACTTTCACACCATTTGTTCCCCATCTAGTTAAGTTAGACGTTTTACAATACCACTATTTTTTACACTTCAAAGTACTTACGGGATGATATCCGTGATTTCCCTTAGGTTCTATGAGCTCCCGATATATTTTTTTTTTTTTTGTATTTTTTTTTCGTTATTTCTTTTTTTTCGTCCCACCCTCCATACCTCTTCAGTATTCCCGCGATCATGATGCTTGCAACAGCGTCGAAATATCGGGAGCTCATAGAACCTAAGGAAAATCACGGATATCATCCCGTAAGTACTTTAAGTGTAGTGAAAAACCGTAAAAGTCTAAAACAGTGCACAATTTTTTGTTTTACATAAATGCTTCATGCCTTTTCATAAGGTTGTAGACGGAAACAACAAAGCCCCCTGCTGATATGCTTACGACGACTTCCTTTTGCCTCGTCCACGGTCATACATCTGATATACAAAACTCTCATTACACCAATAACATTTACAATGAGTGATGCGAGTGACATTATCAATGTCAATTACATATAAGTGTATTAAATAGGTATTAACAATAGATTAGTGGCCAGTGCCTCAAGAGCAGTTGAGCAGGAGGTTATATGTTATTGATTTAATAACAAGATGACTACTGATAAACTAAGTTGAGCAAAAAATAGTTGAGCTATAAAGCATAAAATGTTCGGTAATACAAACTATGGCCTTCAGCTCAACTGCTCAACTAGTTGAGCAATCTGGTTGAGCAGTGGGGAAGAACCGATACACACGGTGCAAAGAGTACGCAACTAACGTTTTTGAAAATCATAACCAATAAGGCTAGTGGATGTCCTGATAGGGCAGGTCTTCCGAGCGATTCCACTGACATCTGGCTTGTAAAATTTTGAAAGGCGCCTTTAATTCAGTCTAAGAATGATAGAACCATCTAAACATTCAACTAGAATTTGCCAAAGTTAAATGTAACATTAGTACTTACTTAGTTGAATGCCTTTTGCATATAAAACGAGAATCTATATTAGTTTAAATCATCATCATTTCAGCCGAAAGAGACCTCAACTGCTGGACAATAGGCCTCTCCCAAGTATCGCCACATTGACCGGTCCCGTGCGACTCGCATCCCGCGGGTACCCGTTGCCTTCACCAGGTCATCGGTCTACCTAGTGTAAATGACAGTTAGATAATTGCAACCTCAGCTTATCAACTTAGAATTAGAATGGAAGCCGACCCCAAAATATTATACTTTGGGGAAAGGCTACGCAGTGGATGAATTGTCTATCCTAGCGGAATGCTAAACGTATGCGTCACTAATTAGAACGGCACCATTGTCGTCATAATCCCTAATCTGATGTAACATCTAGGCCTGTTTCACAACACCTAAATCCAGGTTTACGTCAACTAAATTACGCCCTAACCAAACTTCTGTAGGAAACCGTCACTTCCCATAAACTTCCTGACGTTAAATATGTTAATTTGTAATTTCCCTAACGTTAACCAACGTTTGGTGTAATAAGTAGATTATAAATTAATAAATTAGTGTCTGAGAGAACAGCGGATGAGGTCAAAAGGCGAGCGAATTTAGGTTTGTTTTCGCAATATGCTCGAAATCGTGTACAGCCAGTCTTACTATGGAGTATCGTGTTATCCAGTTACTGGGTTGTGTAGGTCAGATAAGCAGCCGCTGATCTTTCAGGAGTTGAAATGTATGGGGATAGCATGGGCGCTTGTCCTAAAGAAAATGGCTCTCCCTCTATCTAAAATACGTGGCTGCATCCAGTTTGACTGAAAGCCGATCCTAATGTAGTTGGGAAAAGTCTAGCAATCAAGGAGTTTTTTTTTAACAAAAACCTGCCGCTACTAGATGCCCTGAAAACTTCGATGAATCCAAGAAAAATCCTAGTTACAGTCCTACGGCCCTACTCCCTAACGCTTCGTCCGTAGATTCGGATCTATCCGTCTCTCTCACTCGCACTCATCTGCAGGCGTGCGCGAGAGAGACGGATAGATCCGAATATACGGACGAAGCGTTAGAGTAGGGCCCCTAGTCCGTCTCGGAACTAATATTTGCAAGATTTATGGAACTTTTAGAGGCGGAGACGACCTTATACAGGAGGCCACTGCGGCATTCAGTGTCAATACTTTAGTTTGATATATCTGCAGAGTTATGAACTACAGCTTCAGTGTATTGAAACTGTAGTAAATCTTCATCTTGAATGAGCCTAGAGATATCCTATAGTTGTATAGTATACGAGGACCTATTCAAGGTAATTTCTACAAGGCAAGCGTGCTTGCCTGCCCGGGCTGCGGGACTGTTCGAAAGAGATACCGTGGCACCGGAACACAAAAGGCGATGAAGGAACATGCATGGGTTTTAGTCAGTAAAAGTCTGACACTTCCTCCTGCTCCGCCCAGAGCAGGAGGAGTCATTTGATGATTTCCCATCCGAAAAAAAAAAAAGGCCAGCTTGCTTCTTCGTCGACCGCATCATTGCTTACCAAGCAGGGGTGGTAGTTTTCACTGCTAGAAAGCAGGCCTAAATTTGTCGGTTTTTGGGCGAGCCTATAAAAAAATCCATTGTTACACAATAGTTAACAACCTACGTTTATTTTATTGCAAGCTTTTTGCCCGCGACAAAATCGGAATTAGTCACACGGGAACGTACTACCGGGGTACAAAGTATCATGTCTTATTAATTTAAAGAAAAATTACAAATAACTAACCCAAGCCATGCTTTACCTATCTCATTCTGTCTTAAACCTGAGCAAACGCATTCTTTACATTTCTTGCAATATACAGTTTTGCTTTTCCCACTTCTACAGTCTCCAGCTAGGGAGCGAACAGCAGAAACTGTGCCAGGAAATACACGTAACATTACTAAGCAGAAATATCCAGTCCAATATGTCAGTAGGAATTTGTGTCCAGTCACTACTACCCACTTTTCAAAGACGTCAGTTCGTCCACCTCAACCTGCGTTTCGACCTCTGGTTTACTCAATTATTAGTCACTTTCATGGCATTGTTATTAGTCATATCCATATAGCATGTCAGCAGTAACAAGGGTTAGGTATCGATAAGAATTTAGGTCATGCGATGCCATCTTTGATATATATTTTTTAATTTTAGTTAGCCTGTATTGTCCCACACTTGAGCCAAGGCCTCCCCCCATTCCTTCCACTTCTCGCGAAGGTGTGCTTTCTCGCCAATTCGCCAGGAAACCATCCAAGAAATCCCGCCATCTTCTCCTCGGTCTGCCGCGACCCCGACTAGATGTCTCAGGGCTCCAATCCTGCGATATTCGGGCCCACAGCTGTGCGGGCATCCGTCATTTATTAAATGGCTCTAAGATATCAAAGGCCATGTCCTTTGATATCCTTTGAATGGGTCAAGAGTCTTGCGAAAATAAGATTTGAATGAAAATAGCGAAAGAGCTAGTGGACACTTAAATAATGTTCGAAAAGATGGCCGGCCCTGGTAACTGCAGCTACAAACAATAAAGCGAATCCCATTCTCTTGTTAATCCCAATAAACGGCCAAACTATATCATAGCTACTGCTAAACTGTAATCTAGTACACCTCAAGTCATCGTAAATGCGCATATCTAGGAACTAAATCCATGTATGCTCAGTAATTCAGCATTCTGTTAGCAGCACTGATAGCCTAGTGGTGTGACTGTCGGACTGCCAAGTCATAGATCTCGAATTCGAACCCAAGAACGCACGTTTGATTTTTCGGATTCAAAGAAGGAAAGGAAAACATCGTGAGGAAACCAAACCAGCATGTCTGAGAGATATTTCTCGACGGCATGTAAAGCTAAGTCAGAGGCCCATGGGCGGCATAAAAACTGACACTAAGTTAGGCACTAACCACACGATACAGAAGTGGCGAAGTTTTAGACTGACAAAATATATTAACAGTCATGCCAGCGAAACGAAGAAGAATCATCGTAAACAAACCGCGCTTCGATCCACGCTCAAAAATCCCGGAAATTCATGCAGACATAAACGCACAACAAAAATCATCATATAAAACAGTAATACGATCATAAAAACTTTACGACTAAATTATTTCACTTTGGTAATATCTACCTGTAAGTTGGCACTCATCCAGATATACGTCATTTGGTGTCAACGCCTCTCTGACGTCGAAACCCTGATTGCCATTGGAAGTATTTTTGGTCAGTTTCTGTGACCACAGCAAGCGTCCCTTTGCCAGAAATAGTTTTTCACCTTCGCGTTCTTTTTACCTTACGGCTGATAAAGTTTGTGCCCGTAAACCTAGCGAGAATATCAAGGAAAATGGTGCATCAAACTTCACCTCATCAATTCAGTATTCCTCAGTGGTCAACTGCTCATCTTTGGTATACACTTCTGCAAGTACTACTGCTATTTTTATGTGCTAGGCTGTGCTATCTTCTCTATAGTGGTTAGGAATGCAAGCTGGCTTAGGTATTACCAGTCGTTGCAGTTATTTTAATACTCCCTACCCTATATATTTTCTAATACCCATGAAGAGCACCATTAACGGACTTCTGATTCCCGTCGTTCTATGCTTTTTGCCCGTAGTTTAAAAAGCTATTCGGCGATTCTTAGGCCTGAATTACTGTCACGCTGACGGTCGGTCGCGTACGAGTATACATTCTATATAGCACCATACTGCGACGCTGACATCAGCGGCGACCGACAGCCGTATTTTGTTCCCGCTGACGTCACGACCGACCGTACGCGACCGACTGTCAGAGCGACAAGAATTCAGGCCTTAATCACGTTGGACACGGTCCAAACTGCCAACCGGGAACTGCGTCGTATTCTGTCATAGTGCTTGCTATAGGGTTTAAGTAGAAATATGCTAATAGTAAAATCAACCTGTAATTGTTCCTTCCCCTCTGCAGTACAAAGGACTCTTCTTTGCCTCGTAAATAACGGTAAGACACAAACTGTCGGATCGGATCGATATAGAGACATTGTCGTGACAAGAAGAGCTCGTGGCTCATTAACTGCCAGTCGTTCGGGTCGATCTTTAGGTTAAGCCGCTCTTACCTATGTTGGTCCGTGGATGGGGTTACCACCCATTACATAAAGAACTTCCCCTGTGCTTCGGAAAGCACGTTAAGCCGTTGGTCCCGGCTGTCAATTATAGAGGTTTGACAGTCGTTACAGGTAGTTAGTGACCCGAAAGTCTGACAACCAGTCTTATTAAGGGGTGTCGTATTACCCAGCACTAAATGGGTTGTGGAGGTCAGACAAGTTGTCGCTCCATCTAAAATACTGATATTCAACTGCATTTGATTAGGCTGCCAGTTTTCTGCCCAACATTACTGATTAGTTTGACTGTAGAATCCACATTAAAGAACTTACTTTTTTGCGTTTCAGACTAAGGCATCGATCGATATTCTAGACTTCAGAATTCTTTAGGATAAAGTAGGGTCCTATTGAAAGGAAAAATAATCACCCAGGTGCTACCTACATCAAAGTTAATATGCCGGTGGCTTTATTTACGCAGGTAGATGAGGGTCACGCCTTTGAACTGAACAAGGGTGAAAATTGTAGTAGCTTCCAATATTTTGTCGATAATGATATCCGGTGTATCGAAAATAGCCTGAGAGGCATATACTTGGGATATTGTCGAGTCTGCGTACAGTTTGCTGCAGACTTCTGCAGTTTTGGCAACAGCTAAATGAAACTGATGTACGGTCAAGCGTTTTTGCCGAACCTATTATTGGAATCAAATAAAACTGCTTACAACTTAGGACCCACTAATATTAATAGGGATGATGACTGACTAAAAAAATATGATTCTGTTTAGTCCGTCAGTGAGATTATCGAAAAATATTGGAAACGCGTTTTTTGTTTTATCAAAATAATCAAAATTGACGAAGATAAAACGTGTCAAAGATCATGAGTGGGGCCTTGTGACGTCACATTTGAGTAAATAATGTACTCAAATGTGACGTCACACGATATTTCGACGCACTGTATCGTCTTCATTTTTTGTTTACGTGGAAAAAGAAAAAGTATGTGTCCAATATTTTTTGGAAGTCTATCTGACGGACTAATTAGTTTTTTTTTGTCATCTACCCTATTATAATATTTATCCGTGGTGCTAGGGCTTATCTTAGTCGGAAACGTCCCTTTGTGCCTATTGGCCTTGTTTTGTTCTCTCCTGCTGATATGGAGGGAAGTGGAAATTATGGTTTTCCTACTTCTCCGCTACTCTTTCCTGGTTAATTTCGTTGCTCTTCCAAGAAGTTAAATTGTTTCTCTGGGACTTCGTCGAGCTTCATTGTCTCGCCTCTTTTCTGGTGGTCGCTACTGTTGATTCTGCCTTTCAGGAGTTGCAGTGGGTTGGGTATAGAGTGGCGGGGTTGCTCCAAGAAAAATAGCTCAAAGTCAAAACTGATGACTTGGTGTCGTTTGCTGGGGAGTTCTTTTCACCACTTCTTCTCTCAATCTCTAACACTAGGACGCGGTGAAGGTCCGGCGTTTTGGTTTACCGGTCTTACGCCATTTTTTGACGATCAAAAATTTCTGATTCTTTCATCTTATTTAAACGACTGTTTGCTTTGATTCTCTCCATGTTTAAGTACTCCTGGATTCCCTATGATCCACCAGATACTGTTATTTTCAGCCTGTCTATCGGTCTTTCTATGATTTTTTGTTTCTTCAGTCCGGGGCCATTGTTTGTTGATTTTATCTGTCCGCCAAATTCTTCGTGGACTATAGAGATACCCGTTTAATCTTTGTTGTTTAGTAATTTAACCTAAAACTAACCGTAACAGAGCCAAAAGGCGTGTATAATATTCTATTCTCTGGCTGTTGCAAAGCTTTATAGGTTATTTTGGCTCACAGCTAATTTGACGATCCGCCCCTAAGATTTAAACCCTTAGATTCACCCTATGGCGTCAATAAATGATCACGTTTCTGTTTCGTTAACAATGACACTTGAATAATTTTATTTATTATTATTAACATTTAGTACAGCATAAGCCACTAATTCTAAATTAAGAAATCCTTTTACTCGGTCGTCTCACAGAACCACAAAAATACTAACATTATCGTCTTCCATTCATCAACAAACAAGTCCTATCCAGCGTTGGTCTTAACCGCTGGCCTGTGGACGGTGAGCTATGGGCTAGCTCGCCGTCCGTCCGACTTATGACGATAGGCAGTGTCGACGGCGCGTTCGTGTTCCACGCGCGCCTCAAAGAGAGTCAGCAAAAGGAAGGGGTCCGCAAGGGCCAACGCCTGCCGGGACTGCGGTACTGTTCGAAAGAGATACCGCGGCTCCGGAAAACAAAGGGCAAAGAAGGAACATGGATGGGTTTTAGTCAGTAACAGTCTGACACTCCCTTCCGCTCCGCCCAGAGCAGGACCCCATTTAATGATTTCCTATCCAAAAAAAGGGTTGATCTTCACGAGCGTGTTGAGCATCGTAAGCATATATACGGTATAGGGAAGGTGGATCTGGATATAATACCTGTAGTTCCATGTGCGAGCTCACTTTTCTTAGTCTTAGGACTTTCTCGAGCTTAGGACTTTCTCGAGCTAAGTGACGTAACGGTGACGTGACGGCACATCAAACGATTTTAATCATCGATTCTACCTTTCTGACAACATAATAACAGTGCTATTTGTCTAGTTCTTAGTTAGCCGCCCAAATAATTACGTGGACAGTTAATAGGTTATTATACAAACAAACGCCGTCATTTTAGTTTTTAACCTTGGATAAAACTGAAGGCGTGTGTTTAGATGTTATATTCTGAAACGTTTTAACTATATCGTTGCGATGTCAATGCGATTTTGTATCATCCAATCACCATCAGCTACCTTGTTTCACTTACTGTTAATTGCTGACTCTTCTCTCCTGCGTCATGCTTTTTTGGTCGGTGCAAGTCTCATTCATCACAGCCTCATCTTGGAGGATCTCATCATCATCATCATTTCAGCCGAAAGACGTCCACTGCTGGACATAGGCCTCCCCCAAGTGTCACCACATTGACCGGTCCCGTGCGACTCGCATCCAACGGACTCCCGCAACCTTCACCACATGGTGAAGGTTGCGGGAGTCCGTTGGATGCGAGAACGAGCTCCTCCACCTCCCACTAGGTGGACCGATGACATCATCGGTCCACCTAGTGGGAGGTGGAGGAGCTCGTTACTAAATAATAACAGTCGCTCGTATTGATCTGTAGGTTAAGCCGTACTTACCTAGGTTAGTCCGCTGATTGGTGACCACCCATTACATACGGAACTTCCTCCACGCCTCGGAAAGAACGTTAAGCCGTTGGTTCTGGCTGTCAATTGTAGATCTTTGACAGTCGTTACAGATAGTCAGGTGCCTGAAAGTCTGACAAGCAGTCTAACCAAGGGGTATCGTATTACCCAGTAGGTACTAGCTGGGCTATGGAGGTCAGATAGGCAGTCGCTCCATGTAAAATACTAGTACTCATCTGCATCCCGTTAGAGTGGAAGCCGACCTCAACAGAGTTGGGAAAAGGCTAGGCAGATTATGATGCAAGCCTCATCTAGATCTTTACCGCGGTCTTTAGTAGGTCCTCACATAACGAACACTTGGGGGCATATAATGGTGGCGATGGAATAAAACCAACGTTGGATGACAAATAGGAGTTTATTCTCTTTACTTCAACACTTTACAGACTTTACCAAACAAACTTAGACTAATAGGTCTAAACCTATTAGTGGCCCTAGGGATAGACTGCGGGGCTATCCTATCCCTTCACCTCCTAGCTAGGCTATTCCTGAGGGCGACGGGGCCTCCGCTCAGGTCGAGCTTATGACAATAGTGGTGACTGCGGGGCTATCGTCCACTGTGCCGTCTGCGAGTCAAGTTCCTCGGTGTTGCGGGATACAGGCAGTTTGACAGATGACACACAGTCATACATAACATATACATTGCGTGTAATCTCTGGATCTACTGAACCGCTTTTGAAAATTCTTTTGCCAATAGAAAGCAAAGTTTCGGCCCTGTTGTATAGACAACACTGAATCGATAATTTCGAACTAACCCAATCATGCACGATCGCCGACCATATCATTGCTTACTATCAGACCAAATTGATGGATAAACAAATTCTTATCCAATATTAACAAATCCTTTCCAATATTACAAAGAAAAAAATACAATAAGCCTGAATCTAAACCAAGTAATTCATTTGTTTCAGACGTCAGAGACTCCATTGCAGGTATGTTTTATTTCTACCCTCATTTTCGGTGGTTTTTTTTTATTTTTTTTAATTGGCAAAATTTTTGGCCAGGATATCTATTAAATAGTAAAAAACTAACATATTAAATGGGAATAGCGCATGCCCTGATAAAAATAATTGTCAAAAAGATTGTAGCGGGGTAAACAGCCTATGTTAACTATGCATGTATATGTTTTATTATTATTATAGCTAGCCCATATTGTCCCACTGCTGGGTAAAGGCCTCCCTTCATTTCTTCCAACGGTCACAATTCTGTGCTACTTCTTTCCAATTCTCAAGGAAGACATCCAGTTCGTCCCGCCATCTCCTTCGTGGTCTGCCGCGACCTCGTGTCACTTTTTCAGGGCACCAATCCTGAGCTTAACGGGCCCTCAGTTCGTTGGCATGCGACGGACATCTCCTGCCCAGTCTCATTTAAGTTGGGCAGCCTTTTGAGCCACGTCAACGATTTGCGTTTGGGAGCGTGTATTGTGCATGCATGTTCGCAAACAAATTTCCAAACTCTCTTGACCTGCTCAGGGAAGGGTTTTTAAAAAATTGTTGCTTAGTCCATCTTTACATCGTTGAAGACACATAACGTTCAATTTCTAGCATAAGTGGTTTTTAAATATACAATTCTGAAGGGAACCGCATCTGCAAACAGCAGCGGCAGAGACGCTCAATCACTTTGACAGAACTCGGCGTTACGATTGGCTTCTACAATGTGTAAAGAATGTAAGATGGCGCCCGGTCTTCGAGCTTGCACCTCGCGGGCGGCGCGCGGACAGCGAGCTTACACCTCACTGACGACGCGTAGTAAGCGCGCTGGAGGCTAGCCGTAGCGTAGCGTATTCCAAGAAACGCCGGGCAAAAGCTGTGCTGGTGCGGTGCCGGTGTAATGTTCATCATCATCATCAGCCTATTAATGTTCCCACTGCTGGGACACAGGCCTCCTCTCTAAGAGAGGGAATGGGCTATAATCAACCACGCGGGCCCAGTGCGGATTGGTAGATGTCACATGTCTTCGAATTTTTTGGTTCTAGGACATGCCGGTTTATGTTTTCCTTCACCGTTTTGAGAGCAGTGGTGATGAAATTAATTACACAAAGTAATGCGCCTGTCTGGGTTCGAACCCATGACTTACTGTTCGTAATTCGGGGCCGCCACCACTGGGCCACCGCTGCTCCTTTCACTCAAAATATTGTGCTGATGCATGCATAGAATGCTACAGGGGAAAAATAAAAGTTGGAACTTTGACCTCCAATATCTCCGTAACGAGAAGGTTCCTAGGTATGGTCAGGAACAAAACCAAAATGATCAGAATGACGGTGTAAACAACTCTACGCTTCGTTATTGGTTGTTTAAATAGACCCTCTATTTAAACAACCAATACGAAACTCTTTGGAAACGCTTCTGTAGATATATATTTAATGTCGAAATTGCTGCATGTTGCCGTCTGTGGAATTGTACCTTCAGGCTGTGTATCTTCGGTCATAGACTGGCTTACTAAAAACACGATTTTTTTTTTCACTAACAAAAAATCTAATTTGCCAACATCTCGTCTAATATCATGCCAGAATACGGCCGGTATATGAAAATAGACCGCCCAGCTAAATATATGACTGTAATAATATTATGTGGCCATGACAGTTTACGGTGTTCTGCTTCGCTGCCGGGCCAAGAGTAAGGTCTTTTTCATGAGATCTTTTACGATAGAATTGATGGTAAATATACCAGACTTTTGTAGTACCCGATTGCTGGGCAAAAACCTTTTTTCATGCAGAAAATGTACGAGAATTGATCACAGTGCTTGCTTGCTCATTGCATGTTTGCGATTTCAGTCTGTTATAATTCCAGGTTTTTGGACCATCAGGTCTTCTCGACATTTTGAGGGTCTGAGAAAAAACATAATGGCAAAAACTAGTGCTCAAATAATCTACTTTTTTACGTTTACTGCAGGCAACGTGTAGTCCTTTCCCAAATAACGCCACATGATTTTCCGCCTTCGGCATCAAGTTCGTTCCGTTCATCTTCTCACGATCCATATGGCGTGGCGTTTCAGACTACGCTTGCTAAGGGCGGTCTCCATTCGAAGACTCGTCTGCCCCAACGGCCATTGGTTCTTCAGATATGACCGACCCAGACATGCCTCCTTACCTTGCTAATTCCACAAGCTATAATTCAGTTGCCTCGGTTCTAGTTTTAAAATCATGAATGTTAGTGAAATTATACAAAAAATACATCTCTCTGGGAGGCACCGCAAAATTTTCTAATACCCAGTAAAATCTCTTTACTGATACTACAAATCGTGCGAGCGAAAGCATCTTTGACATTAGCGTAATACCGTATTATGTGACAATACTATCCAAGCTATATATAACCGTGTCTCTGTACATAAAAGTGAGTCATACGGATAATTTAGACCTAACCAAGTACGTAATAAGTAATAACGTACGTAACGGAGAGCAGCGGTGGCCCAGTGGTGGCGGCCCCGACTTACGAACAGTAAGTCGTGGGTTCGAACCCAGACAGGCGCTTTGTGTAATTTATTTCATCACCAATGCTCTCAAAACGGTGAAGGAAAACATCGTGAGGAAACCGGCATGTCCTAGAAGCAAAAAATTCGAAGACATGTGACATCTACCAATCCGCACTGGGCCCGCGTGTGGATTATATAGCCCATTCCCTCTCATAGAGAGGAGGCCTGTGTCCCAGCAGTGGGAACATTAATGGGCTGATGATGATGATGATGAAGTACGTAATAGTAACCAAATATGTAGCGAAGCGACTATTGGGATGAATTCACTAATGAGTATTTGGTACTCGTCTATCTGATTTCTATTGCAAGCTATTTAAATTGCGTTGTTTGTTAGTAGCTTATGGCTAAATAATAATCGGTAGATCTTAGTTAAGCCGTGCTTGCCAAGGTTGGTCCTTTGATGAATGGCCATCCATTACTCACCGAGTTTCCTCCGTGCCTCGGAAAGCTCGTTAAGCCGTTTGTACGGCTGACATTAAATTTGTAGATCTTTGACAGTCGTTACAGGTAATCAGTGGCCTGAAAGTCTGACGTCCAGTCTTACCAAGGGGTATCGTAATACCCAGTACCTACTAACTGGGTTGTGGAGTTCAGATAGGCAGTCCCTCCATGTAAAATACTGGTAATCAGCTGCATCCAGTTAGACTGGAAGCCGACCCCAACATAGTTGGGAAAAGGCTAGGCTAATGATGATGCAGACCACACCATGTTGGACTACCGTCTCTACACTGATTATATTAATGAAACTGAAAACGATTCGCTCTTGAGAACCGGGTTAAGAACTGTTCGTGTCTTAATTGCTATGGTACAGTTCTCGTCTTGAACAATGTACACACCGTGCCACGAAAGATGAGACCTGTCACATCACTTGAAACGAGTGAAACTTTGTGAAATCTTGATTATGCCTCGAGGTAATACATTAAGAAGACAAAGTAGGAAGATGGTTTACGACCTGTACACCTGTATGTTAAAGGAAGTATTTCGTTGCACAATTATCTCGTATACAAGTGGTGTGGCAGGTCTCATCTTTCGTGGCACGGATTGTACGTATACGTACTATATGGATCAGAACGCTGGGCTGTGGAGAAGATGGATGAAAAACGAATGCATGTAGCGGAGATGAGAATGTTGAGATGGATGTGTGGAGTGACAAGAATTGATAAAGTAAGAAATGAGTATACAAGAGGAAGTTTGATAGTGGCGCCAGTTACAGAAAAAATGAAAGGAAGTCGTTTGTCTTGGTGTGGACATGTTATGAGGACGGATGAAAATGAAACGCATGTGACTAAAAGTGTGATGGACATTAATGTTGTCAAGATGGAGAGGGAGGCCAAAGAAAAGATAGATCGATTGTGTGAGGGATGATATGAAAGAGAAAGGAGTAAATGATGCCGTGACGGCTGACAGGGGAGAATGGAAGAAGAAAACGTGTTGCGCCGACCCCGAGTAGAATGGGACAAGTATTGTTGAATGATATGAAAGAGAAAGGAGTAAATGATGCCGTGACGTCTGACAGGGGAGAATGGAAGAAGAAAACGTGTTGCGCCGACCCCGAGTAGAATGGGACAAGTATTGTAGAATGATATGAAAGAGAAAGGAGTAAATGATGCCGGAGGAGGGGAGAATGAAAGAAGAAAACGTGTTGCGCCGACCCCGAGTAGAATGGGACAAGTATTGTTGGATGATTTGAAAGAGAAAGGAGTAAATGATGCCGTGACGGCTGACAGGGGAGAATGGAAGAAGAAAACGTGTTGCGCCGACCCCGAGTAGAATGGGACAAGTATTGTTGGATGATATGAAAGAGAAAGGAGTAAATGATGCCGGAGGAGGGGAGAATGAAAGAAGAAAACGTGTTGCGCCGACCCCGAGTAGAATGGGACAAGTATTGTAGAATGATATGAAAGAGAAAGGAGTAAATGATGCCGTGACGGCTGACAGGGGAGAATGGAAGAAGAAAACGTGTTGCGCCGACCCCGAGTAGAATGGGACAAGTATTGTTGAATGATATGAAAGAGGAAGGAGTAAATGATGCCGTGACGGCTGACAGGGGAGAATGGAAGAAGAAAACGTGTTGCGCCGACCCCGAGTAGAATGGGACAAGTATTGTTGAATGATATGAAAGAGAAAGGAGTAAATGATGCCGTGACGTCTGACAGGGGAGAATGGAAGGTGAGAACGGGTTCCCAAATAGCATGGGAAGAAAAATGATGACACCGTCTTGAACACCGTTTAAATGTGCTGTTTGCGTAAAAGTCGCCTTGTTTTGCAGACCAATTCTTACCAACTGTGTTAATATTGGTATTGTAACTCTTGAATAACTTCCGCAAATTAATTTGCACCCACAAGTTAATCATACTAAATTATTTATGTAGCTGTCATGGAAATTATGCGCTAAAATATGTAAAGAATGTCCTACAAACACTATAATAGGAACGACTGTATGACATAACATTGTCAAAGCGTTCTATGAGAACGTTTATAATGAGGAAAAAATTGAACTATGCCTACTCTCACGGCACGAATGTGTCTGGTAATGATTGTATTGATTGGAAGGTCTGTGTCCTAGCAGTAGGCAAACTATGGGCTGTTTATGCTAATTAATCTCCTATAGAATAAGGAAACTCCACTGCGACTCCAATATTTTAAGACTCTTCAGAAGAAAATTAAAGAGTTTTCATACTAGGTACTTGAAACTGTTCAGAATTTCTAGAGATAGTTCGATGAAAAAAATATCGTGTTGCACCGACCCCAAGTCACGTGGTATAAGGGTAGGAACTTGACCCTCATGGTCAAGTCGCTGACTAAACATTAGTAACATTAGTCACCCATCAGAGAAAATAACTACTGAAAACGTGGGTTAACCTCGCGAAATGGTCACTTGGCCACGTGTCTGTCATGTCATGATTTATGATGATATTAATCATTGCATCAAACCCATCACAACCTATAAAAGTTTTCAATACCGTATTTATTTATCAAACTAACTGTTGCCCGCGACTTTTGTCCGCGTGAAATTATTAAAAAAATATTACTTCCCTAGTTGATTATTTTTTTTGCACGGAACCCTAATTCGTTTTCTAAAATAAAATTAGCCTAGTTAGCTAGTTAGTCCTTATAAAATCAGCTATCTGCCAGTAAAAGTTCCGTCAAAATCGGTCCAGCCGTTTCGGAGATTAGCCAGAAGTCCGGAACAAACAGCGGCACGATTTTTTTTTTTTTTTTAATTTATTAGTACAGTATACAAAAGCTGTAATTTTGATTCTACACTACACTACAGACACTTCAATTTCATTTATTTGTATCTGCACGACATCCCATGCCAACATCATAGAGAAAATCTCGATGGAGACATGACAACAGAATTCAAAACAAAAAACGAATTACGAAGATGAAATTAAAAAAAAAAACTAGCAGGATGTTTATTTTACGTCAAAATCGTTAATATTACATCACTTACGTTTCTCAGTCTACAACGTACCCTCTCTTGGCTGAATGCCAGTTGTGGCAAAGAAATATCTGAAACGAACGCGCCTCTGAAACTTTTATTTTGTATTTGTTTGATATTTTTACTGAGTTGCGGCATTTGTATCTAATTACGGTTTTGTTTGGACTGGATTTGTTGTTAGACCATTTTTTTTTAGAGTTCCGTACCCAAAAGCTAACCGACGGGACCCTTTTACTAAGCCTCCGCTGTCCGTCCGTCCGTCGGTCTGTCAGCGGGCTCTGTCTCATGATCCTAATAGGTAGGCTGTTGCAATTCAAAGAATGTGTATTTCTGTTACTGCTACAACAACAAATAATAAAAATTAAAGGCACACAACCACAAAATAAAGCAGAATATTATTTTTTGGCGAAACAGTATTATCCCTTGATCTGTCCACCAAGTAGACACAATAGTTAAACAATGGTGTCTCGAACAAATTGGTCATTTGACAGATCATGATTTAAGATACGATAATTTTATTTACCCAAAACATGAGTATACACACAAATAGCATGCAAAATGTTACATCAAATTATAATTATGATAGTCATGTTTTACCTGAACGGCGTACAAATATAAGATGTCGGACGCTACACAACATCAAGTGATTTAAAATTCGTCCATTACACACAGCAAATATAGCTAAAATCATGATCTGTCAATGGACCGATTTGTTCGAGACACCATTGTTTAACTATTGTGTCTACTTCGTGGACAGATCAATCCAATTTAGACTATACTCAAACTAAAAGGTATAAATAGAATACAATCAAATAGTGTGTCATAAGCTCATCAAATCAACAAATCAAATGTTAAAGCAATTATTAATAAAATTAGGATGTCACTAGAAGTCAAATTAATTTGTCAGTTAGAAATTCGTCAGTGCTGTAATAGACTTTCTCTAAAAGAAGCCTTTTTAGTCTATTTCTTAATTTTTCCGTAGCTAAGGGGACTACAGGGGCTAAACGCGAGTTTTATAATGCAAAAAAGCATATGATTCACTGCAATAAACAAAACCAGAAAAATATATAAAAATCTTCAGGATATATGCTAGTATGATAGTGTTTTGAAAACATAATACAACTAATTTTACTCGATAAAAAAAATCACGAACTTATCTCTAAAAATCTTTTAACGAGTAAAAACCATACTCAAATACATGCGATCATTCTGATTTTTTGGCAAATAATTCTACAAGCAAAATATTAGCATGATAGTGTTTCATTTTTCTAGTCCAATCAATAGAATTTTTGTAAATCGCAAAAAACCACTAATTTCGCACTATTCGGCCCGCAGTGACTGACGTAACCACCACTTTGTAGTGCAAGCTGATTAGAACTTTAATTGTAACAGTATTTCAAACGAAGTTTTAACCACCAAAATAAGAGTTGCTAATTCAACATATATTAATTTAACAATTGAAACATTTTCGATCTACAGTCGCCAATATGCAAATAATACGCCTAAAAACTATTGGTTTAGCATACTAACTAAAATATCAGTGGCCTGTGACGGAGACCTTGAAGGTTGAAACTTGCTGTTAAATAATTAGCTACACGTGAATTCGCACGATACATGCGTAAACTGTAGAAGTGTTGATCATTAACGCTGTTCTGTGGCTTCGATCGATAATCTGTTCTCTTTTTTAGGGTTCCGTAGTCCTGACAAGGAATCCTTATAGTTTCGTCATGTCCGTCCGAGGTTTTGTTCAGAGACTGTTAGTACCAGAAATCTGTAATTTTGTAGAGGTGTGTATATCAATTATTCTGGCCATCAGTCGCATTATTAGAGTAAGTCTCTACCTTTGCCAATAGGCTGTCTCCTTTCAAGGAGGATTCCTCAGTCTGCTCTAAGTTCCGATGCTTCGGTAGTTTTGTTTTTAACAGACTTCAAAAAAAGGAGGAGGATGTTACCCGATTTCTCCCCCATTTGTGGACCCATTCTCAAAATTCTTTTTTTGTTTGAAAGAGTATACTGTCCCATTAAATAAATTTGGTGCAGATCTGATGTTGATCTTCGGAGATATACAATGGAACTCTTCAAAAATAGACGACAAATTTGTCGTCGTTGCTGCAATCGCTTGGATGTTTATTGTTTATACAACATCATGACATAACATCACGCCTGTATGCTCTGAGGGGGTACGCAGATGTGTAAAATACACCCAGATTTCCAAAGTTAGGTATGTTTGCGGATGAATGGACAAAGATTTTTGAAAAAGTCGTTCCTCTACCTTTATGAACTTGGATGGTTGTATTGATGATTTTGATGATCATAATTCTGTAACTACATACGTCTTACAGTCGTAAACAATAAAGGGTGTAAAACACCTCTTAACTAAGCCGAAAGGCACTTGTTCTCTTCATCATTATGATCATTTTTTTGTTCTACACCATACCTGGTAACCTTCTAATTGCGGAGATATTGGGGGTCAAAGTTCCAACTTTTTGACAACCTTTTTTTTAAGTACAAGTTTTGAATGTGAGATTTTTACTTGAAACACCTCCACGACCCCCGTACTATTCAATCCATCCACCAGCACACTGTTTTGAGTGCGTTACATTGAGTTCTACCCCAAAACATGATTTTTCACCCCAAAAAAAAAGTCGTTTCCCAGCAATAATTTTTGCGTAAAGTTACTTAGTTTGATGTACAGAATGCTTGGTTGACGGCTTCGTGATGAGGTGGTTCACACCCTGTATTTTAATCAACACACAACCTAGCATTGGCCTGCAGATTGCGAAAAACGTAAGAAAACTTGAATTTCGCGGGCTACCCTGGAGCATCAGCCTTAACTACACTGCTAGAATTCTTTGAATTTCAACGGGCAACACTAGCACAGCATTGTAAAGCTGTGTCACCAGCCTAACTCCTGCGCGTACGCACTATTTCCTTACCGCCGATTAACAATCGCTCGTTATGATAACAGCTGATAAGGGCTTACACTTCCGGCATGTTGCTGTAGTACTACATTTCTTGTTTGCCGCGTGAATGTGATTATTTTTAGTAGATTATGTGCTGTTTTAAGAAAAACCGGTCCAGTGCGAGTCGGATTCGCAGATGAAGGGTTCCGTACCATCGTAGTTGGGGAGCCCCCTTTAATTTATTTTTGTTTCTTGTTGTTATAGCGGCAACAGAAATACACATTCTGTGAAAATTTGTTCTGTCTAGGTCTACCTATTACGGATCATGAGATATAGTTCGCTGACAGACAGACGGACAGACAGCGGAGGCTTAGTAATAGGGTCCCGTTGGTTACCCTTCGACAGGCAAATGGGAGGAAAAACGCATTACGTCCTCACAAAGTGATATACAGGGTGGAATTTTTCATTGCCACCTGGAGGGAAAGTAAATACTGGAGATAGCAAATTTTACTCGAAGGAAACATTCTTTCATTTTTAAAAAGAAACAAATCTGTATTCACAGATTTTAGAAAATTCGCTTGCCACGCCAAAGTTGGCGTCCGTCGTCAGTGCGCTCGGCCGATCGGTATCTTTTCATTCATTATTTCTATACAAAGTCAACGGGGCGGGGCTGAAGAGCGTTTCTATGTTGTAAGTGCAAGCAAAAATTAGCTTAGTGGTGATCAGGCGGGAGTGTCCACGATAGTACTTACTTAGTATTAAAAAAATATCTTCTTAATGCACTTTGCATACTAACATACTTGCTAACTAATTTAGCATGCCTCGCTTGGTTGCACTCAAGTTATTACAATGAACGTTAGTGTTTTTAATTATTATTTATTTATAATTAACAGAGTTCATTAGAGATTGAAGATGGGTACTCACGCGATGGATTCCAGTGTGGCCGACATTTCCTATCTCAAACATTTGTATGAAACCATACAGGCACTTGTGTTAGGAAAGGTTCAATTTTTTAAAATTAAATTTTATAATTTAGTTTTTAGTTTTGCTCGTATTTTCTCTGTTGAGAAGAGGCCTTTGCCCAGCTGTGGAACAGTAATAGGCTGGTAAAAAAAAAGTTTTACAATTTAAATAAGAAGAAACAACAGAGAAGACAAATTCTCAATTTGAAAGATTTTTCTTTCAGTCTCATTAAACATCATCTACCTAACCTTCGTCCAACTATGTTGGGGTCGGCTTCCAGTCTAACCGGATGCAGCTGACACCAGTATTTTGCATGGAGCGAATGCCTATCCTACCACCACAATTCTGTAATACGATATCCGTTGGTGAGACTGGTTGTCAGACTATCAAGCTTCTGTCGAACGACTGTCAAAAAGCAAATGACAATCGGGACCAGCGACGTTGCGTTGTCTATGAGCACGGTGGGGCTGTAATAGGCTACATTCGTCCACTGCCGGGACTCTGCTCATGAAGCACGTAATGTCTCGGTTTGTAATAGATGGTCATCCATCCACGAACAGGACTCGTCTCGCACAGCTTAACCTTGAAGGTCAACGTGAGACCTAGCGCTGATGTTATTGTTACAGTTTTGAATTGCCAATAAAACCTAGAGACGTACTAAGAACGAAACATCAACGGGCATTAAAAAAGAAGTATTTATTATAGCAATAAATAGCTTGTACATAACTTTACTGATTAGGAAGTCCTTGGCTGATATAGAATTGTGATAAGTGCGAGTCATCGATCACAGACGTTGCTAAACTTTAGATTGTAGGTTTAAACCTCGTTTACACAGCCACAGTATTTATTTAACGTGCGTGTGAACAAGCTTTTATTAGTTATTAAAGGCCTAAAGTGCTTTAACCTTTTGAGCACCATTGTCAGTGACAAACAAGCGCGTGACCTATACGCAAACGACACAAATATGTGACAAAAAATGCGGTTCACTATTAACACGACTAACAATGAAATAGTTTTGGGGTCCCTATTCTATTTGTAGGTATTTGCGATGAAATTGTGGCTTGGCGTGGGGGGCACACGCGTGCGTTAATGATCTGGCGTTACAAAAAGGTTAATTAGTTAATAAAGGCCTGAGAGGAGCTCGTGGCTAAATAAAAACAGCTGCTCGGGTAGATCTTTAGGTTAAACATGAGCTGTGCTTGCCTAGGTTGTTCTGTGGATGGGTGACCAGCCTTACATACCGAGTTACCTCCGTGCCTCGGAAAGCATGATAAGCCGTTGGTCCCGTCTGTCATTTGTAGATCGTTGACAGTCGTTACAGGTAGTCAGTGGCCCAAAAAGTCTGACAACCACTCTTACCAAGGGGTATCGTATTACCCAGTACCAACTACAACAACACAGTATTATTAATATTATAACGGTATCGGAAGATATATTTGGGCAAAACCTGCCGAGATTTATCCAGAGGGCACAAATCTCGATTGAAAAAGGTGTGCAACTGTGAACATGTTTAATTAATTTAGCTATAATTATTGTTACTGGGTAAGCTTATACTTATTTTATATTGTGTGTTTTTCTATATTTTGTGTTTATAATTTATATTTTCTAAATTGTATGTATTATAGCATCGTATTGGACGAGTCTTTAATGATGTTATAATTGGTAAATAAATAAATAAATAAATAACTGGGTTGTGCGGGTCAGATAGGCAGTCGTTCCATGTAAAATACAGTTATTCAGCTGCATACGGTTAGACTGGAAGCCGACACCAACATAGTTGGGAAAAGGCTAAGTAGTTGATGTTGAGTTAATAAATAGTACATTTTGATACAAGTGGAGAAAGTTTGTTATTGCATTCGAGGCGGAATTAACACCCGAGCCGGAGGCGAGGGTGTTTTTGAGCCGAGAACTGCAATAACAAATGTCCATGTGTATCAAACGACGTTTTTCGATTCACTTTTGAAGAAATAAAAACAATCACCGCCGACTATAGGCATTGCACCAATTTGTACTAAGTATAAGTATAGGCATAGTTTTATCTGTGGCAATTGTCCAACACCCGCGTGCTGTGCCGCGTGCGAAATTGGCTTCTTTCCGCACGCGGCACAGCACGCGGTGATTGAAAATGAAACAGATCCACGTGTGTGAAATACACGGCATGTTGAACCTAATCGTAGTGCGCTAAGAGCCCGTTTTCGAGGAAGTGTATTGAAAACTGCTTTAATGCCCGTCTTCACTATCATAATCATTCTCCTGCCTTTACCTCAATTCACTTGCGGTCGGCGCAGCATGTCTTCTTCTTCTTCCATACTTCTCTATTACTCGTCATCTCATCAGACACCTCCTTTCTGGCCATATCATCCTTTACACAGTCTACCATAGTTTCTTTCTTTCTACTACAACTTACTTGCGTATAACTGTTGGTTAATATATCTATTTCCGTAGCTATCGGTGTTTCTATAAAGAAAGAATCCGCGTCACCTACCTGTCATTTGATTCATAGAAAAATCAAAGAAAGCTTTTCTGTGACATTTTGCTTACTGACCAGTAAGCAAAATGTTAAACAGACAGAGATAGCAACCTACCGAAACTGGCTAGTAAGTTATTGAAAATGGCCGTTAATCGTTAATGACCTAACAATTTTCATATTGTTAGTGGTAAATAAGTCAGTGGTGCGTTGTTTTACTCAGATGAAGTATGTCCTACCGAGTTATCACAGAGATGACAGGTCAAAGTCACTATTCTGTGTTAGTAGTATTATCTTCGCTCGCTTTTGATTTATTATGTTTTGCTTCACAATCTTAAGATTTAATGCTGTCTTCCGAAGTCTGTAAATAAGCCTTACCAAAGGATATGGAATTACTAAGTAACTGGGTTTTGGGAATCTGATAGGTAGTCGAAAACCGGTATTCATATTAAGAACTAGCGGACGTCACGCGGTTTTACCCGCGTAGTTCCCGTTTCCGTGGGAGTACGGGGATAAAATGCCTATGTTACTCAGTAAAGACGTGGCTTTGTAATGGTGAAAAAATTGAAATCGGCGCAGTAGTTTTTGAGTCCTTACAAACGTATGTTTGTAAGGAATAAACTCAAAAACTACTGCGCATGTGTATACACACAAAATTGAAAATCTTTCCTCTTTATAATATTAGTGTAGATTACTCAGTAACTGGGTTTTGGGAATCAGGTAGGTAGTCAAAAACCGGTATTCATATTAAGAATTGGCTTAAGCTCGCGACTTCGCCCGCTTGCTGATCGTTAATGGTCCCACGGGATCGTACACCTAGATAAAAAGTGTCTTATGTGTTAATTAAGGTTATACACTACCTGTGCGCCAGATTTCATCAAATTCTGTTGAGTAGTTTTTGCGTGAATGAGTAACAAACATCGATTCACCCTCAATTGTAATAAGATCGATGCTGTCTTCAGAAACACGATGGTCCATGACGGTTCTTGCTTTAGAATTGTGAACAGGGAATATGCATGAAATACAAAACTCTTTTTATTTATGAAAAACGTTTGTATTGACGCATAAAAACATTGTGGGAAGTACACTTGTTTAAGTATCTAATACATCACTTATTTTACAATTTACTGTTATATGTACCATGTTTTTGGTGAAACGGAACGCACTGTCAAAACACACCGTCCTGGATAACGCCGGTAGTGACGTCAAAGTTCATTGTGTCAAAAAAACACTTTTATTTGAAAAGTGCTAAAAGTTTCACTAAAATTTTAGTATAATATTGTTATTGCAATCTTTACTTGAATAAAGCACATACAATAATTCAATTATTTATTCGAGTTACATAACTCATACAATCCTAACATACAATTGTTAAATTATTTTATTAAGGTCAAAAAAAATAGATGTAAACAAGGCATCGCAAAGTATTTTGGGGTCAGCTGCCTGTCTAACCAGTCTAATGATTTTACATAGAGCTTCTACCAATCTTTTCCACAATCTAGTTACTGGGAAACGCGCCCCAAGACTTGTCGTGAAACTTCGGGCTTTAGGCATATCATCATCTCCCGTCCCTGACATTGTCCCATGTTACTCGGGGTCGGCGCAACACGTTTTATTCTTCCATTCTCCTCTGTCAACCGTCACGCTATCATTTACTCGTTTATCTTTCATATTACTCCTCACACAATCCATCCATCGTTTCCTTGGTCTTCCTCTCCCTCTCCATCTATCAACATGTATCATTCATCACTCTTTTAGTCTAATGCGATTTGTCTCTTCTCATCACGAGTCCATACCGAGACAGTCGATTCCCTTTCAACTTTTCTGTAACTGGCGTAACTTTCAAACTTCCTCTAATATTCCTAATCTATATATGTATATAAAAATGAAACCCGTTTTCCTTGGTCACGGCATCACGCGTGAATGGCTGGACCGATTTCACTAATTCTTTTTTTGTTGTATTTGTTATTATTAGGAGGAGGTTTTTACGGAAAAAAATATTAAGAAAATCTCGCAGAAATTTTGAAAAATATACATTTAATTTTGCATATTTAAAAAAACGCGCGTAACGAATGTCAATGTCATTCACAGCCATAGACTATATTGAAAGAGCATTGTTTGTTCAGAAACGTGGTTACTTAATTAAATTCGAGCATCATTTGTTCGGAAACATCTTTTAAGGGTGTCTCACACTCTCTCTAACCATCTCTCTGTCTCTCTTATATATCGCAGACGAAGTTGCGCGGGTCAGCTAGTAAATTAATAATTTAATGTTGACATTGAATAGTAATATAGGTACTAACATAGTTATAAGTATGATTTACTAACATTCTATGGAATATTTTTGATTCTGATAATAAATGTATAATAATAATATACTCATTGCTTACTTTATCCAGTCTTGGCACACCACACATCCACCCTCAAAATTCCTCAAGACGCTTTTGTCATATACAAACCTCAATGGACGACACGGATGAATAGTTCCTGTTGAATTTCACCCCTAAGCAGGTGACGTATAAACCAAAAACAGGTTTTAGCCCCTCTTGTATCAAGTTCCAATGTCACCAGGATGTAATACTTTAATATAAAAACCTATATCATAACCACTATTACTGAATATTACCTAACAAACCCAAGTCAATAACCTATCGCGATATTTGGCGGCAAAAAATATCCGCCATCTTTATTTGACAAGACCATTTTAGATAATCTTGTTGGGCCTCAGAATATGCGATAAGAAATGAGCTAGTCAGGTTTTTTACACGACTGCGCCAGAAGGAGGGTTATGTTTTTCGAGAGTACCTATGTATGTATAATTGTTTGGCACGCTCTGTGGCCTGAACGGCTCGATGGATTTTAGCTTGAGAGGTGTCGTTAGATTTGTATTTACTGTGAGAGTGACACTGGGTATATCAAAATAAAAAAAAGAAAATGGCGAATTTTTGGCGCCAAATTCAAATGTTTGGCACGCTCTGCAGCCTGAACGGCTCGATAAAGGGCTCTTCATGAGGATTTTAAAATGGTATATCTTAGTAACTAAAAAGTGTAAAATTAAAAAAATTAAAAAACCCGACTGCATAACTAATAACTTTAAATAAAAACTGAAAAGAAAAAAACAAGTTTAGGAAACGGGACATATTGACTGCAACAGTAGGGGGGAGTTCGGGTTTCCGCAAGGGGCGCTCTACGGTGGACGCCATCATGCGCGTGAGGGCCCTCACGACGGGGGATGCGGTGTCCCGGGGTGGGGTTGTCTTGGCGGTGTCTCTCGACATCGCCAATGCCTTCAACTCCATGCCCTGGAGCTGCATAAGGGAGGCACTCCGGTATCACCGGGTGCCGACCTACCTCCGTCGTGTGGTCGGGGACTACCTGGCGGACAGGTATGTCATCTACCCCGGTCGCAGCGGAGACTGGAACCGGCGAGAGATGTCGTGCGGTGTTCCACAGGGATCGGTTCTGGGGCCGTCCTTGTGGAACATCGGGTACGACTGGGTGCTGCGCGCCGACCTCCCTAGCGGTGTCAGCGTAGTTTGCTACGCTGACGACACGCTGGTGCTGGCACAGGGGAGGTCGCACGAGGCGGCGGCCGACACTATGACACGCGGGGTTGCGATAGTCGTGGAGAGAATCCGGCAACTGGGTCTCGAGGTGGCACTGCACAAGTCCGAGGCCATGTGCTTTCATGCGCCTCGGAATGCGCCACCTCCGGGATCCTCAGTGATGGCAGGAGGGGTTTCCATCGGCGTCGAGTCGACGCTGAAGTACCTGGGACTTGTCCTCGACAGCCGGTGGAACTTCGTGGAGCATTTCCGACGTTTGGCCCCCAGACTGGAGCGGACAGGGGCTGCCTTCAGGCGGCTCCTGCCCAACCTGGGGGGGCCAAACGCCTCCTGCCGGAGGCTCTACGCGGGAGTCGTGCGGTCCATGGCCCTTTACGGGGCCCCGGTGTGGGCACGTTCATTGAGGCGGCGTGCCGCCCACCACTTGAACGTGCCCCAGAAGGTGGTAGCCGTAAGGCTGGTCCGGGGGTACCGCACGATCTCCCGCGAGGCGGCGAACCTCCTTGCCGGATTGCCGCCATGGGATCTGGAGGCAATAGTCCTCGCGCGCCTACATGAGTGGCGCGCGGAGGCGCTACGCCGGGGGGAAACTCCGCTGCCGCGGCAAATTGTCGCTCAGCGGACGGACTTCCGGCGGGATCTCATGGCGACATGGAGAGAGCGACTATCGCAACCCCGTGCAGGGCACGCCACAATAGTGGCGATAAGTCCCCTCTTTGAGGAGTGGCTGGAGAGACGCCACGGCGTCCTCACCTTCCGCCTGACGCAGGTTCTTACCGGACACGGATGTTTCGGTAAGTTCCTGCACCGAATCGGGCGGGAGGAAACGCCCGGGTGCTATCATTGTGAGGATAGGCCGGAGGACACGGTGGAGCACACTGTGGAGGTGTGCCCCGCTTGGGTGGAGCACCGCCGTGTCCTCGAGGTGGCGATCGGCGGCGGCGACCTCTCGCTCCCGGCCCTGGTTCGTGCCATGGTCCGGGGCGAGACGGAATGGGACGCCGTCACCTCCTTCTGCGAAGCAGTCATGCTAGCGAAGGAGGTGGCGGAACAGGACAGGGAGAGATCCTTACGTCCCGGCCGCCGCGGGAGACGCCCCGGGCGTCGGGGGCCACGTGGTGGCTTCCGGCCACCGTAGGCGCGGGCCTGTGGACGGGGAGCTATGGGCTAGCTCGCCGTCCGTTCGTCTCATGACGACAGGCCGTGTCGACGGCGCGTTCGTGTTCCACGCGCGCCTCAAAGAGAGTCAGCAATAAGGAAGGGGTCCGCAAGGACCGAAGCCTGCCGGGGCTGCGGGACTATTCGAAAGAGATACCGTGGCCCCGGAACACAAAGGGCGATGAAGGAACATGGATGGGTTTTAGTCAGTAAAAGTCTGACACTCCCTCCTGCTCAGCCCAGAGCGGGAGAAGTCATTTGATGATTTCCCATACGAAAAAAAAAAAAAAAAAAAAAAAAAGGGGGGAGTTCGGGCAGTCGGGTTTTTTTATAGTTTTTTAATAATTTTTTTATTGATATCTAAGTCATTGGCAGCTTTGCACCACCTACTGGGTAAGCGCAGACCACACCGCCGAACGAGCCGGGCAAGCATCGTTTCTCTTGACATGTCAACGACAGCGAATTATGAAAAAGACTGGCTCGTTAGTCTAGTGGCGGCAGACGCTAAGAGTGGTTCGATTTCCAGGTCTTTTGGCAGACCTGATGATGTTAGTGGGTTTTTCCATCAGGAATTTCTCAGTAGCAGCCACGGAGTCTGGATTAGTGCCGGCTGATGGCAATAGGCTCATTAGGCTCGTCCCCTATTTATTACATGGAACTTAAACATAACTGGCGACATGTGGGTGTACTGTTGGGCACATCTCTGCCTTACCCTTCGGGGATTACAGGCGTGATGATATTCACCGTCACTTAAAAGAAGGGTGCATCAATAAAATATCCTCAAAATGTGCCAAGAAGATCTTATTACCAAAATAATCCTTTAGAAATAAATTCGCTACCCTTTCGTAACCGGCTCTAACCAGCCCGATCCTATTCCTGCCTTTATAAGCTATATTTTGGGGGCATCCATTAATTACGTGAGGTTTTTAGTGGGGGAGAGGGTCGAGCCGAATCTCACCCAATCTCACGAAGTCTCGGCAAACATCACGTATTTTTTTTTCCCCTCAAGAAACAGTGTATAATTGCAAGAAAACTGGGTTTAATTAAATAAACACGTTTCTCTACTAAAATATTTTAATGAAGATAATTAAAGAAATATGTTTATAAATAAATATGCAAGCACAGGTTACCGTATTTATACTAAACTACGTATTTTGATAAATCTCACGACATCTCACCAAGGAGGAAGGGGCGTCGAAAAATTGCCAAAATTGCGTCACGTAATTAATGGACGCCCCCTTTGCACTTGACTTTACTGAAGGACATGCACGAACAAGGTCAATGTCCGTATTGAAGTTGTCCTTCAAGAATCAAGTGCGTGGCTAGTCGCTACTCCCTTGCGTGTGAAAAATATTCATGAATTTTGGAGTAAAGAAATAAAGAGTGATTGAATAGGCATGACGACAGTATCAAAAAATTGCAAATCTATTTAGTCCGTCAGTTAGAGTATTGGAAATTAATGGACACGTATTTTTTGTTTTCGTAAATCAATGAATATTGACAAAAGATAAAACGCATCAAAACTCGGGAGTGGGGACTCGTGACGTCAGAACTAGCTAAAAATTATACCATGGCGTGACGTATTGATAATTTTAAAAGCGTCACATCTTCTTCAATTTTGGTTTACGTAACAAAAGAAAAAACACGGGTCAGATATTTTTTGATAATATAACTGACGGACTAATTCGATTTTTTTTTTGTCGTCTCGCCTATTCTAGCGTTTGACGGGTTTTTGTTTCTTTCTATCTTGGAATTACCCGACTACGGCGAAACCAAAAGTGTTATGATTTTAGCAGTCTGTGTATGTATGTATTTACGTATGTCCCACCGTAGCACCTAAACTATACATCCGATTTTGATGAATAAGCTGTCAATCGATTCGTTATTATGGCCCAGGTAACATAGGCTACATATTAACCGACTTCAACAAAAGTAGGAGTCGATTTTACCTTGTAAACCACGAATTTAATTAGAGCGTGATTTTTCAGTAGGCGGGTTTTTTAGTTGTGGATGAATGGAATCGCAACCAACAGAAACGAACATGATTCTCCAATGCTAGAAGAGACCAATCAAACGAAGGTCAAAACACCAATGCTCATTCCTATGGATTGTACCTGTCTTTACCACTATTCCTATATTGGCTCTAGGCTGCATAGTCGGCTGATTGTGCCCGACTGGCTGCGGTTGGTCGGGCTTCCTCTCCCATCCCAGAGCATGTCTTTCCTTACAAAACAGTGCCCCCTGGTGTATCCGGCTTATCCGGGTCAGGCTTGCTCCTGGCTGGGTGTGGTGCTCAATCATCAATCATCATCATCATCATCAGGCGGGTTTTTTAGTTGTGGCGCTACGGTGGAAATACGTAAATACATACATAGACTGCTAAAATCATAACCCTTCCTTTTGGCTTTGCCGTAGTCGGGTAAAAAACCCCACGATATCGTGTCCTTATCGCCTAATATGAAAACAGCCAATAGAAGTTTCTTTCTCATCAATCAACAACTAAAAATTTAATACTAAACGAAATCCAGTTAGCCCAAAATTTTAAACCCCTAACGAATTTCATTTCCTTTCAAACATTCGCAGTAATAATTGAATTGTATGGGGTAGGTCAATTGGGCCCCGACAGTTATGCTAGGGTAGCTACCCCTCCCCTTTTGTTAAAGGGGGATTATTATTAAATACGGAAGAAGGATTCGTGTTGCTAAATGTTAGGGTCGGTTTTTTGTCAGTTGTAACTTCTAGATTTTAAATTATTTCGGGTTTAGAATTTAGATGAATATTATTGAGTTGCGTGCTGATTTTTATAAGCTTTTATAGCAGTGGTGTGACCGTCGGACTACCAAGTCATAGGTCTCGAGTTTGAACCCAAGACACGCACTTCTGATTTTTCGAATTTTAAAATTCATTAAACTTATACAAATGTCTGTCATGCTTGTATTATCAAAATAACAGCTTTTTACAGAATTCATATGAAAATATATACACGGCACTTATAACAAAAACACGTTTATTTATTTTTTTTTCTTTCTGTCTGTCTGTTTGTTCCGGCTAATCTCCGAAACGGCGGGACCGATTTTGACGCGACTCTTGCAGAGGGCTGAGGTTAAAAGGTCCAACTTAGGCTTCTATTATTTTAGAAAAATAATTAAGGTTCCGTGCAAAAAAAATTAAAACTCTTGAAATTGTTAATAAAATCCGATCGAAAAAGGGAAGTAATATTTTTATAGTAATTTCATTCCAACGAAGGTCGCGGGCAACAGCTAGTCATCCATATAAACCTCCTTTTGTGGTAAGCGTCCACATGTCCGCATCGGACGCATCGCATCAAACGGATCGTAGTATTATTGAACAGATTCGGGCCATCCGTCCGGTGCGTGCAGATCAGTGACGTTCTAAGTTTCTATATATACAAAGAATAGGTACTACGATCCGTTTGATGCGATGCGTACGATGCGGACATGTGGACATGTGTGCTCTTACCTTTAGCTGCATAATCATTAAACAGTTCAAGCATTATTTTAGTCCACTCCCAGCCAGGCAGCTTGGAAGAAATTCATAGCTAATAGGCGAGACGACAAAAAAATCTAATTAGTCCGTCAGTTAGATTATCAAAAAATATTTGACCCGTGTTTTTTCTTTTGTTACGTAAACCAAAATTGACGAAGATATGACGCTTTTAAAATTCTCTATACGTCACGCCTAGGTATATATTTTAGCTAGTTCTGACGTCACGAGCCCCCACTCCCGAGTTTTGGTGCGTTTTATCTTTTGTCAATATTCATTGATTTACAAAAACAAAAAATACGTGTCCATTAATTTCCAATACTCTAACTGACGGACTAAATAGATTTGCATTTTTTTGATACTGTCGTCATGCCTATTTTTCAATCGTTCGGGGTCAAACTCGGATCGACAAAACAATTATGTTGATTGTTTTATTCACAGCTTCACAGTTTTGGGCACTCTTCCAAGCGTGTAAGGGCATCAAAGTCATTTATAGTTTTGTTAGACTGCGTGTCTTTGCAGGTTAATTACCCCCTTTCATTTAATCAGCATTTCTTTTTAAACTGCTTCGTTGGTCTAGTGGATGCAAGCGTAGCTGCTAACCATAAGGTCCCGGGTTCAATTCCCGGGTCGGGCAATGTAGTATTGGGTTTTTCCGTCTGGAATTTCTCAGTAATCCCACGGAGTCTGGATTTGTGGCCGGTTGATGGCAATAGGCTCGCACCCTATAACACGGGACTTTAATATAACTGGCGAAATGTAGGTGTACTACTAAAAAATAAATATCGCTGGACATTAACACACAGCGCCATCTAGTGCCACACTAAGTAACACGGCTCGTGTCGTGGACACCAGATAGTTGATATGCTACATAGATACTTTTTGTTTGTACATACATACTTATTATACATATAAACATCCATGACTCGGAAACAAATGTCCATGCTCATCACACAAACATTTGCTCCAACCGGGATTCGAACCCGGGACCATAAGAACGTAAGGCAGCCTCACTACCGCTGCGCCATTCGGGTCGCCACTAGGTACATCTATGCCAGTCTGCAAGTCCAAGATATGATGTCCAAGTTTTTTGAAATTTCTTCCTTATCCGCTTATTCGCGCATTTTCAATCGACGGTCATCCAATAATGATTTAAAAGAATTTGTAATACGAGAATCATAATCTTCGATCAAAGTCTCACAAATTGCATATAAAACAACCACTCATCATCTGCCTAGCCTTTTCCAAACTATGGTGGGGTCGGCTTCCAGTCTAACCGGATGCAGCTGAATACCAGTATTTTACATGAAGCGACTGCCGATCTGACCTCTACAACCCAGTTAGTACTGGGTAATACAATACCCCAGTAAGACTGGTTGTCAGACTTTTTGGGCCACTGACTACCTGTAACGACTGTCAAAGATCTACAAATGACAGCCGGGACCAACTGCTTAACGTGTTTTCCGAGGCACGGAGTAAACTCGGTATGTAATGGGTGGTCACACATCCACAGAACAACCTAGGCAAGCACAGCTTAACCTAAAGATCGACCCGAGCGGCTGTTATTATTTAGCCACGAGCTCCTCATATAAAACAACCACTAGACTTACAATAAACCGTTAACATTTAATTTCTTTAAACAGTATACATTAATACAGTTTTGTTAATTGAACCGCTAACCGTCGCAGGCGCAGGTGTCGACTCCCACTTCATGGCCCCCGACGAGACCCGACAAAAACCGAAGTGCGCATCGGCTTTTTATGCTGACGCCGAACGTTGTCCTGTAATAAAAACTTGGCTAAGTGCGAACGGCGTCCGACTCGGACACTGAGGGTTCCGTATATCTCTCTACACAATATGAACTAGAATCTATATGAATCTATCAAATATATATGTTTTATAATTTTCGAAATAAAAAAGGATAAAACAATATATTTTCGAAGTTTCTTCTATGGTGACTTCAGGAGACTGAATCCGAAGTATTTTTACTAGGATCCGAAGAATTTTGACGCCTGTGTCTTATAGTTTTCTTAATGGAGCAGAATGAAAGCGAAGGCGATAGAAAAAAGACGTTTTTAAAATGCGACCCCGTTGGAAACCTAATGAGTCCGCATTACAAGAGATACTATTTATTTAGTTCATGGAGGACTTACAGCCAATAAAAACAGAAAAAAAGGAAACTATAGTCACCAGAAAGCCAATTACAAGTCCTCACGTATAGACTTATAATAATAGTAATCGATGGTGTAAGCACAAGAACACAAAACAGACAGCTTTAATATAAGTAAGAAGCTATATAAAAACTAGTTTGCAATTTATATAGCTGAAATAGTAGAGAATTATTTGCCAAAAAAACAATCATAGTTTCACGGATCTGCAGGTCTATTACGTATCTTTCTGATATCCAGTGACTATCAAGCTTCGGTTGTACACCGAACTTAGATGACAACCGTGAATGTCATTATATTGGTATTACGTATCACACTGAGTGGATATCACTTTACGGTGACTAACAGGGTCATACATAATACGAAACTAACCTTTTGACAGTTAATTGATGGACACAGCCCAGTTTCTATCATTTCGAGCTGTCAACAGAGAAACGTAATAGCCCTACTGAAGATTAGCTAGCAATTACGGTTTCTAAACATACAGCACAGTGATGGACAGACGTCATAAACTGAAAATTTCAACTAGCTAGCTGTGTATAAATATTCCAAAGAAATAGCCCACTGACAGACAAACAGTCACCCGTAAGCTTAGTAGTCGAGTCCCGTTGCAATTTAGATACGGTACCCTAAAAATTGTTTTTTTATTCATCTTTACTGCTATCTCACTCGTTTCTTACTTTTTCATTATTGCCATCTCGGTCGTGTACGATTATTCAGCGATTCCATGATCCATGAAGTTGATTATTTCAGTTTCTACACGCGATTTAGCATCGTTTAGTATTGTAATTGGTTATGGAAATGCTGTATTTCTGATGTGAATTGATGAACAGTTTTTAGCTCCATACATGATTGGGGAACTATATACAGGGTGTAAACAACCTCATCACGAAGCCTGACGGCTTTGACCAAGCATTGTACATCAAACTAAGTAACTTTATGCAAAAAATATTGCTGGGAAACGACTTTCTTTTTTGGGGCAAAAATTATGTTTTGTGGTAGAACTCAATGTATCGCACTCAAAACATCGAGCTGGTGGATGGATTGAATAGTACGGGGGTCGTGGAGGTGTTTAAAGTAAATATCTTTTCAAAAAGTTGGAACTTTGACCCCTATCTAAAACATAGCGAAAATTCAAAGACGTTGCTTCCACCGAACATTACTGGGCCCACGCGGCATGTTATGTCACCGCCCACAGGGCTGGATTTAAAGGTGTGGAGGCCCCGTCCTTGTTTATGACCTAGACTAGATAGAGCCCCTATTACTCTGCCCCAAATTCGGCACTGCGGCGCTCAGTGTCTCTCACACAGATAAAGCAATGGCCCAGCAGTACGAACATTGCAAGACTAAATTATATAACTAGCTTCTGCCAGCGGCAAGGCCAGCGTGAAGTTCGAAAATTGTCCCATGGGATCTTACTAACGGGATAAGAAGTATCATATGTGTTACTCCAGGTTATAAACTAACTGTATGCAAAATTTCATCCAAATCCGTTCAATAGTTTTTGCGTGAAAGAGTAAATCATGATCTGTCGAATGACCGATTTGGTCGAGACGCCATTGTTTAACTATTGTGTCTACTTCGTGGACATATCATGGGTTAACAAACCATACAAACTTTCGCCTAGTTATAATATTATAGTGATGTGCAATTTTGTATGATAATCTGAAAATGTACCCTAGCTAGAGTACCCCCCTTACTTGACCACCCGTTTATCGTTCAAGGTTAGTTAAATCTAAGGTACAAGGGCTATTCCATGTTGTCTCAGGTTGTCGATCTGCGGAGCAATATTACTGAGTGTCCATAGCCACTGTGGAATTAAGCAGTGATAGCCTAGTGGTGTGACCGTCGGACTGCCAAGTTATAGGCTTCGAGTTCGAACCCAAGACACACACCTCTGATTTTTCGGGTTCATGTCTGTATTGTATAATTATCACTGCGGTGAAGGGAAACATCGTGACGAAACCAAACCAGCATGTCTGAGAGATATTTCTCGACGGCACGTAAAGCTAAGTCAGCTCTAAGGAGACTACAGGAGCTAAATTAGCAACTCTGTTTGTGGTGGTTCAAACTTCGTTGGAAATACTGTTAGAATAAAGTTCTAATCAGCTTGCATTACAAAGTGGTTGTTACGTCAGTCACTGCGGGCCGAATAGTGCGAAATGAGTGGTTTTTTGCGATTTACATAAAATCTATTGATTGGATTAAAAAAATAAAACACTATCATGCTAATATGTTGCTTGTAGAATTATTTGCCAAAAAATCAGAAAGATCGCATGTATTTTAGAGATAAGTTCGTGTTTTTTTTATCGAGTCAAATTAGTTGTATTATGTTTTCAAAACACTATCGTACTAGCATACATTCTGTGTACTAAGTATCGGGAATTTGTCAATAAAACAAAAAATACAGATTATTCATCTAAATTTATTTTATCGCCTTCAAAGTAGGCCCCATCGCTTGCAATACAACATCTCCACCGCTTCACCCAGTCTTCCATACATTTTTCATAGGCTATTTGCGGTATGGCCTTTAGCTCATTCAGCGAATTTTCTTTTATGGCTTCTATCGACTCAAAACGTTTTCCTCGAAGTGGTAATTTTAACTTGGGAAATAAAAAAAAGTCAGACGGAGCCATATCAGGTGAATACGGTGCTTGGTCGAGAACTTTTGTTGAATTTTTCGCTAAAAACTCTTTCACTATAATGGCTGTGTGTGATGGTGCATTACCATGGTGCAGCATCCATGAGTTGTGTTGCCACAAATCTGGACGTTTTCGACGGATACTCTCACGCAAACGCTTCATGACGCCTAAATAATATTATTTAATCACTGTTTCTCCCTCTGGAAGGAATTCGGAGTGAACCACACCACGGTAGTCAAAAAAAACTGTCAGCATCACCTTGATTTTGGAGCGACTTTGCCGCGGCTTTTTTGGTTTCGGCTCGTTTTCGAGACGCCATTCTGAAGACTGTTGGCTTGTTTGCATGTCGTACTCATAAACCCATGTCTCGTCGCCAGTTATTATACGTTTCATAAAGGTCGGATCCGTAGAAGCTCGGGAAACCATGTCTTCAGCGACATGCTTTCGCTGCGCTTTTTGAACAAAATTAAGCTCTTTTGGAACTAGTCGAGCGGCGACGCGTTTCATGCCTAAATTGTCAATGAGAATGTTGTGGACGGACTTAAAAGATATGTTCACCTCACTAGCCAACTCTCTCAGACTCATACGTCGATTTTCGAGCACTAGCTTCTTGATTCTGTCGATGTTTTCTTTGGTCGTAGCGGTTGAAGGTCTACCAGAACGAGGCAAGTCTACTACTACTTCTCGGCCTTCTCTAAAAGCCTTATACCATTCATAAGCCCTTGTTTTCGATATACACGATTCGCTGTAGGTATTTCGCAACATTTTTAGTGATTCACCACATGAAATATCATTCGAAACACAAAATTTAAGGCACACTCTTTGTTCAACAATATTTTCCATTGTAAAAATCGCCGAGGACTCAAAACTATCACCAACAAAAAGTGTAGGTTAAAACAAATTAAATGACAGATCCCGCTCAAATTTTGCGCGCTTAATCAGTACAGTGCTACCAACATGCAGTAAAAAAATTAGAACGACCTCTTTTACGCGGGTCTTTTTATTGACATATTCCCGATACTTTTTACACAGAGTAGTATATCCTGAACAATATAATATATTTTTCTGGTTTTGTTTATGTGAATCAAATGCTTTTTTTGCATTATAAAACTCGCGTTTAGCTCCTGTAGTCGCCAAGGGCGGCATAAAACCTCTGACACTAGTTTAGGCACTAACCACACGAAAAATAAATAAGTGGAGGTCTAAACTTCTTCAGCTCAATTAGCCGTAGTGCAGGTGATACTTGAATAGTCCAGATCTTCGGATTATAATCCAGTCTGGCGCTGTGTAACAAGAATCTGACAGTTTGCTGGCAACATGGCGCAAATTTTTCACAATAATTACCGTTTTGTTTACAAGCTTTTGTACGATTTAGTAAACACTAAACAGTTTCGTTTCATAGACGTCATGAGGTATCTTTCAGATTTGTTTTTTAGTAAACCTGTACCCCACTACTTATTACAAACCATTCCCCTTGAGAGGAGGCCGTGTCCCAGCAGTGGGAACATTATAGGCTGATGATGATGAACTGAGAAAATTTCCTATCGGAAAAAAATGAGGTTTGCAAACTTCATCCCCATACTTAAAACTCCTTTACGAAGAGAATTTTCTAAAGAGATTTTAGAAAATTCTTCTTTATCGTGTGGTTATAGTACCTAAACTGGTTTCAGAGTTTTTATGTCGCCAATGGGCCTCTGACTTGGCTTTACATGAGGTACTAACTGGTTTCCTTCACCGAAGCAAGTGAAAATTATACAATACACCAATGAACCTAAAAAATCAGAGGTGCGTGTCTTGAGTTCGAACTTGAAACGTATGACTTGGCAGTCCGACGTGCACACAACTATGCTATCACTGTTCTAGCTGCTTTGAAGCCAACTGCTTCAAAGCAGCTGATTACGAGTATTGACACGAATGGGTGCCTGACTTCCATATCCAGTTTCTTTGTAACAAGGTACGCTTTCGTAAGCCTTCATAAGATCTTCCAAGTCTTCTAAAGCAGTACCATCATCATCTGCCAAGTATCTTTGTTGGGATCAGCTTCCAGCATTTTATCTCGGAGCAACTGCCCATCTGACTTCCTCATCCAGTGACTGGATATCGCGATACTCCTTGCTAAGCCCCCCCTCCCCCCACCCCTTTCGTAATCCTTCATAAAACCCTCCTAGTTTAAGTTTTACACCTTAACAACACCAAGCATGCAGCAATAAATAACCATGATCGATGAAAAGCCAATAAAACAAGAAATTGCTTAATATTACTCCCGTTGACATTTCCAGGCGTTTGCTTAAAACCGGTTGATTAAATTTTCATTTGGTATTTGCTATGCGATTTTGAACTCTATTGCTTTAGCTGTAGAGAGTGTTTGAGTGGACGCTTGCGGTTAAGTGTTGACATATTGGTCGGTTGGGTGTGGGAGTAATGGAAGAGCGGAGCGATTTGAATTTGAAATTAATTAAATTGATTTAAATATATAAAAGGTTTTAAATTTTGCATGCGTGCCTCAGAAAGTACGGTAAGTCCCAGCTGTCATTTGTAGATATTTGACAGTCGTTACAGGTAGTCAGTGGCTCGAAAGTCTGACAACCAGTCTTACTGAGGGTAGCGTATTACCCAGTACTAACTGGGTTGTGGTGGTCAGATAGGCAGTCGCTCCATGTAAAATACTGGTATTCAGCTGCATCCGGTTAGACTGGAAGCCGACCTCAACATAGTTCGGAAAAAAAGCAAGGCAGATGATGACCCCAGTCGGAATTAGTTGCGAAATGCTTTAAAATGTCTTGATAGCTTCAAACATACCGGTCTAACTCCCGTTTTGCTCAGAAAATACGCTCAAGAAGCATTTATGTTTCCGTGCGGAAGTTAATACACATTCGTTCGTTCGTTTCGTTTTCATTTTTTTTTTTTTTCGTGAAAGTCTAAAACAGTGCATTAATACACATTTTAAACAATTTAGTATTTTTATTGCCAAAAAAGCCAAAAAATCTGAAATGGTATATTTTGCCGGATATTTATTAAATTTTTTTTTGTTTCATATAAAGTGTTACATTAAGATGTGACACTGGATCCTGCACTAGGATACCCTGTGTCGCAGGATCCAGTCTCTCTAGACAAATGTGGTTGATTATGTAGAGGTATCAATTGCAACGGTTCCAATCATGAAAGAAAACTAAAAGGTAACTCAATGTGTGTATGTTACGATGAGTGTTAGTTTGTATGTGTTGGTGTGTGTGTGTAGGCTAGTACTCAATTGCAATTAGGTTTTCTGTTTCGTTATAGTTAAGTCCGAGTAACCATTCCTGGACTTCGTTTTTGCACCCAAACTTGGTCATGGGGAGAATTTTTATCTTTTATTGATTTACTTTCCGTCTTCTGAAAACTGACTGTTGCTTAAGGGTCTGACATTAATAAGCTCAAAATACTCCACTATACAACAACCCAATAGAGATATTTCTCGACGGCATGTAAAGCCAAGTCAGAGGCCTATGGGCGGCTTAAAAACTCTGACACCAGGTTAGGCACTAACCACACGATAAAGAAAGAACAACCCAATCGCGAAACCCTGCCACTTGTACCACACAAACACGTTTTTCGATACCGTAAACTAGTTTTGATATCAGAACTTGAATTAGTAGCGGTATTTAAAAAAATAATTGTTCCCCCGACTGGTATTATAAGTGGTAAGAGAATATTACATTGTACTTGTTTGTGTTATATAAAAACTTTAATCCTACTAATAATATAAATGAGAAAGTTTGTGAGGATGGATGGATGTTTGTTACTCTTTCACGCAAAAACTAGTGAATGGATTTGGATGAAATTTTGCAAACAGATAGCTTATAACCTGGATTAACACATAGGATAATTTTTATCCCAGTAGTATGGTCCCGTGAGAGAGTGAGATTACCGAACTCCTAAAGGAACCCTTATAAGATCACTCTCTTGTCCGTCTGTCCGAACGTTCGTCTGTCACCACCGATTTTCACAGAATCGGGTGGACCTAGCAAGTTGAAACTTATACCAGATACTGAGGTCTATAGTCCCTATAAGGTGTATAAAAATCAAGTCGACATGATAAAAAGATATGGGCAAATTTAGATTTTCACGAAAACTTGTAAGTAAGTACAAAAATTTACCTCAATTTTAAACTTTTTTTATTTTTCGGACTTTTCCCTTTACTTGTGCTGTAAGACCTTGCTTTTAACCAAAATTGACAATTCTAGGTCAACCGAAAGTACCCTATAGGTTTTGGGTCGAAAACCTATATGGTATTTCCCGTTGACCTAGAATCACGAAATTTGGCGAGAAGCAATGTCTTACAGCACATGTAAAGGGAAAAATCTGAAAGCCGTAGAATATGTAGTTTAACAACAAAACTTACGGTGGTATTTGCGGTGGGTGCAATAGTCGTTTCATGGGATTGAACAGCAAAGTTAAGTTTGTCCTTTAAAAAGTTTGTATGGAACCCTCAATGCGCGAGTCCGACTCGCTCTTGGAAGGTTTTTTTTTACATAGTTACAGGTAAAGCTAATAAAATAAAAGCGTGTTAATAAAATAAAATTCCTGTCCTCTGAGTAAAATACCAAGTTATACCCCGAGTACATATTCAATAAAACTACAAGAAAATATTAGGTCTTAATGACTATTATGTTAGAGCCTTAAGGAAAAATATTGTAAACTTAATACTGTTTGTTTCTTGGGAATTACCGATACCAATGTTTGCACGGTGTACGTGCATTTAAAGTCTTCTGAGGAAATATTTAATCGGTATCATTCGTTTTCTTAGCATACAGGGTGTAAACCACCTCATCACGAAGCCGTCAACCAAGCATTCTGTACATCAAACTAAGTAACTTTACGCAAAAAATATTGCTGGGAAGCGACTTTTTGGGGTGAAAAATCATGTTTTGTGGTTGAACTCAATGTAACGCACTCAAAACATTGTGCTGATGGATGGATTGAATAGTACGGGGGTCGTGGAGGTGTTTAAATGAAAAATGTTAGATTAAAAACTTGTATTTAAAAAAATTGTCAAAAGTTGAAACTTTAACCCCCAATATCTCCGTAACTAGAAGGTTCCCAGGTATGGTGTAGAACAAAAAAAATGATCGCAATGACGAGGAGAACAAGTGCCTTTCGGCTTCGTTAAGAGGTGTTTTACACCCTTTATGTGAACACCTCTATTTAAATACACAAGCCACGACACTTAAAACTACACGATTATCTGTCGTCACGACAAAGTGGGATCGGAGCCTAACGGTCGTGAGTAATTTATTTTATTCGACATACAGCCTAACACTGACCTGCAAATAGCAAAAAACGTAAAAAAAAAAATGAATTTCGCGGGCTTTCTTGGCGCTTCAACAGAATATATATTTTTTTAAATTCGTTGCCCAACACTAGGAATTTCTCCTCTATCGTGGGTAGGTTTACAAATAATTAAACTCACATACACGAACAGCCCAACCTGGAACAACTACATGTAGGCCATACAAATAATAAATAATAATAATAAATTTCGCTGGACATTACACACAGCGCCATCTAGCGCCACACTAAGCAACGATGCTTGTGTCGTGGACGCCAGATAGTTGATATACTACATAGATGCTTTTTTTTTTTTTAAATACATACTTATTATACATATAAACATCCATGACTCAGAAACAAATGTCCATGCTCATCACACAAACATTTGCTCCTACCGGGATTCGAACCCGGGACCCAACGAACGTAAGGCAGCCTCACTACCGCTGCGCCATTCGGGTCGTCAAATGTTTGTTCTGTGCGGGAGACGGACAGTACAGCAGTCAATCGCTCAGCCACTGCGCCAACCGCGTCATCGTCATATCAAAAGTCCTGTCTTGACAACATCATCACAACCTTCATTATTCTTATCTGTGTTCAGTCTGTCTACCCAACATTTGCAGTCCTCAATAGTTAACTAAGCAAAATGTCTTGATGCATAGTTTTGATGTAAATCTGTTACCAATCATCCTAAAAAGGGTGGTACTGCGATCATGAGGACCAAAAGCCATCCAACAAAACTGTTCTATGAAGAAAACTAATCGACTTCTCTCTTTTCACCAGGTTCGAGGTGGCAGCACAGGCGCTCCGCCCCCGGCAGCTCCAGCCATGATTGAGCAGGAGAAGAGGTCTCCATTACAGCCACAGCAGCAGGGTAGGGTGCAACCAGGTAAAAATATATCCTTTATTCTTCATGATGTCTCGATTGTACTCCAACTATTCCGATGTGTATGTAGCCACCTGAACAGCTCTATCATTGGTTTCGTTGAAGGGGGTGGTATCTGCTAACGAGAGGTTTTCTCCATGTAACTCCTCTTTGATGAGTGAATATAAATGTGCAAAAAAAAATATGTTACTTATTAGACTCTAAACTTTAATTGGTACAATTGAAATAATTCTAACTTTATTATTATTATATGAAAAAAATATTCAAAGTGAAGCATTTTTTCTTTGAAATTTCGTAACTACTCCTAAACGGCATTAAGTTTTAGTATTTTTTTTGCACACAAATATTTGTCACTTATTTCTTCACGAAGTGTACTATTGGCATTTAATTTTGATCTAATTATTAATTAGGCTACAATTAAATAAAAACCACTCATTTCACACTATTCGGCCCGAAGCGACTGACGTAACAACCACTTTGTAGTGCAAGCTGATTAGAACTAACGAAGTTTGAACCACCACAAATAGAGTTGCTAATTTAGCAGATACCTTAAATAAATCCTGAAAGCCAGGTCGTTGTGCTGATGGTCAGGAAATCAAACTTAATGTCAAACTATTTATTTCAGTTAGGTCATTTAGAGGCTATCTCTCAATAAAATTGATTCTAGCTGGCATTCGCAAAGATATTTGCGTATGGAGAAAACTGGGTACGAAGAGAACTCTTGGCTAAATAACAACCGCCTCTGAGCCGCTCGGCTCGATCTTCAGGTAAAGCCGCGCTTGCCTAGGCTGGTCCGTGGATGGATGACCACCCATTACAAACCGAGTTTCCACTGTGCATCGGAAAGCACGTTAAACCGTTGGTACCGGCTGTCATTTGTGGATCTTTCGACAGGTACAGGTGCCCGAAAGTGACAACCAGTCTTACCAAGAGGTATCGTATAACCCAGTACTAACAGGGTAGTGGGGATCAGGTAGGCAGTCGCTCCATGTTATATACTGGCATCCCGCTGAATCCGATAAGACTGGAAGCCGACATAGTTGCGAAAAGGCTAGGCAGGCAAGAAGAAACTTCGCGCAAGTGGGTATACTCTGCAGAGTCGCCATCTAGGAACTTTCCAGAGCGGTGTTGATAAATATCGTATTGAGATACCAACGCCCAGAGCACCCTGGACAGCTAGCACTCGATAGACGAGTGTTGTGCCTGGTGTACTTCTGTTTAGAGCAGCGGTTCCCAACCTTTCTTGGACCAGGGACAACTTTGGTGTCTTTATTGTTAGCAGGGACCATAAGGTCCTAGATAAACATGGACACCTACAGGATTATATCTAGGGGGGTGAATCTTAACTCAAATTACAAAAATTGGAAAATGTGATGAGAACCTTTAGAAAGTGAAACATACAAGAGCGATCGAAGTGAACTCAAAAAATTTAGCCACCATTCATACAGAAATAGAAATAAGTAAGTAGATTTTTGTAGAAATACGTATGAATCATGCAAGAGCGAGCGCAGCAAGCTCAATAAACTTTAGCACCTGGCCTCTGATAGGTTTTCAATTAGGTTGGGTTGAGCTTGTATCTTCTGTGCAAGTTAAAAACCTATCCTAGTTAACCTTTCGCGGACCATATTCGAAGCTCTTGCGGACCACCGGTGGTCCGCGGACCACAGGTTGAGAACCACTGGTTTAGAGCATCTGCCGTCTGACTTCGACAGCCAAGTTGTTAGGATTCACGATACCCCTTGATATCACTGGTTGCTTTTCATCATCCGTAACGACCGTCAAAGATTTGTAAGTAACAGCTGCTGGGAGCAACGGATAAACGTGCTTTCACTGTCACGTAGGGTTCTTTATAAGTAATTAACGTTTCCCATCCACGGACCATCCTCGGCAAGCGTCGCTTAACCTTGAAGATCGACCCGTGCGGCTGATAAATAGAAAACACAATTCTACTATTATATGGCTGACTAAACCTTGCGTAGTTATGCATCGTAGAGGAAAATTGCGCTGTGTACAATAACAATATTGTGCTCAGTTATTGCGAATGTATGTGCTGTATAAAAGAAGTCGGCTAGACGGACGGATTTGTCTGTAATAGTGTGTATTCTAGATAAAACGGGTGCAGTGTTGGCTCTACACTTTATTGTGGTTTTGGAGGTATGAGGATCAGAGTGTAAATATCCTAGTCTTCTTTTTAAATCTTTGTCCACCCAATGCTGAGAGTAGGTCTCTTCCAAATCTCTCAATTTTTGGCGCTTTTGTGTGATGGCTATCCAGTTTCTTCCGGCCACATGAATGAGACCATCTATTTGGTTGTTCACACATTTCTCCATGCCGTCCGTGGTCTCCACTCTAGTACTTTCTTCCCCCATCTTTCATCCATTTTCTAAAGAAAATTCCTTACACTCCGTTATGGAGGATGCTTTTACCAGACGGGTGTTTGTGTCTGCTGGGCTACGGCCCGACGGTTGTATTCGGGTTCCAATTTCTCATCTCGTGGACCATTTTCATTTAGTTCTTCACTTTTCACTAGGTTCGCTACATAGTCTTAGGAATAATTTACCACAAAAACCAGTGGAGGACTAAGTCTGTCTAACAGTCGGGGCTGCATACCTAAATGAGACCCTCACGCCTCGGTATGCAGAAAAGTTTAAGAATGTAGGATACGAGCGAAATGAGCTTGAACATTTTTTAAACCCCGCCTCAGATTGCCTATGCTTTCTATTGACGTTGTAGCTCGTGGCTAAATAAGGGGTCGATCAAAGTTAAGTTGGCTAGGTTAGTCCATAGATGGGTGGCCATCTATTATATAACGAGTTTCCTCCGTGCCTCGGAAAGCACGTTAAGCTGTTGGTCCCGGCTGTAATTTGTAGATCTTTGACAGTCGTAACGGGTAGTCAGTGGCTCGAAAATCTGGCAACCATTCTTGCTAAAGCGTATCGTATTACCCAGTACTAACTGGGTTCTGAAGGTTAGATAGACAGTCGCTCCATATAAAATACGGATGTTCTGCCTCCGGTTAGACTGGAAGACGAATTAGACCCCAATTCAGTTGCGAAAAGGCTAATCAGGTGATAACAGAGAGAGAAGATAGGTACTCGATTGACTGTGGCAAATCGATTTGTCCTCCAGTGCAAACGACCGTACCGCACCTTGAACAGTTTGACTTGCGAAATCTTTCTCTTGAATTATCTTCAAGCCACTAAACTCTTGTTTTTCTTCACAGAACCTCCGGTTGTGACAGTACCTCCACCACCGAAGCCAGCTATAGTGAAGGCCCCGAAGAATGCGAAAATTAATCAGAAGGTAAGCTTTATTATAAGACTCAATCTTTGTAGACCTAATACGGCCCTCGATGAAGCTCTTTCTTTGGAAAAGTTCGTCCACCACTCATGTTATTGCCGGAAAGAGTTGCTGTGTTCTGAAGAGAGACAAGAAAGGAAAATACATTAATTTAGCATGATCGAAAAGACACGAGACAAAATCTGCGAGTCAGAAGAGACAAAGGCAAAAATATAAAAATGTGTGCCTCACGACTAAGCCAAATAATGCAAATGCAAGAAAGAAAGAAAAAACAACTCAAATTTTCATTAAAAAAAAAAAAAAAATTGAACGCTTTTACGGGCCCTCGCCGCCCTGACCCCGCTCCCCTCACTATTGTACTATCGCTTTCTTTTGCTTCGCATATATTTCTTAACATTTAGAGCGTTCAATTTAAATATTTTTATTTTTGTACGAAAATTTGATGAACTAAAATATGATGAATTTTTAAAAGTCATAGAACAAAAGTTGTTGATTATGATGTTAGTAACACAGTCCTGAGAGGTTGTCGGTGTTTTACAAATAACCCTGTATAGCCCGCCCACATCCACTTTCTTTTACTATAGTATTTCTATGACGTATTTCGTGGTTTTCCACCCGGTCGTAGATAGTGTCTACTTGATTGCAGCCAATAACTTGAAAAACCCACTAGGTTACCTTTTTACCCTACCTTTTTTTGTTGGAAAAAAACCTTGCGTTATTTTTTAATCTCGAGGCCGGACGGAAAAAATGCCCTTATAAATTACCTATATGTATTTAATTAACAGAAAGTACGGAAACTATTATTTTTACGCGGAATTTTGCGGTGACGAATTTTTTTTTTACCGAATGTGGCGGGGCTTGAAAGGAGGGTAATGTTTTGATTTTTTGAAGTTAAAGGACAAGGTAACAAATAATATTTTATCGATGTTGGATACTTTGGAAAATATAAATAAATATATTCAAAGGTAGTTAAGATATATAACGAAATATATTATGGTTCTCTACTTTTCAATTGAAAAATTGTTATTTTTTCCACCATTATTTAAACGAATGTTTAATTGATTTCATGCGTTATTTCATTATTAATATAAATATTTTATTTGCAACCGTATTATACCATACCAATTATGTTGTTTTTATATAAAAAAAAACTACTATAATCACTGCTTACGTCTACTTTTGGTAACATAATATTGATTTAACGTGTAATGTGTAAAATATTTTTACCTAATATGTGTTAAAAACCCGAGCAAGCGATTTTTTTTTTAAAAAAACCTGATTAAGCAAGCTCAATGTAATTTATAAAAAAAACATTTTTTTTATCTTTTTTTATTAAACATAAGTAAGGAGATTTGGGGAAGGGAGAGGTATAGCATGAAACTTCATGACGTATCACCAGGGGGGAGGAGGGGGCTATAAAAGTGCGGTCTAAAAATCATCACGTGATTAAAGGATATCCTCTTACATTGAAGTCGGTTTCCAGTCTTACCTGATGCAGCTAAATTCCATTACTTTACATACAGCAACTGTCTATCTGACCACAACCCACCGTTACAGAGGCCCCGTTCCCACTGTGTCGTGACGACAGATAATCGTGTAGTTTTAAGGGGACTACAGGAGCTAAACGCGAGTTTTATAATGCAAAAAGGCATATGATTCACTGCAATAAACAAAACCAGAAAAATATAAGATATCCTTCAGGATATATGCTAGTATGAGTGTTTTGAAAATATAATACAACTAATTTGACTCGAAAGAAAAAAATCACGAACTTATCTCTAAAAATTTCTTTTAACGAGTAAAAACCATACTAAAATACATGCGATCATTCTGATTTTTTGGCAAATAATTCTACAAGCAACATATTAGTATGATAGTGTTTTATGTTTTTAGTCCAATCAATAGATTTTATGTAAATCGCAAACTAAAACTAAACCACTCATTTAGCACTATTCGGCCCGCAGTGACTGACGTAACAACCACTTTGTAGTGCAAGCTGATTAGAACTTTATTCTAACAATATTTCAAACAAAGTTTGAACCACTACAAATAGAGTTGCTAATTTAGCTCCTGTAGTCACCTTAAGTGTCGTGGCTTGTGTATTTAAATGGGGGTGTTCACATATAGGACGACACGATTACTGTCGTCCACGATTTTTGCCAACTAAAAACCAACGATATATTAATCGTCACGATATAATGGGAACGGGGCCTAACACGATACACCTTATTAATGTCATGTGAGCATTTTTCAATAAATATTTACCGTCATTTTTTTTACATGATTACTAATCTCCGAAACGGCTCGAGCGATTTTGACGGGACTTTTACTGGCAGATAGCTGATGTTCTATGGAGTACTTACGCTATTTATATTATATTTTACAATTAGGGTTTTGTGCAAAAAAAAACATGAAAATGGTAACAAAATCCGATTCAATAAGGGAGTTAATATTTTTTTATAATAATTTCACACGAATTTGCAACACTATATATTATAGTCTCCAATAAAAAATTACAATTATATGTTTTCCTTTGCATTATAATAAATAAAGTAAACTATACACGGATAATTTTCCTTGAAAACATTTAATGAATTGCTACGCTCCTAATTTTTTCATTTATTTACACCATAACGTTCTAACCATGTAATCGTACCAATTTGTATGTTGCTAGGCTTGCTAGCATTATTTTTTTATTTTAAAGTTTACTAAGCAAAAATAAAGTATATACCGATACATTTTCAACTTCCACGTAAACTAAAGTATGATCATTAATGAGGATTTGATATTAAACTTAAGTTCAATAGGAATAGAGTCTATTTTCGTATGTAAAACATTATTTACGTCAGTATAAGCCCATTATTCATCTGTAGGGCGACATACATTTTTCTATTAATGATAATGACCATGCAATCAGAATTATGATTGACAACAATAAATTCATGGGCAATTGACTTCCCATCATGATTTAGTAGGCACGTCAATGTTTATGAGAAATATACAGAGTGTAAACAGCATTCTGTACATCCAATTATGTAACTCTACGCTAAAATTAATGCTGGGAAACTACTTTTTATTTTGGGGTGAAAAATCACATTTTGCGGTAAAACTCAATGTAACGCATTCAACACATTGTGCTGATGGATGCATTGAGTAATAAACGGGTCATGGGGGTATTTAAACTAAAGTTATAACATTAAAAACTTGTATCACTAAAAAAAACATGAAGAAAAGTTTGAACTTTGTCCCCCAATATGAAAGAAAGAAAGAAAATACATTTATTTGGCACACGCCACAAGTGCACACAGTATAAAAAATGAACAAAAAAGAAAAACAAAAATGAATGAAAAACTTAAAACTAAACAATAAAATAAAATAATGTGACACTGTGCGCCTCACGGCTGCGCCAAATAGACCCGACGCTGGTCTACTCGACTAATCCACGTCCAGTTGAAAACCGGACCTGGATTAGTGATGTTACGGATGTGAAGCAGTACATATCTATCTAAATATCTCCGTAACTAGAAGGTTCCCAGGTATGGTGTAGAACAAAAAAATATCGCAGTGACGGGGAGAACAAGTGCCTTTCGGCTTTGTTAAGAGGTGTTTTACACCCTTTATTTAAGTCCCGAGTAATAGAGGGCGAGCCTAATGCCATCAGCAGAGTCTATTTACACCGACTTGACTATCAAGCTTCGGTTGTACACTGAGCTTTGATGACAACCGTGAATGTCATAATATTGGTATTACGTATCACACTGAGTGGATATCACTTTACGGTGACTAACAGGGTCATACATAATACCAAACTAACCTTTTTACAGTTAATTGATGGACACTGAGCCCAGTTACTATCATTTCGAGCTGTCAACAGAGATACGTAATAGCCCTACTGGTCCTGGGTTCGATTCTCGGGTAGAGCAAAGCGATATTGGGTTTTTCCATCAGGAATTTCCCAGTAGCAGCCACAGAGGCTGGATTTGTGCCCGCTTGATGGCAATAGGCTCGCCCCCTATATATGAGACTTAAACATAACTGGCGAAGTGTGGATGTACTAAATCAGGAACACCTCTGCCTAACTCATCGAGGTTTACAGGCGTGATGTTATGTGTTATAAAATTCTTCAGGATAAAACGCTAAAGACTGTCTCTCAATTACCAAGAATCAAGGCCATAGCGTGGTTTGCTGCGCAAAAACAGGTTTCAATTTAGCTACGTGTCGTTTATGTTGTTGTAAAGTAGTGATGCGATGTATCGATTGTGTGGCGGTGTCGATAGTTGAGGTAATCGATTTTTGTTGGTTGGTCAGCGGCCTCTTGGAGATGAATGTTGATGGATGGAGAGGGAGAGGAAGACCAAGGAAACGATGGATGGATTGTGTGAGTGATGATATGTAAGATTAAGGATTAAATGATTGCGTGACGGTTGACAGGGGAGAATGGAAGACAAACACGTGTTGCGTCGACCCCAAGTAGCATGGGACAAGGACAGGAAGGTGATAATGGTCAACACCAGCAGCATCTCGATAACGAGAGTATTAATGGAAGTTGGTAATTGGGCTTTTTTTAGGTGTTTCGAGGAGGGTTTTGTTAATGGTAGAAGAAATCTCTCCATCGCCATTCAAGAGTAAAATGAAATTTGTAATAGAAAATATTAGGATACACTAGTTTTTTATGAGGGTCTTATGAACTAGACTTGGTTTAAATGCTTGTCTTTTGTATGTTTGGCATTGAATAGTTGCAATGTTATTTGGTTATGGCGTATTGTGGTTTTAATGGTTTGGGTGAGGGTAAAGTGTGCTCACTGCAATGTTACAAAAGAAATAATTTAATTCTGTAAATCTTTATGAATCTCTACAACCCGAAGTGTCGACAAAATGTAAAAAGTAGTTTTTTCTTTAAGATTAAAAGACAGAAAATGTCCAACCATAATCATAAATACAGTACAGTGAAAGTGTTCTCTCAGAAACAAACAATACCTTTTATATACTAGCTTATGTAACGAATATATTAAATTGGAAACGCTCAAGATCTAGTTCATAAGGCCAGGCTATAATTAGCAACATTGTACACAGTCTGCCTTGAAGATAAATGCAGATGCAGAACGATTCGTTTGTTATTGAATTTGAATATTTATCTTTATTTGATGGATGTCTTTCGATGTTATCGATTTTAAATCAGTTTTTGGTAAGATCGAATCTAATTAAATGAAGAAATATTTTAAATTAAATCAATCAATTACCGTCTCGTTTGTCGAGCGGTTGCTAACTTTTCTGCTGAGTATGTCCGGGGTACCATTTCGGGATCGGGCAGTGTTGTTGGGTTTTTCCTTTTGGAATACCTCAGTAGCAGACATGTAGTCTAAATTTGTAGCCGGTTGATGGCAATAGGCTCGCCCCTTATAACATAGGAAGTAACACATAGGTAAGTGGCGAATTGTAGGTGTACTATGGTAGACCTCTACATGAACCTTCGTTATTTTAACAACATTTACTAACAATATTATAGTATTACTGAATATCAGCACAAACTCTTTTCAATACAGCTAAAATGAATCGGCCGACCACCCAACCGAGAAGAATCGATATGATCCGATTCCCGTCCCATAACAACAAGGCGCCTCACTACTAGTTGTTCGGCAATCGTCGGCTCGAGCGGTCGCGCTCTCGGCGCGAATTATTTCAAATATTCGAATAAACAACATTCTATTTTTACATTTTCCATAGACATTCTTTAATGAACTCTTTTGAATTGACGTCGAGTGATTTTTCTTTTCCGTGTGGATTAAAGTTTGTTTCCTAAGTGTTGAAAGTGTTTAAAAAACTTGAATAAATAAACAATATACGAGGTTTTTATTGCTTAAATTCGTTCTGGTGACACATATAGAGTTTTTAATTGTTTATTACTTTATTTTCTCGCGAATGTTTGTACGATACTTCGTTTTCCGGCCGGTGTGTTTAATTGAAACTTCGATAAGAGTTGTGTTTAACATTATAATTTCGTATTGCGCATTGGATAATCGTGGTTTTACGGCGTATATTCACGCATGCGCGATTGTGGTGTGAGCAGGCATGCTACAACATTCCACGTTCCAAGTTTCCTCTTGGAATTTCGAATCATGGAGATTCTTACCGGTTCTTTTCCATAAGAAACGACTATGAATGGTGCACCTATATTTTGTTCCATAAGTGCCCATGTAGGTTTAATGTGGAATAAAATATTTTGAATTTTAATTCGAACGGTGTCTCCGCGATGATTTACTTTTAAAAACAAATGAGTTCGCTTTCGAATTGTGTGGTGCTCACTTGATTGAGGTTCCAAGTGAACTTTACAGAATAGTGCTACCTGGGATACTGGTTAGTTAGATTCGATGCCTGTAATAGGATGCTTAGATTACTGTTTACGGCCAAGGTCGTATCACTAGGGTAGGTGTTCAGTAAGCGATGATAGAAACAAGTTTAATAACTTTAGTTGGGAGTAGGTACGTATAGCAAAGAGTTTAGTTATACTTGGCTTGATTATATCTAGAGGGAAGTGTCTTCGAATATGACCTCTAGTGGAAACAACAACTTTTCAAAGAGTGTATGGAAGAATGCTGCTCCTAACACAAATCAATTGATGATGTTACTTTATGGGTATACTAGCGGACGTCACGCGGTTTCACCCGCGTATTTCCCGTTCCCGTGGGAGAACGGGGATAAAATATAGCCTATGTTACTCAGTAAAGACGTGGCTTTCTAATGGTGAAAGAATTTTTGAAATCGGCGCAGCTGTTTTTGTGTTATTCATTACAAACATAAACACACACACAAAAATACAAATCTTTCCTCTATAGAATATTAGTGTAGATTCTAGAGGTAGATGAGTAGAGGAAGACCAAGGAAACGATGGATGGACTGTGTGAAGGTTGATATGGCTGTAAGGAGGTCACTGATATTACTTTATGAGGTATGGAGTTTTTTCATTATGGTGTAATTAAACATGGATTCTGATGTTCTTGGTTGATTTTTAGCTGTATTGTTTACCGGTTGGACTTCTTAGCTATGCTATGTATTGATGTCTCTCCATAAATTATGTTCGTTTGGAGAGAAACTGGCAAGTGAAAGGGTGTAAAACACCTCTTAACGAAGCCAAAAGGCACTTGTTCCTCCCGTCATTGCGATCATTTTTTTATTCTACACCATACCTGGGAACATCTAACTCCGTAACTAGAAAGTTACGGAGATATTGAGGGTTAAAGTTCCAACTTTTTGACAAGTTTTTTTTTTAATACAAGTTTTTAATGTAAGATTTTTACTTTAAACACCACCACGACCCCGTATTATTCAATCCATCGATGTTTTGAGTGCGTTACATTGAGTTCTATAACAAAATATGATATTTCACCCTGTTACTTAGTTTGATGTACAGAATGCTTGGTTGACGGCTTCGTGATGAGGTTGTTTGCACCCTGTATTGTGGTAAAAGGGGTCATACAATGCTTCACCTTTGTAAAATTACTAGGAACCAGTAAAGGGGATAGTTTTTAGGAGGTGCATTTTTAATTCAGATTCTAAGTGTTATATAAATATAATACCTACAATTACTAAGAAGTAAATATATTAAATAAATAGGAGAAGGAATATTAGACGTGTTGATAACAATGTTTACTTTATCAAAATATTCCGCTGCTAATGTCATATTAGATTAGAAATTTCGATAAAGTAATAAAATTATTTTATCTGCATCGTTGGTGGAGTGTTTGCAAGCGCGACTACTAAGAATGAGGACCTAGGTTGGATTCCTGGTTCGAGCCAACTGTTATTGGGTTTTTTCATCGAATCTGGAATAGGGTAGATGACAAAAAAAAATCTAATTAGTCCGTCAGATCGATTTCCAAAATATATTGGACACAATATTTTTCTTTTTTCACGCAAACAAAAAATGAAGACGTCACATTTGAGTACATTTTTTACTCAAATGTGACGTCACAAGCCCCCACTCATGGTCTTTGACACGTTTTATCTTTGTCAATTTTTATTAATTTGATAAAACAAAAAACACGTATCCAATATTTTTCGATAATCTAAACTGACGGACTAAACAGAATCATATTTTTTTAGTGAGTCATCATCCCTAAATTGTGCTTGATGGCAATAGGCTCGCCCCCTATTACATGGGACTTAAACATAACTGGCGAAATGTGGGTGTACTATTCGGTACACCTCTGTCTAACTCTTCAGGGATTACGTGGTGTTATGTCTGTATTTTTTAATCGATTCTTCAAGGAGGCTAACTAGTTTTTTTAGGGTTCCGTAACCAAAGGGTAAAAACGGGACCCTATTACTAAGACTCCACTGTCCCTCTGTCTGTCTGTCACCAGGCTGTATCTCATGAACCGTGATAGTTAGACAGTTGAAGTTTTCACAGATGATGTATTTTCTTTTTTTTTTTTTTTTTGGTTTTTCTTTCTTTTTTTTCTGATGTTTTTCTTTTCTTTTTTTTCTTTTTGTTGCTGCTATAACAACAAATACAAAAATAAATTAATGGGAGCCCCCCTTTAATTTAATTTACTTCGATGGTACCGAACCCTTCATGCGCGAGTCCGATTCACACTTGGCCGGGTTTAATTTTTTTATTAGCTTTGCCTTGGATCTTAAAAGTTATCCTCGTTAAGGAAAAAACACCAATAAATAATTTGTTCGATTTCAAACCAGGTAAAAACCATTTTATAGTCAGGTAGGTTGAAAATGCGGGTTCTTGGTATGTAAAAAGACCTCTAATACGTTATGCAATTATTTCTACTGTTTTCCTTATTAAGGCGACTACAGGAGCTAAACGCGAGTTTTATAATGCAAAAAAGCATATGATTCACTGCAATATACAAATCTAGAAAAATATATGATATTCTTCAGGATATATGCTAGTATGATAGTGTTTCGAAAACATAATACAACTAACTTTACTCCACAAAAAAAATCACAAACTTATCTCTAAAAAATTCTTTTATTTAAAAGAGATAAAACCGTACAAAAATACTTGCGATCTTTCTGATTTTTTGGCAAATAATACCACAAGCCCATTCCCTCTCTTAGAGAGGAGGCCTGTGTCCCAGCAGTGGGAACAATAAGGGCAGGGGTATACCACAAGCAACATATTAGCATGATAGTGATTTATTTTTTTACTCCAATCAATAGATTTCATGTAAATCGCAAAAAACCACTCATTTCGCACTGTTCGGCCCGCAGTGACTGACGTAACAACCACTTTGTAGTGCAAGCTGATTAGAACTTTATTCCAACAGTATTTCAAACGAAGTTTGAACCACCACAAATAGAGTTGCTAATTTAGCTCCTGTAGTCGTCTTAATGTACAGTCAAGAGCACCAATATCTAAACACTTTTCAACTTTTAAAAGTGTTTATCTCATCATCATATCTGCCTAGCCAACTATGTTGGGCTCGGCTTCCAGTCTAACCGGATGCAGCTGAATATACTAGTATTTTACATGGAGCGACTGCCTATCTGATCTCCACAACCCAGTTAGTATTGGGTACTACGATACCCCTTGGTAAGACTGGTTGTCAGACTTTCGGGCCACCGACTACTTGTAACGACTATCAAAGATCTGCAAATGACAGCCGGGACTAACAGCTTAACGTGCTTTCCGAGACACGGAGGAAACTCGGTATGTAATGGGTGGTCACCCATCCACAGACCAACCTTGTAAACTTGTAAACTAAAATGCTATGGGATAAATGTATTTTCGATTCAATAATCGACGTTTTTACGTTACTTAGACACCGTAAGCTCGTGCTAGGGGCCTCTGATCGACATGAGAGTGTTAATAAATCAAAATAATTGGTTATTTAAGATTTAGTATTTTTTTGCACCTAATAAAACAGGTTCTGAGTCTGTCTTGTAGTGGTTGATCTTCTTTTTTGGACGAATTGGATACAAAAAGGTGGCGCCAGCTACTTAGATACAAAGTTGTTAATTATTATGTAATAATCACTTGCGCAAAGGAAAACATCGTGAGGAAACCTGCCTGAGAGATATTTCTCGACGTGAAACCAAGTCAGAGGCCCATGGGCGGCATAAAAACTCTGACACCAGGTTAGCCACTAACCACACGATAAAGAAAGAATTACAACTTACAAATACTCGACCTTTTTTTTTGTCTTGCTAAGTATTTTTTTCTAAGTGGTTACGGTGAACCTGCGTCATTCCACTGCTTGGCCTCCCCACTTTTTTTTTTGTCTGATGGGAAATCATCAAATGACTCCTCCCGCTCTGGGCGGAGCGGGAGGGAGTGTCAGACTTTTACTGACTAAAACCCATCCATGTTCCTTCATCGCCCTTTGTGTTCCGGGGCCACGGTATCTCTTTCGAAAAGTCCCGCAGCTCCGGCAGGCATCGGCCCTTCCTTTTTGCTGACTCTCTTTGAGGCGCGCGTGGAACACTCCTGCGCCGTCGACACGGCCTGTCGTCATGAGACGGACGGACGGCGAGCTAGCCCATAGCTCACCGTCCACAGGCCCGCGCTTACGGTGGCCGGGGGCCTCCCCACCCTGCCTTCGGCTTTTTCTGTCTAAGGCTAATGTGGACTATTGCCTATTTCCAGTTCTTCATCCTCTGTCTGCCCTTGTTATGGTCAGGCACAGCATGTCTTCTTCTTCCATACTTCTCTATTAGTCCTCATCTTGGCAGTCACCGCCTTTTTAGCTTTCTATCTTTAGCACACACCTTGATCTTCTTCAGCAAGGCTATTACGAATCTTTCTGAAATCCAGAACTATCAAGCTTCGGTTGTACACCGAACTTTGATGACAACCGTGAATGTCATAATATTGGTATTACGTATCACACTGAGTGGATATCACTGTACGGTGACTAACAGGGTCATACATAATACGAAACTAACCTTTTGACAGTTAATTGATGGACACTGAGCCCAGTTACTATCATTTCGAGCTGCATTTGAGAGCATTGAGCAAAGAGCATTTGCCTTTTCCCAACTATGTTGGGGTCGGCTTCCAGTCTGACCGGATGCAGCTAGCTCCAGCTAGCATCAGTATTAACCTTGTCCTTCTTCAGGTATTAGTTACTTATTCCTTACGAAGTATTCCATTACATTTATAGAGCTCTATACTGGAAAAAAAGTCTACTGTAATAGAACGCCAGTCTAATGCCACTTTCCGGGCGTAAATTCAATTTCCGTCCAAGATTTATTATCTAGCCATAATGGAATTTGCTCTCAAGAAAGAGGCTTACATTTCTAGGTCAAGGTTTCAGCCTAAAGACTAAAACGAAACCTGATACTGACCTGTAAATCTTGAATTTTGCAGGCTACCTTAACAGGGTTTAGCAAGCGCCATGGTAGCCCGGGAAATACAAATTTAATATAATATAATCATTAAAATCAGCAATACAACCCTCTACGTTCATTTAATCCCATTGAATGGGTATTTCATGAAAAAGTCATTCAATAAACCCTAAGACCCTGTTCACTACTTCGGGCTATGAGACAATATATTTCTTCTTTCTTACCCGACTATGGCGAAGCCAATATTAATATACTAGGTTGTGGGAGTAATTAAAACACGTAATTAGGATATTCACTTTAACTTTAGTCGTATAATAATCCATGCGTCTAGCTAGACACGATCGGGACAAATGAAATGAACGATAGAGGGCAGGCGCGTACAAAGCTTAGTTTATGAAGAAATTCAACAGCCAAAAGGAAGAGTAAACATAACCCTCCTTCCGGCGCAGTCGGGTAATAATAATAATAATAATTCAATTATTTATTCGAGTAACATAACTCATAGTGTTAGTAACAATTCCACTTATAGCTAAGTTAGTAAACTAGATTATATTAGATTTTGGCAGTCTATGTATTTTTTTTATGTGTTGTGCTTGTGAGTTGCATATTGGTGATAACCACTTCTTCATAGTGTTTTATACGTTCAAACGTGCCGCTTGATCGTGTAGGTCGTGGCCACGGGGTAACGGTGTAATACTTATCTGCCTGGGGAATTTTATTAGCTCTCCGTCTGTTCACGTTTTGGATCACTTGAATCAATAGTTTGGATTGTCATTTTCCTCTGTTTGGCGAAGTTTCTTAAATTATTTTGTATCGGCACGATCTATATGAGAATAGCTCATCATTCATCATCATTTCAGCCGACAGACGTCCACTGCTGGACATAGGCCTCCAAGTGTCGCCTCATGTCCCGGTCTCGTGCGACTCGCATCCAGCGGATCCCCGCAAACACCGCCAGGTCATCGGTCCACCTAGTGGGAGGCCTTCCAACGCAACGTCTTCCAATTCGCGGTCGCCACTTCAGAACATTTCGGCCCCATCGGCCATCCTTCTGCGAGCAATGTGCCCTGCCCACTGCCACTTAAGTTTGGCAATTCTTCTTGAGAATAGACAGCTCATACTGTGTGGTATCTAATATATTATCCAATCAGCAATGTGGTAACGGGGCTTACAGTCTTGGGTGAGCTGGACTTATGTGAATCATTGTCTCTCGTGCAGTGGAAACTATTTAAATGCACCCCATTTTTATTATTCTCTAAAATTGTTCTTCAGTGAATAGGTTGTGGAGGTCAGTTAGTTAGGTAGACAGTTGCTCCATGTTAAATACTGGTATTCGGCTGCATATAGTTAGATTAGAAGACGCAGCCAAAATGCATTAATAATAAATATCTCTGGACATTACACACAGCGCCATCTAGTGCCACACTAAGCAACGAGGCTTGTGTCGTGGACACCAGATAGTTGATATACTACATAGATACTTTTTGTTTGTAAATACATATGTACTTATTATACATATAACATCCATGACTCGGAAACAAATGTCCATGCTCATCACACAAACATTTGCTCCTACCGGGATTCGAACCCGGGACCCTAAGAACGTAAGGCAGCCTCACTACCGCTGCGCCATTCGGGTCGTCAAAAAAATAACAGTGAAATGTCGGCATTAAAATACATAGTTGTAAGTATATTTACCATTCATATTACCATTCATATACCATTCATACCATTAATATTTACCATTCAAAAATCATTCGAATTTTCTTTGAAGTCCGAAGCCACGTTTACAATGCAAAAAAAGATATCAAGAAAAAAAAAATTCTCGCTTAAAAGTAAGTCAGTCTGTCAACTTGATATAAAACGTGCAATCTTGTAAGATAATGATATGATACGAGTAAACATTACGAAATGTATTACGTAAATGATTAGCAAACGTCGTGTTGGAGGAAAGATATATATAGTTTTCGTTGTCACGTGTTTAAAGATGTGCTCGGTTGATGAAATGATCTAAGCCAAAACCGTCAACCAAGCATTCTGTACATCAAACTAAGTAACACTATACAAAAATTATTGCTGGGAAAAGACTTTTTTTTGGGGTGAAAAATCATGTTTTACGGTAAAACTCAATGCAGCATACTCAAAACATTTTGCACATGGATACTTGGGAAGTAAATGGATCGTGGACGTGTTAATTTAAAGTCTCACAGTAACAACATGTATTTAAAAAAAAAACATGTGAAAAAGTTGGATCTTTGACCCCCAATATCTCCGTAACTAGAAGGTTCCCAGGTATGGTGTAGAACAAACAAATGATCGCTTTCGGCTTCGTTTAGGGCCTATGTACACCGTTTATAAACATATTGTTAGAGTATTAGACTATAGTCACAGTACTGTAGTTGACTCTCATACTTCGCAAAAGCCACTTTTCATGCAGAACTAGCTTCGGCTCGCGATTTCGTCCGCTTTAAAGTATTTTACCCGACTACGGCAAAGCCAAAAGGAGTCCAGTCTACGTATGTTCCCCCGTAGCGCCTAACTATTCATCCGATTTTGATGAATAAGGTGTCAATCGATTCGTTATTGTGGCCCGGGTAACATAGGCTACATTTTAACCGACTTCAACAATAAGAGGAGTCTATTTTACCTTGTAAAGCCCGAATTTAATTAGAGCGTGATTTTTCAGTAGTTTTAGTGGTACCTCGTAGTATACTAGACAAATTCTTGTTAAACTGCTGTGTCACATGTTTTTACACGTGACACAGTACTATGCACTACCAATTATTTTGATAAAACCGTAGCAGCGGTGTCGCTTGCGTGTTTTTAATATTCACTATTAAAAGTACTAACGTCCTTGACGGCTGAGTATCAAGTTGCATTGATAACTGACTGTTCGTTGAATTCAATTAAAAATGTTTTGAGTGTGAATGTGGATAGTTCCTAGAGTAGGGAAACCTCAAAGAAACGATGAATGGACTGTGTGAAAGATGATATGGCAAGAAAGGGATGTCTAATAGAAAACTATGGAAGAAGACATTTATTTATTTATATTTAATTAAAACAGTAAACACAAATTACAATAATTAACAAAACAAAAGTAAAATCTTCCAGTTGACACCTTTCAATGGTTTAAATTAAATTACTAACTAATACTAACACAGAACAGTGGACACTGTTATCTATACATACGTTCTCTCACAGAACATCAGACATATTCGCATAACCTTACTCCATTCATCCGCAAGCACATCACAGTCAGGTTTGGCAATCAGGAGGGCGTTGAGCGTCTTAAGAGTACGACATACCGGAGATACAGCTCTGGCGACTACGGTGGCCGGAAGCCACCACGTGGCCCCCGACGCCCGGGGCGTCTCCCGCGGCGGCCGGGACGTGTGGATCTTTCCCTATCACTTTCCGCCACCTCCTTCGCTAGCATGACTGCTTCGCAGAAGGAGGTGACGGCGTCCCATTCCGTCTCGCTCCGGACCATGGATTGCACCAGGGCCGGGAGCGAGAGGTCGCCGCCGCCGAGACACAGGCAGTAGACTCAAGTTTGCTTCGAACCAGAGTGGTGTATAGTAATCGAAGAACATTAGGATTGCGGACATGATGCGAAGACCTAAAATAAATTGGGATTAGGGCAGGACAATGATCAATGCTTTTGCCTTTTGGATTTCCCAAAACTGCAGCTTATTTTCCTGACCATACAAAATTGGCGCCTTAACCGTATTATCAATATAATAAGGTGATTATGCGCTAAAGATAACATTATCTTCCATAGATATGTGCCTTCAGACTAATGTAGGCAACGGCCTTGAGTATATACGTCACATTGTGTGATTATATTGTCTTAGTATTGAATAATATATGGGTAGAACGATTAACGTATACATAAATCTTGCACGATTGTTATTTAGCATGATACTTGGCCCGCCGCGTGGTGGGTTATGTATGGCTGGAGAATTCGATACCGCCTTTTTTTCTGGTTCCGGGATTTCGTAATTTGTCTACAGAAAATTCCGCGATTTCGGGGTTGTCTACAGAAAATCCCGGGATTTCGGGATTGTCGACAGAAAATCCCGGGATAGACCCAGGATGTTAGGTAAAAACAAGTACTGTATGAAAATGAGCTTTTTAATTATCTTTAGATTGACAAAATTATGTGCATAAAATAATCAATCGAGACACTTAACAGTCATTATAATAAAAAATAAAAAAATTGTATTTCAAAAAAACCGACCACACATTTCTATGGGGTTCGGAATGATGATCTATATCGTGTGGTTAGTGCCTAAGGGTTCTTACAGACGAGCGGCACGTTGCCAACGGCAAATAAACTGCAGCCGTCGCCATCTGTCGACGGCTGCCGTCGTCGCGCCGGCGGCAGCCGCCGACATGGTGGCGACGGCTGCAGTTAATTTGCCGTTGGCAACGTGCCGCTCGTCTGTAAGAACCCTAACCTGGTATCAGAGGTTTTTATGCCGACCATGGGCTTTGGGCCATGGCCACGGGCATCATGCGCTAATGGAGTACTGAAGACATGGTAATTGCTCGTGCGTCGATCCCCTTCCACCATTTATAATATCTTAAATCCCTTTGGATTTAACTTAGCAGTATTGAAGAAGCATAATGTGTTCGTTTCAGCTGTCTCTCTCTTTAAAATAGGTCTATAACGATGATAGATAAAAGCATAGATAGATATGCATACACTGAAAAGTCTAGCTAGTGCAAAGTTATTTCGAGAACGATCGATTTCTCGCATTTATTATTTACTCAGTCCTGAATGAAGTGAGGCACACTGAAGTGGCATAGGGAAGCAAGCTAGTGGCTAAATAAATCATGATCTGTCAAAGGACCAATTTGTTTGAGACACCATTGTTTAACTGTTGTGGTTATTAACAGTCGCTCGGGGCGATCCCATTCCATACCGAGTTTCCACCGTGCCTCGGAAAGCACGTTAAGCCGTTGTTCCCGGCTGTCATTTGTAGATCTTTGACAGTCGACAGGTAGTCAGTGGCCCGAAGTTTGACAACCAGTCCTACCGAGGGGTATCGTATTGCCCAGTACCAATTGGGTTGGGGGAGGACTGATAGGCAGTCGCTTCATGTAGAATACTGCTATGCAGCTGCATCCGGTTAGACTGGAAGCCAACCACGACTTGTTGGAAAAACGCCAGGCAGGTGATGATATATGTAAGTGCGGTATATAAGAACCTGTATTGCATATAAATCAGTTACGTGACAAATTGATTGATTGACAACGTTATGTCCATACATTATGTGGCTGAATATAGGAAGATGTCTAAGATATGCTCCTTAGAGCACAGCTCAGGCATCCTTTTGTGGAAATGCGAAGGAATTCGCAAACAACTAATATACTTTGGATAAGGATGGCGTGCCTAGGGGTCAACAATTCGGCAAGCCTCTAGGGCAAGCAGACTGCTCAGAAACCCTAACATCATGAAGAGTAGAAGGTTATGCGGCATGCCAAGCTTTTAGACTTGTATGCAAGTAACGCCACTTGTCTTTCCTACTTGATAAAATTATAACTGAGCTAATAGTTTGGCGCTTTCGGTACGTCCATCAAGCCCATAAGGCAAGCAGACTGCTGAGAAACCCTAACATCATGAAGAGTAGAAGGTTATGCGGCATGCCAAGCTTTTAGACTTGTATGCAAGTAACGCCACTTGTCTTTCCTACTTGATAAAATTATAACTGAGCTAATAGTTTGGCGCTTTCGGTACGTCCATCAAGCCCATAAGGCAAGCAGACTGCTGAGAAACCCTAACATCATGAAGAGTAGAAGGTTATGCGGCATGCCAAGCTTTTAGACTTGTATGCAAGTAACGCCACTTGTCTTTCCTACTTGATAAAATTATAACTGAGCTAATAGTATGGCGCTTTCGGTACGTCCATCAAGCCCATAAGGCAAGCAGACTGCTGAGAAACCCTAACATCATGAAGAGTAGAAGGTTATGCGGCATGCCAAGCTTTTAGACTTGTATGCAAGTAACGCCACTTGTCTTTCCTACTTGATAAAATTATAACTGAGCTAATAGTATGGCGCTTTCGGTACGTCCATCAAGCCCATAAGGCAAGCAGACTGCTGAGAAACCCTAACATCATGAAGAGTAGAAGGTTATGCGGCATGCCAAGCTTTTAGACTTGTATGCAAGTAACGCCACTTGTCTTTCCTACTTGATAAAATTATAACTGAGCTAATAGTATGGCGCTTTCGGTACGTCCATCAAGCCCATAAGGCAAGCAGACTGCTGAGAAACCCTAACATCATGAAGAGTAGAAGGTTATGCGGCATGCCAAGCTTTTAGATTTGTCTGAAAGTTGAATATTCTAATAGATATAAAAGTACCCTTAACGAAGCCGAATGGTATTTGTTCTCCCCGTCATTGCGATATATTTTTTTTGTTCTAGACCATACCTGAGTCAAAGTTAAATGCATGGTTTTAAGGCGACTACAGGAGCTAAATTAGCAACTTTATTTGTGGTGGTTCAAACTTCGTTTGACATCCTGTTAGAATAAAGTTCTAATCAGCCTGCACTACAAAGTGGTTGTTACGTCAGTCACTGCGGGCCGAATAGTGCGAAATGAGTAGTTTTTTGCGATTTACATAAAATCTATTGATTGGAATAAAAAAATAAAAGACTCATGCTAATATGTTGCTTGTAGAATTATTTGCCAAAAAGTCAGAATGATCGCATGTATTTTAGTATGGTTTTTACTCGTTAAAAGAAATTTTTAGAGATAAGTTTGTGATTTTTTTATCAAGTAAAATTAGTTGTATTATATTTTCAAAACACTATCATACTAGCATATATCCTGAAGAATATCATATATTTTTCTGGTTTTGTTTATTGCAGTGAATCATATGCTTTTTTGCATTATAAAACTCGCGTTGAGCTCCTGTAGTCGCCTTAATGTTATTCACAACCCCCGTACTAATCAATGTATCCACCAGCAAAATGTATTGAGTGCGTTACATTGAGTCCATCCGTAAAACGCGATTTTACTCCTCAAAAAAAAGTCCGTCTCCCAGCAATAATTTTACAGTAGAGTTTGATGTACAGAATGCTCGGTTGACGGCTTCGTGAAGGGGCCGTTTACACCATATGTTTCACACCTTCATCAGAGTTCAGTTAATCTGAATCCCTCTTATCTACCTCAGCTTCAGAATTAACCAGAAAAAGATCTATATGTTCATGACAACTGTTGTCTAGACGATAAACAGATTTAGAACTGGCAAGATACCAACCTGACTATAATTGTTATTGTCACTTAAAGAGGACGGTAAATATATGTGTTTGTATACATACAGATAGTGTATTTACTATTTATGTAGCTACCTACTGTTATATCAATTGTTTGTGTTACAAAGTGGGTTTATTTTTGAGTGGGCTAGTTTTTGTGTTAATTGACACTCAACTTATTATCGTTACAATTCGAATTTTATTTGCTCGTTAATTCGTTTTGAGTAGCTGTACTTTGTGTCTGAAGGTTTACATTTCATCATTATCTCCATGCCCTTGTCCCGTTCTACTCGGGGTCGGCGCAACACGTTTTCTTCTTCCATTCTCCCCTGTCAGACGTCACGGCATCATTTACTCTTTTCTATTTCACATCATTCAACAATACTTGTCCCATTCTACTCGGGGTCGGCGCAACACGTTTTCTTCTTCCATTCTCCCCTGTCAGACGTCACGGCATCATTTACTCCTTTCTCTTTCATATCATTCAACAATACTTGTCCCATTCTACTCGGGGTCGGCGCAACACGTTTTCTTCTTCCATTCTCCCCTGTCAGACGTCACGGCATCATTTACTCCTTTCTCTTTCATATCATTCAACAATACTTGTCCCAATCTACTCGGGGTCGGCGCAACACGTTTTCTTCTTCCATTCTCCCCTGTCAGACGTCACGGCATCATTTACTCCTTTCTCTTTCATATCATTCAACAATACTTGTCCCATTCTACTCGGGGTCGGCGCAACACGTTTTCTTCTTCCATTCTCCCCTGTCAGCCGTCACGGCATCATTTACTACTTTCTCTTTCATATCATTCCTTACACAATCCATTCATCTTTTCTTTCCATTCATTCATTTATTTTTCAATGTTTCCGAATACACGGAAAATTCTGTCGAACACATGTGACATCTTTCAACCAGCACAGGATTGACGTGGTGAATTATGGCCTTCGCTGTTTCACAGATAAACCTGTGTTTCATCAAAGGGTACATTGTCGTCTGATTATGCTCGTGATATTTACTTTGGCTATATTTTAGGTTGCTCTCACATATATGCATAAATCTCAACATGAAAGATGTAACCAATATTTTCTAACAATATCTTGATTTACAAGAGTGTCCTTATTGTGTCCTTATTGTATTGTGTCCATGGAGTTTCTTGCCCGTTCTTCTCCATAGAGATCTACGTTAGGGAATGGGCAACTACAGTACTTTCTCAAGTTATTATGCCTTGTGTCTGTGCCTGTAGCTTTGCTTTTTTTGTATTTTTGACATTCAAAAGTGCCGTAATGGTCTAATTGAAACAAATGCTTTGAGTTGAGTCTATTACTGGGTTCAGCTTAGCCGCATTTTTCTCATTGTTTATTTGTATGTGTTCTTCTTCTGTACGTCTACGTTCTTATTCTTCGTGTCGCTGTCTCGACAGTATTTTATATTTTTTGACCCAAAACTTTGTCACTTCCATGGCGTCGTCGGCTTCATCATATCAATCAGCCATGAATCACCCTCTGCTGGGTTTAGGCCTTCCCTTTCCCCTGGTTCTGTCTGTCCTTTATCCAGGTGTTTTCTGCGATTTTGACGATATTAAAGTCGATCCAACGAGGCGTCGGCTTTGCCTTCGAAATTATACCTAAATCAACTTTTTGGAGTTAATTAAGAAATTGAAATCTACTTTCATTTACAAGTTCCATAGTAACCGTCCTTCTATCGCCAAAAAATCCAGCTGATTTTTATTCTACTTTCATAACTTTAAAGTTCAATGTACCCAAGTTCATCAAGTTTTTATAGTTTTCGCAACACTACGTATTGTGTAAGGTTCGTATCGAGTTGATTTTGTTTTAATAACTAACTTGGTTGATGCAATAGTGGAGTTTTAATGGAGATTGGCCATAAGTGGCTATGAGAGAGCGAAGTAAAGTTTGCCGCGAATAATGGACGCAATTGTCTGAATAGAAGCGAATAGAATTAAAGTCGCAATTTTGTTTTTCTGGGATAATATTACCTCGGAAAGCACGTTAAACCGTTGGTCCTGGCTGTCATTTGTAGATCTTTGACAGTCGTTACAGGTAGTCAGTGTCCCGAAAGTCTGACAACCAGTCTTACCAAAAGGTACCGTATTACCCAGTACTAACTGGGTTGTGGAGGACAATGCGTCTCAATGACTATTTCATGAAAAAGTTATTCAAAGGAATTAAATGAACTTGGAGGATTGTATTGATGATTTTAATTATTATGACTCTGTAAATCCATATCTGTTACAGTCGCGAATCATATTGATATTCGGGCTTATTGAGCGCGTCCTTTTTGACAACTTTGCCCAAAAAAGGAGTGTTATGTTTTCAGGGTACATGTATGTATGTATATATTTGTGAGTTTCTTTATTCCACCATAACTTCTAAACGCCTAAACCGATTTCTATGTACTTGGTATCGTTAGAATCCTTGTTACTCCGGGTAACATAGGCTAGTGACAAATTTAAAACTATTTTTTATTTTAAACTAAAAAGGGTACTTAAAAAAAAAACCCGACTGAGTTTAACTAATAACTTTAAATGAAAAAAACAAGAACAAATAATAAATTCTAACGATGTTACATATTGACTGCAACAGTCTGGACACATTAAAAAATCTAGACTAAATTCAATTCAATATGGGTCCCGAAGTTACTTGTCTGCAACATCAAACACTTAACACATTAAGCGTTATCAATGATCAAACGTTTATTAATAAGATAATATCAGTAGCAAATCACATAACAATTCAAAAAAGAACCGTCGGTCATCGTTTTCCTCAAAGAAAGCGATACAATCACTACAAGTGCAATTTATCAATTGAAACCTTGATAGTACTAGTTAAAGGTTGATAACCCTTACTTTATCATTCGTTCTGAATATAGACTTTATTGCTATCGTAATACGTTATTTAGTAGTTTGTGTAGTAATTGTTGGATTAAATTATGTTAATAGTAGAGTTCTAAGGACGATAAACGTAAACTCAGGCGTTTGCGTGTAATGTCATTTTTGTTATAGATTCGTAAATTTAAGTCAGCACATCAATCTGTCAAAGGAGACAATTTTTTTTAGGCCCACTTGGACGTTGCGTTTATTATTCATATTACACCAAAAATAAGTAACAGTTATATCATAGTAACAAACGAAGGATTACATAGAAACGAAACCGGAGTCTAAAATCAAAATAAAAAGTTATATTATGATATTTTTTTGCGAGTCATATCATTCCTGTTGTCATCAATGTCATTTGACAGAAAATACTTACGTGAATAGGGACGTTTTTCCGTTTACAAAAAAAAGTACGGTACCCAGTGGTAATCATATCTGCTTTAATTAAAACAGAATAGAATATAAAAAGAAATATTATTAAACTGTGAGCATTTTAATGCTATTTTAAAGGTTTACGCTAAAATCGCGTAGATGGTTTAAACAATCAACGTGTCACGGAGCGTTGTAAATCCGCCTTTTTAGTGGTTGACAGGCAACTTCATTATTTTGACATTTGCTCTTTCTGTTTATTTCGATTTACTTGAAAGTATTTTTGCAGTTTTCGAATTTATTCCGGTTAGACAAGGCTTAGCCAATATAACCACTGTAATCTAGATATTTTATGGAAGAAATCAATGTACGTTTCATTATGAAACGCTACAATTTATGTGGGTGGCCTAATCTCCAAACAAAAAAAATTGTCTCCTTTCTATAAGAGATTTTCAACTTTATTGCTAAAGCATTAAGTTCAAGGTTGACTGGGAATATTTGACAGTTTCGGGGAGCTTGGTGTGCTGACGTCTGTAGGTCGGTAGGTAGTACATTGAAAATATGAATCTCTTTCATGAAATTTTCTTACTAATGTTAGTGCCTAAGGTTTAATGCCTCATAAATATTATTCTTTGCCGAAGAAACTGGCTCGGGGTCGTTTGTGGCTAATATTGTCTATAAGTACATATATATTCTACATAATTATACAAATAAACAAAGTTGAAGTCTAATTCCAAAATAACAACGTTTTAGTCAATGCATGTGAAAGCATAAATACGGTGCTTATAACAAAAAAAACTTTTTTTTTTCTTTCTGTAAGATCTGTCTTTCTGTCCGGCTAATCTCCGAAGGAGCTAAACCGATTTTGACGGGTCTTTTACAGGCAGATAGCTGAGTTATAAAGAGTGACCTAGGTTACTTTATTAAAACCCTTGAAATTGTTGACAAAATCCGATTCAAACAGTTTTTGGATATATGTTGCCAAATCGCGCATTACCAAAACACCTCTGTGACAGCATACCTTTAATTAACATTCAATTATGGAATTTTAATATTGAGATCAGTTTCTAAGGCCGTTGGGTTAGTGAACTACCCTGATCTTTATAGTTTTAAATAAGTTGAAAATTACTACACGAGTTTCTTGGGATTATAATGCAAATAGTTCGGCCGGTGGTAATTTCAACCTTGTTTCAAAGGTTTTCTTGAATATCAACACAACTAAGTATTTTATGTAGAACCAAACTGTTGTCATCATCTGCCGAGCCTTTTCCCAACTATGTTGGGGTCTCGGCTTCCAGTCTAACCGGATGCAGCTTAATACCAGTATTTTACATGGAGCGACTGCCTATCTGACCTCCACAACCCAGTTCGTACTGGGTAATACGGTACCACTTGGTAAGACTGGTTGTCAGACTTTTTAGGGCCACTGACTACCTGTTACGACTGTCAAAGATCTACAAATGACAGCCGGGACCAACTGCTTAACGTGCTTTCCAAAGCACGGAGGAAACTCGGCATGTACCTATGTACATTTTTTTTTTCGATGGAGAGCTAGGGGGCCAAAGAATAGATGGATGGATTGTGTGAGCAGTGATATGAAAGAGAAAGGAGTAAATCATGCCGTGACGTCTGACAGGGGAGAATGGAAGAAGAAAACGTGTTACGCTGACCCCGAGTAGAATGGGACAAGTATTGTTGAATGATATGAAAGAGAAAGGAGTAAATCATGCCGTGACGTTTGACAGGGGAGAATGGAAGAAGAAAACGTGTTACGCTGACCCCGAGTAGAATGGGACAAGTATTGTTGAATGATATGAAAGAGAAAGGAGTAAATCATGCCGTGACGTCTGACAGGGGAGAATGGAAGAAGAAAACGTGTTACGCTGGCCCCGAGTAGAATGGGACAAGTATTGTTGAATGATATGAAAGAGAAAGGAGTAAATGTTGCCGTGACGTCTGACAGGGGAGAATGGAAGAAGAAAACGTGTTGCGCCGACCCCGAGTAGAATGGGACAAGTATTGTTGAATGATATGAAAGAGAAAGGAGTAAATGATGCCGTGACGTCTGACAGGGGAGAATGGAAGAAGAAAACGTGTTGCGCCGACCCCGAGTAGAATGGGACAAGTATTGTTGAATGATATGAAAGAGAAAGGAGTAAATCATGCCGTGACGTCTGACAGGGGAGAATGGAAGAAGAAAACGTGTTACGCTGACCCCGAGTAGAATGGGACAAGTATTGTTGAATGATATGAAAGAGAAAGGAGTAAATGTTGCCGTGACGTCTGACAGGGGAGAATGGAAGAAGAAAACGTGTTGCGCCGACCCCGAGTAGAATGGGACAAGTATTGTTGAATGATATGAAAGAGAAAGGAGTAAATGATGCCGTGACGTCTGACAGGGGAGAATGGAAGAAGAAAACGTGTTGCGCCGACCCCGAGTAGAATGGGACAAGTATTGTTGAATGATATGAAAGGGAAAGGAGTAAATGATGCCGTGACGTCTGACAGGGGAGAATGGAAGAAGAAAACGTGTTGCGCCGACCCCGAGTAGAATGGGACAAGTATTGTTGAATGATATGAAAGAGAAAGGAGTAAATGATGCCGTGACGTCTGACAGGGGAGAATGGAAGAAGAAAACGTGTTGCGCCGACCCCGAGTAGATTGGGACAAGTATTGTTGAATGATATGAAAGAGAAAGGAGTAAATGATGCCGTGACGTCTGACAGGGGAGAATGGAAGAAGAAAACGTCAAAATGAAAGCATTTATTTCAAGTAGGTCAGTTACAGGTACTTTTGAATTGTCGAAACAAAGATGAAAATTAAATGTAGCTACAGCGGTACAGCCCCAGTCACAAGACATAAAAACTGTGAAAGTACTGTAGTTGCCCATTCCCTAGCGTAGATCTCTATGGAGAAGAACGGGCAAGAAACTCCATGGACACTCGTTTAAAGCAGATTATTTGTAAAAGAATAGAGAAAGACCAAAGAAATGATGGGTGGACTGTGTGAAGGACGATTTTGCTAGAAAGGAGGTGACTGCTGAGATGTTGAGTAATAAAGAAGTATGGAAGAAGAAGACATGCTGCGCCGACCCCAAATGAATGAGAAATTTACCACTGTCGTTTGTCACAACGCTTTAGTATATATCAATAGATGGCGCTGATCAGCTTTGGGAATATTTTTTAAGCGGCGTTCTAGTAAAATCCAATGAAAAAGAATTTACTACGTATCAATGGTAAAATCTTTTAGAGGGCAAAAAAAAACTCCTAGACACATGTCAAACTCATTGTATGGTAAAATATCTTTTTCACTTCTCATGCTCTAAAAGTACGCCAATATAGCCCTACGAAGCGGGAGTAAAGTGACCACTTTAGTCCCTAGGGAGTAAAATGTAATTAGTTTTTTAATTTCCTTCATGTGACATAGACAAACTCAAACAGCCAGTTAATATACTACTATTATCTGTGGAGTGTGGACCATCTTCATTGCGAAAATGTTGAGAGTTTTAGTTCCATGGTTTTTCCGCAAGGAAGGTGGCGCCATGCGTTTTAAATTCTTAATCTGTGACTGGTTTAGAAGAAAAATTTGACCACGAATATTTCTGAATTTTTGTCGAGTGTAAATTTGTTCGGTTTTACATAAATTTATTAGGAATGTCCAGTGACAGTGAAGAGTTTGACGTCGAGCAAAGAGCAAAAGACAATAGATAATCTTTTGCCGCCAAAAACGCGGAAGATTTACCTAAAAACTTCGGAAAGTTCTATGGACTGGAGGAATAATTAATGTTTTTGTACTAAATTGACTATTTTTCTCGCACTCAAAGTGAAAAGTACAGTTTGCACCTCGAGACTAAACGCCAACTTAATATACCCTCGGTTACATTGACTCCCTCGCAAGCTCGGGAGTCAAACCACCTCTGGTATATTATGGCTTCGTTTAGTCCCTCGTTATAAAATATACTATATTATTCATTGTTGTATATAAAGTGAGAACTGTAAAGAAACTTTTTTCTGTCAAATATTTTTAACCTAAAAAGTCTACTGTTCTTTTGCATAACTGAACTACAAGTTTTTGCATGGTTCTTCTGAGTGTTTTTGCGTTACGTCTAAACTCCTGGTGCGTCGAGTCGAGTTTAGGTTCCTCCGTACTTCAGTTGACATAAAAACGAGCCATTTTATTATTCCCAAGGTTGATCAGCGCCATCTAGTTTGTTCATAAAAAGCACTGGAAAATTCCCTATTGGGATGAGAGCAGGAGAATGATGATGGTTACAAAACCTTCATGTTGAGATGGTCAGTAAGTGAGAGTGCAAAGTTTTCAAGTAAAGTAAGGGTTCTTGCAGACGGGCGGCACGTTGCCAACTGCTGCAGTTTGTCTGCCGTTGGCAACGTGCCGCTCGTCTGTAAGAACCCTAATCTCAAAACAGCTACTAAAAATGTGACAGACGTACGGTTACCATCCGTCCGGATTAGTCCGGACATGTCCGGAGTTTAAGACACTTGTCCGGACTTTCTCCGGCCCTTTAATAGGTCCGGATTTTTTTAAAATTTGAATATGATTAATAAAACTAAATATTAAGTAACTTAATACACATACATATTAAATAGCTACCATGCCTACCATACCGCTGTAACTAAGCGGCTAATGTTTCCATTTAGTGACCTAAAAGTCCGGACTTTTATCAAAATGTCCGGCTTTTTGTCAGGATTTTTCAAATTCCTAAATGGTAACCCTAGACAGACGTAGGTACTTGTTGAGACTTCTAACGTACTCTTATGACCCCAAACGTCCACTACGGAACACAGACAGTTATAATGAGCCGTCTGTAAGGAAACTCAATGGTTTCCTTCAATCTAATAAAGCTCAAATATCACTTGCTTCATGTTATTACAGAAATATGTTTTTCGAAATAGAATTTTTCGTTGAGCAGTTGAATAAAAGAGTAATGAATATAAATGCTGATGGATTCAGAGGGAGAAGAAGACCAAGGAAACGAGGGATGGATTGTGTGAGGAATGATATGAAAGATAAACGAGTAAATGATAGCGTGACGGTTGACAGGGGAGAATGGAAGAAAAAAACGTGTTGCGACTTGTATTTAAAAAAAATCAAATCAATATCTCCGTAACTAGAAGGTTCCCAGGGGGGCGAGTCAGCTATTACAATAGTGTCACAATGATCTTTCATTGATTTTGACAAGTTTCGTAATCTACTAATATAGTGGCGTCATTATGACTTTCCAATGACTTTCCAATGATCAACCACTGACACTCCATGCAAAATGCAGACTTGCAAATGAATGACTGACTTACGCGGTAATCTGCTAAAATTTTGACAGTTCCAGCCGAAATTAGCTCAATTAGCACCATTTTGTATTGCTATAAATATAGGCTTCTATATTAAAGTTAATTTAAAACACATAAATGAAAATAAATCAAAACACCGACCGCTAGAAATAAAAACAGATAAAACGTCAGTAGGCAGTAATGTCATATTTGACTTTGACAGCTAAACAGATACGATACGAACTTCTCACTACTTCAGATTGCATAGAACACTAATAAATAATATGTAAAATATATATAAATGAAATCTGGCATGATTAGATGTTCAAATTTAATTCTAGATTTTCGAAAATCATTTCTATTAAGGTTTTTTAAGAATGACAATACAACAATGTCATTATAACACAATTCTATTACGAGACCATTGACCAAACAATAATCGACCATTATGAATTTAGCAGATTACGAATTTTTAGCAAATGACCATTGTCATCGATTAACAATTATTAAATCAATGAAAGACCATTGTGACACTATTGTAATAGCAGACTCCGCCCCCAGGTATGGTGTAGAACAAAAAAATGATCGCAATGACGTGGAGAACAAGTGCCTTTTGGCTTCGTTAAGAGGTGTTTTACACCCTTTATACATTTGAACGGCTTAACGAAGCCGAAAGGCACTTGTTTTCCCCGTCATCTTTTTGTTCCGGATCTTACCTGGGAATCTTCTAGTTACGGAGATTTTGGAGGTCAAAGTCCCCAAGTTTTTCAAAAGATTTTTTTTGAGCCCTATCACACGGCGAATTTTAAACGCACAGACGACGCGCGTTTCAGAAACGCGCGTTTTCTGCGCCGTAGATGCTGATTTTTGCGTTTATATAGATTCAAACGCGCGTAAAACGCGATACAAACGCGCGTGTGAAGCGCGTTCGAAACTATTTTGAAGCGCGTACAAAGCGTCAAAGCCAGCGTAAGCAGTGTTGTCTCAACCGCCTCCATTGTACAACTGACAAGGAATCTCTAACCAAAACGCGAAAGCTACGAGCGACTACAGCGCCTTTGTATCGCTGTATCTCGCATATAAGCGCAGTAGACGCGCGTTTTACGACCGCCCCGTGTGCATGAAGGTTGCGTTCAAAACTCGTTTGAAGCGCGTAATCTGCGCGTCGTCTGCGCGTTTAGGGCGTAGGCCCTTAGCGATACAAGTTTTGAAAGTTATAACTTTACTTTAAATACCTCCATGACCTGTTGCTTCCATCAGTTAGTACTAGGGTAATAGGTGTCACATTTTAGCGCTTCTGTTGGCATTATGAAACCAAACTTCAGGGCCATTTTTTGGGGAATTGTCTGTCAAAAAGTCTCCTAGCAACACATTCATTCATTTTGGATAAGTATTTGAGTCTTTAACATCATGAAGGTCAACAATTAACTAACAAAACCTGTCTTCTGAATTGCAAATCTTAACACGCCTCCGCCAAAGATATTACTTCAATAAAAAAACGAGATTTTTCATCACTGGCACGTTATAAAAATAACTAAATAAAATTGCGCATGGTTCAATGCAACACGTTCGCGTGGTTCGTGCGAGCGAAACAGCAATACATGCAGGTTCTAAGTTAGAACGGGACGGTTATACTGCAGTTGTTACTACCCAACAAGCGATATAAATATTTTTATCTATAGAAGTTTAACGTTGTGATTGGAGATATAAGTATATTTTTTAAGAAAAAGTTATCGGACTGAGGTGATGGCTACCGAAGTACTGACACAATAATTTTGGTGGTTTATAACGGAGTTAAGAAATAAATTCCTGTAATTTTACCACGGCAGAGCCATTGACTCTTCTCACAACAATGAGATAAACGGTGAATTCATCGCCACGTTTGCTCAATTCAGGTAGACCATTTCCAAACGTTTTAAATCAGTGATAGCCTAGTTGTATGACCGTCGGACTGCATACATAGGTCACGAGTTCGAATCCAATGCACGCACCTCTGATTTTTCGGATGCATACAATGTGCGTATTGCACTTGCTCCGGTGTAGGAAAAAATCGTGAGGAAATCTTTCGACGGCATGTAAAGCCAAGTCAGAGGCCCATGGGCGGCATAAAAACTCTGACACCAGGTTGGGCACTAATCACACGAAAAAGACAGAACCGTTTAAGGTGGAAGCTCCACGGTAGCCCGCGAAATTTAAATTATCTTACGTTTTTTGCAATTTGCAGGCCAGTGTCAGGTTGTATGTTGATTAAAATATGATTCGCGGCTGTAAAACGTATGTAGTTACAGAATTATAATCATTAAAATTTTAATGATTATAATTCCGTAACTACATACGTAAAATACGTAAACGACTACGCCGAAGCCAAAAAGAAGTAGAAGGTTATGATTTTCGCAGTCTTATGTATGTATTTACGTATGTTCCTCCGTAGCGCCTAAACTATTCATCCGATTTTGATGAATAAGGTGTCTATCGATTCGTTATTATGGCCCGGTTAGCAAAGGCTACATTTTAAACGACTTCAACAATACGAGGAGTCGATTTTCAATTTATTTTTGACGACCCGAATGGCGCAACGGTAGTGAGGCTGCCTTACGTTCTTAGGGTCCTGGGTTCGAATCCCGGTTGGAGCAAATGTTTGTGTGATGAGCATGGACATTTGTTTCCGAGTCTTGGATGTTTATATGTATAATAAGTATCTATGTAGTATATCAACTATCTGGTGTCCACGACACAAGCTCTCGTCTCTCGTGCTTAGTAGCACTAGATGGCGATGTGTGTAATGTCCAGCGATATTTTTTTTATTATTTATTTGACTTGTGAACCAAGAATTTAATTAGAGCGTGATTTATTAGTAGTCGGGTTTCTAGTTGTAGTATACGACACAAATTCTTGTCCGTATTCGACAGCATATATGAACGCATTCGCCAAACTACAGATATAGGAAAACGTGTAAAACCGTATACATTTCTACCTACCCGTTCACTATAAAATATGTTGCAATAAAAACGCCTTTTTTAATAAATTCCATCCAGTTATGTCAATCGGATCGACCTTCGCCACTCGAATCCGGTGACATTTAATTTTGTCTGTCAGGACCATTTAAAAACTGGCCAGACGTGAAATATTTTCGCGTGATTTCATATTCGTACTAAGTTTTCTTATAGTCTGATAGATCTGACATAGTGATTCCATGTCTTTTCATCGGAAAATTAAATAATAATAAATATCGCTGGACATTAACACACAGCGCCATCTAGTGCCACACTAAGTAACGAGGCTTGTGTCGTGGACACCAGATAGTTGATATACTACATATATACTTTTGGTTTGTACATCATACATACTTATTATACATATAAACATCCATGATTCGGAAACAAATGTCCATGCTCATCACAGAAACATTTGCTCCAACCGGGATTCGAACCCGGGACCCTAAGAACGTAAGGCAGTATCACTACCGCTGCGCCATTCGGGCCGTCAAATTAATCAAAAATAATGTAGAATTCGGCAAAGGGGTAATAGAATAGTACATACACATTTCGCTAGTTATGTTTTGGGACTTAAACATAACGGGCGAAATGTGGGTGTACTATTAGGTACACCTCTGTCTAACTCTTCGGGGACTACAGGCGTGATGGTATGTTGTAGTGGGTATATAGTGGAGCCTATATTGCCATCAACAATAGCTATAAGCTACAGAGAAATACCTGATCGGAAAAACCCAATAACGACTGGGAATCGATTTTTTTTTTTTTCGGATGGGAAATCATCAAATGACTCCTCCCGCTCTGGGCGGAGCAGGAGGGAGTGTCAGACTTTTACTGACTAAAACCCATCCATGTTCCTTCATCGCCCTTTGTGTTCCGGGGCCACGGTATCTCTTTCGAATAGTCCCGCAGCCCCGGTGGGAATCGAACCTGCGACCTCATGCTTAACAGTCGCGATTGAGACAGCTAGACATGAATATCTTTTCTAGTATTCCATGCCTTGTGTTTATTTATGAACTAGCTGATGGCCGCTGATTCGCCCGCGTGGATGACGGTTATCGCGAACGAAAGTAAAGATCCCAGACGGCTTGTTTTTTTCCGACACCGCTAGCAAATATCATTATATTTTAGCCAATGTATACAAAAACTTGACAAGTAATATACTAAAACCTCCCTCGAGAACCACTCTATCCATTGGTGAAAACAGCATGAAAATCTGTCTTTATACATATAAGTGACGCTGTATTAAAATAATATAGGAATACCAAATGATTTGAAAAGAGTAACTATGGAGTTTCTTGCCGGTTCTTCTCCATGGAAACGACCAACGCGAACCGTGCACCTTTTTCGACGTCTTGATAAGTGCCCATCTAGGCCTATGTGAAAATATTCAGATTTTTTGATTTTAGTGACATTTTAAGTTTAAATTTATTCGTTTACAAAATCACTCCAGAAATCAAGATAGCACTAGACGGACAGCCCCTTTACGTCGTTACAACATACATAAAAATGGCATATCTGCATACCATGACATGGGCGTTCCCATCAAAGTCGTGTTGCAAAAATTGTCTTGCACCTATTTTAAACAAAAACTATCGTGTTTAAAAGCCATCAGGTTTTGAGGTCAAAAGCCAAACTGATACTGGGTATTCTCTACAATCTCGCTCGATTTCGTAATGTCAAAAAAAGATAGACATACGACTTTCCGAATCGAAAATCGAATCGAAGCGTTGTGAATAGCTATGCTGGCTGGTCATACAGGCACGCCGTTTGCAAGTAACGGGTGATTAATTTGAAGGTATTTCAAAACTAACAAAACAATTTCGGGTTATCCTTATTATGTACTTATCAAACAAAACAAGTATTAACAACCATTCTTGACATTTATTTGATAAAGATTATTTCTTTTGAATATTGTCCGAGACTGGCGGCCAATATCTACGTAACTAGAAGGTTTTTTTGAAAAATTGCAATGACGGGGAGAACAAGTGCCTTTCGGCTTCGTTTAGGGTCTTTTTACATCCATTATAAAATCCACAATTACATAATATTCAAATAGATAGCTAAAATCTCTATCGCACCCGCGGTCAGGGTCTATAAATCGCTGTCCACCTATATACCTAACTTATATAATTATATTATGTATTATATGGTAATATATCAATTGATAAATGGGGACCGGTTTTTACGGTCATTTGATTGCGTCATATCCATTAAGTTAGTCTGTTGCTAGAGGGAAATTTCTGGCGGAGAATTAGTAGATTTTACGGCAAATTTTTCCCATAGGGCGGATGAAAATGCATCTGACGAGGATCACTAGAGATATAGCTGGGAATCCACACCATTTATTGAATCTGCAAATTCCATATATAGATGTAGACAACTAGCTGCATAAGCATAATCAGCCTTTAATGTTCCCACTGCTGGAACACAGGCTTCCTCTCTATGAGAGGGAATGGGCTATCCACCACGCGGGCCCGGTGCGGGTTTGTAGATGTCATGTCTTTGATTTTTTAGGTTCTAGAACATGCCGGTTTCCTCACGATGTTTTCCTGCACCATTTTGAGAGCAGTGGTGATGAAATAAATTACACAAAGTAATGCGCCTGTCTGAGTTCGAATCCACGAGTTACTGTTCGTAAGTCGGGGCCGCGACCACTGGGCCACCCTTGCTCCCGGACAACTAGCTGGTTTTTATGGGCCTACTCTTGACCTCAATCTTGTCCTGAGAACAGATATGACAGGTGAGATAGTGGAACCAGAAAATCATTTGCCATAAAATATTCTCTAAAATTTAGAGCGAGACAGCCGTTCCGTTTCTATAAATACAAAGAAAAACACATTCTTAAACTAAATTAGACGAGTGTTACCTAGTTGTCGACAAAACAATGTTATTTGTTTTTAATTTTTTCTCTAGTCCTTGGGACGATTAACTAATGTTTGGTTAGTCTGTCTGTAAACATGTTAATGTATTTATAGTAGTACCTAGTAGAGCTTGTGTCTGAATGAAATCAGCCGTATGAGTCGATCTTTAAGGTCAAGCCGCGCTGGCGCGGGCCTGTGGACGGGGAGCTATGGGCTAGCTCGCCGTCCGTCCGTCTCATGACGACAGGCCGTGTCGACGGCGCAGGAGTGTTCCACGCGCGCCTCAAAGAGAATCAGCAATAGGGAAGGGGTCCGCAAGGGCCGATGCCTGCCGGGGCTGCGGGACTGTTCGAAAGAGATACCGTGGCCCCGGAACACAAAGGGCGATGAAGGAACATGGAAGGCTTTTATAGTCAGTAAAGGTCTGACACTCCCTCCTGCTCCGCCCAGAGCGGGATCAGTCATTTGATGATTTCCTATCCAAATAAAAAATAAGGTTAAGCCCCGCGTTTGTCTAGGTCGGTCTGGATGACGTGGATGGGTGACCATCTATTACCTACAGAGTTTCCTTCGTACCTCGGAAAGGACGTTAAGCTGTTGGTTTCGACTGTCATTCATTATCGATCTTTGACAGTCCTAACAGTTCAGTGTCAGGAAAGTCTGGCAACCAGTCTTACCAAGTGATGTCGTAATCATCATCATATCAGCCCGGAATCGCCCACTGTTGGGTATAGGCCTCCCCTTTTTTCCGCCACACTTCCCGGTTCTGTGCGTCCCTGATCCAGGTGGTATTACCCAGTACTAAGTGGTCAGATAGGCAGTCGTTCCATGTAAAATACTAGTATTCAGCTGCATCCGGTAAAAGGGGAAGCCGACCCCAACATAGTTCGGAAAAGGCAAGGCAGATGATGGAGCTCGTACTTAAGGACCCGTCCGGGGAACGTGCTGGGGAGTTTGTTGCACCAATTGAATTGGTCTAAATCTTAGCAGAAATGTTTTTCTTATGTTCATATATTTTCAGAATATCACAGCTGTTATATTTCAACGGCGGCGGTCCGTACACGTTCGTTACTTTTTAACACACTATCAAATACGGTACTTTAGTTTGTAATTGGTACTTCGAAGACGATAGAGCTAAGAGAATGAGGTTTTTATTCGTTCAACACCAAACTTCATAGCACCAGGACAAAAATTTAAACTTGTCAAGTAAAACAATTCAATTTGGAATTTTATTGAGTTGCATCGACCTGTTCCGTCTGGCATTCTGCCAGCCGCTGCGCTGTCGAGCAAAAAAATTACGCCAAGCGTGAGTTGGGTCTGTCGGCCGGGGTCTTGTTTAACCTGTTTGGTTATTAAACGGGTCTTTGCTTAAGCCTTTTGGTTATTCGTCTTGAAATTCTGGATTTCTTGTTATTAGCACTTGCTCAACGCGATTCTCCATTATCGTCATCATTGGGAGCCTTGACATGCGCTGCTGAATAAAGGGTGTAAAACACCTCTTAACGAAGCCGAAAGGCACTTGTTCTCCTCGTCATTGCGATCATTTTTTTGTTCTACACCATACCTGGGAACTTTATAGTTACGGAGATATTGGTGGTCAGTTCCTACTTTTTGACAAGTTTTTTTTAAAAATACAAGTTTTTAATGTAAGTTTTTTTACTTTAAACACCTCCACGACCGGCGACCCTCGTATTATTCAATCCATGCATCAGCACAATGTTTTGAGTGCGTTACATTGAGTTCTACTACAAAACGTGTTTTTTCACCCCAAAAAAAAAGTCGTTTCCCAGCAATAATTTTTGCGTAAAGTTACTTAGTTTGATGTACAGAATGCCTAGCTGACGGCTTCGTGATGAGGTGGTTTACACCCTGTATACTACCGTTATAAGATAAAAGTGCGCATTTGAAAAAAAAAACGTAAAGCAGATAAATGCGTCCTATCACGCTTTTAATAACTTCACCAGTAACTATGTAAAAAAATCTTAGAAGTTTTCTGAAGAAAACAAGCGAGAGAGAAAGCGTCTTTTATAGTTTTTTTAACATTATTCTGGAGATTATTTTCGCAGTTGTGTTATTTTTGCTTAAGACGGCAGTATAGGCCTTTACCCTTTTTTGTCATGTTTTGCTGGTCTGCGCATGTCTCATCACCTTATCTCCGTGCTTGGTTTTCTACTATTTCAGGACTTGCCTAGCCTTGTCCCAACTATGTTACTGATTGTGCTTCAGTATCAATACCTACGTCAAACTTCATGTCTTTTTTCAATGGGGGTAAACAAAAACTACAGAATGCCACCTGCTACGATGCTTACATACTCCTTTTATCTCGTACATGTCCATAAATCTGGTCATGCAGGTACGCCGGTTGCGAGTGCTACGCGCCTGACATTTCAAATCATCTCCAATAAGGTCGGTGTATGTCCTTCTAGGGCGTCCTGGCATTGCCACGTCAAACTTTCTTACCTATTTCTTCGGTCAGCTATCATACAATTTGTGTTATCATCAAAACAATAAATTGTTGTCGTCGTTTGCGCTTTAATTACTTTTCCACAGCGTCAACGCTGCTTTGATTTGACCAGTTTCATAAATACGTAAACTCGCATTAGTTGCTAGGCTTGCAGCTGCTGCTTAAACTTCGTTCATGTTCATAGTCATACATCTAGTCATACACGCACGCCGCTTGCGAATTATACTCACGTGACTGGTGTCTGAAACGTTTTTTTTCCATCATTAGGTTAGGGGGGTTCCCTAAGTCCGGCAAAACATATTTATTATGGTACTGCGGGGCTGATTCTCTTATTGCGGGGCAAAGGTAATTTCGCATGTAGATAAAAATAATTATATTGCTGTTAAGTGCTTCTTTTCCAATCGAAAATACATTCGTCTAGTCATTATCATCTGCCGGCCTTTCGGAGCAACTGCCTATCTGACCTCCACAACCCAGTTAGTACTAGGTAATACGATACCCCTTGCTAAGACTGGTTGTCATACTTTCGAACCACTGACTGTGACGGCTGTCAAAGATCTACAAATGACAGCCGGGACCAACGGCTTATTGTGCTTTCCGAGACACGGAGGTAACTCGGTATCTAATGGGCGGTCACCCATCCACGGATCAGGCAAGCACGGCTTAACCTTAATATCGACCCGAAGCAACTGTTATTATTTTGCCACGAGCTCGATACTACTACTACTAGTCAACTAGATTATTTTGGCCTAATGCATGTTGCGCGTGTATGTGTAATGTGTATGTTGCACCACATATCAGGTTTTCTAGATGGCTATTTTCTCTACGGAACCCTAAAGCCCGCAGTATTTACGTCTTAATACCGCATTCTGTAAGACTTCAACAACTATTATTAAGACCACGCTGACATTTAAAGCTTAGTTTACTAAATTCTACTGTTGTAGCTTTAATTCCTGTAATCGAGGTATGTTCAAAAATATTGTATGGTTATCGGTTGGCTTGATATGCGCATGTGATGCGGAGAATGAGGAAAATGTGTTGAGGAAAGTTTTGAGTACGAATGTGGATGGGTGTAAGAGTAGAGGAAGACCAAAGAAACGATGGATATGGCAAGAAAGGAGGTGTTTGATGAGATGACGAGTAATAGATAAGTATGGAAGAGAAGACATGCTGCGTCGACCCCAAATAACTTGGGATAAGGACAGGAGATGTGGCGACACTTGGGCCTATGTCCAGCAGTTGACGTTTCGGCTGAAATGAGTTTGATGATTGGCAGGAGAATGATACTGTTATTACACCAGGCTTGAGAGATATTTCTTGACGGTATGTTAAGCCAAGTCAGAGGCCCATGGGCGGCATAAAAACTCTGACACCAGGTTAGGCACTAACCACACGAATAAGATCACAGGTGAGATAATGGCCCAACGTTCCTTCTCCACACTCGTAGATTTCTATGTCCTGTACTGGTATTCACAACCTGATATTAAAAATACAGTTACGTATTTTTATAGCTTTTATTCACCGTTATCAATTATAACATCAGCTGCAATAGTGCAATGGCATTTATAACGTGCTAGCCTAAGGCATTATCATTTCTCAATTATAAAAACTCTGTAACTGATATGTCTGAGTTTACTCCGCCTCGGGCGATGTCCGACCTTTTTATTGAGTAATTTTTGTAACCGTTTCTGTATTTAATAGTTTTATAACATGACTGGCGTTTGTCAGGGGTCGATCATAGGTTATGTTTCAAAAATTCTTCTTCCTCTTCGTTTTTCAGAATTGCGTCCCTGTCTTCAATGTCTGGTTATGCGTTAATCACAGAACTGCTTTTCATATATTGGTTGATGTTAAGTACGTCGTCGTCTTTACTTTTGTTTGGGAAAATACATTTGTTCTGTAGATGACAAACTTGTGATACTAATGAGTAAACAATAGAATTAGTGAAAAGGTTTTCGTTACTAGAAATATTTCCAAAGATTATCACTTTGACTGATAAAGTATTAATCGTGTTATTAAGTAGCTCTGTCAAAAACCCCCGAAAATAACAAACAATTTAATTAGGCATACGAAGTTATTTTTAATCGTCGTAGAGATACGCTGAAACACACCAAATAGATTTCAATGAATAGAGTGTAAAATGATATTGATGAGGAAATAGTAGATAATGCTGCATAGGACAGGAGGAAAATAGACAAAATACCAACGTTAGTTCATAGAAATTCGCTAGTTATGTTTAATTAAATCCCTTGCAATAGGGGACGAAGTTTCTAATAGTTGTCATTTAACCTGAACTACAAAATCGTTAATGCAAATTAGGCTGATAATCAGCACTTTTTGAACGTCAAATTTTACAAGAGACTAATCTCCCAAGACGTCAAGAAGGGGCGGAACAAACTCCCCAGCAACCCATCTGTCTGTTAGGTTAGATGAATAGCTATCTATGAAATAATCATAACGATCATCATTACTTACCCAAAACTACTAAAAATAACGTTGTTTATTTACATAGCACTCCAAATGAAGCATGAATGATGACGCTTCTCAAGAAAAACAAAAATAAATTCGGTTCCGCCTATTGCGTAGTAGTTTTTCACAGCACTAGTGACTTGATCCTGTTTCGTATGAGTGCAAATGACGTGTCAAAATATCGAGACCTCTCTGCAATATCTAAGTTCAATATCCATGTATCAAATGTATCTACGTGGTCGATTATGGCACACTCTATAGACAGGAGGTCTGTGCTCCGTGCCCCAGCAGTGGTAAAACTATAACGGTAAACACATAAACCTTTCAGAATTCTCTCTACACGATGCCGATGGTAAAAATCACATCGAAATCCGTTGAGGAGTTCAGAAGAAACAATCGCACAGACTGATACGAAAATCAACTTTGTCTCATACTGTGTATAGATAATGTAATGTACTAAATAAACCAGAATTACGTAGAGCTCTCATTGTGCCGTTTCGTTAACCTTGGCATAATCAACGAGCGGACCCCTGCAGTGAGTGAGCGAGTCAACAACATGTTCTCTTAAGTAAGAGGGAGATAGCGCTACCGGTGCGAGCAGCGTGTTCGCCACGCGGCCAAGTTAGGTTATATTATACTTCGCTTCTTTCTAGGTTATGTCATGTGCTTTATTACAGTTCTATTTTTAATACCAGAGTGTTCCATTGCATTTGTTTTTCTAACTCTATGCATTTCTCTATGGTTGTGACGATTTTCGAGGACATTTTTATTTATAACCTCATTTTTGACACGTGATTCTATGTTTTTTTTTTGTTTATGGTGGGAGAACGCCATTTGACGGGTTATAGCGGTCGTAGCACGTTGTTTGTTAGTCTTTTTGATTGTTTTTAGTGTTTCTGATAGTTTTCTTAGCGCGGGAGTTGATTTGTTTGTCTCCTTGGTGATAGTAGACCTTTAAGTGTGAGTGATGTTTTAAGTGGTTGGTTAAAAGTGTGTATGGATGGATGTTTGGGTGACAGGTGCCCGAAGAGGGGTAAGCACGATATTCCAATAATTGTTTTAAGTTTTTTTTTTCTTTTCCTGGTAGAGTTATTGTGTGCACTAAGTACGTGCTACGTTATTGTTTAGACTGTATTTTATAATGCTTGGTCATTGATAACTATGACTATGCTTTTTCCTGTTTTGGTTGTATCTTGTATTACGTGTTTTGTCTCTTATTAAATTTAAATGATGTGTGTATTATGTAGTACTTATTATCTATTATGTATGCTCATTTCCAGCAACACTATGTAAAACATTGGTGACTGCCTTAATAAAACCGCATTGTTAGGTTTTCAACGTTGGGCTCACCACCTAAAGTTGAAATTCTAACATTGCGTTAATATTCACGCTTTTCGTTAGATGTTACTTAGTAATAATGAAAACGATCACTAAGAGAGTTAAAAAAAAAAGCTTAAAGTTTTTTTTCATAGCGCAAATATTCGTTCAATTGTGGCACAGCTGCTGTATAGCAGGGGTGCCAATATAACAAAAAGAAATTGTACCTAATCGGAGTGAGTACAATGATTTTTTTTTTTTATACTCAACGAACGAAACTTATGCGCGTTGCTAGAGCACAAAAATATAGAATAACAAGAAATAGGAATTAGGAGCTGAATAGTGAATTTTATTATAAGTAATCTCTCTGCCTAATCCACGACAAGCATGATGTTATTGTAATTTGACATCACAGTAATCACAAATTTATATAAAAATGGATAGTTTGGCCGATTTTCTTCCACAGAAAACGACAAAACAGGTAGTGAATTTACTAACAAATGGTTCTAAGTATCTTAACGCTTCACCTTAATAACTAAAGCACAGGAAAGGAAATACGAATAAATAGCATGTCCACAAAATAAATATAACAAAAAAAAAAAAACAAACAAATAAGTACAAAGAAAAAAATGTCCAGTAATCCCTTTTTTTTTCGGATGGGAAATCATCAAATGACTCCTCCCGCTCTGGGCGGAGCAGGAGGGAGTGTCAGACTTTTACTGACTAAAACCCATCTATGTTCTTGTGTGTGTTTGTTCCATCCCTTATGCTGGGAACTCTGGTCAGCACATCAAGCTTCCCAAAACTGACATATTTTCCCAATGAACCTTGAACCTAATTCTTTAGCGATAAAGCTGAAAATCTATTAAAGAAATTTGACCGATTGTAGTGCTTGATGTGCTCGCCGTCTGTACGTATCTTTCTGACGTTTTATAAATGCCCATGTAAGTTATCACTACATATTATAAAACAAAGTCCTCCGCCGCCTGTCTGTCTGTCTGTTCGCGATAAACTCATTTGTTTTCACCAATGGATAGAGTGGTTCTCGAGGAAGGTTTTAGTACCTATATAATTTGTCAAATTTTAGTATACATTGGCTAAATCCACTATGTATTTGATATTTGTTGAAATAAGCAATCTGGGTGCTTTACTTTTGGTCGCGATATTCGACATCCACGCGGGCGAAGCCGCGGCCATCAGCTAGTTTAATAAAATATTTTGTATTTGAATTAGCACTATTATGTTAAATAATACTTATTCAATCATTGCTGACATTGGCTGTAACTTGAAACTATCAGTTATGCTAGTGGGCAGTGACAAGTGTATTTTATTGAATAATGTACATACATGGAGCTCGTGGCTAAATAAAAACAGTCGCTCGGGTCGATCTTTAGGTTAAGCCGTGCTTGCCTAGGTTGGTCTGTGGATGGGTGACCTGACCACCCATTACATACCTACCGAGTTTCCTCCATGCCTCGGAAAGCCGTTGGTCCCCGTTGTCATTTGTAGACCTTTGACAGTCGTTACAGGTAGTCAGTGACAAAACTCTGACAACCAGTCTTACCAAGGGGTATCGTATTGCCCAGTAGTTATAACTGGGTTGTGGAGGATAGGTAGTCGCTCCATGTAAAATACTGGTATTCAGCTGCCTCCGGTTAGACTGGAAGCTGACCAACACGCGTTATTTCCATGGGGGTAAAGCAGAAACAACAGAACGCCACCTGCTACGATTCTTACATGCTCCTGTCGCCTCGACCACGTTCATTCATACATCATGTCATACACGCAATAATATTATATACAAAACATTCAGTGAGTGATTCAAAAGAGTCAGTGGAAACAGGCATAATTTTCTATTTATATGCAGTATAGAAAATACGGAAGGAGTTCGCTATTGATCAAACTGTTTCAAGCCAGGCCAACAGCTGTTTTGGTATGCCAGGTTTTCCTATTGACCTATTTAGCGCTGCGTTTTTTCTTTTTAGTTTGTTAGAAAGGACGTAAGAGAATTTAAAACAAAATCCACTAGAAAAGTTATATTTTAGGACCGTCGGAAAGTCGTATCGAAAGACAAAAATCTACCAAGTATTGTACTTTTAATCATCATTGTGCGGGAAACTAACGACAAACGGTAATTTAGATAAATTCGGCAGATCATTAAAAATGTAGTGTACTAGGCATATCTCTGTCTTACCTTTTGTGGAAAATAGCGTGTTGTTGTTATCACTACATAATATAAAACAAAGTCGCTTTCTCTGTCCCTAATTCCCTATATCCCTATGTATGCTTAAATATTTAAAACTACGCAACGGATTTTGTTGCGGGTTTTTTTAATAGATAGAGTAATTCAAGAGGAAGTATATAATTTGCGGGCGGGCGAAGCCGCGAGCATCAGCTAGTATTTAATAAAGTTGAATCGAAAAATCTGAACAGAAGTTGTCCCAAAACGCTTCCCTATGGTACTCTTGAATAATAAGCAGGAAGTCCATATTAAAATTCTGACTACTTAATAGTTAGAAGGTGCATTTAAGTTACCAACATCTAGTCTTTCGCAGTTCTTAGAAGTGGGGCTAGTAAGTTATGCCTGTCTTCACAAACACTAGGCGACAACTACGTCAAATGCCTTAATAATTACTTACTATTACATTTTCAACGCTGAGCTAACCGCCAAGAGTTGAAAATCCAAATTGCGCTTTTAGTTAAGTAAATTGCATTTAGAAAGACCAGCGTTAGTAAAAACAGGTGTTAATGCAATAGAAAACAGGAGTGTTACAACTCTTGAGCCACATATAATTATTATATTGGTATTCAAATATTGCATTACTACTTTGACAGACTAGTAAGTCATTAAAATAAGCTTAAAATAACTTGTTGCACCACTTGCAGCTTGCAAGATAAGCTGTGAGGAAATCACTTAGATCGGCTCAGATATGGATTTGATGGGAGAATTGACATATTAATTATGTTGATTAATTGAGTTTGTGATTATGTAGTTGAGTCTGTGATTAGTTGAATGTGAAATGAATAAAAAGATGGAACTTTTGTAATATATTGTAAGATATTAGGAAATCCGTAGGAAATTATACGTGCAAAAGTCATAGACCCCTTATTTCTCGTTACCAAGATAAGTAAGCTGCCGAGCAAAGACTTTGCTTCGATTCCCAGTTCGGGCACTTTACACCTACTCGAAAACTCTCTCTCGATACCGACAGCGATAAGAAATTAAATGTCGGCCATTTCTTATATTGCGGAATCAATCAAGCACTAAAGATACAAAAGCATATCTAAAATATGTATATTTATCACCATCAGTAGGGCCAACTGACCTCAAATTTATATTTAACTCGTAACATTAAAATGTCACAAAACTGGTTTCCTTTTAATGCGTTTCCTTGATTGAGAAATGTCAGATCAGACTACGTCATTAACGTTCTAGTGATTTGATCTATTTATACGGTTGTTTGATTATGACAGAATATTAATATGACTTAGTGGACTACAATAAACTCAGATGGAAGCTTAAAAATATTCACTCTTCTAGGATAGATGCGTTTGTTGCAGTAAGCATTCGCATATGATTTATTTGAAAAACTATAGATGTCAACACAAGCCCAAAGGCCTAAAATTAAGCTCAATCACATCAAAAATATCTTTCAAGTATCGTATCGAAAGCAAGAAAATAATGTCGTGACGAAGTTTTGAGTATGAATGTAGTGACGATGTATGGGCTGTGTGAAAGATGATATTCAGACAAGGGGTGACTATTGAGCTGCCGAGTAATAGAGGAGTATAGAAGAAGAAGACATGCTGCGCCAACCCCAAAATGAATTGGGTTAAGCGCAGGAGAATAATTAACGGATAAACTACAAATATTGTAGTCATTAAAACTGACGATTTAATTGCACCGTGGTTACAAGTTTCTTGTAGTTACTGTGCATTACAGCATATCTAAACAAACCTATGCATCACCAGAACATTAAGCAAAAATAAAAACTCAATAAAACCATAACTAAATTTCTCTAACCGTAACAGATTTAAATGTAAATTAAGATACTCGACTATTATAAACATTCCAAGTTAAATACCTAAAAGTAACAAATCCAAAGTGTCAAAAACTTCAAAAGCACTAGACTAAGTGAAAAGTGGATTTCGTATAAATTGAAAAACACCAAGTGACCTTAGTGAAAAAGAAGAACTAAGTGAAAACAACCTTTAATCTTAATTAAAAAGCAAAAATAGACCAAGTGCAAGTTGAAAAGCACATAGTGCCAGCGCGAATTCATAAAGGACTAAACGAACTGCCAGAGACACAAAACTGCCAAACTGTTGATCACCCAAGATGATACAGTAAGAGGCAGAGTGTCGGACGATATGACGGCCGGTGTGGCAGCGAGGCGCAAGTCCAGGCCTAGAAGAAGCTGGGCGAAGGTGGAGCAGGATGGCCAGGTATTGACGAGGGAATAAAGAAAATATTATGGTGAATGGGTGTTGATTTTAGTTTGTGTGTTTTATAGGTTAGTTTTAAAACAATTGTGCAGCCTCTACGCTTCAAGTATACCTGTGTAGACGAGGGACAATTTGTCCGCAAACAGTTTGCAACAACCAATGAACGTCAACAAATTGATGAAATAAAACAACAACCAATGAATAGGAACGGTCATTTCTATCCGGCGGACAAGTCCTTTTCCTGCACAGGCCCTAATAGGCTTAGAAAGACCTATGTCAGACATCAGATCTTTCTTCTTCTTAATCGTGTGGTTAGTGGTTAACCTGGTGTCAGAGTTTTTATGCCGCCCGTGGGCCTTTGACTTGGCTTTACATGCCGTCAAGAAATATCTCTCAGGCATGCTGGTTTCCTCACGTTCGCTTTATAATTCCTTACGCTTTGCCGGATCATGTGTGGCAAAAATTTTTAGTGAGGATATTTGAGCCAACTGATTTTTTGCCAGATTTCGTTGACCTACAGATGCACATAAGAATACATACAGAAGGATTTGACCCGTCATTCTTAACTATTTATTTTAAGAGAACAATAAGCGAGACGACAAAATAAATCGAATTAGTCCGTCACTTAGATTATCAAAAAATATTTGACCCGGTTTTTTTCTTTTGTTACGTAAAGCAAAATTGACGAAGATACGACGCTTTTAAAATTCTCAATACGTCACGCCATGGTATCATTTTTAGATAGTTCTGACGTCAAGAGCGATACAACGAGAGATAAAACGCATCAAAACTCGGGAGTGGGGACTCCCGAATTTTGATGCGTTTTATCTTTGTCAATATTCATTGATTTACAAAAACAAAAAAATACATGTCCATTAATTTCTAATAATAATACTCTAACTGACTGACTAAATAGATTTGCAATTTTTTGATACTGTCGTCATGCCTATTTAAGATGTTGGTAAGGAACTGACTGGTAACGGCATCTGCCTAGTTGATTGAACAGATCTCTCGCCGATCTTCCTGGCTGCCATTGGACGTCACATCGTTTTATGAGCGAAGCGAAGCACCTGTATTTGCGTACTCTCCTGTGATCAACTCTTATAATATCACCCGCTTTGATGGCTAGATATACTAGTCTACGATGAGATTGGCCGCGAACGCCATGGCCGAAATCTGGACCAAAGGACTATTATGTAAGAATTATAATACCTTAACCACCTTGACTAACCGTCTACTTTCCTTTGTCCCCAGGCATCAGACTTCACCGACATAGGTGACTGGCCGACTCTCGGAGCAGCCGTCTCCGGCGGAGCCAGGTGTCATTCTACGCCACCTCCACATGACGCTGATCCGGCGCACCATAATGGGACTGCGGTAAGATTATTACTTGTTTTAAACATTGTACTTTGGCCTTGTGGTTATTTTGGCCCTCAGCTCATTGGGCATGCAGCAGACGTGGTCAGTCCAGTCCCACGTCACCTTAGGGTCTCCCCACATTTATCGACGCGGAATCGGCTAACACCGGTCAAAAAAGCCTTTATGTCTATTTAATAAGGGCGTTACTAATACCATTCGCATCGACTCGGCTCGGACGATGCGTCGCGACGCCGGCCGACGGCGAAACGAGCCGTTTGTCGATTAGCTGATCGGCGATAAGTCGAGTAGTGTGGTGATACGCACTCGGCTTAAGCCGATTCCGCGTCGATAAATGTGGGGACAACCTTAGCGACTATTAGAGCAACGTCAGTAATTTGTGTTTTGGAGCGCAGTGTGATGATGGATGAACACTATAAAATACAACACAACCAAGAATTCTATTACCAATTCAACATGCCACAGGTACTTAATTGTAATCAGAAAGCAAGATAACGAAGCTGCTTCATTGTTTACATTACGTTCGCAAATCGCAAAGAGATGACCTTGGGCAGGTTAACAGATTGCGCGCGAGTGTGTACCGAGATGTTTGTTATATGAATTTTAGATGCAGTTTTTTTTTGTGTTTGTAAAATATTGTAAGTGTTTATTGAATAAAACCTTATGTAGGTTTGGTTAAACTGTGGGTGCATTTCTATACGCATGTGACTAAAAGAGTGGTGAATATAAACGTTGACGGATAGAGATGGATGCACTATCATCCTGAATTTTTACAGAATTTTCAAGCCATCAGTTTAGCTTTTAGGGGGGGGGGGACGCTCTACTGGAACAAAAAGTTGCACCTAAAGTTTAATATTTCGTAAATGGAGCATTAAATCAAAAAGTAGCATTAGCAACTCCAAAGTCATTTTAAAAGACCTATTCAACGATATCCCACACGATGGGGTAGACGACGAAAAAAATCATCATCCCCTCTTCAAATGTAGGGGAGCTACCCTAAAAAAAATATTTTCGAAAATTTTATTTTACCACTTTGTCGGCGTTATTGATATACACACCTCTACAAAATTACAGCTTTCTAGTACTAACGGTGTCTTAGCAAAACCTCGGACAGACAGACGGTCATCACGAAACTATAAGGGTTCCTTGTCAGGACTACGGAACCCTATAAAAATGGTATAACCTTATTGGTGTTCTTCAGAAAGGTCAGGTGCGTGTATAACTAGTATGAACGTGGACGATGCGAAAGGAGTATGTATGGATCGTTCCAGGTGGCGTATCATTCTTCCTGCTCCCATAAGAAAAAGGCGTGAGTTTATGAATGTATGCATAACATAACTGCCGAAAAGTGGATGTACTATTAGGTATACCTCTGCCTAACCCTTCCGGAATTACAAGCGTGATGTTATGATATGTAGATAGTGTAAAACTATGTCGCTTTTTGTGGCTGATTTTGTGTCTGTGATAGAATTTGATGTGGTTCATATTTAGAGAATCAATCGGGACCCACAGTTTGACAGTCGTTACAGGTAGTCAGATATCGTATTACCCAGTACTAACTGGGTTGTGGAGGTCAGATAGGCAGTCGCTCCATGTAAAATACTGGTATTCAGCTGCATCCGGTTAGACTGGAAGCCGACTCCAACATAGTTGGGGATAGGCCAGGCAGATGATGAATGCCGACCCCAAGTAAATTGAGCTAGAAGAATGATTATAATGATAAATTATGTTTCCGGAAGGTTTCATTACTATTTAACTAATCACTACATAGTATAACACAAAGTCGTTTTCTCTGTCCCTATATCCCTATGTATACTTAAATCTTTAAAACTACGCAACGGATTTTGATGTGGTTTTTTTTTAATAGATAGAGTGATTCAAGAGGAAGGTTTTAGTAAATAATTTGCGGGCGGGCGCGGGCATCAGCTAGTTTATATATGTATAAACCGACTGCAGCAAAGCAGGAGGGTTAGGTTTTTGATAAAAAAAAAACTGCTGCATTATTTAATTTTTGCGTAGTTTTTCTGTACACCATGCATGTGAAGGTTATCCCGTAATTTAGGCCTCATATCTCTTCACAATAGAGATGCTGGGTTACGCAATACGGGTATAGTAAATATTTAACAGTAAGTAGGTTTTATTGAGAACGTTGTTGCGATGTTCTTGATTACTTATTGAGAAAAACATTTATTTTCCGTTACTTAAAGATAGGTTATGTGAGTATTTGTAACCGGCGTCCGTGTTTGACCAAATGTCATGTATGAACGTGAACTAAGCAAAAGGCATTTGTAAGGATGGTAGGGTAGCAGTAAGCGTTCTGTCTATCCCCAAGAGAAAAAGACTTGAGTTCCCTTGCCCAACACTAAAGTAGCCGCAGGAAAATGAAAATGAAAGAATAGGAAGTTTCAATTTTATTTGTAGTTAGTTAAAACACGCCGTGCTCAAATGGACACTGGACACATTCGTATGAAAATATTTGATAAAAACGGTGGATATAAACTGGATTTGGAGGTGTGCTCAATTGAGGCTCAACTTCCTGCTCAGGGTTGCTACACTGCCTGAAAGAACATAGACCAACGATACAGTCATTACATTACAATAGTCCAACCTTTTTATCCTAAACAAGCCGACCCGACAGACGTTGTCCTGTCTTTCCTACCCTACCTGCCCTACCTGCCCTACCTGCCCTACCTACCCTACCTACCCTGCCTACCCTACCTGCCCTACCTACCCTACCTACCCTACCTACCCTACCTACCCTACCTACCCAACCTATCCTACCTACCCTACCTACCCTACCTACCCTACCTACCCTACCTACCCTACCTACCCTACCTACCCTACCTACCCTACCTACCCTACCTACCCTACCTACCCTACCTACCCTACCTACCCTACCTACCCTACCTACCCTACCTACCCTACCTACCCTACCTACCCTACCTACCCTACCTGCCCTACCTGCCCTACCTACCCTACCTGCCCTACCTACCCTACCTACCCTACCCTACCCTATTTCGGACGAAAACAAATCCAAAAACACAAAAATCATAAAAAATGGTCCAGCAGATCTCGAGTTATAAGTGTTGTAACTAACACGACTTTTAATAAATATGGATTTCTTTCATCCCTCAATCAACCATAACTGACGAAATCATCATCACATTACAGGACCAAGACCGCAAGCCCCCAGAGGAACCTCACCATCACCAGCCCTCGAAGCCGGAGAGGGTGGAGCCCACGCACAACCATCACCAGCACAACGACAGGCATCATGCACATGATAAGCATGGTGACAAAGCAAAGAGTTCAGGTTCGTACCACCAGAATGATTTTATAGATGTTCCTGCGACAATGGAATGGACTTGATCAGTGGGATCAACGAATTTGCTATAGTTGGTGCCAGTTAAGATCGCAATAGCGGTCATTGCCCTTTCCCTAATATCTCTTCCTACGAAACAAAACAAATGAACCATGTATCTTTTTTCATTAGAAAAAATGTTGAAGATCACCATAGATGACGTTTCAAGTACAGGCTTATTTTTGGATTTCAAAATTAAGAACTTTAATAAATGTAGGTGGGTCAATGACCGCTTTTGCGATCTTAAATGGCACCAAATATAACAGCTTGATGCAAGATAGACTAAACACCGAATCAAAAGCAAGGAAAACCTGTCGTTTGCACATCACAGGAGCTGCTGGACGCTACGCAAAGCGCCAAACTCGTCAAAAATATTGGGGCTGACTCAATTTAAATTGTCATCGACACGCTACGAAGGAGAATGTTTTATTTATTTATTTATTTTATTCATTAACACATATACAATTGTTTTAACAGGTGGGACCCAAGCTAACAAAAGTAGTCATGTAGAAGTTCAAGTTACACAGTTGACAACATACTAAGTGTCACCCTCTGGAATTCCCCCAAAGAGCAAGAAAATATATCCAAACGCCGAGAGACAGTATTGAGTATTCTTACTGCACGACACACTGGTGCAAACTTAAATAAGTTAGTACGGGATGCCGGAACTTTAAAAAGCCCCTCCCTTTTGTTTTAACAATATTCTACTTCCATCTTCAGGTGCAGGTAAAGGCGGCAGCAAGGCGGGCAAGCACAAATGGGTGCCCCTGGACATCGACGTCAAGGCCGCGCGACCCGGCAAGCATGGGCCGCAGCATTCGACGAGACCCGAAAACGGTATGTATTTTCCATAATCTGCAGGCCTAGCCAAGTTACAAACGATTCGTATCGATTCTCTTTCTACAATCGTAAACGTTAAGTCACGTGGTCAAAACAAACGAGTAGAAACTTCGTAGACAAGTTTACATCGATCAAGACAGAAGATAGAATGAAATGTATTCGTTTCTACAATCGTGATCGCTACATCCCATATAAATCGTAGTCAACTTACAGTTTTGACTGAACTTTAAAGTTTCTATTCGTTTGTTTCGACCACGTGACTTAACGTTGAAATGATGTCATTTCATACATTTGGTTTGTTTTCTATGCGTTAACGATTGTAGATTGTCAACTTGGCTAAGCCTACTGAATCGACAAAATGACAGATTTCTTTTGTTGATCTGTCATTGTGACGACCCGAATGGCACAGCGGTAGTGAGGCTGCCTTACTTTCTTAGGGTCCCGGGTTCGAATCCCGGTACGAGCAAATGTTTGTGTGATGAGCACGGACATTTGTTTCCGAGTCATGGATGATGCATGGAGCAAAAAATATCTGTGTAATATATCAACTATTCGGTCTCCACGACACAAGCCTCGTTGCTTAGTGTGGCGCTAGATGGCGCTGTGTGTAATGTCCAGCGATATTTATTATTTATTTTGTCGATTCTTCCGTCGACAAAACCCGTTTCTACGGTGGGAATGCTACGCGTGCTGGGGAGGCTACTTAGATATACATCTGGTTTCAGAAACTTTGATCAAGTCTCTTGATGGACGTTGGGTTTGAGTCCCAACATCAATTTAAAAGTCTCTGACAAAAATAAATTTCATCAAAACAGCCCATGGGAGAGGTTCTTGGTTAAATTAATCACACACGGGTCACTATTAAAGCAACGCTAGCCGAGGTCAGTACGAGGATGGGTGTCAGTGGCCCGAAAGTCTTACTAAGGGGTATCGTATTACCCAGTACTAACTGGGTTGTGGAGGTCAGATAGACAGCTCCATGGAAAATACTGGTAATCAGCTGCATCCAGTTTGATTGGAAGCCGACCCCAACATAGTTTGGAAAAGGCTCGGCAGATGTATGGATTATCCCGTAATTTAGGCCTCATATCTCTTCACAATAGAGATGCTGGGTTACGCAATACGGGTATAGTAAATATTTAACAGTAAGTAGGTTTTATTGAGGACGTTACTGTGATGTTCTTGATTACTTATTGAGAAAAACAGATATACAGGTTGTAGGCACACGATACGTCAACTGTTTCTATGAATTTAGCACATTATTCTAGACCCAAACTTCTAAATCACTAAATACATACATATAAACCTTCCTCTTAAATCACTTTTATCTATTGCTGGAAACGGCATTAAAATCCGCTGCGTAGTTTAAAAGATTCAAGCGTACAGACAGCGGAAGCGGTTTTGTTTTATACTATGTGAAGATTTCGTCAGTCTTTGGTGCATCCACACTGCAGTTACTTTTTGTTGATCAACGTCTCCATGTGTTATTTACTGTTTGTTAAATAAAAGGCTAATGAACTTTTAAGTAATTTAATTTAGTTAAAAAACAATGTTAACTTTCATAGCACGGTTGAAAAAGTATGAGAAGAAAATAAGGCCACCGGGGTGGTCAACATAAAAAAAAACTAAAACTAGTGTTGCTATTGCACAAACTTAAAATACTACATATTTCTTACTATTTTATGTTTTGTATTGAACACTGATACTATAATGTTGCCGTGTTATTTTAAGTTTTGGGGGTAGGAAGAACAGGGTGTAAAGTTCTTCATCCCCCATAGAAAAGGGAGGATCCTCCGACCAGACGGGTGTTGTGTCTGGTGGGCCACTGCCCGACAGTTGTTGTCGGGTTCTTGTATATAGTCTAAAGTCGCGGATAACTCTGCTTGCGCGATGTAGGATTTTGACGTGTTTCGCTTGTTAGTTCATTATTCATGTCATAGATGGCGTTGTAGTACTTTTTGTCCAATGTAGCTTAGTACTTTTTGTAGTACCGCTACCAAGTTAAGTAATGTGGCCTTTTCAAAACAGTCAACACGTGGTAACAATTGATAACATTGTTAGAGAATGTTACATCAACATGCGGTGTGGATGTATCAAAGAAATGCCGTGCTACACAAATCAGCATGACGGCCAAAACTAATAAAACAGCTGATCATTTTGGAGAGACTTCCAAGTTCCAGCATACTTGTTGTTGTTGTATGTTTTTTATATAAGCATAAATGTTAACCAGTATTTTGTGTGTTCAGACACAGTGTCCCTAAACGGCGAGGAGTCCCGGTCGCGCGTGGGGCGCGGGTCGCGCGGGTCGCGCGGCGGGTCCCGCGGCGGGCGGCGGGCGGCCCCGCGCCCCGCGTCGGCGCTGCCCGCGCCGCACCACCACGCGCTCTACCACCACGCGCACGACTTCCCGCACCATCCCGACCTGGCGCAGGTTAGTCATAACTGTGCTCATGAATCCTAACGTTCTTAAGCCAACAACTATGCGAGGGCCGAGTGGACTCGTATAGGCATGACGACAGTATCAAAAAATTGCAAATCTATTTAGTCCGTCAGTTAGAGTATTGGAAATTAATGGACACGTATTTTTCGTTTTTGTAAATCAATGAATATTGACAAATATAAAACGCATCAAACCTCGGGAGTGGGGGCTCGTGATGTCAGAACTAGCTAAAAATTATACCATGGTGTGACGTATTGAGAATTTTAAAAGCGTCGTATCTTTGTCAATTTTGGTTTACGAAACAAAAAAAATACGAGTCCAATATTTTTTGATAATCCACTGACGGACTAATTAGATTTTTTTGTCGTCTACCATATTGTGGTAACCCATAATCTGAGCACACTCGGATGGGACAAAAAATGGCTTTTGAAGAGTAGTGCGAGTGATTTATAAACATATATTCTAGAATAAAGTTTTACATAACAATTGAAAAAAAAACAACTCTATTCGGAATGAATTATAATCGAATTTGCAAGTTCGATTTAAGAGGTTCTGAAAGTTGACAACTTACAGCTATTCACCACCGTTGCCAACTGTACAAATGTACAGTTTTAAGTGACAAAAGTTCAAATGAAATTGTCTTATTAGAAAGGAGTGTTATTACAACATCAGTTTAGCTTCGTGGCACGGGTTCGATTCCCGTACTACATTGAATGATCCACGGATTTTGTTTCTCGTGTGTGAATAATCTATTTGTGTAAACTCGCAACTTTTGACTGAAGTAAAGGCCGTTTTCTATAACTTACGTATAACTGTCAGTTAATATGGCACTCTCGTAGCTATCGGTGTTTCTAAAACAAAGTTAGCTTGAAATATCCTATCCGCGTCACGTGATTTATAGAAAAGTCAAAGAAAGCCTTTCTGTGACGTTTTGTTTCTATCTGTCCGTAAGCTAAATGTCAAACAGACAGAGATATCAACCGTACCGATACCTGTTAGTAAGTCATAGAAAATGGCCGTAAAATTCTAATCTTGTGTGTTTAACCATTGCCAAGATATGTATTTTTCTCCGTGTCCGGGCAAGACGTGCGAGCTGCCCACGTCTTGTCCTTGGTATACATATTATATATTTAAATGTATTCAGCTGCATCCGGTTAGACTGGAAACCGACCCCAACATATTTGGGAAAAGGCGACGCAGATGATGGTGACTTTTAAATGTATAGATATGTATACCAGAATCAAGTCCCTATCCTAAAACCCAAATTATTTCATTTGATTTTCATTTTGAGTACCATTTTCATTTTATTAGTGGCTGCTTCACTGCTTATTCGGTAGATTTTAAGTCGTAATAGTATACGCTTAACTCCATTACAGTATACTCCAATATCCCTGGCTGCCGCAGTCATAGAATGTTAAAGCGAGACGGCTTGAGGCTCAGTATAAAGTTGTTCCACTCGCACGTTTTATGTCTGCGACTTCTAGGTTTCATAAATCATCTTTATTAGATTTAACACTGGTTTCTGAAAGCCTGAGCTCGTCAAATCTTCTTTCTTTATCGTGTGGTTAGTGACTAACCTGGTGTCAGAGTTTTTATGCCGCCCATGGGCCTCTGATTTGGCTTTACATGTCGTCGAGAAATATCTCTCAGGCATGCTGGTTTCCTCACGATGTTTTTCCTTCACCGAAGCAAGTGATAATTATACTATACGCACATGAATCCGAAATATCAGAGCGTACAAGTCACATCGATATGAATTAACTAAACAATTAAATGGGCCTTTAGAAACTGACCTGTCACAATTCTTAAGATTTTGAAGGAAATTCTTATTCCATTGCGTCATAAATGTGCGAAAAGTTCTGCTCGCCAACGTTAACAAATGAATGTTGTGGAACTATCTAAACGAAAGTTATATTGTGTTACGTGATTATTGTGCGGGTATTATTTTGCCTAGGGAAGCTAAGCTTTTACTGTGCTTGTAATATAATACAGTGTAGGTATAGTTATAAGTTATCAGACACATCAAAACCTAATCCCAGACCCTGAAAACGGTGAAAGAGTTCATCGTGAGGAGTCTGAATTGTCCTATAAAGGAATAATAGAGAATATGCATGAAATACAAAACTCTTTTTATTTATGAAAAATGCCTTGTATTGGCGCATAAAAACATTGTGGTACACTTGTTTAAGTTTCTAATACATCACTTATTTTACAATTTACTGTTTTATGTAGCATGTTTTTCGTGAAACGGAACGCACTGTCAAAACACACCGTCCTCGATAACGCCGGTATTGACGTCAAAGTTCATTGTGTCAAAAAAAACACTTTTAATTGAAAAGTGCTAAAAGTTTCACTAAAATTTTATTATAAGTAATGTAATTAGATGTAAATAAGGCAGATTGTAGATAATGACGTCATGGCCACGACAGCTACGGACGTTTGAACTGTCGTAGAAAATTGCATTTTTTAAACTAAAATTGAAAATTGCGTTTAATATTATTTTTGTGCGACAAGCAGTAGTTGAACTTAACTTTTAATACTTTTCTTGGGTTGATAGTACTGTATTTTATTGATTTATGTGAAGAAAAAAATACGTGCATATTCCCTATTCGAAGACATGTGACGTCCACCGCACTGGGGTTGCGTGGTCTTTACACACTCGTATCTCAACAGGGAGGAGGCATAATTTGCAAATCAGTGTCAGGCTGTACGATAACAAATCTTCTTCTTAGCGTGTCGATGGCAATCTAAATTGTGTCGGCCCAGAACTGAGCGACTAGTTTGGCGCTTTCGGTAGCGTCCATCAGTTCCTGCAGTCAACAAACAACAGGACACGCAGCACTCGATATAACCCCATCGTTTGTGGAACAGCACCACATTTACACTCCAGGGCAGAGTCATCAATGAATTTCCATCTGAGCAGGTTTCAAACACTTATCTACACTAATATTATAAAGAGGAAAGATTTGATTGTTTGTTTGCATTGAATAGGCTCTGAAACTGACCGATTTGAAACATTATTTTACTGTTGGGAAGCTACACTATCTCCGGTGAACATAGGCTATATTTTATCCCCTTACTTCCACGGGAACGGGAACTACGCGGGTGAAACCGCGTGACGTCCGCTACTGTTGAATGAATTATGATTATTGATGATTTTCACTATTTGTTACGGTCGCGAATCAAATTTTGTTCAAAATACAACCTGACACTGATCTGAAAATTGCAAAAACCAAAGAAAAAAAATGAATTGAACTACACTGGCCTACAAAACAAGTACTACACTTTTAAAATTTCATTTTTTTCTAAACTAGAGAAGTTAGAGATTTACGTTTTAATTTTTAAAAGAAGGTCCGACTATGAAGTTTTTATGTACAAAATTAAACTCTTTTCGAGTCCTTTTTGTTTCGAAAGTTTATCTTGTGTACTTAAAAAGTTATTGCAATTTTAAAAGTGTGATACTTATTTTTGGCCAGTGTAATAGAAGAAAATTTGCTAGTTACCTGGAGCTTTCAACCTGAAGCTAAAATATTTATAAACGTTGTTCAGATTTAGATCTACGTAAATAAAGGATTTACCGCTACCTGTTATGTTGTATGAGTTAGTAGTTAAATGATTTTGCTTATTATTTTTATCACTTTGCGTAATCTTAGCTAAAAAGTAATTACCCGAATCAGCAATGTTTATCTTTTACTCGTGTGTACAATACGTATTTTTAAAAGAACTACTGACCTGATTTGGTTATCTTTCTTTTAATTGCTTATTAAATGACAAGACACAATATTCCACATAATGTCTTTTTGCATATGAACTTGAAATAAAAGCTTGCGTTGGTTTAAAAATCTGTTCAGTAAATCCAAAACTTTAGCTCAAGCTAAAAGCATAGAGGCACACATAGGATGCTTATAAATTGCAGCTTAGCCAATATTGTAGGATTATTTTGACCTAATGGCAAAATGTGACTGCACTAAATATCTGTGCCAACTCCTTCGGGGTATACAAGCGCGATATTATTTAGTACATTAATTTTACCGCCTGTACATTTAGCTAATAACTCCATTGAAAAATATACAAGATTTCTAAAAGAGAAAAAAAAATGTGCCGTGAACATAACCTCTATTTATTAAATAGGTTAAAACACCAAATGTCAGGCTTTGCGGCTTGCTTCAGACACGTAATTCTAAGTCGCTTGTATAAAGCATAAGCAATTCATAATGGGATATAATTATATAATAAGGATTTTGGTTTATCACCATGCTGGGCAAAAACATAACCTATAATAACGCACATGGTACTCAAAATAACATTTCATGTCATGTGTTTCGGTGTTCAATATTCATGGGACATTATATTATGTATTTACTAATATACTAACGATATATTTATTTACATATTTGGTTGATATTTCAAGCAAATGTGCAAAGGCGTATTTATAATGCCATATTTGTATATAACCTTATATTTATGCATATAAATGTACTTGTATTGACATTATAATAATAGATTCTCATTTTTTTTAACCTAATAATTTATTAGTACACAATTAGTAAGTGTATCTATAATATCTATACTTGGTGTCTGAAAAGATTATCTTTACAATACTAGCAAGCTGATTTTTCAACAGTCTGATAGTTATTTTTGTCTAGAATAAATATTATTACCATGATGACGTGGGTTTAGTAGCCCCAAGTGCCACTGCTGAGTATAGGTCCTGGGTTCGATTCCTAGTAAGAGCAAAGTGTGACTGAGTTTTCCCAACAAGGATTTCTCAGTAGCAGCCACGTAGTGACTTGTGCCCGGTTGATGGCAATAGGCTCGCCCCTATTACATGGGACTTAAACATAACTGGCGAAATGTGTGTGTACTATCGAGGACACTCCCGCTTGATCACCACTAAGCTAATTTTTGCTTGCACTTACAACATAGGAACGCTCTCTAGCCCCGCCCCGTTGACTTTGTATAGAAATAATGAATGAAAGTCAATACCGATCGGCCGTGCGCACTGACGACGCACGCCAAACGAGAGTTATTGTTATTTTGCGCGCCAAATTGACGCTTTTCTAATAGACCTAAACTTTAAGGGGGCGTGGCTCGGCGCCTCTGCATGATTTAAACGAGAAAAAAAATTAACTGATCAGGCGGAATAGGCCACGACTGTACTTTTAGGTAGGTGCCTAAATATTTGGGGCTTACAGGCGTATTTTCTATACAAAAGCAGCAATAATTATCTCTTAAATAAAAATATCTGACAATTGGAAAATCAGCCCATAGATTAATAAAGCATGTCATTGTGTCTATGTTTACAAGTATAGTTGTTTTAAAGTTTAAAGGTGTTTCTTTCTTACGTGAATGTTTTTTTTTTTATTATTATTCTTAATAGTGGTGTGTCTGTTATTGGTGTTCATTTTCATTTTTATTTAATTTTATTTCATGTGAGTTTGGTCGTGAAACAAAATCGTTTAAATAATCATTTTAATGCTGTTTTTATTTGAGATACAAAAAAAGTAATGTTATCTTGAAGACATGCTGAGCCGATCCTAAATAAATTGGGATAAGGGCAAGATAATAATGAAAACAGCCTTTAAAAAAAAAATTAAAAAAAAAAGCCTGTTCAAATAAAAAAAAGTAAATATAATAATAGTGCAAATGTCATCAAAGTGATGATTGTTTCTTCCGTTTAAGATACGGAACCTAACATACAAATAAGTTAGCTGTGTTACGGGCAGCAATCCCGTGTCCTGTGTAGCAATCCTCTAAAAATATATATTTTTTTAAATTACATTTTATACATTTGTTTACCTGAACAATAAGTATTTTTGATAGAGTTAAACAGGCTGTTATCTGTTGTATGAAAAATATTCTCCAACAGATTAACAAGTACTATAGATTTTGACAGAAATAAAAATGTACTAGTAAAGTTTGGCACACGCACCAACGTCCCCCCCCCCCCCCGCAGCTGCGCGTGACGCCGGGCATGGCGCAGGTGGTGGTCCCGTTCGCCGGGCTGGCCCCGCTGGCGCCGGCCTTCTACTACGGCGCCGCCGCCGCCACCGCCGCGCCCTACGGCATGGGCCTGGACCACGCCACGCTCAAGGATCTCATCAAGAAACAGATGTGAGTACTGCTACTCCCTCACTTACTACTAATATTCGATAACGGTCAAATAGAGTGTATAAAAACGCAGGGGTGAATCGAGACAAAACTTTGAAAGGGATTTTAACGTTGAATTGATATGACATGTTACCAAAAAGTGCTCTATTTTATTTACTTAATTTTACTTGAGATATCGCAATCGTTGGCAGCATACCATAATTACTATTTCAACGTTATAATCCTTCTCAAAGTTTTGTCTCGATTCACCCCTGCGTTTCTTTCTATACACCCCATTTTACGGTACATGATTTTTGTTTTATCAAATTAATCAAAATTGACGAAGATGAAACGCGTCAAAGATAGAGAGAGGCTTGTGGTGTCACTTTCCGGTAAAAAAATGTACTCAAATGTGACGTCACACGAGTTTTTGACGCACTACATCGTCTTTATTTTTTGTTTACGTGAAAAAAGAAAAAATATGTGTCCAATATTTTTTTGGGAATCTATTTGACGGACTATTTAGATTTTTTTGTTATCTTGCAAAAAATAAAACCTATAAATAAAATAAAAATAATGGTCCGCCGGTGTCGGGAGCAGGGTCCAAGCTACCGGTGGTTACAGCTCCAAAGACAGGAACCTCCATACAATGCGAGCCGTATCGAGGAGTACTGCCTTCTGAATCAGGCCCTCGGTCCAACCGCCTAAAGAGAGCCTCGACAGATGTTCGTCAAGGCTCTTGACCAGGTCATTGGCCGCAATGATAGCCGAGTTTACATTCCACATGTCGACAACCTCGTGTGTCAAGTCAAGTTATTTTATTTGTTTCTCTTTCTCAGCTTTTCTCAACATCGACTATTATTACGCGGCGCGCTGATCGGTCTATCACCACTATTTCTGGCTTATTAGCGACAATCGTAATAGGAATCGTCTGATTTCGATTTTAGATTCATCATGAATATTTTGTAACAAGAAAAATATATCCGCACGCCACTCGCCGTCGCTGGCCACTGTTTCAAGCTCACATTAAATGGTTGAATTTTACCAATTGGCATCGACACTCGAAACCCGAAAATTTTAAAGAAATTACTCAATATCTCGTTCTCGTCGCCAATGTAACGTCAATGAAAGGCGTGGATCAACGACAGACTGGTTTATTTGCATGATGAAACTAACTCCCCACCACCATACAATAGGGTATTACACCCATTTTTTAAAGTTTTTCAATTAGATTCTATAATGCTAATGAGCCACTAAAAAATCACATAAATTTTATTCAATCGTTAAGTGCCAAAATGCTAAATTTAAATGCATTTTGCATTTAAATTTAGCATTTTCAAATTCCGCGCGTAATTTGACGAAAACGCTAGACGCTGTGGACGCCAGATTGCTCTGTGGTCATGACGTCACTTGGCTATGTAAACAAATGCAGTGATTGGCAGTGATATTTGAAGTTAACAGTTGACACTTCAAAAATTGTTACATAGCCTTATGACGTAATAACATGGCGACTACTATAATGGTGTTATGATACAGATTAAAAAGCGGAAACCTTTGAATTGAATTTTGATTTGTTTTTGCTTTTTTATGAACTAAAACTAACGTTTTCCGACTGCTTTTTGCCTAAGCTATCTCAATAATATATTTTAGATTTTTTCTCTTAAAAGAGTAAAATACACTATTATTAGTACCGACAGATGTCACAATTTTATTCCTATGTAGTTTTTTTACTAAGAAACCATAATTCACCGACTATTATTTATTGTATCTCCCCTCCATTCCACAGCGAATACTACTTCAGTCCCGACAACCTCGCCCGCGACTTTTTCCTCCGGCGCAAGATGGCGGCAGACGGCACCATCCCCGTGACGCTGATCGCGTCCTTCCACCGCGTGCGCGCGCTCACGGCCGACGTGCAGCTCGTGCTCGACGCTATCCGGGACTCCGACAAGTTGCAGCTCATTGGAGGGTTCAAGGTATGCTTTACAACGCTCCTACTGCTGGACTCCGGTCTCTTTACTGTCAACATGAGGACACAGTGCGGGTTGGCAGATGTCGTACTTAAGGGGACTGTAGCGGTACTACAAAAAGTACTACAGCTACATTGGACAAAAAGTACTACAACGCCATCTATGACATGAATGATGAACTAACTGCGAAACATGTCAGAAATCCTACATCGCGCAAGCAACAACTGTCGGGCAGTGGCCCACCAGACATAACACCCGTCTGGTCGGAGGATCCTCCCTTTTCTATGGGGGGTGAATAGCTTTACACCCTGTTCTTCATACCTCCGAAAGACTATAGGAGCTAAACGGGAGTTTTATAATGCAAAAAAGCATCTGATTCACTGCAATAAGCAAAACCAGAAAAATATATAATTTTCTTTAGGATATTTGCTAGTATGATAGTGTTTTGAAAACATAATACAACTAATTTGAATCGATAAAAAAAAATCACGAACTTATCTCTTCTCTATTCTCTTGAACCACCACAATTTGACTTGCTAATTTAGCTCCTGTAGTCGCCTTAAAAGACTGATGTTTGGGCCGCCACTGACTACACTGGAACTCAACATCTTATCGTCTGTTAAGACAATCGTTTCAACTATGTTGGGGTCGGATTCCAGTCTAACTTGGTGGCACCAGGTTTCCAGAATTTCACATAGAGCAAAACTTTAAATCTGGTTCGAACCGTCTGGTTAGAGATCCTCCCTTTGTTCTATAGAACTTTACACACCGTCAACTTCGATCCACATAACTACGTAACTGCCTCTTTATGCTACTTTATTAGCCCGTTAAATCTTCTCTTACCACACAAAATTCTCTCTAAACAGGTACGAACAGCCTTCGAACCACTAAAATGGCCCATCCTAGACATAACATCAGGCACCAACACCGAAGAAGAGAAATCCGACAAACCGACCGCCCCCGAAGACAAGCCGAAGTCCCCCGAAGACAAGCCGAAGTCCCCCGAAGACCAGCCGAAGTCTACCGAAGATAAACCGAAGTCTTCCGAAGAGGAAATCAAAGAAAAGGAAACGACGGTCGTGAAAGAAGAGGCGCCGAGTATAGAAACGGCGAAAACGGAGAAGAATGATGAAGCAAAACCTTTGCAAGTTGAAGCAACAAGTCTGGTAGTGGAGAAGAAGGAAGAAGTTGTACTAGGAGGTGGTGCTATTACTGCTTCTGTTGTGGAGAAGATCGAGGTACGTAAATAATTTTTGACTAGCTGGTCTTTGCTCGCAATGACTAATATAGATTTATTATAGTTGCAGAACATTAATATCGACTAATGAAAGTAAAATCTACCCGCTTGCGCTAAAACTTACTAAATTCCTCCTCTTCAAAGTTCGAGTGAATCGGTTTCTGCTAGGCAGGTGTGCTCCAGCCTAGGCCGTGTCATCCGCTTCACGTCGGACGAGGAAAGGCCAAACGCATTAATGAGTCACACCAATACATCTAAATATTAGTTTAAAAGTATTGCACTTAATGCGCGTACTCGCAAATAATAATAGCTTTTGTTTTATCGCTTTTTTAAAGCGTAGGAACGCAAAAGCACGCTGCAAGTGTCATGTCCGATTGCGGGTGATGCGGAGTGTTTGCGCTTATTATTTTAACTTTACGAGTTATTACGAGAAAATTTAATTTGTAACGTGGTTTGCAGTTTTCCACTTACTATTTCGACTCGCAGCTCGCGAGCTCACCTTTGTCGGATATTGCCGCGGAGGCCGTATTTTAACGTTTAATATCTCGGTCATTTTTGAAGATCGGAAAAAATACAGATTCTTTTTTCACGAGTTAACTATTTATAGACATGCTGAAATAACCTTGGTGTGACTCATTCCGTCTCTACTATCTTAAAACTACTGACAAAAAACAGAACGATGGTTACCACTAAACGCAAAGAATCATCGTGCAAGCGGGCCAACGACGCCAGAATTAATTGTTTTAAAGATTTAGAGTAATCTTTTTTTATAGCTGTAAGATATATGAAGCTTCTTATATGGTGTGGTAAACATAGTGGAGGAATAAGTAAGGATTGTAGCTTGGGGCTTTCTGTAATCTCCGCCTTCTCATTTAGCTGCAAAAAGGTTCACTTCTAGTCCTTTGGGGGATTACAGCCGTGTTTTATAAAGGATGTAAAAATACCCTTAACGAAGCTACTGGACCCTACCTTCGGGAACGGGAACCTTCTGGTTACGGAGATATTGGAGGTCAAAGTTTCATATTTGTCACAAAAGTTTTAAATGTAACTTCACTTTAAGTATTATGTAAAGCAACAAGCTGAAAAAAAATTGAATGCTTACATTGAGCGCTTTCGTAAACAGTAATTTTTTACACAGAAAAAAAAATCGTCTCTACCAATAATTTTTGCGCAGGATGTACAGAATGCTCGATTGTCGGCTTCGTGATTGGTCATTTTACACCCTGTATAGAAAACTGCTTATACGGTTTGGTCATATCACCAGATTTGTAAAAATGGATGAAGAAATAAGTAAGGAATGTAGCTTGGGGCTTTCCGTAGTTTCCGCCTTCTCATTTAGCCGAAAAAAGGATCACCTCTAACCCTTATAGAAAATATAGAAATCGTAAGGTGGTCGAAGCTACTGAGACACACCTCCCCTTCGAGGGATTACAGGCGTGAAGTTATGTTATATTTGTTATTTTTCCACCTACGTCCGGTATAGCAATATGGGAATCGCAATGTTAACCCGGCTAGTCACCGCGCCAACGTGTGCGGTGTTGCACACTGCCTGCTGCAAAGACAAAGACGCACCGTGCAATATGCGTGCGACACTCCTTCATCACGGATCATGTGGCAACATACTGCGGATTGTATCCAGTTATATGTGAACTATTGGGATGCTGTATGTTTGCTAGTCATTTTTATAAAGGTTGGGTGAGACTAAACGAACGAACGATTACCTCTTGATACTTTTATCCCTACTATGCCAAATATGTTGTAAACAGACCGTGACTCAAATTAAATAACCTAACGGAATTTCACAGATAGATCATTATCTAATTACCATAAAAATCCTTAGGTAGTGCCACAATATTACACATTATTTAAGTGTAGGAACCAGTGGCGAAGATTCCATACAACTCGATTCCTACCAGATTCCCTTTGCAAATTGGCACAGTCAGTATTCTATAGACAATTAATATAATTGTTACGGCTAATATCCGAAGTGCGGCTACACCTTTTAAACTTAGATGTATCCTCTTATTTTCGGTTAGAACTAGGTTTAGCTTTCATCATAGCGGCTAGAACTAGATAATTTGTGTAAAATTACGAGAAAAATAGGTTTAAGTAAACATGTTTCTCCACTTATAACTAAATCAATAATGTTTAATGAAAAATATTTAAAAAAATAATTAAGCAATTTATGTTTTTTAAATAAATCCAAAGCAATCAAGCAAATTATGTTTTTTAAATTAATCCAAAGCAATCAAGCACAAATTAACGTATTTACAATAAACTACGCATTTTGATAAATCTTACGTGAGATTAGGGTCACATCTCACCAAGGTGGGAAAATCACCGTAATTGGCTCTCGTAATTAATGGACTATCTACAGCTGATTATGGGGTCAGCGACCGTTGGTAACTTTTTTCTGAAACGTTTGTGAAATTTCGCCAGCTAATTTAATTGGACCCACAAAACTAAAAAACAATGCTCTTATTGTACCAATTCCATGTTCGTTTGCTCTGATCCGACCTTGAACAAAATCATCTATTTGTGTGATATAGATATGTCGCATGTTCTGTTAGTTCGCTGTTCGCATGCTGACAGACAAACGGACAGATGTAACTGTCGTTAGGGAAGGACTCACGTTTTCAGGCTGTTCCTACTAGGTCGTGATGACATTATGACAGGTGCGTTCTGAATGTTGGCAACGTCGCAAATAGCAGTCAAATACTGACAATTTAGTTTTTTTGATCTTTTACTAGTTTTTGCACAATCGATTCGGGTGATTCGAAGGACGCGTGGCGCCATCCAATATCATACTCATGCTTATCTTGAGTAAGTGCTAAATAAATTATGTTTATTTAGCAAATAGGTTTTTACAAATACTTTAACACGCATTTTTGAAAACTAGATGGCGCCGGTGTTTCGTACCTGACTACTCTGAGAAGAAACAGCCGAAACAAACTCGGAGGTCATAGTCTCTTTTAAGGTCCAGACATAATCGAGCTCGAATCACATGAGTACTATGCAGATTAGTGTCTGAGATGGTCTTTGAATATTACTAACTTCGTCCTTTGGGTTTTATAAAAAAATTGGAAAACCATCCCTAAAAATAAATACTAAATCCCATGATCTGTCCACGAAGTAGACACAATAGTTAAACAATGGTGTCTCGACCAAATTGGTCATTTGACAGATCATGATTTATTCTAGTATGATAATTATCAAGGACGACAATGAACCATGTCGTGTTTATTAAATTCAAGCTATGGCATTACAAAATGGACGATCATCTGTCGTCACGGCACAGTGGGAACTAGGCTTACGTATTATCTAATCGGAACTGCCTTTTCTACTGAAAAAATATTTCTTCTTGGCATTGGCTTCTAAGTTTTTTTTATTATTTATGTCGATTCGTTATTCGTAAGATGCTTTTGTGAAAATGTTCTTTTATTATGCTAGAATTTTTTCAGAAATATTTTATGTAGTCACTGTTTTTTTAGGGTTGATTTTTTCAAATATCTTCATCCGAAAAATGTGCAATGTTGAAAAATGAACCCATAGGCTATGTTCATTTGTGAAAAAATATTCATTGTTATGTAAGAAACAAAATTTAACAAAACTCTTTAGGCAAAATATCATAAACCATTGGCATTTTTTTTTAAATCACGAAATTTGTAACCGTACGTTTTAGGTTATTAAAAAATGTAATATCTATTATTGGTCCCTAATAAGCGCCAACGAACTAATGTCTTTAGCCCTTAGTAAATGGAGCGCATCAGAGGCGTAAAAAATTGCTTAAAAGATGGCCCCTTTTTGTTTCTTCAGATGCGCACATTTCGCTTCTGGCTTATACAAGCTGTAACATAATAAACGCAAAACCTCTCGTGTGGTGTCTCAGACCATAAAACTGAACAACTTTTGTTTTATGACTTTTGGAAATATTTAACCTTTTTTAGTTTTACCATCATGTTGATCAGCTGATCGCATTCCTATAGAATAAATAAACAAATATCGCTGGACATAACACACAGCGCCATCTAGTGCCACACTAAGCAACGAGGCTTGTGTCGTGGACACCAGATAGTTGATATACTACAAATATACTTTTTGTTTGTAAATACATACTTATTATTTATACATATAATAAAATCGTATTATATAAAGCTGTTATACATATAACATCCATGACTTGGAAACAAATGTCCATGCTCATCACACAAACATTTGCTCCTACCCGGATTCGAACCCGGGACCCTAAGAACGTAGGCAGCCTCACTACCGCTGCGGCATTCGGGTCGTCAAGAGATTAGAAAGACCATTTTTTTTGTTGCGTATTTCGAAGATTTCGTAGAACAAAAGTTGTACAGTTTCATAGCCCGTGAGACCACACGTGAGGTCTTGCGTTTATTATGTGTCACCTTGTATACAAGCTGTTAAAGTAGTCGCGTACCATAGCTTCGGGGTGAGTTCAGTATCGATGAAGGAACCCGTAAAAAATAAAATAAAAAATAATAAAAATAAAATATTTAAAAAAATATTGCAAGATCAACCTAATTTAGTACCTACTAACTTAAAACAGCAATCGTTTAGAATTAAAATTAATTTATATTTCTATTTGAAGTTAGTAGGTACTAAATTAGGTTGATCTTGATATTTTTTAAAAAGTTTTTTTTTATATTGTTGTTGAGTTTATTTTTTATTTTTACGGGTCCTTTATCGATACTAAACTCACCCCTAAGCTATGGCACGCGAATACTTTAACACCCTGTATATCACAGTCAAAACTATTAATCAGTCAAAATTATTTTTGACTAGTTAAAACTATTTTAACAATAACTAACATTGGTTTAGTTAGAAACTTATTAGGTTTTTTTTGTTACCCTTTCAAAATACATTGCTGAAAAAATTCTAGGAGTTATAACTGAGGCGTTTGAAAAGACATATTTTTAATAGAGAAAACGTATTTCAACTTTATTAGGGTTTTGACTGACATCAGTCGATTGATAAACAGTTTTGACTGTAATGTATACAGAGTGAATGGGATAGCGACGCGCAAACGTTTACCAGGTATTCAATACATCATTCTGAACTGCATATCGAAATTTTCCACTTCTTCTCCTCGTCATTGTGATATTTCTTTTGTATTCTAGACCATACCTGGGAACCTTCTAGTTACGGAGATATTGGGGGTCAAAGTTACAACTTTTTCATAAGTTTTTTTTTTTTTTTTAACATGTTTTTAATGTAAGATTTTTACTTTAAAAACCTTCTCGACCCCGTACAATTCAATCCATCCATCAGCACAAAGTTTTAAGTGCGTTACATTGAGTCCTACCAAAAAACGTGATTTTTCACCCCAAAAGAAAAAGTAATTTCCCAGCAAACATTTTTGCGTAGAGTTACTTAGTTTGACGTACAGAATACTTGATTGACGGTTTCGTGAATAGTCTATTTATACCCTGTATTATGTGAACGTAGCCCAAATGCTTAAAACCCTGTTTTCTTACCACCTCGGTATAATACTGAGAAGGGTCACTACGGCAGGGCACAACAAACTTTCTTACAGTCGCGGACGCCTATAACGAGTAGATAGACGTTTCGATATCATAGAATACACTCTTGTTTAGTTTAGAGCATGTTTCATTACTTGCTTTTGCCTTTAGTACAGAAAGCGAGAGTTCTTTAGAACTAAAATATCGTCTTCGTAGTCGTCACACTAATGTGGGAATCGTATAGTTAATTACTGTAATTCTCTGAACCATTACACAAACTGAAAAGTTGATTTAAATATAAAAAAACGTTTCTTCAAGATTCAATCTACCTCTGTGCTCAATCTCACTAAAAATGTTTCAGCGGTTAACATGTAAACACCCAACAAAACAACAGACAGAGTTCCTGTCGTATTTATAATTTAATTTAAAAAATAACATGAATACTAACTTATTGATTTCAACATTTACCTTCGAGCCGGATACACATCGCTATTGCTGTAACGCGGTGTGATGGCTTCTGACGCAATGTTATCCAATCAAAACTCTTTGTGTAAGGATGGTCACCTGCACAGCTATTCACAAACGCTTCGATTCGATAAGTCGTATGTCTCTCTCGCTCGCTTTCGTAATGCCAAAAAAAGACAGACATACGACTTGTCGAATCGAAGCGTTTGTGAATAGCTATGCTAACCAGGCGTGCTATTCTGTTAAGATCACCCGTGAAAATAAGGGTGAAGTGAGATGTCAAATGTCATAATCCATGCTAGGAATAGGCTTGTCGACTGACAAAATCCAATTAGTCCTTCAGTTAGATTATCAAAAAATATTTGACCCGTATTTTTTCTTTTGTTACGTAAACCAAAATTGACGAAGACACGACGCTTTTAAAATTCTCAATACGTCACGCCGCGGTACAAGTTTTAGTGCGTTCTGACGTCACGAGCCCCCACTCCCAAGTTTTGATGCGTTTTATTTTGGCAATATTCGTTAATTTACAAAAACAAAAAATACGTGTCCATTATTTTCCAATACTCTAACTGACGGATTAAATAGATTTGTGATTTTTTGATACTGTCGTCATGCAAATTCTCTTTCCACTCTCACTTCAACCAATTTTTCACAGGAAGATGTTTACTGAATATTACGTCAGATTTAATTGTCCAATTCTGAGTCACGACATGACAATTCAGCCTACTGTGAATCAGGCTTTAAGGACCAATACTAAAGAACTAACGCTTACTGTACTAACTCCAACACCGCTTCTAGCAAGATCACTCTCAATGTTACACCAATACATTCTACAGAATCCTCGCTAATATCCCATCTACTCCACAGCCTGTACCCTTGCCAGCAGAGGAACACAGAGGTGTAGAAATAACAGAAGTAACAGAAGAAGAACAGAAGGCAGAAGGCGAAGCTGATGCTGTGAAGGTCGTCGATCCCGCAGATGATCCACCGCTACAGTCTGAGAGCGGCGATGATAAGCCAGGAGAGAAACGGTAAGGAAGTATACTCAATTAATTTGTGTTCAATTCCACCTTGAAAGACATCCGAGCTGCGAGAGAACAATTACGGCCTTCGTGATTGTGACTGATAATTTTGGCCTTCGCCACTGGTAATTTCGGCATCCTGCTCGGGTAATTTCGGCCTCTAGCTCTGGTAATTTCGGCTACCGGCACTTACAATTTCGGCCTTCGCCACTGGTAAATTCGGCCACCGCCTGTAGCAATTTCGGCATAGGATTTCGGGGACGGCCATAAAATTCAGATTCGACTGTATGCTTGACCTGGGCTTAGGATAAGTGTTTTTAAGTCTTCCTTGTCGTTTGAGTTGCTAGTCTACAAGACAATAAATAGTTAGATATAACAGAAGATAAGTCAGAAGGCGAGGCTGATGCTGTGAAGGTCGTCGACCCCGCCGACGATCCGCCGCTACAGTCTGAGGGCGGCGATGATAAGCCCGGAGAGAAACGGTGAGGAAGTATACTCAATTAATTTGTGTTCAATTCCACCTTGAAAGACATTCGAGCTGCGAGAGAACAATTACGGCCTTCGTGATTGTGACTGATAATGATGGCCTTCGCCACTGGTAATTTCGGCATCCTGCTCGGGTAATTTCGGCCTCTAGCTCTGGTAATTTCGGCTACCATCACTTACTATTTCGGCCTTCGCCACTGGTAGTTTCGGTATCCAGCTCGGGTAATTTCGGCCTCTAGCTCTGGTAATTTCGGCTACCATCACTTACAATTTCGGCCCTCGCCACTGGTAATTTCGGCATCCTGCTCGGGTAATTTCGGCCTCTAGCTCTGGTAATTTCGGCTACCGTTTTTTTTTTTTTTTTTTTTTTCGGATGGGAAATCATCAAATGACTTCTCCCGCTCTGGGCTGAGCAGGAGGGAGTGTCAGACTTTTACTGACTAAAACCTATCCATGTTCCTTCATCGCCCTTTGTGTTCCGGGGCCACGGTATCTCTTTCGAATAGTCCCGCAGCCCCGGCTTCGGCTACCGTCACTTACAATTTCGGCCTTCGCCACTGGTAGTTTCGGCATTCTTCTCGGGTAATTTCGGCCTCTAGCTCTGGTAATTTCGGCTACCGTCACTTACAATTTCGGCCTTCGCCACTGGTAGTTTCGGCATCCGCTTCGGGTAATGTTCAGATTGTTGACGGCCATAAAGTTCAGATTCGATTGTATATTTGACCTGGCCTCTTATTATAGCAATGTGACCTGCCCACTGCCACTTAAGTTTGGCAATAGGCGAGACGACAAAAAAAATCTAATTGGTCCGTCAGTTAGATTATCAAAAAATATTTGACCCGTGTTTTTTCTTTTGTTACGTAAACCAAAAGTGACGAAGATAATGACGCTTTTAAAATTCTCAATACGTCACGCCTAGGTATCATTTTTAGCTAGTTCTGACGTCACGAGCCCCCACTCTCGAGTGTTGATGCGTTTTATCTTTTGTCAATATTCATTGATTTACAAAAACTAAAAATACGTGTCCATTAATTTCCAATACTCTTAACTGACGGACTAAATAGATTTGCAATTTTTTGATACTGTCGTCATGCCTATTCTTCGGGCTACGTCGGTAAATAAGGTACTCTTGCGGATGTCTTCATTTCTGATTCGATCGCGCAAGGAAACTCCGAGCATAGCCCTCTCCATTGCCCTTTGGGTTACTGTAAGGCTTCTGATGAGGCCTATTGTGAGCGACCACGTTTCGGTCCCGTATGTAATCACTGGCAACACACACAGGTCATAGACTTTCGTCTTGAGACACTGCGGTTAGTTAGACAATAAGATACCGCTCAACTTTCCGAACGCTGCCCAGCCGAGTTGGATTCGACGATTGACCTCTTCCTCGAAGTTAGACCTACCTAACTGGACCGTTATACTCAGTTAATTTGTGTTAAATTCCACCTTGAAAGACATTCGAGCTGCGAGAGGAACAATTTCGGCCTTCGAATATAAATGTTGGTTGGAGAGGGAGAAGAAGACCTCAAACTCAAACTCAAATAATTTATTTCAATTAGACCATTACGGCACTTTTGAAAGTCGAAAATACAATAAAAGCAAAGCTACAGTCACAGTCACAAGGCATAATAACTTGAGAAAGTACTGTAGTTGCCCATTCCCTAACGTAGATCTCTATGGAGAAGAACGGGCAAGAAACTCCATGGACACTCTTGTAAATCAAAATATTGTTACAAAATCTTGGTTACATTATTCATGTTGAGATTATACATATATGTGAGAACGATGTAGAAAGACGTGCACATTAAGAGCGTCCAGAGTACAATAATAAATCAAAAATTAAAAAAAGTAATTAAAATGAACGAACCGTGGCAGCCAAGAGATGACCAGTCCCAACTGACAGCGCCCGTTCACGAACATGACGCATGTATCGGCGCCAAACAACTCGACCATATTTAAGGGAACTAAATGACCCGACACACCCGCCACCATCAGCGAGACATTTGAGTGAGCATGACATTCTCTCTTAGCCACCAAAGCATATTCCACCAAAGAAACGATGGATAGTTTGAGTAAAGAATGATGTGAAAGATAAAGGAGATGATACCGTGACGGTTAACAGAGGAGAATGGAAGAATAAAACGTGTTGCGCCGACCCCGACTAACATGGGACAAGGACAGGATGATCAATGATAGCGTTTATGAATAGTTTGACGACCCGAATGGCGCAGCGGTAGTGAGGCTGCCTTACGTTCTTAGGGTCCCGGGTTCGAATCCCGGTTGGAGCAAATGTTGGTGTGATGAGCATGGACATTTGTTTCCGAGTCATGGATGTTTATATGTATAATAAGTATGTATTTACAAACAAAAAGTATATATGTAGTATATCAACTATCTGGTGTCCACGACACAAGCTTCGTTGCTTAGTGTGGCACTAGATGGCCTTGTGTGTTAATGTCCAGCGCTATTTATTTATTGTACAATTTGTTACAGCCGGAAGAAGCAGATGGTGGGTATCTTCCCGCTGCCGACGATGGGTGGGCCCCTGGTAGCTCCAGTGTCTTCCCTGCTGAGGGCCGTACCCCCGCCGCCGTTACCCCGGTATGTTTTACTAATTCTAAACCTTTTTTTTTCGGATGGGAAATCATCAAATGACTCCTCCCGCTCTGGGCGGAGCAGGGGGGAGTGTCAGACTTTTACTGACTAAAACCCATCCATGTTCCTTCATCGCCCTTTGTGTTCCGGGGCCACGGTATCTCTTGCGTACAGTCCCGCAGCCCCGGCAGGCATCGGCCCTTGCAGACCACTTCCTTTTATTAAGTATGTATTAACAAACAAAAAGTATATATGTAGTATATCAACTATCTGGTGTCCACGACACAAGCCTCGTTACTTAGTGTGGCACTAGATGGCGCTGTGTGTTAATGTCCAGCGATATTTATTTATTTATTTTATATTTATTTTACTGACTCTCTTTGAGGCGCGCGTCGAACACGACACGGCCTAATTGTAAACCCTTCGATAGCATCCTTCTAATATTATAAAAGCGAAAGTATGGATGTATGTTGCTACTAAACGGATTCGAGACAGAATTCTATAGTTGTTTCTAGTTGCTCTAGATGTTTCTAAAGTCAGACGCTAGCTAATAGACACTTCGTCTATTGCTAGCTCTTTCACTTTCCGCTAATCACTGGTGGAACAGTTGCTTCCGAGTTGGTAGATGTTGCGATAGTGTTCAGTCAACGGTAGGGCTATTACGTATCTCTGTTGACAACTCGAAATGATAGTAACTGGGCTCAGTGTCCATCAATTAACTATCAAAAGGTTAGTTTCGTATTATACATAATACGAAACTAACCTTTTGACCCTGTTAGTCACCGTAAAGTGATATCCACTCAGTGTGATACGTAATACCAATATTATGACATTCACGGTTATCATCAAAGTCCGGTGTACAACCGAAGCTTGATGATAGTCGCTGGATATCAGATAGATATGTAATAGCCCTGCTGGTTTACTGATGAAACAATGTGATGTATGTAATTTTGATTCTAATTTGATCTTGTTTTGATTGTAATTTTGATTTAATCTCGATTTAATTTTAAATTTGATTAAACAACCATAGCTGAGTGCGGTGAGTACTTAGGTACTTAGGTACTCACATGATTTTAAGTAGATACTCAACGACAAAAAATTAGTGGCGTGTTGTGCTTACCTGTCTTTAGGTCTTAGCCCACATAAACGACTCCGCTCCCACCCAGCAAAAAGAATGTAACTCAAATATGGGCTATATGTATTTGATTGTTTTTTATGTTTCTCATGTTTACTTCTTTAAATAATTTTGTTATACTTAATTCTATATTTTTGTTTCTATTATGTCCTGTGTGAGTTTAATAAATACTTTTTCTTTCTTTATGTATTGCTCTTTAGATATACTTAACATTGGCAACCGAGCAGTCTGACGGCGGTAACCTCGCTGACGGCGAGCTGTCTGCTAATTTATGTTGCCAATGTAAAGTATATCTAAAGAGCCCATATTTGAATTATATTCTTTTCGCTGGGTGGGAGCGGAGTCGTTTATGTGGGCTAAGGTTCTGTGAACGTATGTGTGAAGTAGTGTAATGTGTGTTGCAGCATGTTCCGCAGCGGGCGCGGCGCCGCGCGCGACCCGCTCAACCCCGACGTGCCCGAGTTCGTGCCGCTCGCCCGCCGCCACGGTGAGGACGTACTTACTGTCATAGTAGCCTCTGTGGACACTGCAGACAGTCAAAAATGGCGATGCCAAGTCTTCATCCGCGACTAACAAAACGACTGCTCAGCCTAACTAGAAATAACCTCAGAATAATAATAGGGACAATATCGGGCCATTGTCCCCTAAACAAACATCTCTTCAACATAAGCGCCACGGACAGCCCACTCTGCAGGGGCTGCTTTGACGCCGAAGAATCAGCTGCCCACGTCATCCTGAAATGCGAGGCCGTGGCAGCCCAACGCAAACAAATCCTCGGAACGGTGGGGTCGCTCCGCGAAGCCTGTGAAGCTCCCAAGAAACTTCTGTGCTTCTGGGCGGAGCTAGGCTGGCTAACTTAGCCAGGACACCTACGCACAGCGGACCGATTAAGAGTCTAAGTGCGGAAACGGAGCTAGACTGGCTAACTTAGCCAGGACACCTACGCACAACGGACCTATTAAAAGTGGAAAATGGAGTCCCTACTCTTCTATACTCTACTCTAGCGTCTGTGGATTGGTGACCATCACTACAAACCGAGTTACGTCATTTGTAGATCCTTGTCACACGTTATAGGTGCTCTGTAGCCTGAAACTATGATAAATACACAATACGAAGCTTTTCTCTCCTATTAACATGATCTTATGGGAAAATGATTAAATATTAGCTTTTATACTATACAGGCTAATATTTAAGTCTAAATATTATACAGAGTGTAAAACATCTCTTAACGAAGCCGAAAGGCACTTGTTCTCCTCGTCATTGCGATCATTTTTTTGTTCTACACCATACCTACACCTATTGGGGGTCAAAGTTCCAACTTATGGACAAGTTTTTTTAAATACAAGTTTTTAATGTAAGATTTTTACTTTAAACACCTCCACGGACCCCCCCATCCATCAACACAATGTTTTGAGTGCGTTACATTGAGTTCTACCACAAAACATGATTTTTCACCCAAAAAAAAAAGTCGTTTCCCAGCAATAATTTTTGCGTAAAGTTACTTAGTTTGATGTACAGAATGCTTGGTTGACGGCTTCGCGATGAGGTTGTTTACACCCTGTATAAACTTAAATATGATGACTATTTCAATACCCGTACACAGCAACAAACACAACCTAACCTCAAAATGTATCAAAACACGTGGTACATTATTGATTGATTTAGCCAATTACTCCTCTAATTATTTAACGACTGTTTGAAATAATCAATTTAATTTGTATGTTACAGAAGAATTGAACGACAAATCGGACAGTCAAGACGAAAGACCTCGCTCAGGCAACGCCAGTCCCAACGTGGATCAAGTTTGGACTGAGGTAAGATGAATGCCTTATAAAGGTAATGAAAAAAATTAAAAGTGTTTCGAAAAAGTGTTTATTCACAATAACATTGTTTGCATGGTACATAATTACCCCCGCCAAACTGCAAAGCAGTTTGTTGGCAGACATAGCTCCTTTTTCCTTTACATTTATTAAGATTTTCATATTGACACTTTTCCACAAAAACAGTAAAACAAAAAAACCTAAAAGAGAAAAATAAAAATAAAAATATTCTTGCATTCCTTAAAATAACAAGAAAACAACAAAAAAAAAGCAGGTGTGTTAACATTATTTAACTATTCTCTACTACAGCGAGGCTTTGACAGAAATTATTATATAGGTACTAACTTAATTTGTTTTTTAAGCGTGTTCTTGTAAGCGTCCGCCTGTCCGCATCGTATCAAACAGATCGTAGTATTACTGAACAGATTCGAGCGATCCGTTCGGTGACTATCTATACAAAGACGACCGAACGGCGCAGCGGTAGTGATGCTACCTTACGTTCTTAGGGTCCCGGGTTCGAATCCCGGTACGAGCAAATGTTTGTGTGACGAGCATGGACATTTGTTTCCGATTCATGGATTTTTATATGTATTTACCTAGGTATTGGTAATTAAAACACAAGTAAGATTTGGAATGTTTATTATCGAAATAGCCTAACCTATATATACAATTTTACCGTTGGGGTAGTTGTCTTAGCAACTAGCTAAAATATAAACGGACCAATCACGAGCGAGCAGGTACGCGAGTCCCCTGTCCTATGTGTAGCTGCTGACTACGTCACTCGCTCAGGCGAGAGTGGCGCACACGTAAATAAGCGCGCGCCCGGCCCGCGGCGTGGGCCTTCAGTGTTGGCCGCGCGCGCTCCGCGTGAGGTCGTTGATGGTTTCTTGCAGGTTAGCTGGTACATGTATAATAAGTATGTATTTACAAACAAAAAAGTATATATGTAGTATATCAACTATCTGGTGTCCACGGCACAAGCCTCGTTGGTTAGTGTGGCACTAGATGGCGGTGTGTGTAATGTCCAGCAATATTTATTTATTTAAAGAATACTACTACGATCCGTTTGATGCGATGCGGACAGGTGAATCTTCGTAAATGTCAATCTTCTCTATGGTAATCTGCGTTCTCTTGAGAAAAAGTGATAACCAACTCACCGTTATCTGAAAAAATATTATTAATTTGCACTGTATGTCCACTGTATACAATCAAGATGTTGTAGTCAGTCACTGCGAATGTAAGTGCTACATGAACAGAGTCGGCTAGGCGTTCCGTGCTGTCGGGTTACGCAGAACGGGTGCATTGTTGACGCGACAAAATAATAATTATGTTAAGACGTAATTGTAACATGATTTCCTGAAATAAAACGAAATAGTACATTGTGATACAAGAGTGGAAAGTAGGTTATTGCAAACGAGGTGTCATTAACAAGCCCGAGCTGAAGGCGAGGGTTTTTAATGACACGAATTTGCAGGAACCTAAACACTCGTGTATCACACGAAGTTTTTCAATACAGTTGTGGGAAATAGTAAATAAAAAATCAAGGAATTAAAAAAATTATCAATTTATCACACAACAAATTAAAATCATCAGAAAATGGCGCGTTTTTGCAACTGGACATATTTTTTTTACTACGAAAAAGCCTTTACGGCGTACTCGATTTTTGTCAAATGTTGATGTGGAAATTATTAAATTAAAACTGGTAATTAAATATATTAAACAACCATTTAAAAGACTTTTGAGAATTCAATGCAAAGATGTACGGACTCATTAATTTTTCCTCGTATAAAAATCTATCCCATTTTATTCTAAGTATGAAAACTCCTTGCTTCTAAACTTTTTAAATTGACTTATTAATTTAAACTTCAACTGCAAAAGTAATGATCGAGCTAGTAAAAAAAAGTCACGACCGCGTAACAGAAAGATGTCTATGCAAAAGATTTAATTTTCGAATCATAATTATAGACTCTGAAAGTACGCTTTGTTTGAAAACAAACAAAAATTTTCTTTTCATCAGGTAAAACGCCGTACAAAAGCAGGTTCTCGCGAGAGAGGTACTCCCGCGGTCACGGATGAGGAACAACGCGAGGAGCTACACTTCCAGCTCGACGAGGAGTTGGAACTGCCGCCGCCCAGGCAGAACACCTTCACTGATGCCTGGTCAGTAACTACAGTATTATCTTAACCTAGGCTTTTCGCAATAGCATTGGGGTACCATAGGAGCAGCGGTGGCCCAGTGGTGCCGGCCCTGACTTACGAACAGTAAGTCGTGGGTTCGAACCCAGACAGGCGCATTACTTTGTGTAATTTATTTCATCACCACTGCTCTCAAAACGGTGAAGGAAAACATCGTGAGGAAACCGGCATGTCCTAGAACCAAAAATTTCGAAGACATGTGACATCTACCAATCCGCACTGGGTACGCGTGGTGGATTATAGATAGCCCATTCCCTCTCATAGAGAGGAGGCCTGTGTCCCAGCTGTGGGAACATTAATAGGCTGATGATGATGATGATGATGATTGGGGTTCCAGTCTAACCCGATGCAGCTGAGTAACTAAAGTATATGTTTTACTAAAATTGGAACAAAAACTGTGAAACCATCACCTACCTAGTCTTTTCCCAACTATGTTGGGGTCGGCTTCCAGTCTAACCGGATACAGCTGAATACCAGTATTTTACATGGAACGACTGCCTATCAGTCCTCCACAACCCAGTTAGTACTCATACGATACCACTTGGTAAGACTGGTTGACGACTGTCAAAGATCTACAAATGACTGCCGAGACCAACGGCTTAATGTGCTTTGCGAGGCACGGAGGTAACTCTGTATGTAATGGGCGGTCACCCATCCACAGACCAACCTAGGCAAGCACGGCTTAACCTAAAGGTCGACCCGAGCGCCTGAAAAACTCGGGAAATCGCAGAATAAAATACATGTAATGACATATCGATGCATTTATTCTTGACAATTAGCAAGTACCTTGAACTGCATTGTAAAGTCGGAAGTTTTTACGTAATGCATCATGAATATACAATGAACAAATTCTTTCCTCAGAAAATATTTGTTCATTACACACAGTATTTTCTGTATGAAAATCAATGAGATATTACGATAAAAAATACATGGCCTAGGTTTAGTAATAAGGGTTTGCAGGAAAAAAAAAACATTTTGCACTGAATGTCCACTGTATACAATAACTATGTTGTAGTCAGTCACTGCGAATGTAAGTGCTACATGAACAGAGTCGGCTAGGCGTTCCGTGCTGTCGGCTTACGCAGAACGGGTGCATTGTTGACGCGACAAGATTATAAATACACTAGTTAGTGTATCCAACATCAACTAAATATGGTTTTCACTGCTCCTGAATGTTGGGCAGGTTATTAATAAGAGATTACTCGGCAAGCTTTGACATCAACTATTTTTTTTTTACTTAAAACAGAAAGTCGCATTTTTAGCGAAATTTTAAAGATTTGACAGATTTTTCTCTTACCAAACTATCGGACAGATTAGATCATAGAAAAGAAAACTCGATTCTGTAACGCTATGTGTATTATTTCGTTCATGATTTCCCCGAATAGTTTTAGTAATTTCATCCTCCTTGTCTGAACAGGTCTGACGAAGAATCTGACGCGGAATTCACGGACAAGGACGTCGGGCGCCTGCTGATCGTGACGCAGACGCCGGCGCGGCAACCCAAACACGACGGACACGACCGCCAGGGCGACTGGAACACACGCACCAAGATCACACAGGATCTAGAACAGGTATGGAACGCGGAACGTGAAGCCTCGTATCCACTAGGCAACAATTGACGCGCAACGTGGTCGGCAGCGTTGCGCAACATCGCGCGACGTTGCAGCTGGCGCGCAACATGTCATAACAATACAAATTAAAGTTGCTTAAGGCGACTACAGGAGCTAAACGCGAGTTTTATAATGCAAAAAAGCATATGATTCACTGCAATAAATAAATCCAGAAAATTATATGATATTCTTCAGGAATATGCTAGTATGATAGTGTTTTGAAAACATAATACAACTAATTTGACTCGATAGAAAAAAATCACGAACTTTTCTCTAAAAATTTTGATTTTTTGGCAAATAATTATACAAGCAACATATTAGCATGATAGTGTTTCATTTTTTAGTCCAATCAATAGAATTTTTGTAAATCTAAAAAAACCACTCATTTCGCACTATTCGGCCCGCAGTGACTAACGTAACAACCACTTTGTAGTGCAAGCTGATTAGAACTTTATTCTAACAGTATTTCAAACGAAGTTTGAACCACCACACATAGAGTTGCTAATTTAGCTCCTGTAGTCACCTTAACAAAAGTTCCGCGCTGACTTTCAACACGTGGAGCAATATGTCGTGTGACAAATGTTGCTTAGAGGATACAAGGCTTACTTCATAATTCGATGTTCACGCATTCGCACGAAGCGCTTTGCTACAAAGTTGCGATGTACTTCTGTTGCCGCAGTAACAATAAATACTAACTAAAAACAGAATAATAAAATAAATATTTTTGTACTACACTTGCTTAGTAAGTGTACCAATACTACCTCACTAAAAGGCTTGAAAGCTGTTCATTAAACCTTCTCAAAAATCTAGGCAGTTATATTGTATGGAATCTCATTACCGCCCTGAAAATCAGGGTAGTAATCCATTACTAACGCGTTTTGTTTTGTTTTTTTTAAAGTCTTGATGACGTTGTAAGCAAGTGTAGTATAAAGCAGTATATATCACTCGAGAGTAAGTACAGATTACTAAACTCGTGTGGTTCACGGTCCTCCGCTTCGCGTCGCGCCTCAAATGCACACTCGATTAGTAATCTGTGCCTTACTCCCCTTGGTGAATAAATAGCTGTAGTGGGGCTCCCATACAACAAACGTGATTTTTCTAATGTTGTATAGATAATGGTACGGAACCCTTCGTGCGCGAGTCCGATTCGCACTTGGCCGGTTTTTGAATGTTCTGTGCATGCTACACGTCGGTGCCGACATGATGTTTTCCTCTCGTCTAGTGGTGGTGGCCCCGACTTACGAACAGTAAGTCGTGGGTTCAAACCCAGGCAGGCGCATTACTTTGTGTAATTTATTTCATCACCACTGCTCTCAAAACGGTGAAGGAAAACATCGTGAGGAAACTGGCATGTCCTAGAACCAAAAAATTCGAAGACATGTGACATCTACCAATCCGCACTGGGCCCGCGTGGTAGATTATAGCCCATTCCCTCTTATAGAGAGGAGGCCTGTGTCCCAGCAGTGGGAACATTAATAGGCTGATGATGATGATGATGATGTAGTTACTACTAATAAAGTTTACTTCTGGGACGTGTTAATGATAATTGTTATTGTTTCCAGGTGATCACAGATGGCCTGAGACGATATGAAGAAGACTTATGGTGTGATACGGATTACCCGTCGGTGAGTCTCTTTGATTTGTGGCATTTACACCTGTTTTTCACATAGAAACTTGGAAAAAAAAAAGTCGTTTCCCAGCAATATTTATGTATAGTAAAGCCCACCACACAGGCGCGTTTCTGCGTCCTAATACTTAACGCCTCCCCCCCCACAGGCGTGTTTTTGTGTTTTCGCGTTTCTGCGTCCCACCAAATGTACCAAATGTTCTAAGAACTCATATCGCAAAATCGCATTTTGTATACGAAATTGTTTTCGATTGCGCCATCTTGAATTTTATTTTTTTTTACCCCGAAAAAGACAGCCATGAAGAAAAAACCAAAAAGTTTCCTCGGCGCCATCTTGGATTTTCATTTTGACCTCATTTTGTAATGAGCGACCCCAAAAATCATGAAAACGTCATCCATGACGGAATAACCAAAAAAATCCATCTTCAAGTAACAACAGGCGTGATTTTCGCGCAAGTGTCTTTGGCGCGCAAAAGTCCATGCGCGCGTTTGTCTTTTCGCGCAAGTGTCCTGATGCCATTCCTTACACCTACTCTTATCGCAATATCGCAGGACGCTGAAACGCAAGCGTCCCGGCGTTACTATCGCGGCAGTGTGTGGGATCAAATGCGTCCCAATACATAATTTACTAAAAACAAATTAATCTCGCAATATCGCGGGACGCAGAAACGCGAAAACGCAGAAACGCAAAAACGTGCCTGTATGTTCAGCCTCTAATGTACTAAAAACTCATATCGCAGAACACAGAAACGCGCCTGTGTGGGGGAGGCTTAAAGGTGGCGGTTCGCGTCGCGACAGAGACTAGCGACCGAGAGAAGAGACTGGTTGATTATTATTCCCTTTATTCATTAATAATACCTAAAAAAACATATATAAATACTGCTAAGCTACCGGTGGTTAGAGCTCTTGAGACAGGAACCTCCTAGCAATGCGGGTCGTATCGAGGAGTACTGTCTTCTGAATCAGGCCCGTGATCCAACCGCCTGTAGAGATTATTATAATTATTTATCTAATATGAGTTTTTTGTTTGTCCAGTCGTACGGCAGCGGCTCCACTCACTACCGCACAGTGTCGCTGATCACCCGCGAGCAGTTCGAAGCGGCCGTGCCCAGCGAGAAGCACGCCAACCCGGCCGAGCCCCCGCCGCCCCCGCCCCGCCCCACCCATGTGAGTACTGACCCACTAACTACGTCATCATCTGCAGTCGTACGGCAGCGGCTCCACTCACTACCGCACAGTGTCGCTGATCACCCGCGAGCAGTTCGAAGCGGCCGTGCCCAGCGAGAAGCACGCCAACCCGGCCGAGCCCCCGCCGCCCCCGCCCCGCCCCACCCATGTGAGTACTGACCCACTAACTACGTCATCATCTGCAGTCGTACGGCAGCGGCTCCACTCACTACCGCACAGTGTCACTGATCACCCGCGAGACTGATGACCGGTACAAGAAATTATTTCAGGAACGTAATGGGAGTCTTTGAATTTGGTTTGTTTTATTTCCTCCTACGTAATGTATCGTTACCGTGGCAAATTGCACGTAGCGAACGGCAAGCGCGACGACGAGTTCGATGAACTCTGTAGCTAGGCAGAACAGCTGATTTGACGCGTCGTTCGGTAGAGTAAAAACTCTACCGAACGACGCGTCAAATCAGCTGTTCTAAAAAAAAAACAACAATGAATGTTGAAAACAACATTCATTGTTGTTTTTTTTTTATTTTAGCAATTTTATTTACTTATATGGAGTGCTGCGTACAGAGAATGTAATTTTTAAAAACAAAAGAAAACCGACAAAATAATAGGGAGAAATAGTCTAGTTTCCACCATCAATAAATTGCAAATCTATTTAGTCCGTCAGTTAGAGTATTGGAAAATAATGGACACGTATTTTTTGTTTTTGTAAATCAATGAATATTGACAAAGATAAAACGCATCAAAACTCGGGAGTGGGGGCTCGTGACGTCAGAACGCACTAAAAATTATACCACGTCGTGGCGTATTGAGAATTTTAAAAGCGTCGTATCTACGTCAATTTTAGTTTACGTAACAAACGAAAAAATACAGGTCAAATATTTTTTGATAATCTAACTGACGGACTAATTAGATTTTTTCAGTTGGCAAATCTATATTATGGTCTATTCAGTCGAAGTGTGAGTTAGGTTCGCAGACTAAAAGGCATGCAAAACACACATGTTCGAGTGGGATTAAACCTACCCTAAAAAATAGATATTGCACTGAATGTCCACTGTATACAATAATATATTGTAGTCAGTCACTGCGAATGTAAGTGCTACATGAACAGAGTCGGCTAGGCGTTCCGTGCTGTCGGGTTACGCAGAACGGGTGCATTGTTGACGCGACAAAAAAAATTTATTATCAGGAAATTAGATTTGACATAAGATAAATATATTCGGAATATCCATGTATGAGGTCCTAGGTTCGATACCCGAGTCGAACAAACTGTTATAGGTTTTTCGCATCAGGAATTTTCAGTAGCAGCCACGGAGTATGCGCCCGGTTGATGGCAATAGGCTCGCCCCCTATTACATGGTATAGTATCAACTATCTGGTGTCCACGACACACGCCTCGTTGCTTAGTGTGGCACTCGATGGCGCTGTGTGTAATGTCCAGCTATATTTATTTATTTTGGGACGCGCCCGCCACGTTATTCCCTGCCCACTGTAAGTCCTGTGCGCCAGAATCAACAGTAGCGACCACCAGAACAGCGCCGAGACAATGAAGCTCGACAAAGTCCCAGAGAAACTATTCAACTTTCTTGGATCCCGCAACGAAATTAATTAGGAAAAAACCAGCTATAGTTATTTATTTATTATTTATAACTGGCGAAAAGTCGGTGTGCTTGTAAGGTACACTTATGTCTAACGCTTGACGGTATGACCTACTCAACTATAACTCAGTATTTTCAATAACAATATCCTTTTATCCTATGTACAGGTTGATCACCAATCGGAGTCGCAGAGCAAATACAAGCGGCCGCGACGCACGGCGCGATTCTATGCAGCGAACAAAGACCCACATGCTACTGATGTTATGTGAGTTTATACATTCATCTATACTAGGAAAGATTCGATTTTTTGTTTGTTACGATTTAACTCTAAAACTACTCGACCGATTTGAAAAATTCTTTCAGCAATGGATAGCTACATTATCAGCGAGTAACATAGGCTATATGTTATCCCTGCACTCCCACGGGAACGGGAACTACGCGGGTGAAACCGCGTGACGACCGCTAGTTCTATAAATTTTTGTTTTTCGCAACAGACGGCCCTAGAAGATGGGTGGTCGCAAGGGCGACCTCCTGAGTATCAGCTCCTGGGTTCGATTGCCAGGTCGCACAAAGTGTAATCGGCTTTTATCGTCTAGAATTTCTCAGTAGTAGTCAAGGATTCTGGCTAAAGGCTCGCCCTATTACAAGGGACCACCATTACCTTACCTACCACCCACATATACGTGACAGGCAAGCGCGTGCCCTGTACGCCAACGACACAAATATGTGAAAAAAAATGCGCGGTGCACTATAACACGAAATAAACAATTAAATAGTTTTGGAATCTTCTTTAATTGTAGGCATTTGCGGTGAAATTGTAACTTCGCGTGGAGGGTACGCGCGTGCGTTTATGCTCTAGCTTTTAAAAGGTTAAACATAACTGGCGAAATATTGGTGTTTTTTTTTTGTAATATTAGAAACACCTTTGCCCAAACCCTTAATTGAGCTTTATTATTGCAAATATGTGTGTATTATTTTAATGTTGTATGCAATTAAGAATTGAGAGCGACTTACTGGCGTCACGAGCGTGTTTTTTTTGTATTATAAGAAACACCTATACTACACGCTGGATTGAGCTTTATTATTGCAATTTTGTATGTATATTTAATTTTTAATCTTTAGACCGCCAGAGTCTAAACGCACGCGCGTGCCCTCCTTTCACCTACCATTTTGTCACATATTTGTGTCGTTTGCCGTACAGGACACGCGTTTGCTTCTCACTTATATGTGACAATGACATTTAAAAGGTTAAAATTGTATGCAATAAAGAATTCGAATTGATGTAATGATGTTTTAAACTGTAGAATAGCAATAACTAACGTTTAATTTGTAAATTTGCAGTAGTAGCAGGAAGCACAAGACTAGACACAGTCTGAACCCGCCCGTGGAGCACCACGTGGGCTGGATCATGGACATACGCGAGCACAGGGCGAGGACGCATAGTACTGGGTAAGTTATACGTAAAATATGCAATAAATTCTTACTTATTTTCAAACAGAGAAGGAACGACTATTGATTTGTTCGCTCATTAAGTAAGAAATTCCAAACCTTAAAATGCCTTGAATTGGCCCTTAGATCATAATCTGTCAAAGGACCAATTTGTTCGAGACACCAATGTTTAACTATTGTGTCTACTCGCATCGTCGCCGGTAGTGACGTCAAACGCTATGTGTCAAAGAAACACTTTTATTGGAAAACTACACCACACTTTTTCACAGAGAGGATACCTGTTTTTTTTTTTCTTATTTCTTTCTTTATGGGCTGTTTTTAATATGGTTGACGACTGACTAAAAAAAAAATCTTGTATAGTCCGTCAATTAGATTATTGAAAATATTGGATACGTGTTTTTAGTTTTATCAAATTAATAAAAAAATACAAAGATAAAACGCATAAAAGATCATGAGCTTGTGACGTCACTTTATGGTAGAACAAGTATCTGTATCGTCTTCATTTTTTGATCACGTGAAAAAAGAAAAAATATGTTTCCAATAATTTTTGGAAATCTATCTGACGGACTAATTAGTTTTTCATGACATCTACCCTTTTTAAATGTTCAAGTGTTGTTGTGTGTGTGTTTGTTTATATTAATGTTGTTGTAACGTCGTGTTTCCTCGTCCGCAGCTCGTCACTAGGCACGTCCCCGACCCTCGGCTCCTCGTGCGGGTCCCAGCCCGGTTCGCTGCCGACCTTCCACCACCCGTCGCACGGCCTGCTGCGAGAGAACCACTTCACGCAGCTCGCATACCACAAGTATCACTCGCGCTGTCTCAAAGGTAACTAATATTACTTAAATAAAAGTGAGCCGTGAAACATCGCAATTATTCTGTACAAGTAATATGCTTAAAAAAAGTCAATATAAATCATGATCTATCGAATGACCAATTTGGTCGAGACGCCATTGTTTAACTATTGTGTCTACTTCGTGGACAGATCATAGGATAAAAACAAACACATAAAAGAAAATAAAAACAAAATGTCTCGATTCACCAAAAGAAAATCCTTAAGCTGGAATCAAACTCGAAGTCACGAGATGTAACCTAGCGCTCTGTGCCCCGAGACCAGCTGGCTTGTTTTTAAATCGTGACGAATATGTAGGTCTTATGCTGCTTCAACAGGTCGGTAATGTACGAGCCGGGATCGATCGCCACGCTCGCCACGAATTTTTCATTTGTTTTTTTGGCTTACCTGCTCCTATAGATGTTTCAAATCAATAGCTACTCGCTATGCGTGGGCGAGGGGCTAAATAATTACAGCCGCTTGGGTCTATCTTTAGGTTAAACCGCGCTTGCCTAAGTTGCTCTGTGGATGGGTGACAACCCATTACATACCGAGTTTCCTCCGTGCCTCGGAAAGCACGTCAAGCCGTTGGTCCCGGCTGTCATTTGTAGATCTTTGACAGTCGTTACAGGTAGTCAGAGGCCCGAAAAGTCTGACAACCAGTCTTACCAAGGGGTATCGTATTACCCAGTACTAACTGGGTTGTGGAGGTCAGATACGGTTTAAGACTGTGAGTTTAATATGAGAAATACAAGATAAAAACTAAATATAAGAATTACTTATGAAGGTATGTACTCGTAAATAAATAAATTAAGTAGTACACACTGGACACGCAATTTTTACAATGATGTGGGTAAAATGAAAAAGTGAGTGTACTATTACATATCGATTCTTGAAGGCAAGTCAACAGCAATTACACATTGTATTATTTATATGTACTTCTTCTTAACGTGTCGATGGCAAACTAAATTGTGTCGGCCCAGAACTGAGCGACTAGTTTGGCGCTTTCGGTAGCGTCCATCAGTTCCTGCAGTCAACAAACAACAGGACACGCAGCACTCGATATAACCCCATCGTTTGTGGAACAGCAGCACATTTACACTCCAGGGCAGAGTCATTAATGTATATCTATGTATATAATGTATATCTAATGTATTATATCTAATGTATATATATATATCCACCTGAGCAGGTTTTTATATGTACTGTAGGAAGCAGATAGGCAGTCGCTCCATGTAAGATTTATTCAGCTACATCCGGTCAGACTGGAAGCCGACCTCAACATATTTGGGAAAAGCGAAACAAATTCTTGTTTTATTTATTCTAAATGTTGGTATTGTATTTCAGAGCGCAAGAAGCTCGGTATCGGCCAGTCACAAGAGATGAACACTCTCTTCAGATTCTGGTCGTTCTTCCTGCGAGATCACTTTAACCGCACCATGTATGACGAATTCAGGTAAGTTATGACTGTTCTACACCGAAACCGGCATGTCCTAGAAATAAAAATTCGAAGACATGTGACATCTACCAATCCGCACTGGGTCATCGTGGTGTATTGAAGCCCACTCCCTCTCACAGAGAGGAGGCCTGTGTCCCAGCAGTGGGAACATTAATAGGCTGATGATGATGATCTATTTGATTTTACCATCATACTTTAACGCTATTTTATTTTATTTATTAAGGGACAATAAACAATATGTGTTAGAACAAAGTAAGGATAATACAAAACATTAACAATATTGCAGCCCACTACTTTATCCGCATATTAACAAGAGAATATGCTAATGAGTGCCACTAGATAGGTAGAAAAATAAAATTACATTACATATAAATAGATAATTATAGAAATAATAGAAATATCAATAATAGTAATTATTAAAAATTAAATAATTTAAAAAAAAAGAAACGAAATATTAATTACATCAAGAAAATTAGAAATTCAAATTGATTCAATTGTTTGGCAACAGAGTAATATACACACTAAAAACAAAATTAAAATCTAGACTAGCTTACATTGCTAATAACATCATTGGTAAAAAAGCTATAACCATACCTGTCCCTTCCAGAACACTAGCCAACGAGGACGCCTCCGCCGGCTTCCGCTACGGGCTGGAGTGTCTGTTCCGCTTCTACTCGTACGGCCTGGAGCGGAAGTTCCGTCCCGAGCTGTACCAGCACTTCCAGATCGAGACCATGGCTGACTATGAAAAAGGTAACATCAGGAAGTATCATCATTTAGTTGGGAAACGTCCACCGCTGGACATACGCCATACACCTTAGCATTCTCAACTCAGTCACAACATGTAATTTCCTTTCATTCACCCCCTTTGTGGTCCAACATTCTGCGGGCCTACCATGACGTCTTAAAGCAGGATCGTTATAATTTCGTGCCAGTGTGGGAAAGAGATGGCGCTAGACGTCCTCTATAGCTCCGTCTCTTACCCACACTGGAACGCGATTAAAACGATCCTGCTTTAAGACGTCATGGTAGGCCACCTGATCTATACAAGACAGCAGTTTAGTTCGTATGTATGAACTGATATAAACTCTCACCTCTACGTGACGACTTACTAACATATAAATGGTTCCGCAGGTCAACTATACGGTCTGGAGAAGTTCTGGGCGTTCCTGAAGTACTACAAGCACACCGGCGCCCTACAAGTGGACCCCAAGCTACAGGGCTACCTAGAAAACTTCCAGAGCATCGAGGACTTCAGAGTTCTTGAGGTGAGTTACATCATAAATACCACAGGTCAATACCCAGCGGCGTAGCGTGGACATTTTGCCGCCCGGGGCCAACGGGAAATTGGCCGCTCCCTCAATAGGCATGACGACAGTATCAAAAAATTGCAAATCTATTTAGTCCGTCAGTTAGAGTATTGGAAATTAATGGACACGTATTTTTTGTTTTTTGTAAATCAATGAATATTGACAAAAGATAACACGCATCAAAACTCGGGAGTGGGGGCTCGTGACGTCAGAACTAGCTAAAAATTATACCTAGGCGTGACGTATTGAGAATTTTAAAAGCGTCATATCTTCGTCAATTTTGGTTTACGTAACAAAAGAAAAAACACGGGTTAATTTTTTTTTGAAAATCTAACTGACGGACTAATTAGATTTTTTTTGTCGTCTCGCCTATTTGTGCTTACGCAGGAAAGGTAGTAAAAACTCAAAATATAAAGCATTTTCTCATTCTTCATTTATTAAAACTTCCAAGCAAAATCTTTTATATACAATTTTCAATGTCAAACGGCTGGACGGATTCTGACAGGACTTTTACTGGCAGATACAGCTGATGTTATAAGGAGTAACGTAGGCCACTTTTATTTTGGAATAAGATTTAGGGTTCCATGCAAAATAATGAAAACCCTTGAATTTGGTAACAAAAACCGATTCAAAAAGGGAAGTAATTTTTTTTTTTCAGGTTTTATCACTACATAGTATAAAACAAAGTCGCTTTCTCTGTCCCTATATCCCTATGTATGCTTATATGTTTAAAACTACGCAACGGATTTTGATGCGGGTTTTTTTAATAGATAGAGTGATTCAAGAGGAAGGTTTTAGTATATAATTTGCGGGCGGGCGAAGCCGCGGGCATCAGCTAGTATTGAATAAAATGCCACCATAGTTGGGAAAAGGCTTGGCAGATAATGATCATGCGCACGCACTGCACGCTTAAAGCCCTACGTACGCATTTTTATTTGCGGGTAAATTTACAATATCTAGAAACATTGCACTGTATGTCCACTGTATACAATAAGTATATTGTAGTCAGTCACTGCGAATGTAAGTGCTACATGAACAGAGTCGGCTAGGCGTTCCGTGCTGTCGGGTTAGGCAGAACGGGTGCATTGTTGACGCGACATCATTATAAATACCCATACTAACATAATAACTGTACATAGATATTCAATTAAACTAATTTTCATCCCATCTATTCGAAAAGGACGACTTGGTTCGCCTTTAAGTGCACCCAAAGGTGGTGTTTTCTATAAGAAACTTTTAGCGGGCAGTAATGAGATTTTAATCCTCTTTATAAGTGTGCCGCAATAATCTTTACCGCGCACTTTTTGAATTTGGAACATTGCAACAACAACACTGATCGACTTGCTCGTTGGGGTGAATAAAAAGTAGTGGACTGTATGATAAAAGGCTTGGTATATTGCCGGTTTAAACTCTAACAATTACAACTGTCCCGGACAAAACATATATATAAGTATCTAGGTAAACGCAGAGAGTATCGTCCGTCGCGGTGGGCTCCGAGAAAGCGAGTGTCGCCGGCGCGGGCAGGCTCCCCGCGCCACACCTCCGCTCGCTGGCTGCGCAGGTCTGTCACGTCGCCTGCGCGTGCCGTCTGCGTGTCTGTTGGGTGTGATTCCCAACAACACTTAGTGTTCAGCGCCAAAGAAATCGAACGCAAATATTGCTTGAATAAAGACTGGCTGGTACGACGGCCTATAGTCGCGCCGCCGGCTGAATAAAAAAAAAAGAAATCAAATTAAAAACGCGCGAACCACAGCCCGCGTTTTCGACAATTTTCACGGATTGTTAGAAAGTCATGGTTTTTTTGAAAAATGAGTTCTTCGTGTGACACTGAATAAATCATGATCTGTCAAAGGACCAATTTGTTCGAGACACCATTGTTTAACTATTGTGTCTACTTCATTGACAGATCAAGGGATGAAATATGAGGCGCCATTTATTTTCTCATAGTGGGTGATGAAAAGTAGAGTGTAACACTCGGGCGCAAATATATTTTTGGCTCGGGCGACGTACTTTGAATCCCTCGCTACGTTCAGGATTCTATTAAAGAATCCCTCGCGACGCTCGGGATTCTACTCTAGAATCCCTCACTTCGCTCTGGATTCAAAAAAGCGCCCTCGCCGTAAAAATATAATTTTGCTCCCTTAAAGTGCATCTGTATCTGCGCGCACACTTGTGCATTATAATATATCCTGCGCCGAACACTGATCTCCGCTAAGGGTGTAAATTTGTACAACGCTGGCTACCGGTTCCGATCTGCCAGCGCTTATCGGAACTCGGCGCAGGCAGTCTCTATACTTTGTGCCGAACCAGCGCCGAGAAGCAGGTCGGAACTTGTCAGAGACGTTCGGCGCTGGTAAGATTGGCCTCGTGACCGAAAACGGTAGGACTATATATATTGAAGTAACAATGCTTTTCTGTTTCCAGCCGCAACTAAACGAGCTGCTAGCGGCTCAGGGCGCGGCGGCGCCGGGTCGCGGTCCGCACGCGCGCCCGTACGACCGCACGCGCTCCGTGTCCGAGAGCGACAGGGCCGTCGCCGCCAGTAGGAATAACAGGTATACGCACTATATTGTTACTAGCTGACTCATGCAACTTCGTCTGCGTCACATAAAAGGGAAAAAACTCACAAGAGTAATAAATTTTCCCGGTTTTTTTTGCAACATTTTTCATTTATGCTCCGCTCCTATTGGTCGTAGCGTGATGTTATATAGCCTATAACCATCCTCGACAAATGGACTATCCAATACAAAAATAATTTTTAAATTCCAACTAGGAGTTCTTGAGATTACCGCGTTCAACTAAACAAACAAACTCTTCAGCTTTATATTAGTGTAGATAAACATTCAATCTCACGTCCATACACTTATTTTGACATGATTAAAGTCCTCACAGGTTTATAATAACTTGTGAAAGTACTGTAGAACATTTCAAAGCGTAGCTCTATGGAGAAGAACGGGCAAGAAACTCCATGGACACTCTTTTACAAAATGTTTTTACAAGATCTTGGTTACATCATTCATGTTGAGATTTTCACTGTCGTCATGTTGCGTATACTTGCATAAACATGTCTTGAGTTGTACGTACCTCTCAATATCTGTGTCCCCCCAGCAGTAAGTTCGTGTCGGGCAGCCGGCCGGCGACCAGCAGCAACAACAACAACAACCGCGGCCGCGCCGGCTCCTGCGGCGCGCAGAGCGTCGTCGCCAACGCTAGGCCTAGACGTAAGTACAATATTATATTCAACATAACATATACAGGGTGTAAACCGCCTCGTCACGAAGCCGTCAACCAAGCATTCTCTAGGGCTATTACGTATCGTCTCATGACGACAGGCCGTGTCGACGGCGCAGGAGTGTTCCACGCGCGCCTCAAAGAGAGTCAGCAATAGGGAAGGGGTCCGCAAGGGCCGAAGCCTGCCGGGGCTGCGGGACTGTTCGAAAGAGATACCGTGGCACGGAACACAAAGGGCGAGGAAGGAACATGGATGGGTTTTAGTCAGTAAAAGTCTGACACTCCCTCCTGCTCCGCCCAGAGCGGGAGGAGTCATTTGATTTTGATTTGAAAAAAAAAAGGGCTATTACGTATCTTTCTGATATCCAGTGACTATCAAGCTTCGGTTGTACACCGAACTTTGATGACAACCGTGAATGTCATAATATTGGTATTACGTATCACACTGAGTGGATATCACTTTACGGTGACTAACAGGGTCATACATAATACGAAACTAACCTTTATACAGTTAATTGACGGACACTGAGCCCAGTTACTATCATTTCGAGCTGTCAACAGAGACACGTAATAGCCCTACTGTACATCAAACTAGCCTACGAAGCGGGACTAAAGTGACCACTTTAGTCCCTAGGGAGTGAAAAGTAATTAGTTTTTCAATTTCCTTCATGTGACAAACTCAAACAGCCAGTAAATATACTACTATTATCTGTGGAGTGTGGACCATCTTCATTGCGAAAATGTTGAGAGTTTCAGTTCCATGGTTTTTCCGCAAAGAAAGTGGCGCCATGCGTTTTAAATTGTTAATCTGTGAGTGGTTTAGAAGAAAAAATTGACCGCGAAAATATCAGAATTTTTGTCGAGTGTAAATTTGTTCGGTTTTAAATAAATTGATTAAGAATGTCCAGTGACAGTGAAGAGTTTGACGTCGAGCAAAAGACATAATAGATAATCTTTTGCCGCCAAAATCGCGGAAGATTTACCTAAAAACTCACGAAAGTTCTATGGGCTGGAGGAATAATAAATGTTTTTGTACTAAATTGACTATTTTTCTCGCACTCAAAGTGAAAAGTACAGTTTGCACCTCGAGACTAAACGCCAACTTAATATACTCTCGGTTTCATTGACTCCCTCGCACGCTCGGGATTCAAACCACCTCCGGTATATTATGGCTTCGTTTAGTCCCTCGTTATAAAATATACTATTTTATTGCTGCATTGAACTGACTGAAGTACTAAAACCTCATTTTGTCCGCAGCAACGCCAAAAACGAAGCCCGAAGCAGAACCTAAGCAGCTTTCAGCGAAGCAGTGATGAACATATAACATGAACATACAAGACTAGACATTAATAGTGCGTTGTGCTTAACCACCCAAGTGTAGAGTTACATTGTTTATTCTGATGCATTTTCTTTTTTCTATATAAAGTAAAACAAAACTTTTATTAATGATATATGATAGTGAGTGCTATGACACTTTTGTGGTTCGCGTTTGGCGTTATTCGTGGTTGATTATGGAGCCTAGGTGAGTTGGGTTTCAGTTATTTTATTACTAACAACAACCGTTTTGACAGTGCGTTTCACTAAAAAGATGAGTGATGTATTAGAAACTTAAACAAGTGTACCACAATGTTTTTATGCGCCGATACAAGGCATTTTTTATAAATGAAAAGAGTTTTGTATTTCCTGCATATTCCCTATTATGAAAGTATCTGAACAACTGTCTAATACATATATTCTTTTGTCCGCAGCTTATATGCATCGACAATAAGCAACGCTACGCTTTAATGTTCACGCGTTATCAAGTTTGACATCTATATAGATAGCGTAAGTATGTACTACCATATAAACGATATATATTTATATATTTTTGACATTGTATAAAAATTAACACGACATTCATCTTGAGAAAATTCAAAATGACATGAAAAAAAAAAACTACCGTCTTTACACAGTTATTTTAGTTTTGACAGAAGAATTCAATAGCAACTTTACTATCCCATGATCTGTCCACGAAGTAGACACAATAGTTAAACAATGGCGTTCGACCAAATTGGTCATTCGACAGATCATGATTTATAGGCTCGCCCTCTATTATATGGAACTTAAACGTAACTAAACGTACTACCTAACCTTTTTGGGATTACAGGCGTGATGATCACTGTAATTTTGACAGGTTTCTGAGAGACTGGAACCTACCTTACAGGTAAAAATATCACTAAGTTCACAGTGATGCAAAGTTATAATTAAAATAACTGTGGCAAGACTGTGTTTTGTCGTAGTCTTTGGTAGGTTAAGTATTTTTTATCTGTGGCGACTATGGTGCTGCGACATCGACAATCCTCGCATTTTTTTTCATCCGCCATCTTGGGATTACTCGAGTGATGTGTCTCGAGGATTTATAGCAATAATTTCGTAAATGAAAAACTTGAATGGGTAAATTAATGAGCAGAATGGGGTAGGGAACTATGACACTAATGGCGTCAGCATAGCTAGTTTCAAACGTCGTCATTGGTGGAAAATCTGCTAATGGCATTTTATATTTCAAAATACTTGTCCCTCATTGGTCAGATTGGGAACTAGGTATGGTAACGCCATCTGCTTCGTCCTCCCCCATTGGGTGTTGATAGAATTTTGTATGTATAAGTCGGGTTGATATAATATAATAAGTTAATAACTCATTAATGAACTACTCGTTCAAGTTTTTATTGAAAAGAGTTCCTTTTTTACTCACACTCGAGAAAAAATTAACTTCGAGTAGAAAGTGACTTATACTCACACTCGTCTCACACATTCGAGTTACCCCGAAAATTCAATTGTTTTTTTTGGATCTCTAGAAAAATAAAAATATGTACTAGGATGTGCTACAATCATAAAAAAAAACGTTTTTGTATGTAATGTTATATGTACAGCCGATAGTAGTGACATGTATAAACTTAGTTTAAAAAAAAATAATTGACAGAAGACTGGAATTTAATTCTGAATTTGCGAGAAAAAAATAACAAAATGGAGATGGGTGATGCTAAATCGATGTTTGAAAATACTTAATGATGTTATTGTTTTAGTATACTGTCTTTTTATTTGTTTTGTGCGGACCGTTGTAGTTTTTGGCGATAAATTTGTGTTTAAGACTTTTTTTAAACATGTTTTTGGTACGTAGAATTCCAAACAAATATAAACGACATCCAAAAAAAAACGTTTCTTAAAAATGACGCCCTGATTTCTAAAGTCGAACCATCAAATCTTATGGATGTTGTTAAGATATGAGATTTGACAGTAACAACGTTAGTTTTGAAACTCTATTTACCAAAAATATAAATTTTAATCGTCAATTTCAAAGAAAATCTTCGACGAACGGTCAGCAAAGATACTGCCACTTATGTATTTATATAATATTTAAACTGAGCACACAGTTCTTTTAGTACATAACATAATCGATACATAGGGATGCGAATAAAACGGTTGTTTATATACTATGTTCATTATATAATGATCAATATGACAGTTAATTGGTAGGCGTCATTACATGGGACATTAAACATAACTGGCGAAATGTGGGTGATTTAAGGTCCTACACTGCTTAACCCCTGGGTGATTACAGGTGTAATAGTAAGTTACGACAGTTAAAAATTACCTTATAATTATTCAATGATGAAGCCAGCGAGTAATTTCTCAATAGCAGCCACGGATTCTGGATCTGTGCCCGGCTGATGACATTAGGCTCGCCCCGTATTACATGGGACTTACATAACTGGCGAGATGTAGGTGTACTATTAGCTACACCTCTGCCTAACCCTTCAAGGGTGACAGGCGTGATGATAAAGGCACAGCTTCACAGTAGCCCTTAGCTTCGCTTTGTATCAACATGAAGGCGGGTTCGTCCACTGCGAGTGCTACGCTACGCACTGCCAAAAAAAACCTCAAAGCTTACGCGGTTTATCGAATCATCAGTCTCCTGCCCTTATCCCAATTCATTTGCGGTCGGTGCAGCATGTCTTCTTCTTCCATACTTCTCTATTACTCGTCATCTCATCAGACGCCAATTTTCTTTCTTCAGTGGACCATCGAATATTTTCTTTAAAAGAATTTCTATGTATTTTATGCCACGGAAGCATGTCATTAAGAGGGCGCATTCAGAAAGTTGGCAACCTCGCAAATATCTGTCAAATATTTACCTGTTTTAATTAATCTCGCAATATTACTGTATGGAAATAAGTAATATTTCTAACTAACTATCCAGAATATTGATTATGAAATGCAATAATTAATATCGTAACACCGAATATTCAGTTTTAGATGAGAAAAAACTATTTGGAAACTTTCCAAATGCCTTTTCTACACCTAAAACGGTTACAACATCAAATTCAGTGTTTTAATTGCAATTCACTATTAATAATAGCTATAGTTAGTTAGCCATGTTTCTTATTTCCATACAGTAATATTGCCAAATTAATTAAAATAGGTAAATATTTGACAAATATTTGCGACGTTGCACAGGTAAATATATGACAGGTATTTGCGACGTTGCCAACTTTTTGGATGTGCCCTCTTATATATATTTATCATAGTATAGAATATTCTTTATTATAATATACACCATAGAAATAACATATTTCGTATTGAGTGACCCAATAGGCGGTCTTAGCGATCATTTCAAGACAACCTTCATCATTTGCCAAACTATGTTAGGATCAGCTCCCAGTCCAACCGGATGGCAGTATTTTTCATTGAGCGACTGACATATTGATCATTATAAACTTAAAATTAGTGTTTACAGTATCATGAAAATCATTGAGGAAGAATGAGAAGAATAAATGAGGAATAATGTCTGAATTTCAGTATTTCATAGATGTGTATCGCAAAAATACATTAAATATCGTACTTGTTCAAGGCCTTACTAATTATAGAATAAGATGCAACTGCCTTACATTATAACGATGGAAAGTTTAAATGCTGTAGGTGTTGATCTTGCTGTTGGAGATGCAGCGTTCGTGCTAAGCGCGTAAAGTTGAGAATCCAACAAAATACTCAACATCCCTTACGACATTTCAGGTTTCAATTGTCAATTTGCTGTCATTATAGAAATTGAATGACGGTTTACGCCCCTTATTAAATGGGACTTTAACATAACTGCCGAAATGTAGGTGTACTATATATAGGTTATACCTCTGCCTTGCCCTTTGGGGTTACAGGCGTGTTGTTATGTTAGGACAGGTTACGACTTGTCAAACGATTAGCAATAACGTCGGGGAATATTTTTCAAACATCATTTTGGTGCTATTTTAATAAAAAATAAATAAAAGAACGACAACCGTTTTATACCCATTCCAATGATTATGGAACGATTTTCAATTGATTTGTGTTATTTTGCTACTTGACAAGTGAGCGAGGTCAGCTTCCAGTCTAACCGGATGCAGCTGAATACCAGTATTTTACACGGAGCGACTGCCTATCTGACCTCCAATATCCAGTTACTGTGTGTGTATTACCCAAATTGACTGTCAAAGATCTACGAATGACGGCCGGGAACAATGGTCAACATGTTTCCTTCAACATGGCGTCTGGACTCAGAATACGCTTGAAAATTAATAACATTTCATGCGGAATTGATTGAAAATCGTTACCTTATAAACCAAATCGATAAATTAATCACTAACTTGCTCAAGTTTTTCGTTATGTATGCGTGTGTAGATGTGGTATGTTTCAAAGTTGTTAATCCGAATTGAATTGTCGCAGACAGCTCCCCTAGCGGTGGTAAAATGAATTAATATTTTCGGCAGACAGCGCCCCTTGCGGTGATTTTCAGAAGTCATAGCAAGCAGCGCCCCTAGCGGTAACATTCAGAAGTTTTAGTACCAACAGACAGTGCCCCTAGCGGTAGAAAAGTGAAAAATTGTCCAAAAATGTCGCCTATTGCTTTGAAATTCTTGCCAGAATGTCTTTTTTTGGGAATGCCTTTTTGTACGATCTTCAACTAAAAAAAGTCTAGCAAAATATGTTACAAAAAATTTAATGTAAACGTGGTAAAATATGATTGTAGTTTGCCACAATTTAGCTTAAATTGTAGTTTTAGTAATCGGTTGTGCAAATAGGTTTTGTTAGTTTACATTCTAATAATGATTCCTCCTGGTCTGTTAAGTAAAAAATGTTGGAAACCATTTCATTCCGACGGCATATAAACCCATGGTCATCTGCCTTTTGTATAGAAGATTTATGGGCTGTTTATGTGAATTCAATTCAATTCGGATATAATACCTAGCCAATAACTATTAAAGTATATATATTTAAATAACTGTATAGGATTCATGTAAAAGAATGCTGGTGTGCGAAAATATGGCTCTTTTAATTTTTTTCTAGTGTTTAAGTGTGCTTTTATTTTTTTGTTGTGCACTGTGTCTGCGGTATGTCTTAAAAAAAAAACTATAAAAAAATAGAAAAAAAAAATATGGCTGCTTCTCATCGATTACGTCGATAGTACTTCAGCTTTGACCGTTTTTCTTCAAAAAACACCCAAAAAACCAGCTTTTTTAAACATTTCGACTGAAACAATGCTTGTGTTATTTTATTAAAAATATTTTTCCAAGGCATACCGTGCACCCAATGCTGTTCTGTTTTAATAATATATATAAAAAACTACATTAGGATTATTGATAATAAAATTTTAAAAAAAATACATGTAGTTCGCTTAGATCGCTTCGAAAACCCGACGAAATAGTTCCTATATCGATTACTAATTAATGTTTTTTTTAAGGTTTTACTAAAAAAAAAAATGCTGACACGAAAACTTTGATTATAATAATTATCTTGTCTAAAATTCGGGACAATATTGCAAGATAACGTAGTAAACGAGTAGGTCTTAAGTTTCTGCTTACCCCTATATGAAAAAGGCATAAATTTATGTATAAATGTAATGCAAGGAACGGCAGCAAAAAATATGATGTATTTTTTTTCTATAATATGTATTGTAACTTTTAGTTGTCTGGAACTAGGGTGACTTCTCAAATTGTTAATTATGACACACATTTTCGATTGGGCAACGAATAACGGCTTCTTAACCCGACTGCGCCTAAAATAAGGGTAATATTTTCAGCCAAATTATAGGTGTGTATATTTTTCACCTCTATGTAATTTAAGCCAGAAATTCTGACTTAAAGGTTGTGTATTGTATTATATTTGATTAACAAATACTGGGTATGAAGTTAAGTTGTCATGGTTTTCGTGTCAATATGGATCCATTTCTTTTCTCCCGTCCTTATAAAGTAGAAAACATTATAAGTAATGTTTACAGTTAATAAATTTGTATTTCACTGTATCGAGACAAATTAGGATAAGAAGCGATCAAGAGCTGGGGCTTTATATTTAAACGCGGTGAAAAACTAAGGTCTTCTTGGCTCTAAAAATTCGGATTTTGAAATGATTTTTTTCCGTAAAAGAACAAAACAATAAAATTCCTTCAAATTTATCATGTTATTGAAATTCTCATAATGATTGAAGATTCAATGGAATTTATGGTGGCTGATTTATTGTGTATTGTTTATTTTTTGTGGTCGAAACGTTAGACCTAAAAGACCATGTCGGCTGAGAATAATTCCGGAAACATTGAATATTTTTGGCAGTGTCTCTAGCGCCATTTCCTATCAATATTAAACGGCTATTTAATAAATTATTCGGTATTCGTTATTGATTGCTACCTAATAAAATTCATAACGAAAAATGATTTTGACTTTTTGATTAGTTCCGTCAATCATCGCTCGAATATTGTTTCAAAATGGCGCTTTCAACTGTCAAAATTGACAAGGAGCTGAATAATTGAATTTGGCTTGTTATTCAACTAAAATAATTGTCTAATTTTCTAGACAGTTTAAAAAGCTTATAAAGAAAGGGTGGTATACGGTTCGTAAGAAATACGAGTAGGTACATAGACTTTTTAGTCTGTTATAGTATTCAAGATGGCCTCTTATTACATGGGACATAACTGGTGGCATGTGAAAGTTACTACACACACCTCTGCCTATACATTCAGAGAGTACCTATAGGATTGATGTTTTGTGATAGAATGTAGTAATGGCCTAGCTAGGGTGTTATCGTTGTTGTATACGAAGTAGTCGGATCTTGGTAAATATTCGGAATGTTTGAAAAGAATTTGAAATGTTTTTCGGAATTATTCCCAAGTTTTTTTTTTCGTAAACCTCACCGCGTATAAATATAAATTCATGAAATTCTTATGGCGGGATATTCGTTAAGTTGTTTTTTAAGTTCATTCGTTGCAATTTTTTTTCTTAATGTAAGCGCGCCAAAGGTGTCGAAGACAAGTGTGAAAAACACTTAGGTTTACTGTATAAATGAAAAATATAAAAAAAATATCTTGCTAATAAACTAAGGCTTGGTAATAATTATTGAAAACTGTAAAATGGTAAATAAACAAGACATTTTGATACTTAAAAACATTAAACTCTATTGTCTATCTACCATAGTGCAGGATAACCATAATGTAGCTTCGATATTCTCCAGTGCATTCAATTTTTTGTTATCAATTTTTTTTTCGGAAGAACTTTGGTTGTTGTAAAATAATATTAAAAAAAAAATAATTGCGTAGATGTTTCAAAAAAAAAATTAGTCAATGTAGGTAGGGTTAGTTCAGAAATTAAGTAAAAATTGTTTTTTTTTTAAGATTTGCTTCGTCGAGTGACTTTGACAGTTGTATGTATTGATTGATTCACGATTTTTAAAAGAAATTGCATTTTAGCTAACACTGTCTGGTTGCAAGACGCGGTAAGTAAGGCTGTAAGTTAAATATACATATTATATTTGAAGTAAATAAATTAATAATAAAACCACAACCTGGGATTTTTATTTTCTCACCCTTACTCCGCCGCTAAGCTAAATAAAGTACAAAGAGATCTACCTTTTGAACAACATTGTCACAAGCAAGCGCGTGCCTTGTACCGTGTACGCCAAACGACACAAATATGTGACAAAATGGTAGGTGAAATTGTGGCTTGGCGTGCAGGGCACGCGCGTGCGTTTATGCTCTAGCGTTCAAAGGTTTCAAGACTTATATAGTGGGCTTTTCTTCGTCTTGTCCTGTCTATCGCTCGTAAATATTTGAATGTATTTGATAAAGACGATATGAAAGGGGGATTTGGAGCGCAGCATAATAGGTGTTAAGCGAACAGATCGCGTAAGAAACACTACCCTGCGCTCCAGTACTCAAGTTGCAGATGTTGGAGTAAAAACAGCCAAGCTGGAGTGGGAGTGGGCTGGCCACGTAGCAAGAATGTGTCCGGAGTGATGGGCAACTATCGTCACCCACTGGACGCCTGACTGAGGAAATCGCCGTCGCGGCAGACCGCGACGAAGGTGGTGTGTGACGATCTGATCTCGTTCGCAGGGCAAACGTGGCCAGATATCACACAGGACAGAGAGGTTTGGAAGGAGAAAGAGGAGGCCTTTGCCTAGCAGTGGGACACTCAAACAGGATAACAACAAAAAAAAAAAATTGATAAAGAAGCGATGGGCTGGCCAAAATAACCATTACGTTGCTGCCTTAAGCCCAGTTTCCTCCAAAGCGGAGACGAGCGGAGCGGAGAGATGTGCGGAAACCCACCAATCACATGTAGTTGCAGGTCGTACGTATGTATGTACTGCGGCGTCCTAACCAAAGCGACCGGTTGTGCGAATAGGCAATCATCGCGTTCATAATGTTCTCAAATTCTGTCTCTCTCATTTGTTCGGAAACTAAAAAGCGCCCTCTGTCGGCGCGACCACGTATCTTGTCGACACGAACTAGCACCTCTGCTCCTGGCTACGTGTACGACTCGTAAAGAAAGCGCCTGGGTTCGAATCCTGGCAGTCTTCGTCATATAAATAATCATTTACCTTCCTTCTTTTCTGTGATATCGCCAACTCAGTAAAATAGGATGTCTGGGGTACCTACTCGCTGGCATTCGGGCACTTATGTAAGTATCAATAAATACACAACAGCTGTAAGTTGGAGGCCATTTGACATCGAATCCATTTATCGTAAGAACTGGCTGAACAGGGACGCCTAACTATTGGAGGCCCTGGGCAGTTCAGAATAATGCAGAGATCCATGTAGGATGCAAGAGCAAGCTCGTTGTTTTTAGCGCTGTTTGGGTAGATTAAGATTTGTTTTGACAGCCCCAAGCCATGACGATTAGAGGAACTAGGGATCGCCATATATCCTGGGAGCCACAGTGAGTCCGCTGTGCAGAGCCTGCATTGAAGGAAGACGAGACAGCAACTCGTGTGCATCTTAATCTTGTTGTTAAAACAACAAAAAGACCTTCACCCCATCAGTCGCGACTGCTGAGTGTGGGATCCTGAGTTCGATTCCCAGGTCGGGCTGTGTTGTTCGGTTTTTCCATTAGGAATTCAGCATCCCGGGAGTTAAGTTGGTCCTGCGCCTGAAGCGCCTGGCTACGGAATAGGAAACGCCCGTAACTTCGGCCGAAACTACGGGTTTCGTGTTTAGAGTGGTACAGAGCGGGAATGCTATCGCACGCGGCAGCATCGACTTCAACACTTCGAATTCAAAATTTTCTTACGTTTTTTAACATAACATCACGCCTGTAAACCCCGAACATAGGTGTATGATCGGTTTTTGACCAACCTTTATTAAATAAATATTTGCTGGCGGCTTGTGAACCTAAGAATGTGGAAAATAGAGTATTTGTGGGTGGAAATCGTTGTTCTTATCTCCAAGAAGGCATTGTAACACCACCTACCTTGTCTCACCTCCCAGGTCAGCAGACGAGCTGGAGCATGCACGACAAGTCACAGGTAGGCAGTCTAGATTAAATGTATTCTGGGTTCTTGAAGATCGCACAGCACACGGTAGTAAAGACTCCTTACCGTGTGCTATGTCCTCTTTACAAAAATAGTGTAGATTTGTAGACACAAATCTATACTAATATTATAAAGAGGACAGATTTGTAGTTTTTTATGTAACGAATAAACTTGAAAAATACTGGATTGATTTGAAAAATTCTTTCAGCAATGGATTCTAGCTAGCTTATAGCTACATTATCAGCGAGTAAAATAGGCTATATTTCATCCCGTACTTCCACGGGAACGGGAACTACGCGGACGAAACCGCGTGACGTCCGCTAGTAGTATAGGTATATGCTAAAACGTCTAGCTTGGAGACAATTACAAAAGCGAAGGAACAAACGTTCATCCAGCTCAGGCTCAGGGCGTAATATCGTACTGCTCGTCACGGATATTTAAGGCCGCGATGTAGGTTGAGAGCAAGTCTGGTGACGTTTTACCAACTACCCTCAATTCGACAATTAGAATCAAACACGACCACCTACCTAATAGTACCTAGGTATACACCACATTTCGCTAGTTGTTTTTTAAGCCCCATGTAATAGGGGCCGACCCTAATGCCATCAACCGGGCACAAACCCAGGATCCGTGGCTACTACTGAGAAATTCTGGTTAAAGACATTTAATTCTCATGAATAAATTTACATTTCACTTACATGAGAACAAATTTAAACATTTTAGTGTAAACTAATCATTGTCCTTCGACACTCGGACTTACAAACTAACTTGACGTATTTGATTGCAAATTACATATTTATGTTAGTGGGTACTCCCAAAAATTACATATACAAAATTACTTACACTGTGCCATTATGCGTAAATACCCTGCCTTGACATGAGGAGTGCGGTCCCGCTGTCACAATGCAGATACATCAGTCAGTAGTACAACTTTTGTTGACAGCTTTTTTTTTTTTTAATTTATTACTTATATCTTCAGGAACATATTTTTTAAGTTTGTTTTTAAAAATATTGATCGAATTCGCACCCTTTATCTCATCTGGTAATTTATTGTAAAGTTGCACTCCCTCATAAACAAGTGATCTTCTACCTCTAGTGGTTCGCACTCGAGGAAGTAGTGTCTTTTCTACGACTGCTACGGTTTTGCAATTGATGTGTTTTGGTGAATGAAATTTGTGTATGTATGGTTTTATTGTTTTTTTTTATGAGTATACAAGTGCAGTATACATGAATTGCTTGATGTTCAAGAGTTTCGTGTCCTTGTATATTTTAATTGTAGGTGTTAAGTAATCGTAATGAAAAAGCATTTTAATAATTTTGTTTTGTGCAATTTGTAGGTCTTCAACTATTTAAAATTCACTCACCGGACGCAGAAAGCTGCACAGTGAGCAAGGCCTCCGTGATCTTGACGAGGACCCTCATCTCGTGCGCCGCACAGTCGCAGCTGCACACGTAGTAGTTTGATTTAGGTGCATTGCCCCAGATTTCGAGAAATTCCTGATGAAAAAACCCAATAACAATTTTCCCGATCCGGAATCGAACCCAGGGCCTAACCTGAGCATAAGACTCTGGGTCCAGCCGCGTTTGTGACTAAAGACTAACGAAGCAGTAAATTTTTTACAAATGTAAATGAAATTGATCAGTTGGAAACATCTCATTTCTGTCAACAACAAACTGAAATATAGTGTACTAGCGGACGTCACGCGGTTTCACCCGCGTAGTTCCCGTTCCCGTGAGAGTACGGGGATAAAATATAGCCTATGTTACTCAGTAAAGACGTGGCTTTCTAATGGTGAAAGAATTTTTAAAATCGGCGCAGTAGTTTTTGAGTTTATTCATTACAAACATACACACACACAAAAATACAAATCTTTCCTCTTTTTATTAGTGTAGACATTATATAGTTTAGATTATCTATGCTTGTAAGTGCACGAATTTAAGGAATTTCTCCAAAATGATTAGTTTATAATTTATATTCGAGTGTTTTAATTTAATTTTGCCTGAATTCACCTAAAATATGGCTCGTAAGTAAAACCCATCAAATAAAAAGAAAAGTATTTATTTTTAAAACATGTTTTTATTCATGGTTCTTAAATTATACAACAATATACACCATGATGTACTATGACTAAATCTATGATTGAATTTGTGTTGGGTTAAAAAAATATATGACAAAATAATATACTTTATTTCTCAATCATTCAGAAAAGTAAATTTTTCTGTTGGGGATGTATATATAGTTTATCTCTAATTGATTTACCACTTAAGTCAAAACTCTAATAAGTTTGAAACACTTAGTTGTGTGGCGCCCCCTTACCGCGAGCATTAGACTATGAATACAACAGTTCATGGGGCCTAAAATGGCTTAAGTGGAAACATAACAGGAACTAATATGAATCACATAAAAATTCTTCAAATGGTCACTTCGAAGGGGATGGCGGAATCAGTAGGCCTAGCCATTTTACAAACGTTTAATATCGGTTCTCTTTCTACAATCGTAAACGCCTCGGCGTAAGCGATTGTAGAAAGCGCTAAATTGGTAGCCAAGTTGACACGACTGAGTCGAGCGCTAAAAACCTACACTTTAGTCTATGGTAAGCGTTCCTACCAAAGAGTATAGCGATCAACATTGTAGAAACGATAACATTATATTCAATCATTTTGAACGATGTAAACTTGTCTACGAATTTTCTATTCGTTTGTGTTGATCACGTGATTTAACGTTGAGATGATGTCATTCCACTAGCGTTAACGATTGTAGATTGTCAACTTGGCTAAGCATGCAGGTGAGCGAGCGAATTGAGCGAACTAAGACCCCGCCATCCCCTTCGTGTTTGAACATTTTACGAATTGTAACGTAATTTATATTATTTTCCTACTATGATTCTGCTAAAGTAGCCATTTAAGGCCCCCTCTGTCTGAGTCTGCAACCTGTAATGATACAATTTGTTACAATCACTTGTATCTCTACAGAATCGAATCTTGTATTGTTACATTACAAGCGAATGCTCCAGTCAGCGCCTTCTAACTAAAAATGAATCGAGATGAACAGTTGACATCAAATCTTAAGCGCGGGCCACAAGGCCTGCTAGCGAGCGAGCGAGCCGGGCGAACCTTTTTTCATACTTCATTTCGGCTCTTTCGGTAGTTCGCGGTGTGAACCAAAGTATGAACGGAGGTGAAACGAGCCTCGCCCGGCTCGCTCGCTCGCTCGCTGGCGGTGTGGCCTGCGCTTTAGGGTGGAAACGTTTTTTTGAGATTGACTACACACCAACATATTTTGAGTTTAACAATGTATATTCACGTGCTAGCCAAGAATGATCTAAATGACATAGCATCACGCCTGTAATCACCGAAGCGCTAGACAGAGGCGTACAGCAATTCTACATTTCACCAAATATGTAATGGAATTAAGAAAGAGTTATTTACTGTTCATTTTGGTATCATATTTCTTTAACCCAACACATCAAAATGAATGGTCAAACAAATATACATGACAGTTATATATATCCGATTTATTTTGCTAAATTTTCTTATAATTCATGACAAAAAAAAACTCTATAATAGGTGTAGGTAGGCACTCAACTCTTTGTTTGATATTTGACTGCAAGCCTCTATAAGAAACCAAGTGCTTTTATATTGTATTTTTTGGGTTCTATGACTCAAAAGACACAAACCGAAAACTCGGTATGAGTCGGTCAGGAGATTTAAGCATAACCTTACATCACGAAGAATTTAGACAGAGGTGTTTCTAATACTACACCCACATTTCGCCAGTTATGTTTACATTTCATCCAAAAGCGAGCCAATTGCCATCAAACGGGCACAAATCTAGACGCCGTGGCTGCTACTGGGAGATTCCTGATGGAATAACCACTATACCTGACCAAGGGATCGGACCCAGGACCTCGATTCTTAGCAGTCGCTCTTGCGACCAAAAAACGAAGCGAAAAATACCAGCAGGCCTAGCCAAGTTACAAACGATTCGTATCGATTCTCTTTCTACAATCGTAAACGTTAAGTCACGTGGTCAAAACAAACGAATATAAACTTTCGTAGACAAGTTTACATCGATCAAGATGATAAAATGAAATGTATTCGTTTCTACAATCGTGATCCCTACATCTCATATAAATCGCAGCCAACTTACAGTTTTGACTAAACTTTAATATTTCCATTCGTTTGTTTTAACCACGTGACTTAACGTTGAAATGATGTCATTCCCATACATTTGATTAGTTTTCTATTAGCGTTAACGATTGTAGATTGTCAACTTGGCTAAGCCTACAGTTTTGCCTCGTACAGGTTTGGACAACGCGACAGGAATATTCGTTGTTATTGACATAATGCTCTCGCTGATCGGTTCAAGCTGATTCCTCGTCAGTGTGGCCACTCCCTTACAGCAACACTTTGGCGTCCGTCTTTAAGAACCCTTTTTCCTGTTAAACAATGCTTCGTTGGCGAAACTGGGCGTATCATACACCCTTAAGTCAAATTTCTTAGTTATCCGTGCTACAGATCTCATTTCGACGAAAAAAAAAACGTAAAATTAACATACGAAGAGACATTTTCAGTGATTTTTTAGTTATTTTTAAAACCGCAGTCAAAACCAGCAGTCAAATATTGAACTCTAAAACTGTTGAACCAAAAAAACAAAGCACATTAATGCATAAAAATTTAAACAAAATCTTAATATAACACTCGGCATTTGATTTTGAATTCTATACACATTATAAATAGGAATTATATTGGGACCTAGTTACCTAATTATATTAAAACTATATATGTGTCACAGTCGTTCGCCCATTTAATGCAAAATGAATTGATTATGGTTTAGGTTTCTCGTGTCATTTGGCTTGGAAGATTTTTGTATAAAGCCTGGTCGGCCTGACTTCCGCCATTTTTTTTTTCAAAGTTGCTATCAAAGTTCTGCTGAAGATGCCATCAGTGAATGGACTTCAACTTTGATAGCTCATATCTCATACCAAAGTGACACTTTAGAACATTTTGACTCATATAAAACTTGTTTTTATTGATACCAGCTATCGATTAATACAGGGTGTTAAGGTAGTCGCGTGCCATAGCTTAGGGGTGAGTTCAGTATCGATAAAGTAACCCGAAAAAATAAATACAAAAGCAATATTAAAAAAACAAAAAAATTGCAAGATCAACCTAATTTAGTACCTACTAACTTCAAATTGCTATTAAAAAAATATATATTCTAAACGATTGCTATTTTAAGTTAGTAGGTACTAAATTAGGTTGATTTTGCAATTTATTTTTTGTTTTTTTTTTATTTTTGATTTTACGGGTTCCTTCATCGATACTGAACTCACCCCTAAGCTATGGCACGCGACTACTTTAACACCCTGTATAGACGTTATGACTGCCGTAATTAAAAAAAAAAAATCAAAATGGCGGAAGTTACGAAATTCAAACCCCTTTGATACCTATTATCGACACTATTGAATGGTGTAATAATAGTGTGTTTTTTAATCCAAAATAAACGGGTTCGATTCCTGGAGTATTGATTTTTCAAAAAACATGATGCCGTTTTAGTTTTCATCAAAATCGGGCCGCCTTTACATTTTTCGCAATTCCAAAAAACGCAAGAAAATTTGTATTTGTATTTATATTTTTATAGGTAACAAATGATGTAGTGTTTTCATGATTATGAAATAGATCTTTTCGTTCATAACTTCCATATTTCTTTGAATACATAACATTTATAAACAATGTGTGTGTGTGTGTGTTTTTTTTAAATATAATGCTTTAGAGATTTGATGAATGTTTGTGCACAGTAATGTAAATAAATATTTGATAACTTATAACCAGTATATGTGCTGTTTTAGTCTGTTCACGATTATTCTACTTCTGTCAGCAACCCAAGTATCAACCTTATAGTAACGACTCTAAAGATCACTTCGATTTTGACAGGCAAAATAATTGCGGATGAACTGTAATCACCGTTTTTATGTCCAGTGGGGTGGTGGTCAATATTGGAGCATATTACATAGCTGTTGATTGTGTCTTTAGGGCAAGAAAACACTGTTTTAAGGCCCACTAAGTGATGGTCAAAGAAAAATATTTTTGTGATCTGAAAAATATGATTCAAAACTTTGCCCAGCCGTGAGATAATACAGTAAATAGCCCAACATATGAGTGTATATCTGGTCCGTAAAGTCCGTAAAATTACAGTTAAAATTAACTGTAACTCTTAACCAGTCATTTAGAAGTGAGAATATACCTTCGAGATCGCGTAAAAACTATGATAACTAAATTAAAATGTGTTTTAATGCCAATAAAACACGTTTAATTAATAATATATTTTTATACATTGGAAAGACATAAAAAAAACCAACTCGCCTTTAGTATTATCAAGCTTTTTGATGTAAGGGTAGGTAGGATTTTAGGTTATAGTAGAACTTTTAATAAGCAAATGTGATCAATGCCTTTTCTGCATCAGAAGAGGCTTTACTCCTGCAACGGGACAGTTAAAAACTAATATTCTTAAACCTTTTGAACGCCAGAGCATGAACGCACGCGCGTGCCCTCCACGCCAAGCCACAGTTTCACCGCAAATACTTACAAAAAGGAATAGGGATTCCAAAACTTTATCGATAAACAATATTATCATAACATTTTTGTCTGTCTGTAATTTTCGAATAAACACTACTCATTCAATAAACACAAATTTCTACTAATTTATTTCGTGTTAGTGCACCGCATTTTTTGTCACATATTTGTGCTTGTCATGTATATGTGACAATAAATAATAAATAAATATCGCTGGACATTACACACAGCGCCATCTAGTGCCACACTAAGTAACGAGGCTTGTGTCGTGGACACCAGATAGTTGATATACCTACTACATAGATACTTTTTGTTTGTAAATACATACTTATTACACATATAACATCCATGACTCGGAAACAAATGTCCATGCTCATCACACAAACATTTGCTCCTACTGGGATTCGAACCCGGGATCCTAAGAACGTAAGGCAGCCTCACTACCGCTGCGCCATTTGGGTCGTCAAATGGTGTCAAAAGACAAAAAAATCTCTCGAATAGCTTTAAGTATTCGCTGTTAACCTTCATATACCATATTTATCCCGTAATGACTACGGTTATTCAGACACCTGAAAGTCTGACAACCAGTTTTACCAAGGAGTTTTGTTTTTTATGGTAGCTGGGTTGTGGAGGTCAGATAGACAGTTGTTCCATGTAAAATACTGGTATTCAGCTGTATCCGGTTAGACTGGGAGCCAATAGGCTAGGCAGATGACTTATTATTAGAGACTTTTTTAATATGATAAATTTTATATTAATTACATTTTGAATAATTTAAAACTAAACTAGTAAATCACCAATCGTTTTTTCTACCAATAAACAAAACCTGTTTTAAATTAAAATCCAACCTACCTTCAAAAAATAAAAAGCTTGACCCCAAAATCAAATGCCGATTCCAATAAAAATTCTTAAGTAACAAAATCATAGCCTAGATATTTCTTATTTTTTCTTCTAACCCGAGAAGCAACCTTTTTGGGGTCATCATAATCCTCGTCTTGCTCATAGACAATATTGTTTTCGATAACCCAGTCCCCCGGTTCCTCTTTGATCGGTTGGCTGGCGGACAACCGTTTTTTCTTCTTTCGTGCGGAGTCATCTTTAGACCTCTTCTTCGGTCGCTCATCAAGAACCAAATGCTGATATTCTTCAACAATATAGTTCTCCGGTTCATAACTTGTGGTTATTTCAACTCCTACCGAAGGATCAACATCGGGTAGGATGTAGTAATTTTCAAAGTCACCCTGTAGAGTTATTTCATTCATGTCTGCGGTGAAATGCCTCTTTTTCTTGCCTGAAGAACAGTGTTTTATATAAGCATATTTAGGCTTGGTGTCATCGGGTAAGATGTTAACGGTCCATTCTGGGTTTTCAGTGGCAGTAGTTGTGGATGCAGGAATTTCCTTGACCTCTTCCATGGTTATTTCCTGTTCCTCTGCGATTTCGTAGATGAAATTATCGGAGATAGTGCTGTCGTCCATCATTTGTAGTACTTCGGTGCTTTGAGGCTCCGCTGCTGACGTTGAAGATGATGTTTGTGGGATTATCTGTGGAGGGTAGTTTGATGTTTTACTTTGCTTCATTTGTGTGTAAAAGGACATGGTCCAAAATGTATGGACAAAAAACCCAAAATCGAAACGTAATCGATACGGAAATAATACCGTCATGTCAGTGACAAAAAATATCATCAATAAGAACTATAACTGCTTGTACATCGATATTATTCTTAATATAATAACTATAATAGCATCTATGGCGTCGTTGGTACATAATACAATAGACAGCATGATGCACACAGTTTGGCCATATCGAGTACGCTTAGATTTTTGGGTGAATAGGGAATATGCATGAAATACAAAACTCTTTTTATTTATTAAAAATGCCTTGTATTGGCGCATAAAAACATTGTGGTACACTTGTTTAAGTTTCTAATACATCACTTATTTTACAATTTACTGTTTTATGTAGCATGTTTTTCGTGAAACGGAACGCACTGTCAAAACACACCGTCCTCGATAACGCCGGTATTGACGTCAAAGTTCATTGTGTCAGAAAACACTTTTATTAAAAAAGTGCTAAAGTTTCACTAAAATTTTATTATATTATTGTTATTGCAATTTTTACTTGAATAAAGCACATACAATTGGTAAAATTATTTTATTAAGGCCAAATAAATTAGATGTAAACAAGGCAGATTGTGGATAATGACGTCACATCATGGCCGTGACAGCTACGGACGTTTGAACTGTCGTAGAAAATTGCAGGAGTTTAATATTATTTTTTTGCGACAAGTAGTAGTTGAACTTACTTTTTAATATTTTTCTTGGGTTGATAGTACTGTATTTTATTGATTTAAGTGAAGAAAAAATTACGTGCATTTTCCCTATTATGACGATGGCTCCTTTACCTGTTTTACATTTTGGCTACCTCATATTGTTACGTCATTCTCAGGAATGAACAGGCCATACAGTTTTCCAAAAATTTGGCCAATTAATAATCCTAACGGCATTTAAAGCAGCCAGGCCTATTAAGTATAGCAAAATCAACCTATTTATAATGCTCCCACTGCTGGGACACACGGCCTCCTCTTTATGAGAGGGAATGGGCTATAATCCACCACGCGGGCCCAGTGCAGGTTGGTAGTTGTCAAATGTTTTCGAATTTTTGGTTCTAAGGACATGCCAGTTTCCTCACGATATTTTCCTTCACCATTTTGAAAGCAGTGGTGATGAAATAAATTACACAAAGTAATGCGCCTGCCTGGGTTCGAACCCACGACTTGCTGTTCGTAAATCAGGGTTGCCACCAAAGAGCCATCGCTGCTCTCTGTTCAAACATGGTTGACCGCAATGTGGAATATGTAGTAATGTAGCTGTACCTCAATAATCTGTCTCGGGTCAGGCATCTTGGTGATGACCTGCTCCGACTGCGTGATGGAGGCCTCAGCTTTGTCCGTCTCAACCTTGACCACCCACAGCTGCTTGCGCTGGAGATTCTTCATGGATCTGCGGTAATATTATAAAGGGTGTAAAAACCTCTTAACGAAGCCGAAAGGCACTTGTTCTCCCCGTCATTGTGATCATTTTTTTTTTCTACACCTTACCTGGGAACCTTCTAGTTACGGAGATATTGGGGGTCAAAGTTCCAACTTTTTTTTTTTAATGCAAGTTTTTAAATGTAAATGTAAGTTTTACTTAAGACACCTCCACGACCCTCGTATTAAATCCATCCATCAGCACAAGGTTTTGAGTGCGTTACATTGAATTTTACCACAAAATATGATTTACTCACCCCAGAAAAAGAAGGCGTTTCTCAGCAATAATTTTTGCGTAAAGTTACTTAGTTTGATGTACAGAATGCTTGGTTGACGGCTTCGTGATGAGGTGGTTTACACCCTGTATTTATTAATGTGTGTGATAAAGTCACCCAAAGGGCAATGGAGAGGGCTATGCTCGGAGTTCCCTTGCGTGATCGAATCAGAAATGAAGACATCCGCAAGAGAACCAAGCGAGCCCGAAGAATTACCAAACTTAAGTGGCAGTGGACAGGACACATTGCTCGCAGAACGGATGGCCGATGGGGCCGAAAAGTTCTGGAGTGGCGACCGACCGGAAGACGTTGCGTTGGAAGACCTCCCACTAGGTGAAGCGGTGACCTGGTGAAGGTGGAGGGGATCCGCTGGATGCGAGTCGCACGGGACCGGGACATGTGGCGACACGTAGGGGAGGCCTATGTCCAGCAGTGGACGTCTGATCCGCTGGATGCGAGTCGCACGGGACCGGGACATGTGGCGACACGTAGGGGAGGCCTATGTCCAGCAGTGGACGTCTGATCCGCTGGATGCGAGTCGCACGGGACCGGGACATGTGGCGACACGTAGGGGAGGCCTATGTCCAGCAGTGGACGTCTGATCCGCTGGATGCGAGTCGCACGGGACCGGGACATGTGGCGACACGTAGGGGAGGCCTATGTCCAGCAGTGGACGTCTGATCCGCTGGATGCGAGTCGCACGGGACCGGGACATGTGGCGACACGTAGGGGAGGCCTATGTCCAGCAGTGGACGTCTGATCCGCTGGATGCGAGTCGCACGGGACCGGGACATGTGGCGACACGTAGGGGAGGCCTATGTCCAGCAGTGGACGTCTGATCCGCTGGATGCGAATCGCACGGGACCGGGACATGTGGCGACACGTAGGGGAGGCCTATGTCCAGCAGTGGACGTCTGATCCGCTGGATGCGAGTCGCACGGGACCGGGACATGTGGCGACACGTAGGGGAGGCCTATGTCCAGCAGTGGACGTCTGATCCGCTGGATGCGAGTCGCACGGGACCGGGACATGTGGCGACACGTAGGGGAGGCCTATGTCCAGCAGTGGACGTCTGATCCGCTGGATGCGAGTCGCACGGGACCGGGACATGTGGCGACACGTAGGGGAGGCCTATGTCCAGCAGTGGACGTCTGATCCGCTGGATGCGAGTCGCACGGGACCGGGACATGTGGCGACACGTAGGGGAGGCCTATGTCCAGCAGTGGACGTCTGATCCGCTGGATGCGAGTCGCACGGGACCGGGACATGTGGCGACACGTAGGGGAGGCCTATGTCCAGCAGTGGACGTCTGATCCGCTGGATGCGAGTCGCACGGGACCGGGACATGTGGCGACACGTAGGGGAGGCCTATGTCCAGCAGTGGACGTCTGATCCGCTGGATGCGAGTCGCACGGGACCGGGACATGTGGCGACACGTAGGGGAGGCCTATGTCCAGCAGTGGACGTCTGATCCGCTGGATGCGAGTCGCACGGGACCGGGACATGTGGCGACACGTAGGGGAGGCCTATGTCCAGCAGTGGACGTCTGATCCGCTGGATGCGAGTCGCACGGGACCGGGACATGTGGCGACACGTAGGGGAGGCCTATGTCCAGCAGTGGACGTCTGATCCGCTGGATGCGAGTCGCACGGGACCGGGACATGTGGCGACACGTAGGGGAGGCCTATGTCCAGCAGTGGACGTCTTATCCGCTGGATGCGAGTCGCACGGGACCGGGACATGTGGCGACACGTAGGGGAGGCCTATGTCCAGCAGTGGACGTCTGATCCGCTGGATGCGAGTCGCACGGGACCGGGACATGTGGCGACACGTAGGGGAGGCCTATGTCCAGCAGTGGACGTCTGATCCGCTGGATGCGAGTCGCACGGGACCGGGACATGTGGCGACACGTAGGGGAGGCCTATGTCCAGCAGTGGACGTCTGATCCGCTGGATGCGAGTCGCACGGGACCGGGACATGTGGCGACACGTAGGGGAGGCCTATGTCCAGCAGTGGACGTCTGATCCGCTGGATGCGAGTCGCACGGGACCGGGACATGTGGCGACACGTAGGGGAGGCCTATGTCCAGCAGTGGACGTCTGATCCGCTGGATGCGAGTCGCACGGGACCGGGACATGTGGCGACACGTAGGGGAGGCCTATGTCCAGCAGTGGACGTCTGATCCGCTGGATGCGAGTCGCACGGGACCGGGACATGTGGCGACACGTAGGGGAGGCCTATGTCCAGCAGTGGACGTCTGATCCGCTGGATGCGAGTCGCGCGGGACCGGGACATGTGGCGACACGTAGGGGAGGCCTATGTCCAGCAGTGGACGTCTGATCCGCTGGATGCGAGTCGCACGGGACCGGGACATGTGGCGACACGTAGGGGAGGCCTATGTCCAGCAGTGGACGTCTGATCCGCTGGATGCGAGTCGCACGGGACCGGGACATGTGGCGACACGTAGGGGAGGCCTATGTCCAGCAGTGGACGTCTGATCCGCTGGATGCGAGTCGCACGGGACCGGGACATGTGGCGACACGTAGGGGAGGCCTATGTCCAGCAGTGGACGTCTGATCCGCTGGATGCGAGTCGTACGGGACCGGGACATGTGGCGAAACGTAGGGGAGGCCTATGTCCAGCAGTGGACGTCTGCAGGCTGAAATGATGATGACGAATATCATTTAGAATAGACTTACAGATATCCCAGAGTATCCACCAGCTGTCTCACATTGAGTCGGGACACACTCTCCTGTGTCTCTTTAATCGGCTCCACACTGTAGTTGTGCTCCATACGGATTATTTCAGCCACTGCGAACAAAAATATAGGTGTTGTTGTATAAACGATAGATTTCACTTATTTGGAAAGGTAAATAATTAAAGTAAATAGCATAGACATCACGCCTATTCCCGTTTAACCTTATTGTCACTTAACCGTGACAAGCAACCGCGTGCCCTGTACGCCAAACGACACAAATATGTGACCAATAATGCGCGGAGCACTACCACACGAAATAAACAATTATACAGTTTTGGAATCCGTATTCTTTTTGTAGGTATTTGCGGTGAAATTGTGGCTTGGCGTGGAGGGTGCGCGTGCGTTCAAAAGGTTAAGGTGGATGCTCTAACTAGCCCGCAAAAGGTGCAGGAATGACTTTTTCAAGGTCAAAGTCATTTCTGCACCTTTATGCGCTTGGAGGTTTGTATTGATGATTTTGATGATTATAATTCTGTATCTACATACGTCTTACAGTCGCGAACAATATTTTAATCGACATACAACCTAGCACTGACCTGCAAATTGCAAAATACGTAAGAAATTTCGCGGGCTGGTTGGAGCATCCACCTTAACTGTAAGTAATTTGTGAACAGCTACACAAACTCTACTGTATTTTTTTTTAAAATAAAATTTGACAAAGAATTCATTTAAATACATACACGCGACCTTAATCGCAATCTACACTAGAAAGAGCTAACTGGTATGACATGTCTTCTAACACCCTCTCCTAGTACCTAAAACCTCTTTGATATGACACTAACGTAACATTACGCTTGCAAAACCCGAAGGGTTTTGCAGAGGTGTAAAGTAAGTTGAGTTTTTTTAGAATACGTATCGACAGAATTTTATGTTTCTTTTATATTTTGTTTATTTGAGCAACGTAAATCTACAGTAATATTATAAAGAGGAAAGATTCGTATTTTTGTGTGTATGTTTGTAATGAACAAACTCAAAAACTACTGTGCCGATTATAAAAAATCTTTCACCATTAGAAAGCCACGTCTTTACCGAGTAACATAGGCTATATTTTATCCCCGTAATCCCACGGGAACGGGAACTACGCGGGTGAAACCGCGTGACGTCCGCTAGTAAAATATAAAAGAATTACAAAATTCTATTCATTATTTGTTGTTATAGCGGCAGCAGAAATACACATTCTGTGAACTAATAAGTAAACAGTTGAAATTTTAAGAATCATGAGATACAGTCCGCTGACAGAAAGACGGACGGACGGAGAGACGGACGGACAGCGGAGGCTTAGTAATAGGGTCCTGTTTGTTACCCTTACGGAACGGTACGGAACCCTTAAAATCATTCTTCCTCCAAGTACTAATAAATTAGATCCTAACATGCCACTTAAAGCTTCAAGTCTTAATAGGAAATATGCACGTAATTTTTCTTCACTTAAATAAATAAAATACAGTACTATCAACCCAAAGAAAAGTATTAAAAGTTAAGTTCAACTACTGCTTGTCGCACAAAAATAATATTAAACTCCTGCAATTATCTACGACAGTTCAAACGTCCGTAGCTTTCGCGGCCATGGTGTGACGTCATTATCCACAATCTAACAGTGCGTTCCGTTTCACCAAAAACACGCTTCATAAAACAGTAAATTGTAAAATAAGTGATGTATTAGAAACTTAAACAAGTGTACCACAATGTTTTTATGCGCCAATACAAGGCATTTTTCATAAATAAAAAGAGTTTTGTATTTCATGCATATTCCCTGTTCATTAAGAAGTAAAAAATAAATACACTGCACGACATTTGACATTTCTGAAGACCTTACTCTACACGAACGCCTCTAGCGGCGAATTCATGAGCGACAACCTCCATTGCAGTGCCTGTCTCAGTTCGAACCTGTTGTCGCGACCATTACAATAGGCTAGTTTCCACCATCAATAAATTGCAAATCTATTTAGTCAGTCACTTACGAGTATTGGAAAATAATGGATACGTATTTTTTGTTTTTGTAAATCAATGAATATTGACAAAGATAAAACGCATCAAAACTCGGGAATGGGGGCTTGTGACGTCAGAACGCACTAAAAAATATAGCACGGCGTGACGTATTGAGAATTGTAAAAGCGTTGTATCTTCGTCAATTTTGGTTTACGTAACAAAAGAAAAAATACAGGTCGGATGTTTTTTGATAATCGAACTGACGGACTAAAGATTTTTTCAGTCGACAAGCCTATTCCTAGTATAGAATTATGACACTTGACAGTTTACTTCACCCTTATTTTTACGGGAGATCTTAACAGAATAGCACTGCTAGTCAGGAGACCATCCTTACACAAAGAGTTTTGAGTGGATAACATTGCGTCAGAAGCCATCACACCGCGTTACAGCAATAGCAATTTGTATCCGGCTCGAAGGTAAATGTTGAAATCAATAAGTTAGTATTCATGTTATTTTTTATATTAAAATTATAAATACGACATTTAGACAATTCTGTCGGTCTGTTGTTTGGTGCCTACAAACATGTTTACATCTTAACCGTCTAACTTAATTGTGCTAACTGCTGTACTTTAATATCTACGACTCTTAAAGCTTGCTAATAAGACTATGTCATCATGATCTGCCTAGCCTTTTCCCAACATGTTGGCATCAGCTTCCAGTCTAACCCGATGCAGCTGAACACCAGTATTTTACAAGGAGCGTCTGCCTATCTGACCCCACAACCCAGTTACTTTTGGTTGTCTAACTTTCGGGTTCTAACTACTGGCAACGATGGTCAACGATCTACAAACGACAGCCGGGACCAACGGCTTAACGTAAACTAAATATTAATCGATATTTCTGTCTGTGAACAAATTGCAGTACCTTTGGGGACTCCTCCTATGAACTTTTCGAATAGACTCTGATAGGATGGTCCCCTGACAGCGCCTGCAATAAGGCAGAAATGTCACAAACTAACTAACAAAGATGGGCAGCGATACTCAAACTTTGGGACGGGCCTCATGGATTTATTTTAAGAAGGACTTGATAGTTTTTTTATATTTCAGCCGTTAGTTCGTACTTTATTTTGCTTCTTACAACAAATACTGTAAAATGATTTCAAGTATTGATATTTTTCTTACATATTCTGTGATAATGATGACCAATTGTTTTTTTTTATAAATTCCAAATTGAAATACGGACCTGATATTTTTTACCCCATATCTCATAACAACAAAGTTAGACTGCATATTATATTAGTACGTTTACATCTCCACGGTTTAATTGTTTACTTAAATAACATTATAGTTTAACAAAAAACTAAAAAACACGCTTTAGAGTGACGTTGTTTTATTTATCGTTTTATTGCTCAGCAAACCTTTTCACTTGATACCCGTATCATGGTAATGTATAAAAAATAACTAGTCCGTCATCTTTGGGAGTCCGCCATATTGAATTTAGAATGACGTCACCTAACTAACCATGCATTTTCATCCATGCTAAACATGTATGCGAAATTTCAGCTCAATGGGAAACCGGGAAGTGGGCCAAATTATACTTCTAAGATATTTTTACATAGTTAAATGGTAGGTGAAGCTGATAAAAGCATGTTAAGCAAACTGGAGGCCTAAAAAGGCCAGCAGGGCTATTACGTATCTTTCTGATATCCAGTGACTATCAAGCTTCGATTGTACACCAAACTTTGATGACAACCGTGAATGTCATAATATTGGTATTACGTATCACACTGAGTGGATATCACTTTACGGTGACTAACAGGGTCATACATAATACGAAATTAACCTTTTGACCGTTAATAGATGGACACTGAGCCCAGTTACTATCATTTCGAGCTGTCTACAGCGATACGTAATAGCCCTACTGGCCGCAGGGAAATATCGTTGGGCCGCATGCGGCCTGCTGAATGTTTAGTATCGCTGCCTTGCCGTGAATACAAACGTAAACTACATACACATATCGATAGTTTTTGCATGCAGTTTCAGTGCTTGATTCTCATTAAAATATTCTATCCTTTTAATTATACTTTTAGTGCTAATTTGTTTAATCAATCAATTCCTATCATAGTAGTAATCACAGCTTCACCTACATGCTAAATATTCTTAAAAATGTCTCGAAAAATCTGAAAAAAAGTACTCCTAATACCTCTAACTACATAGTTTCGAATTGAAAATTTTCGTGACTGTAACTTTTTTCCTGAAGTACGGAGGTAAGGATAAGGAGTCGCTTACAATGTTTTCCTCTAGCTACCATCCATAAGGCGCTATCAATCCATTCACAAATTACGTTACACGTTAGGGGGCGGGGGAGGGGGAGTGTGACAAAGGGTGGGAGGGTTTCGAATTTCGTAACGTCACATATAAAGATCTAATATATCTAAGTATTAAAACACAAAATTTGAACTATTTGCAAAATATGTGACATCACACTAGGGAGGATGGGTGGGGGGGGGGTCTAACGAATGTGTCAAACAGCATGTCATTTATGGATGGCTCCGAAAGTAGTTGCCCTTACCGGCTTATTTTATTGACACAGGACCTACCATGTTTTGCATGTTTCTTGATGTGTAAGAGTTCATGTCGAGTGAGAGTTCTTGGTGAGAGAGAGCTCTTGTTGAGAGAGTTCATGTCGAGTGAGAGTTCGTGTTGAGTGAGTGTGCTTGATGAGAGAAAGTTCATGTTGGATGAGAGTTCTTGTTGAATGACAGTTCATGTTGAGTGAGAGTTCTTGTTCAGTGAGAGTTCTTGTTGAGTGAGAGTTTTTGTTGAGTGAGAGTTCTTGTTGAGTGAGAGTTCTTGTTCAGTGAGAGTTCTTGTTTATTGGGAGTTCTTGTTCAATGAGAGTTCTTGTTAAGTGAGAATTCTGTGAGCTAGTTGCTTTCTCGTCGGCTGTGGGCAGGAGCCGTAGGCGCTGTATAAGTAAGATGGTAAAAATACTTACTTTTCTTATCGTTAGGCGACTGTATGATGGGTGCCGGTTTCTCCTGGTGAGTGAGGAGTTCTGGCAGCATCGGAGAGTCGATCCACAACCCTTGGTTGTCCAGCTCGAAGTGGTAACTGGTAGACAAAATGTTACATTTATTTGAACGAGTTTTTGAATATTCCGTCAGCTGTTTCCTACAAAACTGTAATACCTACACGGTCAAAATGTACGGAAAGTTATTTTTTTTTTCTATTTGGTTCAGGATGATGTATTGAATATTGTGGTAACCGTTTTAGCGTTTTCAAACTCAAAGCATTTATTTCAATTAGACCATTACGACACTCTTGAATGTTAAAAATACAAAAAAAAAAACAAAACTACAGTCCCAGTCACAAGGCATAATAACTTGAGAAAGTACTGTAATTGCCCATTCCCTAGCGTAGATCTCTATGGAGAAAGAGTAAAAGATTAGATCAACAATTTAAAAATAAAGTAATTAAAATGAACCCTTAATGTTCTATCTTGTATTTGGAGTTTCTGGGTCCATATGACTGCATCCTAAGTTAGGTTGATGAGTGAATGGCCGCTATGGCCGTAAAATCAAGTCTGGAGGACTATAAGGTCGGAGAGCTCCTTACCCGCACAACTGAAGACTGACATGTCGCCAGAGGCACTCGCTCTCCTCATGCATGGCACCCTCGATCCAGTCCTGGCGTTTAATTTCATTGTCGGTTGATATATTTGCACTGTGGAGAAGAAATACACATTTTATTACAACAATCTTGATTTGAATTGTAAAAAAATTATGATCATTATTCAGCATATTATGTCGTAGATTATTGAACACTAGCGGACGTCACGCGGTTTCACCCGCGACCGCGTAGTTCCCGTTCCCGTGTGAGTACGGGGATAAAATATAGCCTATGTTACTCAGTAAAGACGTGGCTTTCTAATGGCGAAAGAATTTTTAAAATCGGTCGAGAATGTTTTGGGTATTCATTACAAACATACACACACACAAAAATACAATTCTTTCCTCTTTATTATATTAGTGTAGATGTAGATAGGCGTCTCCCAAGCATCGCCAAAAGGGATTCCCACCTCCTTTGCTACGTAATAGGTCCTCTTATTTCCCTATTTTATTAATCACTTGACCGCCAGAGCAAAAACGCACGCGCGTGCCCTCCACAAGCCACAATTTCACCTACCATTTGGTTACGTGGTAGATGAAATCTGTGTCGTTTAGCGTACAGGGCACGCGCTTGCTTGTCACGTATATGTGACTATGGCGGTCATAAAGAGATAAAGAATTGTTTATTTGCAAAAACATGTGTAGATAATATAAATGGTATGATGCTTATTATAGGTGTTACAGGATATTCTTTGGCACAACATGTTTGACCATAGCTGGTGTACAAAAAAGGTCGGAAGACCATTAGAATTTCAACAAAAAAAAAAACAAAAAAATATACAAAGTTAAATACTTAATCTAAAAAAAAATGAACAATTAACAGTAATATTTAATTTAAAATCAACAAACAATTGGTAAATATTCATGCGATTCAAAATAAATATAGTAAATTCAGCCAGTATTACTGAGCAATTTGTCATTTAAAAAAGGTCAAATGGTCAATGGTTATTCTAAGAACCCGCCACTGCGTCGCACAGCGCCACCTATCGGGTCCAAAACTATCCTATGAAACTATCAAGCAGGAACCAACCATCGCGGGCCTGTGGACGGGGAGCTATGGGCTAGCTCGCCGTCCGTACGTCTCATGACGACAGGCCGTGTCGACGGCGCGTTCGTGTTCCACGCGCGCCTCAAAGAGAGTCAGCATCAGTGAAGGGGTCCGCAAGGGCCGAAGCCTGCCGGGGCTGCGGGACTATTCGAAAGAGATACCGTGGCCCCGGAACACAAAGGGCGATGAAGGAACATGGATGGGTTTTAGTCAGTAAAAGTCTGACACTCCCTCCTGCTCAGCCCAGAGCGGGAGAAGTCATTTGATGATTTCCCATCCGAAAAAAAAAAAAAAAAAAGGAACCAACCATACACATTTATTTATTTATTTATTTAAACTTCATGTACATGTACATAGGCGGACTTAATGCCACAAGGCATTCTCTACCAGTCAACCTTTCCATTCACAAAATTACAACATTTTGTTGACCAATCCATCTACAAACAAATCCCAAAAAACTTATTTAGTGATTAATGTCATACTTCTTAATTAATAGGCGAGACGACAAAAAAAAACTAATTAGTCCGTCAGTTAGATTATCAAAAAATATTTGACCCGTGTTTTTTGTTTTGTTACGTAAACCAAAATTGACGAAGATATGACGCTTTTAAAATTCTCAATACGTCACGCCTAGGTATAATTTTTAGCTAGTTCTGACGTCACGAGCCCCCACTCCCGAGTTTTGATGCGTTTTATCTTTTGCCAATATTCATTGATTTACAAAAACAAAAAATACGTGTCCATTAATTTCCAATACTCTAACTGACGGACTAAATTGATTTGCAATTTTTTGATACTGTCGTCATGCCTATTATAGATAATCTGCTGACTACTCCTAACACTAGCCAACATTTTGAATGTAAGTGAGTTACCAATTTTATAATTAATAATAACAACCATAAAGCAGTGTCAATCATTAATAAACACCAGCAATCAATGTTCAACACATTGTGCTGCAGTAATATATAACAATTTATGTAATATGATAAGCTTATCACATACCACCTATGTAGATAGGTTGGGTGAAGCCCGTTCAATTGTTTCTAAGTCCTTGTTGATGCGAGCAGCAAGTATCTTTGCCTAACTTTCACATTCAAGTATACCCATCACATCATGTATCAATTTTGGTGTACAATAAAGTACATACAGTGAAGGGACAATGACGTGAAAACCTATTATATCATGATCTGTTGAATGACCGATTTGGTCGAGACGCCATTGTTTAACTATTGTGTCTACTTCGTGGACAGATCATGGGTTATTAGTATTTTTTTTTTAAATAATCTGTTCCATACAGTTTCATTAGTAGGTACGTATTGCACTTTTCTAGACGACCCGAAAGGTGCAGCAGTAGTGAGGCTGCCTTACGTTCACAGGGTCCCGGGTTCGAATTCCGGTTGGAGCAAATGTTTGTGTAATGAGCATCGACATTTGTTTCCTAGTCATGGATGTTTATGTGCATAATAAGTATGTATTTACAAACAAAAAGTATCTATGTAGTATATCAACTATCTGGTGTCCACAACACAAGTCCCTTTGCTTAGTGTGGCACTAGATGGCGCTGTGTGTAATGTCCAGTGATATTTATTTATTTTGTAGAAATCAGCTGTATTTTTTTTAATGACTGATGAAAAATAACTATAAAAAATAAAAATAAAAAAATAAATAAATATCATACTACAGCATACTATGTCGTTAACTATGTTGGGGTCTCAGAATGATGTAATGGATATGTGTTAACTGTTTTCACATTGGTGTCCCTTCCACCTCTGTATTATGAAGGCTTTCTGAAAATGAAAGGTTCTGTAAAGAAGAACCATCATGCATAGATCAACATTCCTGGCTATTATTTAAACAATTTACCCAAAATTAGGGTAAACCTAGCACGTCGAATGCCACAACTTTCCGTAACAAAACCTCAGATTGATTCCAATATGCTAATACCAGTGCCAATGTTCAGATATTAATATAGATATGGCTGCCAAATTTATGTAGGGTGACTTAGCAAATTTTAAAGACTACAAAATAGCTACCATACAAGTTTGTCTTTCGCTCCATGTAGCATCATTCTCACATAATGTACAATCTCAACATGAATGATGTAACCAAGGTTTGGTAACAATATTCTGATAGTGTCCATGGAGTTTCTTACACGTTCTTATCCATAGAGCATTTGGAATGGGTAATTATAGTACTTTCAGTTTTTTTTTAATAACCTAACAAGAATTTCAACTCTGGTGAGTCTAGAATTGACTCTTCCACCACGAAGTAGAGTATTTTTAGACTTAGTAAATATTTTAGGTTAAACGTTTTTCAGTAAATTAAAGCAGTTGAAAAAAAGAATGACGTTTTCTGCTAGGTTATTTTTAAAAATAGAATTCAGCAAAAAAGTTCAAAGTTGCTTTTTGTAATTTTGGGCATTTTGATCAGGGATAAGTAATACATATAACCTGTGTTAAAGTAATTTTGGTTCATGCAGATATTAAAACAGTAAAGTTCTAATCATAACATTTTACTGATAAGAAAAACGAAATTAAGCTGATATGCATACTGCTAACTGCCAGACAAAATTTCAGCCAATTGAATAGGGAAAAAATACATAACCCTCCTTCTTTCGTCTTCCTTGGAGCAGTCGGGTAAAATAAACATGTTTGCTTAGCTTTTTCCCAACTGTGTTGGAGTCCATTTTCAGTCTAACCAGATGCAACTGAGTGCCAGTGTTTTACATAGAGCGACTGCCTATCTGACCTCCAGAACCCAGTTAATGGGTAATTTATATAATTATATTAGTTGGTAGGACTAGTTAGAGACATGATTCCTTATGTTAAGTGATTTTTAAGGTTAAAATTGGATATCAGATATAGTGTTTTTGAATTTAATGGAGATTGTGATAACAAAGAAGTCTGTATACCAATGTAATAGTACAATAAGTTATTAAACATGATTTCTTGCATGACTTATCCCCACCAAAGGGAAATAGCTATGTTATCTGATTGAAAATTAGTGAATTATTATCAATATAATGTGGTTTTAATCAATATTGTTAGGGTTTTGACCTCTCAAAAGATTAAATATGTGTTCTGTGAACTTTTTGAGGGCAAAATAAGAATTCTTATGGAAAAATACTGTACCAAAACTACGTAAAGCTAATAATGTTTACAATCATTTTAACACTAGAATTTTTTCGAGGTCACTCGAGTAGACCATAGACATTATGTTGGTGGCACAAGAGACAAAAATAAATCTTATTTTCGAGAAATAATATCATCAAAACAAACTCACTTGTAGAAGGAGAAGCTGCAGACTACATCGTACTCTAAATCGCAGCCTTCGACAACACACTTTAGAGCACTCATTATGGTATAGAAGCGCGCAACCAAAAATGGACACCTCACGTTCACATCATAGTAACAAAGTTAAAACAGCGAAATAATAACATTTAGCGCCCAAACCAACTTTCAAACAAACTAATTTGATGGATCTTTAGAAAATTATCAATCAAATGTCGAAATTGACGTGCTGTCACGAAAAGTCGAAAATTTTAACAAATGCGTCAAACGCGTGCCATGAAATGGTGATGTAATTGCGCGGCAAATTGAGTGGCAACACTGGTTTCAGCTTTGATGAATCGATTCAAAAGTGCATTCTGAAATTGATTTCTTACGATATTCAATCGGATTTTTATTAAATATTTCCGATGACCAATTGTTGAATATTTTTACTGTAACTTTACTGAAATGGATAACTAACACCGAGCGCGACGTGTTCTTCAAGTATATTTTGAAATAATGGGTAAAGTAGACAAATTTAAGAATATAATATCTCCAAAACAGAGTTTGTAAGGCTAAAATGTATTTGTCGTTCAGCCGGAAGGTACAAATGTGTAAAAAAACGCTATAATTTTTAAAAACATTAAAAATGAAGACATTTCCAATTCCAGAAAAAAAGTAATGGAATATTTTTTCGATTTTTAAGTATATTCTTAAGCATTCTGAGAGGATTCTAAAGTGTCTTTTGTACTTATAGAAATAAATATAAAATTAGGTTCAAAAATGCTAATCGATTATACTATTTTGATAAATCGAGTTTCAATTTTTAATGTTACCTGTTAAAATTATTTACCATAAACAACATGATTTACTCTTCGTTCCGATCTGGTTTATGAAGGGCTATGTTGAAAGAGGAAAAAATAGAGAATTTATGAAATCAGCACTATTTTATTGAATAAAACTAGTGACGGGAGACACAAAAATAATATTTGAGAATATTCGAAGTGATCAAATATTAATTTAGCCTTAAAACCCAAATTAGGTCACCATCGACAATTTTTGCCAGCTACCGGATGTTACGTAACTCCTAGTTCATTGATCGTCTGCATATTGATTGCTTCTCTTTCAGGGTTTTCAGTTATAGTTATTCGTAACTAGAATGTAGGCAACGAAAGTCTTAACATGTAATTTTGTCAAAATGACACTGATTACGCATGTCACATGTCAATCCCGTCATCAGTGACATAATTTTGTCACTTTATTTGACTTTTTCTGTCATTGATCGAAGACATTTCGAAGTCAAAACAATGCCAAGTTAGCTTTGATGTGCGCGCATCTTGAACAAATAACAAATGTTGCGCAATTCTTTCTAAATATAGAATTATTTGAATAGCAGCGGCGATTCTTATTATTGTAGGAATTTATTAACAATTTCTTACTTACTTTGTATCAGACTTAGAACTAGGTATATAAGTAGGGATAATAACTTAGCACACATAAAAAACAAAGAGGTTCACTTTCCATTCAGCCTGTAAAACTCCTAGTACCTACCTAAATCGGTCAGTGGGTCATCTTAGGGGCGGAGTTTTAGGAGTTGGTGCTTAGGGGCACTATGAGAAGAAAAGAAAACGAAAAAAATATTTTTTTCGTTTAAATTTTTTTTTGGTCATTAATAATTAAAAAAAAACTGAAATCTGTTTTTTTTTACAGTTTCGGGTTAACCTTGACCATAAAAAACTATTTGGTTCTGAGAAGTATGGCCCTGCGACGCACAGTTTCCGAGTTAGGAGCTTTTCAATGTTTTTATTGTTTTCACAAAACGCACTATATTTCCAAAATAGTAGCTCAGATGAAAATCTTTACTGGAAAGAAATTGTTGCTCTAGTCGAAAACCATGAGATGATGTAAGAAAAACCAACAAATATTGAGAGAAAAAATTGAAAAAAAATCTGTCTCGATCGGTCGATCTCAGCTTGCGCATTCTTATGGGCCTTACAGCCGAATTTCCGTTTTTTTTTTTAACAGGTTCGGTCATTTTCCTTGCAGAACCATAATAACCTTGTCCATAGAAACCATTTAGGTTCTGAGAAGCATGGACCTAAGTACGAAGCACCGTTTCCGAATTATGCGCCCCCGAATTTTACGATCTATAGACCAAGACGTCACTTTCAAGCTCGTAACTCGGAAACGGTGCGTCGTAGGGCCATACTTCTCTGGACCAAATTGTTTTTTTATGGCCAAGGTCAACCTGATACTGCAATAAAATTGGAAAATTTCCGAAAAAAAAAGGTAATTTAAAAAAAAATATCTGCGCCATAGCTCCCCTAAGGCTACACTCCAACCCTTAAATCTAACAATCTCTGTTAGTTTATGTAAGTCATCACGTTCCATGCGGTTGATGCCAATTCGTTGAATGCTTTTGGTAGCTATACATGTACAGTCGTGGTCTGTTCCGCCTGACCAGTTACAATTTTTTTCGCTTAAATCATGCGGAGGCGCCGAGCCACGCCAAAGTAAAAGTTTAGGCCAATTAGGAAAGCGTCAACTTTTGCGCGCAAAATAACAATAACTCTCGTTTGGCGTGAGTCGTCAACGCGCTCGGCCGATCGGTAACTTTTCATTCATTATTTCTATACAAAGTCAACGGGGCGGGGCTAGAGAGCGTTTCTATGTTGTAAGTGCAAGCAAAAATTAGCTTAGTGGTGATCAGGCGGGAGTGTCCTCGATAGTACTTAAACAATAGGTAAGTATATTTTCCCTGATGGTTTATTTTCCACAATATTAATAACCAACTTTAAAATATCAGATCAGTAGGTATCTACTTACTTTAATCTTATAATTATCACGTAATGTATCTATGTATCTCGTAGGGCGTCTCGACTAGATGTGAAGTATGACGAGGCATTGTTGCAATTATAATAACACTAATGGGCTGATGGTGGAACTAACCAATCAAATACCTAGCTAGAATAACTGAAGCTGAGTAGTACGTTAACCTTTGAACGCCACGGACGAATATAGCCGACAAATGAAAACGTGCCCAATACGCGTTTGTGGCTTGGCGTGGGAGGGAACCGAGGGCGGGACGCGTGCGTTTACGCTCAGGCGTTAAAATTCGTTCCTATTACATTTATTTTTGTACACTTTGGGGCACATTTTTTACATCTCCTTTGCGAGCTCTCTCTTACGGCGTAGGTTCTTTTTATTATTCTCAGATTTATCGCATAGTCAGTAAATGTTAAGAAAATCTAACCAATTTGAGGTTCTTACATTATTGAGGTCGCTCTAGTATTTTGAAGAACTGCAGCTGCGTCCGTAAGTCCTTACTTCCTTTGATACTAATTATAATCCTACATATTATAATCTTACCTACTTACTTAATATTATAAATGCGAGAGTTTGTGAATATGAATCTCTGGATGGTTTTTACTCTTTCACGCAAAAACTACTGAACGGATTTGGATGAAATTTTGCATACTTACTGATAGTTTGTAACCTAGATTAAAACATAGGATACTTTTTAACCCGGTAGTAAGATCCCATGGGACAATTTATCAAACTTCACGCGGGCGAAGCCGCTGGCAGAAGCTAGTCCATACTAATTACTAATACTATACTAATTAGAATTTCTAATATTACTAATCACTACATAGTATAAAACAAAGTCGCTTTCTCTGTCCCTAATATATCCCTATGTATGCTTAAATCTTTAAAACTACGCAACGGATTTTGATGCGGGTTTTTTTAATAGATAGAGTAATTCAAGAGGAAGGTTTTAGTATATAATTTGCGGGCGGGCGAAGCCGCGGGCATCAGCTAGTAATATTATAAATGAGAAAGTTTGTGAGTATGTATATAACTATGTTTGTTACTCTTTCACGCAAAAAATACTTAACTGATTTGGATGAAATTTTGCAAACAGATAGCTTATAACCTAGATTAAAACATAGGATACTTTTTAACCCGGTAGTGGTCCCATGGGACAATTTATCAAACTTCACGCGGGCGAAGCCGCTGGCAGAAGCTAGTCCATACTAGTTACTAATACTATACTAATTAGAATTTCTAATATTACTAATAATTTTATAAATGCGAAAGTAAGTTTGTTTGATACCTTTTCACGCCTAAACCACTGAACCGTTCATCCTGAAATTTTGCATATACGTTGTCAGGTGTACAGAAACGGACATAGGGAAACCTTTCATCCCGAAAAAAAGTACTGTTCCCGAGCAAAACAACAATAAGGTTCTTATGGTAATAGATGGCGCCACGTGTCTTTCGAATTATGATTGAATTATACAGGGTGGGCCATAATATATAGTTTTGCACATTTGAAACATGAATAGAAGTAAAACTACGAATGTTATTTTGTTGATCATTAATTTAACGTAACAAACGTGTATTGTTTATTTTTTTAATGACATCGTCGAAATTTGCCCCGTCTCGTCGTTGGCACTCCTGCAATCGACTAAGCAAACTTTGGAAAACTTGCTGACACATGCTGGGAGGGATCACGGATATCTCCTCGTTCATGTTTTCTTTTAATTGGGATATGGTCGTCGGTTTCTTAAGGTAAACTCGACTTTACAGGTATCGCCACAAGAAAAAAACGGTAGGATGAAAAGCCGTTGGTCCCGGCTGTTATTTGTAGACCTTTGACAGTCGTTAATCAGTGGCCCGAAAGTCTGACAACCAGTCTTACCAAGGGGTATCGTAGTACCCAGTACTAATTGGGTTGTGGAGGTCAGATAGGCAGTCGCTCCATGTAACCTACAGGTATTCAGCTGCGTCCGGTTAGACTGGAAGCCGACCCCAACTTAGTTGAGAAAAGGATAGGCAGATGATAATATAATATTCTACATTAGTAAATGAAAGTCACTTTTCTTAAAATATATTTATTTACATCTTAAAACATAACTTAGTTAACTTGGTAAGGCCATCAATATCGTTATGTCACCTTATAAAACATTGTGCCCAGTTGATGTCAATGTTATTCAAGTGACGTGCAAATTGAACGCGAAAACGTTAGTTGCACGTTTTGAATTGCGAACGAGGGACGTGTCCTACTCAATAGGGAATATGCACGTAATTTTTTCTTCACTTATATCAATAAAATACAGTACTATCAACCCAAAAAAAGATTAAAAGTTAAGTTCAACTACTGCTTGTCGCTTATAAATAATATTAAACTCCTGCAATTTTCTACAACAGTTCAAACGTCCGTAGCTGTCACGGCCATGATGTGACGTCATTTACCATAATCTGCCTTGTTTACATCTAATTTTTTGCTCTTAATAGAATAATTTTACTAATTGTTTGTGCTCTAGTCAAGTAAAAATTGCAATAACAATATTATAATAAAATCTTAGTGAAACTTTAGGCACTTTTCATATAAAAGTGTTTTTTTGACACATAGACTTTAACGTCACTACCGGCGTTATCGAGTACGACGCGTTTTGACAATGCGTTCCGTTTCACCAAAAACATGCTACATAAAACAGTAAATTGTAAAATAAGTGATGTTTTAGAAACTTAAACAAGTGTACCACAATGTTTTTATGCGCCAATACAAGGCATTTTTAATAAATAAAATAGAGTTTTGTATTTCATGCATATTCCCTATTGTTGAACATCTCTACCTGCATGCAATTTGCACTCTTGAAAACATGTTTCTAATGCAAGCAACTTGTACGCAATTGTGACGTCCTACTTGCATGCTAGACTTGCCTAATGGAATCGCGTCTTTAAACATGAATGGCGGTATGTGGGTGTACTACACATCTCTGCCTAACCCTTTTGGGAATGCAAGCGTGAATTGTGTTCCTAATAGTCCGCAGCAGTGTTAGCTAAATAATCTCTTCGTCCGATGTTGGAGGCTTGCTTGTTCTGCACGGCTTCCAATTTTGGACATTCTGTAAAGAGAAAATTATTATATGAATATTTTGTTTTAACATGTCTTCTTACATACTTCGACCCGAATGGCGCAGCGGTTGTGAGGCTGCCTTACGTTCTTAGGGTTTGAATCCCGGTAGGGGCAAATGTTTGTGTGATGAGCATGGACATTTGTTTCAGAGTCATGGATGTTTAGGTATAATAAGTATGTATTTACAAACAAAAATTATCTAAAGGGTGTAAAACACCTCTTAACGAAGCCGAAAGGCACTTGTTCTCCCCGTCATTGCGATATTTTTTTTGTTCTACACCATACCTTGGAACCTTCTAGTTACGGAGATATTGGAGGTCCAAGTTCCAACTTTTTGACAAGTTTTTTTTTTTAAATACAAATTTTTATTGTACGATTTTTACTTTAAACACCTCCACGACCCCCGTACTATTCAATCTATCTATCAGCACAATTTTTTGAATGCGTTTCATTGAGTTCTACCACAAAACATGATTATTCACCCCAAAAAAAAAGTCGTTTCCAAGCAATAATTTTTGCGTAAAGTTACTTAGTTTGATGTACAGAATGCTTGGTTGACGGCTTCGTGATGAGGTGGTTTACACCCTGTATGTAGTATATCAACTATCTGGTGTCCACGTCACAAGCCTCGTTGCTTAGTGTGGCGCTAGATGGCGCTGTGTGTAATGTCCAAGCGATTTTTTTTTTGTTGTTTTGTTTTATACTTCTCTATTACTCGTCATCTCATCAGACACCTCCTGTCTAGCCATATCATCCTTCACACAGTCCATCCATCGTCTCTTTGGTCTTCCTCTACTCTTATACCCATGCACATTCGTACTCAGAACTTTCCTCACGACATTGTCCTCATTCCTCCGCATCACATGTCCATACAACGACAACCAATTACCACGAAACTTTTCAGTCACCGGCGCCACTTTGAGACTTCCTCTTATGGGGCTGACAACACCTAATTGATGTTATTTAAGCAGTTTTTGGAGACAAACTATTTGTTCTAGCACATCAAATAAAAATAAATGATTAACATTTATTTTTATTTGATGTGCTAGATATGAGATTCATCATATTTCTAAGACCGTGGACGGACTCGATACATAATAGGCATGACGACAGTATCAAAAAATTGCAAATCTATTTAGTCTGTCAGTTAAAGTATTGGAAATTAATGGACACGTATTTTTTGTTTTTGTAAATCAATGAATATTGACAGAAGATAAAAACGCATCAAAACTCGGGAGTGGGGGCTCGTGACGTCAGAACTAGCTAAAAATTATACCTAGGCGTGACGTATTGAGAATTTTAAAAGCGTCATAATATCTTCGTCAATTTTGGTTTACGTAACAATAGAAAAAAAAACGGGTCAAATATTTTGCGTCAAGTGCACATTTTGACAAGTGCACATTTTGACAAGTGCACATTTTGCGTCAAGTGTACATTTTGACAAGTGCACATTTTGCGAAGTGCTAATTTTGCGTCTAGTGCACATTTTGACAAGTGCACATTTTGCGTCAAGTGTACATTTTGACAAGTGCACATTTTGCGAAGTGCTAATTTTGCGTCTAGTGCACATTTTGCAAAGTGCACATTCTGCGTCAAATCCCTACCAGTCACCCTGCTCGTATAGTCTCTTCACGCTCGTCCTAGGTCCTCCTTAAGTTTGCCTATTCGCGGTATCCACTCAAGAACACATCTACTCCAACGGACATCGGTTCTACGGCTAATATGACCGGTTCATTTCGACTTTAGTTTATGTTCTGTGAGCTATCTCAACCCCTGAGTGGTAATAAAGTCTATCAAACAGGTTGTGTTGTTACCTGTAATCCTGTGACCCAAACCGCCACAATATGAACACCCTTGTCCATCCGGTGCAGGCACATCCGGTTCGCCGATCATGTCAAGCAGGAATGAGGGTACCTGAAAGAGAATAATGTATTCATTTTACAAATTATGTATTATTATTTATATGAATAAATATCACATCAGAATATTTTTTAATTTATAAAGTTGTAGTATTACACTTTGCGTGTGCCTATTCTAGGTAATTTTAAGATTATTTCTTAATGTTGTTTTTTTTTCTCTCAAGGCTATGGAATTATTTTTTGTACGCCGATACTTATGTCTAAACAAGTAAACATGTCTGGACTAAACCAATGTAATATCTTGCATGCTCTTGTATGTATACAGTGTTTAAACAAATAAAGAAATCTTATCTTATCTTAAATCATTTAACGTGTAATAGTACATTTTGATACAAGTGGAGAAAGTTTGTTATTGTACTCGAGGCGGAATTAACTCCCGAGCCGTAGGCGAGGGTGTTTTTGAGCCGAGAACTGCAACAACAAATGTCCACATGTATCAAACGACGTTTTCCAATACACTTTTGAAGAAATAAACTAAAAGAACGAAAAATGTTTTTGTCGTGAATTATTAGGAAACTATGATTTTAATTTTCTTTTTTTCCGCGCGTTGCTATCGCCAGGTTGAAGGAGAAGCAAAGGTATGAAGCCGCTAAACAGCCTAATATATTTTTTTTTTTGTATATAAAACACAAATAAATTTTAATTTGTTTATAAAAGTAAATATTAGTTTTAAATAATCATAATTATCTATGATATTCTATTTATAAACACAATTTGAATATTCAACAAATATTTATGCCGTAAAGACGCACTATTGCTTTGCCGAAATAAAAAAAAAACATTCACCTCCGACTATAGGCCTTGAACCAATTTGGACTAAGTATAAGTATAGTTATCTGTGGTAATTTTCATTCCCGCACACGTGTTGGAAAATGGAAAAAATCGCACGCGTGTGAAATACATTGCATATTGAACGTAATCGTAATGCGATAAGAACCAGTTTTCGAGGAAGTGTATTGAAAATATTAATTTAATATCCCCATTTATCTTAAAGTCGAAACTGTTAAGGATGGGGTCCTAGTTTTGATTTCCAGGCCGGCTAGTGATGTTGAGTTTATCCAGAGCCGGCGCGACGGGTTAGCCTGCTTAAACTACAATAGCTCGTAGCTAAATAATAACAGTCAGTTGGTTTGATCTTTAGGTTAAGGCGCGCTTGCCTAGGTTGGTCCGTGGATGGGTTTTATTATTATCCATTACATACCGAGTTTCCTCCGTGCCTCGGAAAGCACGTTAAGCCGTTGGTCCCGGCTGTCAATAGGGTATTACACCCATTTTTGAAAAGTGTCTCAATTAGATTCTTTAATGATAATGAACCACTAAAAAAATCACAAAAATTTTATTCACCCGTTAATTGCCCTAAAAATGCATTTAAATTTTTCATTTTTTTTATTTCATTTGGCGAAAACCCTGGACGCAGTGGACGCCATATTGCTCTGTGGTCATTACGGTAATGTCAAATGCATTGATATTTGAAGTTGACAGTTGACACTTCTAAGTTTACATAGCCGTATTACGTAATAACATGGCGACTACTTTATTGGTGTTATGAAACAGATTAAAAAAGCTGAAACCTTTGAATTGAATTTTAAAATTTAGTTTGCTATTTTATGAACTAAAACTAACGTTTTCCGACTGCTTTTTGCCTAAGCTATCTCAATTATATATTTTTAGATTTTTTCTCATATACAGTAAAATACCCTATTGTAAATCTTAAGACAGTCGTTAAGCAGTCAGTGGCCCGAAATTCTGACAAGCAGTCTGACCAAGGGGAATCCGTATTACAGAACTAACTGGGTTGTGGAGTCAGATAGGAATACTCATATTATTCTTGATCATATTTTTTTGATACAGAATCTCTGTTATTTGTTATGTGATTATCTTATTTGTTTTATTGTTCTATTTTGATCCTGTGTGTGACATTCCAGCAATTTAATATTATTGACATTATTTGATATCTTATATATACTTTGTGCTTAACATTTTTTATTGATACGGACATTATTTGTTAAATTTTGCATGCCAAAACTCAGGCAGAATGTACCCGGCTCACTATATTTTATAACAACTTTATTGTACAAATACCTACATTCTATGCGAATAAATGATTTGATAGGCAGTCGCTCCATGTGAAATATTGGTATTCATCTGCTTCCAGTTATACTGGAAGCCGACCTCAACATATTTGAGAAAAGGCTCGGCTGATGATGAATGACGGGGAGGACACGTGGCTTTCGGCTTTGTTAAAGGTCAATTGACACCCTTTATGTACAGTACACCTCTGTCCCACCCTACAGTGTCTACAAGCGTGAAGTCATCTCGTACCTTCTGCTGCGCCTCCCTCAACAGATGCGCCAGGTCTCTTAACACGCTGTCATCAGCAGCTCTGCCCAACAGCGTGGTGGCAACCCCTTCGCCACCAGCTCGGCCGGTACGTCCTATGCGATGCACGTAGTTCTCTATGTCTTCCGGCATGTCGTAGTTTATGACGTGTTGGATGTTCGCGAAGTCGAGACCTGGAGATTGAAATCAAAATCAAAGCGTTTATTTCAAGTAGGACTGTTACAGGCACTTTTGAATAGGGAATATGCAAGAAATACATAATTCTTTTTATTTATTTAAAAATGCCTTGTATTGGCGCATAAAAACATTGTGGTACACTTGTTTAAGTTTCTAAAACATCACTTATTTTACAATTTATTGTTTTATGTAACATGTTTTTGTGAAATGGAACGCACTCTCAAAACGCGTCGTCCTCGATAACGCCGGTAGTGACGTCTATGTGTAAGAAAAACACTTTTATTTGAAAAGTACCTTAAAGTTTCACTAAGATTTTATTATGATATAGTTATCGCAATTTAATAATTCGAGGGACTAAGTAAGTCTTTAACCCGAGGTAAACACTGCTTTTCATAACGAATACAAGGAAAATAAAAATAAAAACAAGAATCAACTCGAAAAAACAAATGAAGATCGGATTGCCGCTTTCCCGCCTATTTTGTTTTTTTTTTCTATGGCCGGCCAGCTATTCAGCCATTACCTATTTTTCATTTTCAGTGTAGGCAATCCAAAGAAGCTATGCCATCCCTGGACACAAAGCTGACCAGGCGCCTTCTGCGCCTGGACAGAGATAGCCTACGGCTGGTGGCGGGGACCATCACTGGACACTGTTCACTGAATAAACACTTCCACACCCTAGGAATTACTGACAGTCCCCTGACGGTGGCGCATGTGCTCCTCGAGTGCACCGGCGTTACCAAGATTCGCGAGGAGACCCTGGGAGCACCAAGATCCCTTGGGGATGCCCTTAGAAGACCGGGAAGTTTAATCTTCTGGAGGGAGGTGGGCTGGTTGGAGTAAACGTTCATCATGGCTCACGCACAATGGTCCACTTTAAGGTGGGCGCCAGGGTGGCGAGAATTATAATCATCAAAATCATCAATACAACCCTCCAAGCTCATAAAGGTGTATGAATTTACTTTTTCAAGGTCAAAGTCATTCCTGCACCTTTATGCGCTTGGAGGGTTGTATTGATGATTTTGATGATTATAATTCTGTAACTACATATGTGTTACAGCCGCGATTTATAGTTTAATCAAGATACAACCTGACACTGACCTGCAAATTGCAAAAAACGTAAGAAAATTTGAATTTCGAGGGCTACCCTGGAGCATCCACTTTAAGGACTAAGTGCGGAAACCAAAAACCCCATGATAGATAGAGGTCTCTCGGACCACGAAACTATGCAATTTTTATTCTGTGTTTTTGAAATTCGCAAAAAATGGACTTTATATAGGAACTGACGCGATCAGCTGCATGACTTTTTTGATAAAACTAAAACTAGGTCAACGGGAACTACCATATAGGTTTACGACCCAAAACCTATAGGGTACTTCCGGTTGACCTAGAATTGACAATTTTGGTTAAAAGCAAGGTCTTACAGCACAAGTAAAGGGAAAAGTCCGAAAAATAAAAGAAAGTTGGAAATTAAGGTAAATTTTTGGTACTTACAAGTTTTCGTGAAAATCTAAATTTGCCCATATCTTTTTATCGTGTTGACTCAGGACCTTGATTTTTATACACCTCATAAGGACTATTGACCTCAGTATATGGTTGAAATTGATTTGAAACAACTTGCTAGGTCCACCCGTTCCTGAGAAAATCAGTGGTGACAGACGGAAACGTTACAGAATAAAAGTTGTTCAGTGTAATGTTACCGTTTTATTTTGATGCTAATGTCACCGTAATTTATAGACTTTATTTAAGGTTTATTGTCTAACACAAAATCATTGTTAGCTATACATAAAAGCTGTTTTTAAGGTTCGGTAGTCCTGACAACCCTTGTAGTTTCGTCATGTCCGTCTGTCCGAGGTTTTGCTAAGAGACCGTTAGTACTAGAAAACTGAGATTTGTAGGGGTGTGTATATCAATTACGCCGAAAAAGTGGTAATATAAAATTTTGGAAAAAATTTTTTTTTACGTCGTCTACCCCATCGTGTGGGGTAAAGTTGAATAGATTTTTTAAAATGGCTTAGGGGTTGCTCATACTACTTTTCGATTTAACGCTCCATTTTCGAAATATTAAACTTTAACGTGCACATTTTTGTTCCAGTAGGGCGTCCCCTCCCTCCAAAAGCTAAACTGCTGGCTTGAGAAATCTGGAAAAATTCATGATAGTGCATTTCATGAACTTTTAAAGGAAAACTATAGCGGTTAAGATAACTTTAATAGTTTAGCAGTAATAGTCGTTGAACTTGGGTGTTGGATAATTTTGTACCAACTACAAAATCCTTAGAATAAATCCTGTAAAGTGACTAAGATGAAGTAGTTGCTTGTTTATAATGGGTAAAGACTTGCATTGAAAAACAAAATCTAAAATAAAAAAAACATAATAAATTATCATAAGTTTCACAAAGCTACCGCTAGATGGCGCTGTACCAACGGGTTCGTTCTATATTGTGATAACGGGCTACTACGGAACCCTACACTGTAGCAAATTTTGTCCATACCTTTGCTAGCTACATCAGTTGCGACCAGTACATCTTTCTCTCCTCTCCTGAAGGCCTCCACGGCGCGAGATCGCTCCTCCTGGTCCTTGCCACCGTGGATAGCTACTGCTTCTACGCCTGTAATTATAGAATAGTATTGGTGAAGTACAGATTTTTCACATTTAATGCACAGCTATTTGTTTTGAAATCACTATTTATAAAAAAATCTGCTTATTCAGCACAAATAAGACGCGAAACATATCCCGAGTGGCATATTACATTATGTTATATTTAAAAAGTTTCCGTGATATTTTACGATCATAAGGCGAGCGAAGCCGTGAGCAAGCTAGTAGTTAATACAATGCGGTGCACAAACTTAAGTGGCAGTGGGCAGGGCACATTGGGCCGAAAAGTTCTGGAGTGGCGCCCGCGAACCGGAAGACGTTGCGTTGGAAGACCTCCCACTAGGTGGAGCGGTGACCTGGTGAAGGTTGCGGGATCCGCTGGATGCGAGTCGCACGGGACCGGGACATGTGGCGATACGTAGGGGAGGCCTATGTCCAGCAGTGGACGTCTGATCCGCTGGATGCGAGTCGCACGGGACCGGGACATGTGGCGACACGTAGGGGAGGCCTATGTCCAGCAGTGGACGTCTGATCCGCTGGATGCGAGTCGCACGGGACCGGGACATGTGGCGACACGTAGGGGAGGCCTATGTCCAGCAGTGGACGTCTGATCCGCTGGATGCGAGTCGCACGGGACCGGGACATGTGGCGACACGTAGGGGAGGCCTATGTCCAGCAGTGGACGTCTGATCCGCTGGATGCGAGTCGCACGGGACCGGGACATGTGGCGACACGTAGGGGAGGCCTATGTCCAGCAGTGGACGTCTGATCCGCTGGATGCGAGTCGCACGGGACCGGGACATGTGGCGACACGTAGGGGAGGCCTATGTCCAGCAGTGGACGTCTGATGCGCTGAAGTAATGATGATACCTTCCTTGGTTATACTTATTATCAACTCACCTTTAAGCAACAAATACTCATGTATAGCATCGACATCCTGCTTCCTCTCCGCAAACACCAGGACAGGAGGAGGTGTCTTCTGAAGACACTGCAGCAGATGCACTGTCCTCGCCTCAGCCTTGACCGGCTCCAACTCCTGGCGAACGTTCAGCGACGCGGCGCCCGCGCGGCCTACGTTCACTGTCACCGGCTTTACTAGGGCTGATCTAGTGAGTAATAGAAATACAAGGTGTAAACACTCATCACGAAGCCGTCAACCAAGCATTCTGTACATCAAACTAAGTAACTTTACGCAAAGTTTGTTTTGGGAAGCGTCTTTATTTTTGGGCAGAAAAATCTCGTTTTGCGGTAGAACTCAATGTAAAGCACTCAAAACATTATGCTGATGGATACATTGAATAATACACCACGGTAGCCCGCGAAATTTAAATTTTCTTACGTTTTTTGCAATTTGCAGGTCAGTGTCAGGTTGTATGTTGATTAAAATATGATTCGCGGCAGTAACACGTATGTAGTTACATTCATATATAATATATTTATATATAATCATTAAAATCGTCAATAATGCGAAATTAGTGGTTCTTATTTAATTGTAGCCTAATAAATCATTACATCAAAATGCCAATTGTACACTTTGTGAAGAAAACAGTGACTAAAAATTTGTGTGAAAAAATAATAATAAAACTTAATGCCTCAGAAAATAAAAAATAAAAATAACCATTAAAAAAAGAATGCTTGCGTGCTCTTGTGTGGTGTGTGTGTGTATGCATAGGTGTGAATGTGTGAGTGTGTTGTGTCTGTGTGTGTGTTTGGTGTGTGGTGTGAGTGATCGTGATTGGTGACTGGACTTTACTTAGTCATCTTCTTTAATTAAGTTTTCCGTCTGTTGGTAATCCAGTGTTTGAAGCCAAGAATTTAGTTTTATTTTTTGTTAGTGGGTTGATAAACTAAAACCCCGCTGTTCCTACTGCTACGATGATATCGTTACCTGGCGAAGTTCTGTATCTTCCTCGGCATGGTGGCACTGAACAGCAGCGTCTGCCTCTGCCCGGCGAAGTACGAGAAGATGGTGCGCACGTCCTCCTCGAAGCCCATGTCTATCATGCGATCCGCTTCGTCCATGCAGAGGTAGCGGCACACGTTGAGACGGACCTGGAAGAAATGTTTTATTTTTTATATCAACCCACGAAATTTCTTTCTCGTGTTATATCAAGATCAACCCATGTTTAGATTGACATAAGTAAGCTTAAGATCACCCCATGTTTAGATTGACGTATGTAAGCTTAAGATCACCCCATGTTTAGATTGACTTAAGTAAGCTTAAGATCAACCTATGTTTAGATTGACTTTTTTTTTCGGATGGGAAATCATCAAATGACTCCTCCCGCTCTGGGCGGAGCAGGTGGGAGTGTCAGACTTTTACTGACTTAAACCCATCCATGTTCCTTCATCGCCCTTTATGTTCCGGGGCCACGGTATCTCTTGCGAACAGTCCCGCAGCCCCGGCAGGCATCGGCCCTTGTGTTCTCCGGGGGCATCGGCCCCCTTCCTTTTTGCTGACTCTGCTTGAGGCGCGCGTGGATCACTTCTGCGCCGTCGACACAGCCTGTCGTCATGAGACGGTCGGCGAGCCAGCCCATAGCTCACCGTCCACAGGCCCGCGATGTTTAGATTGACTTAAGTAAGTTTAAGATCAACCCATGTTTAGATTGACTTAAGTAAGCTTAAGATCAACCCATGTTTAGATTGACTTAAGTAAGCTTAAGATCAACCCATGTTTAGATTGACGTAAGTAAGCTTAAGATCAACCCATGTTTAGATTGACTTAAGAAAGCTTAAGATCAACCGATGTTTAGATTGACTTAAGAAAGCTTAAGATCAACCCATATTTAGATTGATTTCAGTAAGCTTAGGATCAACCCATGTTTAGATTGTTTAAGTAAGCTTAAGATCAACCCATGTTTAGATTGACTTAAGTAAGCTTAAGATCAACCCATGTTTAGATTGACGTAAGTAAGCTTAAGATCAACCCATGTTTAGATTGACTTAAGAAAGCTTAAGATCAACCGATGTTTAGATTGACTTAAGAAAGCTTAAGATCAACCGATGTTTAGATTGACTTAAGAAAGCTTAAGATCAACCCATATTTAGATTGACTTAAGTAAGCTTTGCTTACATTCTGACCTGGATAATCTAATGGGTGTAAAAGAACCCTTAACGAAACCGAAAGGCACTTGTTCTCTACGTCGTTGCGATCATTTTTAGTTCTAAGAGTCTAGAACTAAAAATAATCTAGAATCTAGACCATACCTGGGAACCTTCTAGTTACGGGAATTATTGGGTCTGAATTCCAACTATTTCACAAGTGTTTAATGTTGTAACTTTGCTTTAAATACCTCCATGGCACCCGTACCATCCATCAGCACAATGTTTTGAGTACGTAACATCGAGTCCTACCGCGAAACGTGATTCTTTCCCCAAAAAATAGTAGATTGTATCATAAAGGAGCAAATTTATATTTTTACGGTGAGGGTACTTTTTTGAATCCAGAGCGAAGTGAGGGATTCTTTAGAAGAATCCTGAACGTAGCGAGGGATTCAAAGTACGTCGCCCGAGTCAAAAATATATTTTGTGCCCGACGCGCCTCATATTGTATTCACTGTCACTTGAAGGACTCATTTTTCAAAATGAAACCATGAATTGCACTTAAAGGCGAACCAAGTCGTCCTTTTCGAATAGATGGGATGAAAAAGTCATTTCCCTCCCAGCAATCATTTTTGTGTAGAATTACTCAGATTTTGACTGCGGCTACTTCTATAGTTGGTGCCAGTTAAGATCGCAAAAGCGGTCATTGACCCACCTACATTTATTAAAGTTATTAACTTTGAAATCCAAGAATAAGCCTGTTTAAGTCTTGAATCGTCATCTATCGTGATCTACAACATTTCTAATGAAAAACGATTCATGGTTTGAAAGGGCAATGACCGCTATTGCGATCTTAACTGGCACCAACTATAAATGAACCCTCCGTTTACACCTTCTATATTTCTATTTGAAAAAGTTTTATTGTTACAAGTAAAACTCACCATCTTCTTATCCAGCATGTCCATCAGACGTCCCGGAGTGGCCACCATGATATGCACCCCTCTCTGTACAACCTCCATACATTCTGATACAGCCACACCTGGCGAATAAAAACACCATTGTGTATAAGAGTAACACAACATTGACATAGGTAGGTGTTCTATCGTGGACACTCCCGCCTGATCACCACTAAGCTAATTTTTACTTGCACTCGTAACGTAGAAACGCTCTCTCTAGCCCCGCCCCGTTGACTTTGTATAGAAATAATGAATGAAAGACAATACCGATCGGCCGAGCGCACTGACGACGCACGCCAAACGAGAGTTAATGTTATTTTGCGCCCCAAATTGACGCTTTCCTAATAGGCCTAAATTATAAGGAAGCATCGCTCGATAAAATGCTGTACACAGAAGCTGTTGGTGAACCTATATTAATAAATAAATAAATACCTCTCGGTACGACTCGTTGTCAGGCTTTTGTGCCACTGACTACCTGTAACGTCTGCCAAAGATCTAAATATGACAGCCGGGACCAACGGCTGAACGTGCTTTTCGAGGCACGGAGGTAATTCGGTATGTAGTGGATGTAGCTTACCTCCAATAGCTAGACAGCTTCTGATTTCAGGGTTACCAGTCATTTTGATCTGCTTCACAAAGTGTTGTATGATGTCATGTGTTTGTTTCGCCAATTCTCGCGACGGACATATTATTAAGCCGTAGGGGCCTTCGTTTCTGTAAAAGAAATAAAATCATAATTGAGTATTTTTATAACAAAAGAATATAACATAATAGGCATGACGACAGTGTCAAAAATTTGCAAATCTATTTAGTCCGTCAGTTAGAGTATTGGAAATTAATGGACACGTATTTTTTGTTTTTGTAAATCAATGAATATTGACAAAAGATAAAACGCATCAAAACTCGGGAGTGGGGGCTCGTGACGTCAGAACTAGCTAAAAATTATACCTAGGCGTGACGTATTGAGAATTTTAAAAGCGTCATGTCTTCGTCAATTTTGGTTTACGTAACAAAAGAAAAAACACGGGTCAAATATTTTTTGATAATCTAACTGACGGACTAATTAGATTATTTTGTCGTCTCGCCTATTATCAGGAGCTCGTGGCTAAATAATAACAGCCGCACGGGTCGATCTTCAAGGTCGGTCTGTGGATGGGTGTGCATCCATCACATACCGAGTTACCTCCGTGCCTAGCAGTTAGTCCCAGCTGTCATTTGTAGATCTTTGGCAGTCGTTACAGGTAGTCAGGGGCCTGAAAGCCTGACTGATTTAGTCCAAGGTATAGAACAAGATGGGTGACCACTTCTAACACTCCCTAAGGTTGGCGACCCGAATGGCGCAGCGGTAGTGAGGCTGCCTTACGCTCTTAGGGTCCCGGGTTTGAATCCCGGTAGGGGCAAAAGTTTGTTTGATGAGCATGGACATTTGTTTCCGAGTCATGGATGTTTATATGTATAATAAGTATGTATTTAGAAACAAAAAGTATCAACTATCTGGTTTGCACGACACAAGCCTCGTTACTTAGTGTGGCACTAGATGGCGCTGTGTGTAATGTCCAGCGATATATTTTATTATTTATTTAAGGTATAGAAAATGATGGGTGATATGTCTAAGTAAAGCAACACTTGCCAAGGTTTAGAACAAGATAGGTGTCCTAGCAACACTCCCCAAAATATAGAAAAATGGGTGACTTCTCTAAAAAAGACACTTGGCTCACTTGATGAACGGCATCTTCAGTTCCTGCTCCACACACATCATGATGAGGGGCAGCGTGAAGACCAGCGTCTTGCCGGAGCCGGTGAAGGCGATGCCGATCATGTCCCGGCCGCTGAGCACTGCGGGTATGCCCTGCACCTGGATGGGCGTGGGGCTCTTTATGCCTTTGGCTTCCAGGCCTTTGAGGATACCTGCAAAGATGGGTAAGGTCTAGTGAATCTCCCTCTTAGCCTTAGGAAACTACATATGATAAAACGACTTGATGGCAGGGACCGATTAAAAACGGAGCTTAACCAGTTAAAACACCTGTTTGTCCATATAAAGCCTACAGGTGGATTAAGCAGAATGTGGGGAAAAGGGATGATGACTGACTAAAAAAAAATGATTATGTTTAGTCAGTCAGTTAAATATTGGATGCGTGTTTTTTGTTTTATCCAATTATTAAAAATTGACGAAGATAAAACGTATCAAAGATCATGAGTGGGGGGCTTGTGACGTCACAATTGAGTAAAAAATGTACTCAAATGTGTCATTTTTTGTTTACTTGAAAAAGAAAAAATATTTGTCAAATATTATTTGGAAATCTATCTGACGGAATAATTAGACTTTTTTTGTCATCTACCCTATTAAAGAGACAAAGCACCGAGCGCGGGATTACCTACTCCGTCACTTTTGGTGTTGTGAGGGTGCAAAAATTTTCGAGCTTGCTACGATCGCCATTGCAAGATTATTCATAAGCATTTCTGGAAAAAATCTACAGACACCAGTGGTCCCTAGTCCAAGAAATTTGGGAGCCACAAAACATACGTGTAGAACCAAAAACTTTAAGAGATTTTGGTTCTATGACGTGCCGGTTTCCTCACAATGTTTTCCTTTACCGTTTTGTGAGCAGTGGTGATTAAATAACAGCGGCGACCTCTCGCGTCCGGCCCTGGTTCATTCTAAGGTCCGGAGCGAGACGAAATGGGACGCCGTCACCTCCTTCTGCGGAGCAGTCATCCTAGCGAAGGAGGTGGCGGACCGTGAGAGGGAGAGAACCTCACGACCCAGCCGCCGCGGGGGACGCACCGGGCGCGGCCACCGTAGGCGCGGGCCTGTGGACGGTGAGCTATGGGCTAGCTCGCCGTCCGTCCGTCTTATGACGACAGGCTGTGTCGACTGCGCGTTCGTGTTCCACGCGCGGACTAGGGCCGACGCCTGACGGGGCTGCGGGCCTGTTCGAAAGAGATACCGTGGCCCCGGAACACAAAGGGCGATGAAGGAACATGGATGGATTTTAGTCAGTAAAATACTGACACTCCCTCCCGCTCCGCCCAGAGCGGGAGGAGTCAATGATTTCCCATCCGAGAAAAAACATAAAATGGTGATGAAATAAATTACACAAACTACACATATCAACAACAAGTCTATCAACATTTTTCTGTCTCTTACCCTTAGGAAACTTCATATGCTGGAAGGTTTTGATGGGAGGCGGCACATCCTCTCCTTCCACCAATATCCTCAGTTGCCTCCGGACCCTGTCGTGGCGTTCCTCTGGGAGTTCCAGGATACAGCGCGGTGGACGCCAGGATGTTTTTATTGGGTCTTCGTACTGGATACCTGAGAAATAGTACATTTTGATACAAGTGAGGAAACTTTATTATTGCAGCCATGGCGAAATTGACAACCGAGCCGCAGGCGAGGTTGTTTTCGAGCTGAGAACTAACGAACTTATCAAACGACGCTTTTCGATACTCTTTCGAAGAAATAAAATAATGAACGAAAAGTATGTTTGTCCTGAATAGGAACTCTAATTTAATTTGTTTTTTCCGCGCTTTGCTTTCGCCAGGTTAAGGAGAAGCAATAGTATGAAGCCGCTAAACAGCCTACTATAAAAAAAAGAGATCTTTCGAGGAAGTTTACTGAAATTAAATTTTTGATTTTAGGAAAGGACATTGTGTAAGTCGTGTTATACAGTTTGGGTGTAGCACGTTACGGTTCAGGTTGGCATGATCGAATGGTATGTAGATCGATGGTTTCGGGTTTCGTACCATCGTATTTGGGGAGAGCCCCCCACAGAAATACACATTCTGTGAAAATTTCAACCGTCTACCTATTACGGATCATGAGAAACCGCCCGCTGACAGACAGACGGACGGACGGACAGCAGAGGCTTAGTAATAAATAAATAAATATCGCTGGACATTACACAGCGCCATCTAGTGCCACACTAAGCAACGAGGCTTGTGTCGTGGACACTAGATAGTTGATATACTACATAGATACTTTTTGTTTGTAAATACATAATTATCATACATATAAAAATCTATGATTCGGAAACAAATGTCCGTGCTCATCACACAAACGTTTGCTCCTACCGGGATTCGAACCCAGGTCCCTAAGAACGTAAGGCAGCTTCACTACCGCTGCGCCATTCGGGTCGTCAAATCTAATCCTAATAGGGTCCTGCTGGTTACCCTTCGGGTATGGGACCCTCAAAAGCCACTGGACTTAGTGTGAATTGCACCCAGCGGATCAAGTCGGCTGGACACATGTTTAAGTGAGGGTATAGCAAGAATAAAAGCTAATTCTGGTTTTCTTTGTTGTTCAAAGAATACTGCCAAATGAAATGTTTCGACCCAAACAATTTGTGTAGCAATAGTACTATCGAGGACACTCCCGCCTGATCACCACTAAGCTTATTTTTGCTTGCACTTAAAACATAGAAACGCTCTCTATCCCCGCCCCGTTGACTTTATAATAAATAATTAATGCAAAAAAATACCGATCGGCGACACATGCCAAACGAGAGTTATTGTTATTTTGCGCGCCAAAGTTGACGCTTTCCTAATAGGCCTAAAGTTTAAGGTGGAGTGTCTCGGCGCCTCCGCATGATTTAAGCGAAAAAACTTTTAACTGGTCAGGCGGAAAAGACCACGACTGTACCTACACAATAACTAACAAATGCCTGCACTGACTGGACAGGTCCACTTAAATCTGTGTGGTTCTTTCTTCAAAAGACCATCTCAGATACTAATCTGCATAATCCTCATGTGAGTTGAGCAAGATTATGTCTGAATGGACCTTTAAATGAGACTTATGGCCTCTATGTTTGTTTCAGCTGTTTCTTCTCAGAGTAGTCAAGTACGAATGTAATTTTAAAAAAAAAACCGGCCAAGAGCGAGTCGGACTCGCGCACCAAGGGTACCGTACAAACTTTTTAAACGACAAACTTAGTTTTGCTGTTCGATCCCATTAAACGGATATTGCACCAACCGCAAATAATAAGTTTGTAAAAGTAAAATCGCTTTTAACTACATATATTACGGTTTTCAGATTGTTGACCCAAAACCTATAGGGTACTTCCGGTTGACCTAGAATTGTCAATTTTGGTTAAAATCAAGGTCTTACAGCACACGTAAAGGGAAAAGTCCGAAAAATAAGAAAAGTTGAAAATTAAGGTAAATTTTGGTACTTACAAGTTTTCACGAAAATCCTAATTTGCCAATATCTTTTTATCGTGTTGACTCAGGACCTTGATTTTTATACATCTAATAGGGACTATAGTCAGTCCTCAGTATCTGGTATAAATTTCAACTTGCTAGGTCCACCCGTTCCTGAGAAAATCGGTGTTGACAGACGGACAGACAGACAAGAAAGTGATCTTATAAGGGTTCCTTTTTTTACCTTTTGAGATATGGAACCCTAAAAAGTGTTTGTAAAAACCTATTTGTTTTATCAACCCTATGGCCTAAATTCCTGCTATGTTGGTGTCGCTCGCGTGCGTACGTTGGTATAGTATACATTGTGTTCTATATAGCACCATACTGCGACGCTGACTTACGACGCAGACCAACAGCCGTATTTTGTTCCCACTGACGTCACGACCGACCGTACGCGACCGACTTCAGCGTACAGGAATTCAGGCCTAACTTACTGCACTGGATAAAGGCACAAGCATAGCACTACGCAAGAAAGGAACATTTTATGAGAGTCAATCAGTGGAATAATGTGCAAAAATAGTCTTGAGTCCCTAAATCATGTTTTGCACACTGTTGAAAATTGGTTTCTGTGTGAAACTAGCAAAATATGTTTTTGCTTGCAGATGGGGTAGGATTCAGTAGCCATACCTTTAGCCAGTTCAGCAACTCCCATCAGCGCCTTGCTCTGTGCCACACTCTCGAGGATATGCTGCTCCTCTCTCGCTTGCCGTTCTGCAGCAGACAGTGCCCTTGCTTCTGCAATTCGCTTCAGTTCACTGTGCTGGTCTAGCAAGGAGACATTGTAGCGGCGACCCCACTCTTCTTGAGAGGCTGTAAAAGATAAATGTAGGTTGAGTTGAGAGTGGCCTTTGTCCAGCAGACCAGACAAATAAAAATCATTGCAAAAATAGTATAAGATAACCTCAAAAAATCATGTTACTAACTTTCATCGTCAGGATCATTGTCACTAGAACTCTTGGGCTCTGCAGCAGCTTCAGCAGCGAGCTGTCCAATCCTTCCTAGCTTCAACAATTGCTGTTTTTTACGTTCCTTCACTGGAACGTACGGTTCATAGTTATCGACGTCTTCTTCTGATGCTGATGAGTTTTCTTCACGTCTATAACGCTTTATAGGCGGTGCATTGTCTTTTTTATCTTCCATTGTTGTAGTTAGTGGTTAATATAAAAAAAAAATATATATTTTTTGATAATAACAACGAAATTGGTAAATATTTACCACAGGTCCTCGACTCCACAGACAAAATATGAATTTGACATTGACAGACTGAAGTGAAGATATCGTAATTTTTTTAAAATACGTTCCGTTGTATCAAATAGTGTAATGGAGTAAAAGTACTGTTACTGTTCGTAAATTTACTTTCCATTTGTATTCGAAAAGAGAAATACAAATGAGATCATGATTTACTTAATTTATTTTGCGAGTTAAATGTATCTTATATGATGAATTACTCATCGATTTTGCGATCGAGCTAGTTGTTTTATTTACAAAGTTTGTTTGTTCATGATGTACTTTGCACGAGCTGTTTACGTAACAGATAAACCAAAAATTTCCAGAGAATAAGTTAAAATTTAGCTTTTTATTTTTATTTTCACCAAACTTTTATGTTCTAAGAAACTTATACTTATTTACTTATTTATATCCTATGGACTTTGTTGATTCAAAAATCGCATTGCCTTTGACTTTTGATAGAATTTCATTGAAAAAAAAAACTTGAATGCAAAATTGCAAATTCTCTGTCAAACAATCACACGATCAACGTGTTGTCATCTGTCAAATTGTCAAAATATGCAAGTGACACGTAACTTTATATAATTAAATTACCTATTTATGACCTCCAAATGTGTGAAAACGTGAAAATTTTCTCTACAACCGGTCAATAATATAGTATACAATATGTCAGATAAAAGTTTCGGCGACTGCCCGAGCAGGAACATTGTTAAAAACCCGCTTTTGTCCACCGCTGTGACTGGGCTTTCCATTGAGGATTTGACGCATAACGCTGTATTGGTGCCCGTTGCGGCTACCCAGGGACTGATCACGAGATCAGGTGAGTACTATCATTTATTTTTATCCTATTTGTACGCTACAAGCACGTTTTTCGTGACGTTTGGGCGGCGAAAGAAGCCAAAATAATTGACATAGTTTTTCGCGATCTCAATGTCATAATTCACGATTTTCGCACGAATTCTTGACTATTAAACGTTTTTCAGTGCTTGTTAAAGTGTTGAATGGATTGTGAGTGCAATTTATTGCTAAATATACAGTGTTAATTGAGTGCGAAGTGTATATTTTGCAACAAAACTTCAATTGTATATGATGTCGTTTCTTTACAAATCATACAATAATGCACCTTTTGAATATGGTTTTACGCCGGAGATGCGATTTTCGTTCCGTTCCAAATTCAAAAGGATGGAAAAGTACTTCTATGATGCCACACTTGTGAGTAAATAAATAAAAAATAATGCCAAATTGTCTTTGGTTGTTTGACCAAGTAGTTTTGACTACAAACTAGATGCAGTGCCAGTTTTTGCTTATTGATAGTATTACAATGCCAAGCTTACCAATTTCATATAACTTTTATCTAATAAACAGTGATGCAATAAAGCTCTTATGTTTACATAATATTTTATTCTTAAATTAAGCTATGGTCATGAAAGTAGCTGTTCTATTTAGGCTAGGCTATGCTTACAGCGGAAAAATGGATACTTACCAAACTATTTAGTAAATTTACCACTGCGATGCTAGTGGAATTTTATAGTAATTTCAATTTGCCCATATAATTGCCTTTTTAACAGTCATGTTTATCATCATTATCATACTATCATACTTTGGTACCCCAGGTACTCTCCGCGAGATTGTCAGCAAGATCACAGCGCTGCTGGCCTTTCTCGGGGAGTTAGGGTGGATCGAATAAATTTTCCACCCGTACGCAAAATACGCAGTTTGAGTGGATTTGCGGACACCAGCCCGCTATACAATACAATCATCATTAGCTTCCTGCCTATGTTCCACATGCTTGGGGTTGGTGCAACACATTTTGTTCTTCCATTGGCCCATGCCAGCCGCCACACATTCAATCGATCTATCTTTTCCAAGTCATGTTATGATAAGTTATTTAAGTATATTTCATGCTGGTAAAATAATCGTCATCTTTCAGTCCGAAACCCAATTTATTTAACTCATATAAGAGGCCATCACCTTAAACTTCGTACCAACTACTTGAATAAAAATTCTCACAAACACTTTTTACGCAACCAAACAGTCACTGTGGAATAAGCTCCCAGTAGATGACATAGTCTCAACCCAAAATATAAAACAAAGTAATTATGTAACTTCTATCTATAATCTTCTATCTATAATAAATATGTAATATCTATAATATATGTAATAAACAAAGTATAAAATATTTAAAAATCAACTAGACGAACATTATATATCTTAATGCAAGAAGAAAATCTATTGTGGAACAGCAGGATTCAGGTAGCTATGTAGCTATAACTTGTCTCAACTGCGTGATAATAAATAAATAAATAAATTGTGGTGCAGTTCTTTATAGCTCGTGGCTAAATAATGAAAGTCGCTCGGGTAGATCTTTAAGTTAAGCTGTATTTGCCTAATTTGGTCTGTGGATGACTTGACATGACCCTTACATATCGAGTTTTCTCCTTGCCTCGGAAAGCACGTTTGCTATTGGTCATGGTGTCATTTGTAGATCTTTGACAGTCGTTACAGGTAGTCAGTGGCCCAAAAAGTCTGACAACCAGTCTTACCAAGGGGTATTGTATTACTCAGTACTAACTGGGCTGTGGAGGTCAGATAGGCAGTCGCTCCATGTAAAATACTGGTATTCAGCTGCATCCGGTTAGACTGGAAGCCGACCCCAACATAGTTGGGAAAAGGCTAGGCAGCTGATGACGTAGCGTATATTTTCTTCCATGGATGCCTTTATCTCAGTATTGACGTCCTTTCTAGGCCTAGCCATATCATTCTAGTAATAAAGCATCATCATCATCACCTTTATCCCAAGTTATTAAGGGACAGCACAGCCATAGCATATTACACACGATAACTGACAAATGCTATACCAACATATCCCCACTGGTAGGGATACTTGGATTTTTTTTCCAACTATCGCTACCGGTTGGGATATATGGAACTTTCTCATGTATCCCTACTGACCTGCACTGGTGGGGATAGTTGGTTTTTTTTTTCCATTTATCGCTACCAGTAGGGATAAGTTTTCAAGGGTTTCTTTATATGACTTATTAGTGGTTCCTGAATTACTTGTGATACAAAATATTAAAAAAAAAAACAAAAGAAAATCGCGAAAACAATCATTTTAATTAAATCAAACAAACCCATACTAAATTAGCTATTGTTAAAAACATAACTTTATTTGAGTTAACTTAAAATATAAAATTATACTCCCATGGAGGTTTGGAAGGAGAAAGGGGAGGCCTTTGCCCAGCAGTGGGACATTCAAACAGGCTAACAAGTAATTCAGGAACCACTAATAAATCATATAAAGAAACCCTTGAAAACGTATCCCTACTGGTAGCGATAAATGGAAAAAAAATCCAACTATCCCCACCAGTGCGGGTCAGTAGGGATACATGAGAAAGTTCCATATATCCCAACCGGTAGCGATAGTTGGAAAAAAATTCCAAGTATCCCTACCAGTGGGGATATGTCGGTAGGGATATATGGAACGGGGGGATTTGTTTTGTTTCGTAGGACGAGATATTACGGAAAGGGCAATGACCGCTATTGCGATCTTAACTGGCACCAACTACAATAGATGTAATCCTGTTAGTGTCCATGTTTATCTAGCACCTTATGGTCCCTGCAATACAATAAAGACACCAAAGTGGTCCTTGGTCCAAGAAAGGTTGGGGACCACTGTTCTAGAGGTTCTATTTCGAGAGCATTATTTACTTATCAAATATTGTTCTTCTCCATAGAGACCTGTGCTTTGGAATGGGTAACTATAGTACTTTTACAGTTATTGTGCCTGTTACTGGGACTGGTAGCTACATTTTGGGAATATGCATGAAAAACAAAACTCTTTTTATTTTTTTAAATGCCTTGCACTGGCGCATAAAAACATTGTGGTACTTACTTACAATTGTTTAAGTTTCTAATACATCACTTATTTTACAATTTACTGTTTTATGTAGCATGTTTTTGATGAAACGGGACGCACTCTGTGACGTCTAAGTCTATGTGTCAAAAAATCACTTTTATTTGAAAAGTGCTTAAAGTTTCACTAAGATTTTATTATAATATTGTTATTGCAATTTTTACTTGACACATACAATTAGTAAAATTATTCTATTATGGGCAAAAAATTAGATGTTAACAAGGCAGATTGTGGTAAATGACGTCACATCACATCATGGCCGCGACAGCTACGGACGTTTGAACTGTCATAGAAAATTGCAGGAGTTTAATATTATTTTTGAGCGACAAGCAGTAGATGAACTTAACTTTTAATACTTTTCTTGGGTTGATAGCACTGTATTTTATTGATTTAAGTGAAGAAATATTACGTGCATATTCCCTATTCAAAAGTGCCTGTAACTGGCTTACTTGAAATAAATGCTTTGATTTTTGATTCTCACCTCTAAGTCTCTCTAACTGGCGAAATGTGGGTGTGCTATTAGTTACACCTCTGTCTAACCCTTGGGGGATTACAGGCGTGGTGTTATGTCATTATTGATTTTGAAAAGACCAGTGACAAACCTAAACTTTTTCTCAATGTCATGAATTATTAACACATTGAATGGAGTACATCAATTTGGAGTACATCAATTGACAATCTGTTGTAGCTGACAATTGAGAGCCACTTAGACCACAGTATCTCAGAACAAATGCATTTTTATTATACAGGGTGTAAACCACCTCATCACGAAGCCGTCAACCAAGCATTCTGTACATCAAACTAAGTAACTTTACGCAAAAATTATTGCTGGGAAACGACTTTTTTTTTGGGGTGAAAAATCATGTTTCGTGGTAGAATTCAATGTAACGCACTCAAAACATTGTGCTGATGGATGGATTGAATAGTACGGGGGTCGTGGAGGTGTTTAAAGTAAAAATCTTACATTTAAAACTTGTATTTAAAAAAAAAGTTGTCAAAAAATTGGAACTTTGACCCCCAATATCTCCGTAACTAGAAGGTTCCCAGGTATGGTAAAGAACAAAAAAATGATCGCAATGATGAGGAGAACAAGTGTCTTTCAGCTTCGTGAAGAGGTGTTTTACACCCTTTATATTGCCAAAGACATTTAAATATGTACGAGCGATAGACGGGACGAGACGGAGAATATCGTAATCCAAATACTTGTTACTTCTTAGTAACAAATCGTTCTGCCTAGTGTCATACGCGATACGCCCGCTTGTCAGGTAGCATTCGTGTGTCAAAATCGAAAATGTTCGGGATCGAAGTTTTGTATGTCATTATTCCCAATGTCCGCTCTATACCAAATTCTTTTAAATCTCATTGCACATCTTCAGAAACGTCAGGTGCGTAGTACTCTCAACCGGTGTGCGTTTATGATCAGCAGGGCTATTACGTATCTTTCTGATATCCAGTGACTATCAAGCTTCGGTTGTACACCGGAGTTTGATGACAACCGTGAATGTCATAATATTGGTATTACGTATCACACTGAGTGGATATCACTTTACGGTGACTAACAGGGTCATACATAATACGAAACCATAACCCATTGGACACTGAGCCTAGTTACTATCATTTCGAGCTGTCAACAGAGATACGTAATAGCCCTACAGATGCGTGAACATGGACGAGGCAAAAGGAGTATTTAAGGATCGTAGAATGTGCGTTCTGTAGTTTCTGCTTACGCCTGTCTGAAAAAGGCGCGAGTTTAGCGTTGGTCACGGCTGTCATTTGTAGATCCTTGACAGTTGTTACAGGTAGCTGGATAGTCTGACAACCAGTCTTACCAAGGGGTATCGTATTACCCAGTACTAACTGCGTTGTGGAGGTTAGATAGGCAGTCGCTCCATGTGAAATACTGGTTTTGCTGCATCCGGTTGGACTGGAAGCCGACCTCAACATAGTTGGGAAAAGGCTAGGCAGATGATAAGTGTGCGTCTTCAAGAAGGTCAGGTGTCTAGTCTAACAACGTGTATGACAAGATGTATGAACGTGTACGAAACGAAACGAGAGGTCGAGGTCGTAGCAGGTGGCGCTTCATAGTTTCTGTCTCATATTAAAAAAAAAACTGGAAAGAAAAAAAAACCCTGATTATACCATATTCGATGTTATAATTTTAGTTTAGATTATTTAATGGGTCCCGACTGTTGCAGTCAATATGCCCTCTCTCCTGAAATTGTTTTTTTCTTTTCAGTTTTTATTTCAAGTTATTATTAAGTAGTCATTTTTTACGCAGTCGGGTTTATCATTTTTTTTTTTACACCTTTTAGTTACTTAGATATACCACTCTTAAATCCTCATGATAAGCCCTTTAATTTGATTTCCATATTGCAGTATCCATTTTTTTTTTACTCGAACGCCTAAATCGAAATCGGTTTAGGCGTTTAAAAGTTATGGTGGAATAAATAAACTCACAAACATAACACTTATTTTTTTGGGCAGTCGTATAAAAACGGCGTAGTCTTGCTTTCAATAACATGATGAATTTCACTTCGCTCCATTACTTGCAATTCCCTTATCAGTAGGAAACTTGTACTCATAAATTATTTCACTGATAAAAGGATTGCACCACATTTTAGATGACGGCACCAAAAGCCGAAAATCCAATGGCATATATAAGCAGTCTATGATGTCTCCAGACTGCTGGGACACAGGCCTCCTCTCTATGAGAGGGAATCTAATAGCCAGATTTATTTTAGGCTCTAGTTTTTTCCCGCGGCATCGTCCGCGTAAATTTTCAAATCACTAGACCAGGCCCGTCCAACATACGGCCCCCGGGCCACCTAGCGGCCCGCATAGGTCTTTCATCCGACCCACGAGCTATTTTATAAGACATCAATACTTAATACAACAAATTTCCCTAAGTCAGTATGCCCGCGCCATATTTAGCTACCCGCCCCATCTCACCTATCCGCGAGTTAAGCGCAAGTTAAGCAAAACGGCCCGAGGGCACCTAACAAGCCGATTCCTGCCGGTAACAAGGCACTCTACGTAGTGTGTAGGTGTCTACCAAGGTATAGAACAAGATGGGTGACCTGTCTAACAAAAGTTAAGCAACTCTCCCCAAGGCAGGCGCGAAGGCACCTATCAAGCCGATTCCTGCCGGCTTCCCTTTGGGAACAAGGCACTCTACGTAGTGTGTAGGTGTCTACCAAGGTATAGAACAAGATGGGTGAGCTGTCTAACAAAAGTTAAGCAACTCTCCCAAGGCAGGCGCGAAGGCACCTATCAAGCCGATTCCTGCCGGCTTCCCTTTGGGAACAAGGCACTCTACGTAGTGTGTAGGTGTCTACCAAGGTATAGAACAAGATGGGTGAGCTGTCTAACAAAAGTTAAGCAACTCTCCCCAAGGCAGGCGCGAAGGCACCTATCAAGCCGATTCCTGCCGGCTTCCCTTTGGGAACAAGGCACTCTACGTAGTGTGTAGGTGTCTACCAAGGTATAGAACAAGATGGGTGAGCTGTCTAACAAAAGTTAAGCAACTCTCCCCAAGGCAGGCGCGAAGGCACCTATCAAGCCGATTCCTGCCGGCTTCCCTTTGCGAACAAGGCACTCTACGTAGTGACTAGCAGCCTTATTCATAAAAAGTTAGAGCCTCCTTGAACTATCTTTGAAGGCCCGATGCTAAAAAACATGATTCATAAACGTCTGTTAACGCTAATCAGTCCATCAAGGCTCTGCTAAAGTTAGAGGACTGTTGACCTTCCTTTATCTCCCTGCTAAGTCACATAATGGCTGCCGCAAATTTGAACAGCTGACTTTGACAAGAGCAAAAAACCATACCGTCTGTCCGTCTGTCTGTCTTTCCGTCTGTCCGTCTGTCTGTCTGTCTGACCGTCTGTCTGACCGTCTGTCTGACCGTCTGTCTGACCGTCTGTCTGCTTGATGATCGATGAATTTGCTGTCACTGCTGTCAATTTTTTTTTAATTCTCGGTAACGCCATTTTTTGTCTTTGATTTGTCAAGATGGCCAACATAACGAGTCTAATCCGTCTATCAAAAACTCATTAACTAGCAGACTGCTAGCAAGCGTTTATGAATCATACTTCTTGACAACCGTCAAACAAGCATAATGAGTCTGCTAACTAACAGACCGATCAAACCTCTATTAAGGATTTTTTATGAATAAGGCTGTAGGTGTCTAGTGCACAAACAATATGTGCACTATCATATCTCCCGCGTCGATGGCTAGTATCTGCTGAAAATGGCCGCCTTGACCGAAAACGATCAGGAAGCCTGCTCATCATCCGAGCCTTTTCCCAACTATGTCGGGGTCGGCTTCCAGTCTAAACGGATACAGCTGAATACTAGTATTTTACATGGAGCGACTGCCTATCTGACCTCCACAACCCACTTAGTACTGGACTACTGGGAATTACGAGCATCTTGGTAAGACTGGTTGTCAGAATTTCGGGCCACTGACTACCTGTAACTACTGTCAAAGATCTAAAAAATGACAACGGCTTGACGTGCTTTCCGAGGCACGGAGGAAACTCGGTATCTAGTGGGCGGTCACCCATCCTCGAACTAACCTAGGCAAGTGCGACTTAACCTAAAGATCGACGCGAGCGGCTGTTATTATTGTGTGTATGCGTAATGTTAAATGTACCATTTTATTTCAGTAAATCAGTCAGTAATAAACCATATCACAAGTGTTGTAATTTTTGTATGTGGTCATATAAGAAAAACAATAAAAAATATTTCAATTCAATCTTTATTTCATAAAAATCTTAGATTTTCATTTTACAAAATATGGCTCTTTTTCTTTTGTTAAAACTAAATATTAGTTTATTGTACTACCCGTATTAGTAAATAATTAACTTAAAATACTTATTTTTTATTGTAGGGTGAAGGTACTAGAAGGGTGTAAAAAGACTCTTAACGAAGCCGAAAGGCACTTGTTCTCCCCGTCATTGCGATAATTTTTTTGTTCTACACCATACCTGGGAACCCTCTAGTTACGGAGATATTGGGGGTCAAAGATACAACTTTTTCACAAGTTTTCATAAATACGTGTTTTTAATGTAAGATTTTTAAACACCTTCACGACACCCGTACATTCAATCCATCCATCAGCACAATGTTTTAAGTGCGTTACATTGAGTCCTACCAAAAAACGTGATTTATCATCCCAAAAAAATAGTTATTTCCCAGCAATAACTTTTGCGTAGTGTTACTTAGTTTGATGTACAAAATGCTTGGTAGCACGGCTTCGTGAAGAGTCTGTTTACACCATGTAAAAGGTTATAAGTACTAAAAGGTTGTTAAAATACTATTCTTTGATACATAAAGCTGAGAAATAATACAGAAATAGAGCGAGTGATATCTATAGAAAAATCGTTTTCACTTAAAATTGGCAATTATTTCAGTTATATTTTTAAAGACCTTCACCCCAAATGTTATTCTAACATCTAAATCTAACGCTAATAAATAAAAACACGATATTTTTTTCAATATTTTAAATTAAATAATAAAACAAACATGGCGAAAACAGTTTAAAAAACTAGTTTAAACTGGTTCTAACTGCAATTGTAGCGTATATTTTAAGTAGTGTCTGTTCCTCCTATCTCTTTCTCCTCTTAAGGCTGGGGTATCTGCTAAATTAGCAACTCTATTTGTGGTGGTTCAAACTTCGTTTGAAATCCTGTTAGAATAAAGTTCTAATCAGCTTGCACTGCAAAGTGGTTGTTACGTCAGTCGCTGCGGCCTGAATAGTACGAAATGAGTTTTTATTTAATTGTAGCCTAATAAATCATTAGATCAAAATGCCAATTGTACACTTTGTGGAGAACAAAGTGACAAATATTTGTGTGAAAAAAAAATACTAAGACTTATTGCCGCTTAGGAATAGTTACGAAATTTCAAAGAAAAAATGCTTCACTTTGAATATTTTTTTCATATAGTAATAATAAAGTTAGAATTATTTCAATTGTGCCAATTAAAGTTTAGAGTCTACTAGGTAACATTTTTTTTTTTTGCACATGTATATTCACACATTAAAGAGGAGTTACATGGACAAAACGCCTCGTTAGCAGTTACCACCCCCTTAAGAGGTCCCGGTCTTAACGAAATACATTTATTGTTCAGCATAGATTTTCCATACCGCGCCAAAAAATGTTTCATTTGACAGTGACATTTGAATAGTCTCGCTTACTCACACTGCATTTCGTATCTGCCGTTTCATGCGGAATGCGTGACTTCACCTCAGATATAGATATTCCTAGATAACGCAAGTATGACGATCCGTATGAAAACCAAGCGTGCCATTTTTTGACTACCTGCAATGACGTCATAAGCACTATGTAGTTAGTATACAAGCAAGTTACAATATAAACTAGACTACGTTTTTGTTCTTCAAATGTCTAGAATTAAATTCTTGAGTTGTAACGTTGTTGCTTAAAACAAATTAGCATAATGCTTAAGCCGGGGCACGCGAAGTAGTACTCTTGCGTTATCTAAATACATCTATGTATATCTGTGGACTTCACTCATCTCAGTGTAGACACTTTTTCGCGGCCTAAGTACGGTCATGGCCGTCCACATTATCCCAGTCGCATTGACACTGGATATAGTGGAAGATCCAGTCCATCCAGTGCTGGATTCAACGTTGAATAGTGAACACATTGAATCGGGTAGGCCTTAAGAGAGAACGAAAACTGACAAGATAGTTTCCCAAAGTTTCAATCGACGCAGGTTTCTGAAACTGTCGATTCAACCAATAGACTTGCAAGTTGCCGTGGTGGTAGACAACTGGGCTTATCCCAGTTGTAACCGTCCCTTTTTTGCCTATTGGCCTTGTTTCGTTCTGTCTCCTGCTGATATGGAGGGAAGTGGACATTATGGTTTTCCTACTCCTCCGCTATAGTTTTCTGAATAATTTCGTTGCGGGCTCCAAGACAGTTAAATTGTTTCTCTGGGACTTCGTCGAGCTTCATTGTCTCGGCGCTTTTCTGGTGGTCGCCACTGTTTGATTCTGGCTTTCAATAATGTGGCGGGGTTGTCCCAAATTAAGACTTGCAAGCCACTTGTATTGGCATTGATTGAGTAGGGACTTGTCAAGTGCGGAAATCCGCCATTTAAAAAATTGAAACCCGCACCGAATCATTTGATGATTCATCGAAAATGATTGGATAAAAAGTTGCGACCCTGCTCTTAAAACTGTGTACTTTTCTGCGCAACTCTTTTTAGACGACTACAAAGAAGGATTATGATTTCTGCGTTTATTTATTCCCTCGATACTGCCAGATTTCTATGCCAATGATGGCGAGAATTGATAGCAGAGTAGAATCTCTGGTCCTTTAATTAAGAAAGCGGTTTTACGGGAAAACGGTTTCCAAGTTTCGATTGTCAAGGCAAAACTACTTGTTAATAATACACTCTTTGTGACAACCAAATCGTATCCATCTTAAGATACTCGTAAGTTATGAAATCGGAACTACGCCGTCATCGAAGCAGTTTCACAAATTGCCACGCTAGCTCATTTCACCATGATTCCTCAAAGTAAAGGCGGTATACTTTCACACAAACCTAAAAGCTTAGCTTGCTCTTATAACTTACTACTCTTCATGATGTTAGGGTTCCTGAGCAGTCAGCTTGCCTGATGGGCTTGCCGTATTGGTGGCCTCTAGGCTCGCCACCGCCGGCTCAAAGTACCATAGTCCTACCAGCGCCCCCGTTGACTTCATTGGAACGCGAAAAGGTCCTTGCGGCTCTTATCTTGGTAGATCTTGCTTGACAGTCAATTTAACAGCGACATCATCAAAATTGTGATGAAAAGCTCGTCATCAAACTCCGCATCTATAGACGCCCGTTACAATAACTATCGCCTACATAAAGTATAACCTAACTTAGCCTAAAGGTAACTTAATTTTAACTTAATGACGTCATCTTACAATCACATACAGTTATTCTTAAATTTGATTTAATAATACGTTCGATTTGACTTTCAATTGAAGGTGTACAGTAGTTTAAATTTTGTATTTTTTAAGTATGGCAACATCATTTTATGTCACTTACTTGGCGATGGTCAATTTGATGTTTTAAGACACATGTGTTTCTAGGGAGTTTGTTCCGCCACTTCGTCCCAGATAAAATACTTGTGTAATTAATTTATGTTATTTTTACGTTCATAAAAGTGGTGATTTTCAACTTAATTTGAATAAATGATTTGATTTTGGAACGATATCTTGTGCAATTGTGCATACGAGACAATGCAAAAAAAATAAAAAAAATATAGGTAATAATTTGGAATAGAATCAATGTTATTTGTCTTTAGCGCAAGCCGCGAACAAAATAGCGTATAATTATTAAAACTAACTAATAGATAATTTTAAAACGGCATTATATCCCCAATGCAATTTAAATTTTCTCTCTTTACAACACTGATCTATTCAGTACATTTGGAACTAGTCTCTTAAATTACTCGTATTCGTCACTAGCCTGAACGCTTTCATGGTGATGATAAGTGCAGTTATTCATAATTCATACCCTACAATGTTTACGTCAACGTTGTTCTGACATGTCCGCTTTGTGCACGGAGATTTTCATTAAAGTTGGATATGCTAGCCACTTTAGAGCACATGAAAGAGCAACACACCAAAGCTCTCGACAATCTCCCTAGAAAGCCATCGAGTGCACTCGCTGTGGCCGAAATCGGCTAGGGAGTTCATAGAAAGAATCCCGAACAGTTCCGACTTGAGCCGAACTGTGCCTTAACTTACGCATAAACTTAAACTACAGTACAACCTTCAGAAAAAAAAACACCCTACAGCATTTGCTCCGGCTCCGGCTTCCTACGAGGTTCTTGTATTGTAAGAGGGTAGTTCCCTGGAGGCTCTTCGTTTCCTCACGCACCAGACGATGAGGAATACGATGAGGATGATCAGGGCTATGGCTAGGAATACTCCGAGGACGATGGCTGCTATTGCTGCTGGGGTAAAGTAGTCTGAAAGAGAAGGAAGATGTTTAGTTGGTTGAAGGTGGATAAAAAAATAGATCTACTTTTCTAACAGAATGTGTTACTCGGGTGTTTTTTTTTTTAATCTTGAATTTTCTAAAATAAAAGTAGCCTAAATTGCTCCTTATGACATTAGCTATATGCCAGTAAAAGTCCTGTCAAAATCAGCCGTTCTGAACATTAGCCAGAACAAACGTACTTGAATTGAACGCAATGAAGATGTTTCGTGATATTTCCCCTACATTATGGATTGTTAGCTTCCTGGGTACAAATCATTGTTTTTTCCTCATTTTACAAACATCTCATCCACTCTGCACCATAACATTGAGCTATTAAATTGTCCACAAAAATGTCTTGCATTTTTTTTTTTTTTGCCCAATTATATAATTTAGTAGCTGCTAAGCTTTATGCTTATATCCATTCGTGTTTATCACTAAATATTATCCCTAAATTGTAGAAGCTAATTACAAACATCACGTAATTAAACAAACTCCATCAAGAAATTGAGATCAAAATCACGCTAACAAACGACTACGACCTGTAGGGCTATTACGTATCTCTGTTGACAGCTCGAAATGATAGTAACTGAGCTCAGTGTCCATCAATTAACTGTCAAAAGGTTAGTTTCGTATTATGTATGACCCCGTTAGTCACCGTAAAGTGATATCCACTCAATGTGATACGTAATACCAATATTATAACATTCGCGGTTGTCATCAAAGTCCGGTGTACAACCGAAGCTTGATAGTCACTGGATATCAGAGAGATACGTAATAGCCCTGCTGTTACCGTTCCCCCCGTCCAGCATCCGACACACAGACTGTAACTACATCTGTCTATAAATCAATACCGGTGCACTCAAAACGCATGCGGCTTGACATTTCATGTTATAATATAAGGTCACTAATGTAGATTGGGGAACAGGCGAGGCGGGGCGGTCGGTCTAAGTTTGAAAGTGAATTATATGGTGGTTTGCGTCTTAGAAAGTTACTGCATTGTGGGTTTAGGTTTTTTATCTGCATTAAATGTAATTTTTGGAGACCGTGTTAAGGGTAGGGTGTAAAGTTAAACGCACCCTTCACAAAGCCGTCATCCAAGCATTCTGTACATCAAACTAAGTAACTCTCAATAATTATTGCTGGTAAACGACTTTTTTTGGAGGTGTCAAATCACGTTTAACGGGAAAACTCAACGTAACACACTAAAACCGTTGCGCTGATGGATGCATTTAATAGTACGGAGGTCGTGGAGGTATTTAAAGTTTTATCATTAAAAACTTATGTAAGTAATTAAATAAAAAAGAGGTTGTGAAAAAGTTGTAACTTTGACCCCCAATATCTCCGTAACTAGAAGTTTCCCAGGTATGGTTCAGAACAAAAAAAATATCGCAATGACGGGGAGAACAAGTGACTTTCGGCTTCGTCGAGGGTACTTTTACACGCATTATGATAAAGAGCATCATTGTAAATTGAGCAAGATTATGGCTGGACTTCAAAAGAGACTATCTCGACCTCTGAGTTTGTTTCGGCTGTTTCTTCTCAGAGTAGTCAGGTACGAAACACCGGCCCCATCTAGTTTTTAAAAATTACATGTGTTTGTAAAAACCTACTTGCAAAAATAAACATCATTTCATCATCATCATTCGACCCATTATGATAAAGAGCATCATTATACTCACTAGATATATCGATAGTATAGCTGGTGGTGTTGCCATAAGCGTCCACAGCATTTAGCAGGACCCTGGGTGCGCAGCAGGTCGCCCTGTACGTGGCGACCACCTCTTGTCTGGTACCTGATGTGAAGTTCTCGTTGTACATCACTCCGATTGGTGAGGAGGTTAGGCGGAGGAGACCTGGCGAAGAGAATTAGGTTGTTGTTGAATGGAAGACAAAGAGCAGTATATGAAATGACATGATTTATTCTGTGATAAGGATTTTGGGATCACTTCTACACGTCATCTTTTAAACATGAGCTAGATGGAATCGACATTTCCTAGACTACCTTCAATTCAATCATGATCTGTCAAAGGTCCGATTTGTTCGAGACACCATTGTTTAACTGTGATGTCTACTTCGTGGACAGATCAAGGGTTGATAGCTTAGTGGTGTGACCCTTGTACTGTCAACTCATAGGTCTCAATTTCGAACCCAAGACACGCACCTCATTTTTTTTGGGATTCATGTGCGTATTGTATCATTTTCACTTGCTTCGGTGAAGGAAAACATTGTGTGGAAACCAGCATGCCTGAGAGATATTTCTCGGCGGCATGTAATGCTAAGTCAGAGGCCTATATAGGCGGCATTAAAACTTTGATACCTCATTAAGTCTGTGAGGTTTCAGTCGTTGATTTAACTCGTAAAGAAATAGTTCATGCCGAAACGAGTGAAGAAGGCCGGGCGTCTCCTCCTTACCTGATAAACCATCCCTCGCCACAATAGTGGTAGCCCAGGTATGCTGGGCGCAGTCATCACCCGTCCTGCCCATGCAGGTGCCCTGGAAGGTATGGCGGATCTCCGGAGCCCATGTGTCTATAGGTTCGGCTGAGTTCGCCACGTAGACGAATGCGGAGAGTGAGACTTGCTCGTTACCTGGTAAAAGAGACATGGATGTTGAATGGATGATCAGAGTGAGTCGAAGGGCGTCAAAGAGGTTTTATGTAGGGATTAGCAAATGCCTGCTGGCTTCGCCCGCGTGGAATTCGGTAGTCTGTCTATGCTCGGGGAATCCCCATGGTACTTATATTCTTTATTTGACCTGTGCTGCCCACCTCGCGGCGCCCATTCCATTTCGCTAGTTGCTAGTTGCTTTTGGTGCGTAATAATTTTCATTTTTTTGTTTATGTTTGCTACGTGTTTGTTTGTGTTTGTGACGTGATAATATATATTTTTACCAGACTGCCAAGGAAGTGTTATGTTTTTCGCGCGTATCTTGTAAGTATGTTTGTCTCTTTGTAAATTTATTTATAACCTCGTATCTTCCAAATGGCTGGATGGTTTTCGACGATTAAGGTATCATTAGATTTTTCTTAAAAACCCAAGTGTCCTTAGATGTTTAACCCAAGTGATCTTAAGTGTTAAAAAAAAAACAAAATGGCGGATTTTTGGCGCTAAATTGTAAGTCGTTAATTTTTTTTTCAACCAAACCTATCGTGTAGGTTATCAAAATGTAGGAAATTCTATGGAGATTACAAGAATATATACATTTTGCTGTCGAGTTTTTTTGATTCTTTTAATTACTTACTTTAATATTATTTGTTATAAATATCAGTATCGGTATTGTGTCGGCTCCGTGAAGTGCGTAGGTATCGATGTTAATATTCGAATGAAACTTTAGTTCATATCGCTAATTGTAGTCAAGACTTACCGTAGGCAGTAAAAACGATGGTTTCCCTCAATCCTGGCTGTGCATTAGCTGGTACAATCAGACTGACTATCACGTTGACCGTCTGTCCTGATGCGACCATTTGTCTGAAAAGAGATGAACAGCATTACTAAGTGGTCCCATACATAGGATATTGTCTGTTTGAGAAGTAGCATCTCTTCTCATACACGTTCCCATACATAATCAGCTTAGACAGGCGTAAAGGCCATCGACGTTAAAATGCTTGACGTATTCAGTCCATCATTATAACCCCCCCCCTCTATTTTTCACCGACGAAAAATGGGTCGTTCGTACTGGGTAATATGTTGGGGTATTGTATTACTTGGTTAGGCATATCAGCAGGGCTATTACGTATCTTTCTGATATCCAGTGACTATCAAGCTTCGGTTATACACCGAACTTTGATGACAACCGTGAATGTCATAATATTGGTATTACGTATCACACTGAGTGGATATCACTTTACGGTGACTAACAGGGTCATACATAATACGAAACTAACCTTTTGACAGATAATTGATGGACACTGAGCCCAGTTACTATCATTTCGAGCTGTCAACAGAGATACGTAATAGCCCTACTGGTAGCTCCATGTAAAATACTGGTATTCAGCTGCATCCGGTTAGACTGGAGGCCGACCCCAACATAGCTGGAAAAAGGCTAGGCGTGAGGTGTGTTTCCGCTCGTTATTTTCGAAGAGAATTAGGTATTTGTCGCTTGCGATGCAGTCAACTGTGTAAATGGGCTAGCGATACGGTTTTGTGAGGCGATTTGTGAAGCGATTAGTCGCACGGCGAAAATCTTATTCCTCCTAGACCTTATCCCATTTACTTGGGATGGCCCTTCCTTCTCCGCATCTTCTATTTAGCACGATTTTGTGCAGCGTCCTTATCTAAATTAGCTTCTTTCAGATCTTTTTCGTTCGGCGAAAAACGGCGAATATCTTAAGTACCCGTGGTAATTCCCCATTAGCCCACAAACCTTCCACCCACAATGGTGTCAATTCTGTCGTGCACAAACTAAACTTAATTTAGGCTCTTGCTATCTTTTCCTCCCTAGTAAAACGAGAAAGAGACGTAATTTAGAGCTGTCAAATTTAATTGGAACTAATATTTCCATACAAATGAAGGGTGCACGTAAAAACATGTCGACTAAAAACACAGTGAAGCGCAAGGCATAAACTAGTTTGACATCTATAACTTAGTTCATAGCTATATATAGATATATATATAGCATAGATAGCTATAGCCTAAATTAAGTTTAGTTTGTGCACAACAAAATCGACACCAATATCCACGAAATTAAAACTAAAATCTTTAGTAGAACTTACGTGTTAGGATTGATGCCAGTGAGGAACCTCAGTTCTCCTCTAGCTCCGAAATTGAACCTAATTGACTGTTCCCTGTAGTTTGTTACTTCGAAGTGTAGCTATAAAAACGAAACAATATAAAATTTTACTCCGCATACTTATGTTATAGAAAAGTATACAAATAATGGACTCTTCATACTTATTACGCCAGCTGATGCAATATTTTGGAAGGGCTGTCCAAAATTTTCTCGACCCTTTTTTCTTAGGGAAACCTGCAGGCCTAGCCAAGTTACGAACGATTCGTATCGATTCTCTTTCTACAATCGTAAACGTTGTCACGTGGTCAAAACAAACGAATATAAATGTATTCGTTTCTACAATCGTGATCCCTACATCCCATATAAATCGCAGCCAACTTACAGTTTTGACTGAACTTTAAAGTTTCCATTCGTTTGTTTTGACCACGTGACTTAACGTTGATAGATGTCATTCCCATACATTTGGTTAGTTTTCTATTAGCGTTAACGATTGTAGATTGTCAACTTGGCTAAGCCTACTGGAGACTTATCCAGTTTTATGGTCTCAATCACCATCCAAGAGTTATTGCGCTTATTCCGTTACAACCTGTAGAACTGCCTCGCTATCCTAGTGGCTGCAAAGCGGTATAACTGCTCTCTGTCTTGGATTCTATTCCCAGGTTGGAATAATTGTTAGGAAGTCTTTCCACCAGGAATTTCTCAATTGCAGCCCAGGGTCTGAATCCGTGCCCGGTTGATGACAGGCTCTTCACCTTCTACATGGGACTTATAACATAACTGGCGACATGTGGATAAACTACTGTCGGTAGTTACAGCTCTACGTTACCCTTCAGTGCCATACAGGGGTGATGTTATGTTCCTATACTGTTCTAAACACCGGTCCACCATGACACAGCAAGAAATGTAACCATGTTAAAATGTTTATAAACCTTCTACGTGTGTAGGTACCTGTAAGTTTTCGCCGGGAGCTCCGTATAATCTGCTGGCAAGACCAATCTGTACCGTTGTCAGTATCATCCCTTGTTGATTCATCACCTGCAAAATATAATAGAAGTTGTAAGAAAGATAATGAGGTTCTCGTGGCTAAATAGGTTACTCTTTCGAACGATCCCCTTCCGTGCTTCATCATCATTAGGCTATAAATTTCCCACTGCTGGGACACAGGCCTCTTCTCTATGAGAGGGGCTATAATCCACCACGCGGGCTCAGTGCGGATTGGTAGATGTTACATGTCTTCGAATTTTTGGTTCTAGGACATGCCGGTTTCCTCACGATGTTTTCCTTCACCGTTTTGAGAGCAGTGTTGATGAAATAAATTACACAAAGTAATGCGCCTGTCTGGGGTCGAACCCACGACTTACTGTTCGTAAGTCGGGGCCGCCATCACTGGGCCACCGCTGGTCTTCTTCAAGCTTCTTCCGTGCTTCGGAAGACACGTTTAGCAGATAGGTTCCCCTCCTATTACTTGAATGTGGGTGTACTATTAGGCGTACCTAATAGTACACCCACATTCTGTTAACCCTTCAGGGATTACAGATGTGATGTCATGTTATGTAACACTAGCCGACCCACGCAACTTCGTCTGCGTCACATAAGAGAGAAAAAGCTCACAAAAGGAATAAATTTTCCCAAGTTTTGGAACATTTTTTCATTTATGCTCCGCTCCTATTGGTCGTAGCGTGATGTTATATAGCCTATAACCTTCCTCGATAAATGGACTATCCAACACAAAAATATTTTTTCAATTCCAACCCGTAGTTCCTGAGATTAGCGCGTTCAACCAAACAAACAAACTATTTAGCTTTATAATATTAAGTATAGATAATGGTTTTCAATACCTGCGAAAGTGATCTGCTATAAGGCTGAGCATCTTCATTATTGTATAGCAGCTGGGCTTGATAAGTTCTGGAATCCATATCCTCCATCTTCTCCAAGTCGTTTGAGGTATCAGAGAAAACAATGTTAGCCGATCTGCTCATGCGGATCTCCGGCTGGTTGAGGGGTCCTGAGAGACGGATGAAGGGTTCTCCTGGAAAATAAAGACGTTATTGGCAATTGACATTGTGTGGTGTATCGTGAATGGATAGAATTAGGAATGAGTACATAAGAGGAAGTCTGAAAGCGGAAGTGACTGAAAAGTTGGTCATTACACACAGCGCCATCTAGTGCCACACTAAGCAACGAGGCTTGTGTCGTGGACACCAGATAGTTGATATACTACACAGATATTTTTTGTTTGTAAATAAATACTTTTTATTCATATAAAAATCCATGACTTGGAAACAAATGTCCATGCTCATCACACAAACATTTGCTCCTACCGGGATTCGAACCCGGGACCCTAAGAACGTAAGGCAGCCTCACTACCTCTGCGCCATTCGGGTCGTCAATGATGCGGAGGAATGAGGAAAATGTAAAGTAGGATTTTTTATGGGTATAAGAATAGAGGAAGACTAAAGAAACGATGGATGGATAATGTGAAGGATGGACTATGTGAAGGATGGACTATATGCAGGATGAACTATGTGAAGGATGGACTAGGTTAAGGATGGACTAAGTGAAGGATGGACTATATGCAGGATGAATTATGTGAAGGATGGACCATCTGAAGGATGGACTATGTGAAGGATGGACAATGTTAAGGATGGACTATGTGAAGGATGGACTATCTGAAGGATGGACTATGTGAAGGATGGACTAGGTTAAGGATGGACTACGTGAAGGATGGACTAGGTTAAGGGTGGATTATGTGAAGGATGATATGGCTAGAAAGGAGGTGACTGCTGAGATGGCGAATAAGGGCAAGAGCATGATGAATAATGATGATGACTTACCTCTCAAGTCTCTTCCGACAATCTTGGCGTAAACCTTGGATCCCTTGACAGCTGGTAGTGCAACATCAGCTACCAGCTCCACGATAGGGTCTATTTCCTCGTTCTGGCCGTCTCCTACCATCGGCTGGTAACTGTAAATGGAATGACAGAATTTTATAACTACACTATTGCATTTTAAGTATTTCAACCCGAATTTGCTCTACTAATGAGATGATTGATCCTGGCCGAATCTTATTTTGTTTTACACATTGAGTTCTACCAATCAGTCTTATCAAAAGTATATCGTATTACTCAGTACCAACTGGATTGTGGAGGTCAGATAGGCAGTCGCTCCATGTACAATACTGGAATTCACCTGCATCTGGTTAGACTGGAAGCCGACCCCGACATAGTTGGGTAATGGCTAGGCAGATCATGACATTGAGTTTTACCGTAAAACGTAATCTTTCACCCCAAAAAATAGTCGTTTCAAGCAATATTTTTTGCACAGTGTTACTTAGTTTGATGTTCGGAATGCTTGTTTGACGGCTTCGTGAAAGGTCCGTTTACACCATGTATTAGTATGATATAAATAAAGTCTGTGTTCTGTGAAAGTGAGCCTTCCAAATTCAGATTCCTTCCGATTGAAGAAATGTGTGAAGAATTATGTACAGACGCCAGCCGTCAAGCTACTTATACAATCTGTCAAATTTCTTCAAAAGACAACTTTATCGCTAAAGCAATTTTTGTTTTAACGGACTACAGGAACTAAACGCGAGTTTTATAATGCAAAAAAGCATATGATTCACTGCAATAAACAAAACCAGAAAAATACATTATATTCTTCAGGATATATGCTAGTATGATAGTGTTTTAATTTTTTAGTCCAATCAATAGATTTTTTGTAAATTGCAAAAAAAACACTCATTTCGCATTATTCGGCTCGCAGTGACTGACGTAACAACCACTTTGTAGTGCAAGCTGATTAGAACTTTATTCTAACAGTATTTCAAACGAAGTTTGAACCACTACAAATAGAGTTGCTAATTTAGCTCCTGTAGTCGCCTTAAGTGTACTTTTGCAACCTCGTGGTCAAGCGTAAACTTTTAAAAACAGATGTCATTTGTTTCACGAATCGACGTAAAGGGAATCGACGTTGAGGGAATGATTTATTAGGTCCAAAGTTGATTGGGGAAATTTTGTCAGTTTCGTAGTTTGTGTTGCTGGCGTCTGTATATGTGGATCGTTTCTTAAAATGAAATACACACCTAAAAGGCAGCTTAGCCAATTCAGTTCCATATTCATCCACCAGCTGTGACTCCCTTACGCTCGCTACAGGACCTGTCACTCGGAATTTGAGGGTATCTGAAAAGGAAGACACATCTTCATTACTATTATATTACAAACATAAATATAAGGTGTATCTACTCATACACGAAATGTCTTAACAATTAATCGCAAAAAAAATTAAGCGGTTCCATAAATTTTGACGAGTTATTGCAAACATATTGTAGGGAACAGGAGCCCTACTCCCTAACGCGGATATTGGGATCTATCCGTCTCTCTCGCGCACGCTCTCCGAATATAGTATGATAGTGTTTTGAAAACATAATACAACTAATTTGACTCGATCGAAAAAAATCACGAACTTATCTCTAAACATTTCTTTTAACGAGTAAAAACCATACTAAAATACATGCGATCATCCTGATTTTTTGGCAAATTATTCTACAAGCAACATATTAGCAGCATATTATTAGTGTTTTATTTTTGTAGTCCAATCAATGGATTTTTTGTAAATCGCAAAAAAACAGTCATTTCGCACTATTCGGCTAGCAGTGACTGACGTAACAACTACTTTGTAATGCAAGCTGATTAGAACTTTATTCTAATAGTATTTCAAACGAAGTTTGAACCACCACAAATAGAGTTGCTAATTTAGCTCCTGTAGTCGCCTTAATAACGCTCTTTAGTGTTTATTATCTTACTAATGAGGCTAAGTAAATGTTTGCAATTAACCTTAAAGATTACAGTCACAGCATGTTATGTCTTTATGTGTTACATATATATACTATGACCATGTATTGTTCTTAGAAATTGATTACCTATAATATAATCATTCACTATACACGTCAATCTCCATGCTCCGTCATAGAAAAGTCCAAACTTCAGTTCGTATCTTTTTAGTGTTTATAATCTTTACTATTTGAAACTAAATAATACTAGCTGTTAATCAGTGATAGCTTAGTGGTGTGACCCTTGGACTGTTAGTCATAGGTCTCAAGTTCGAACCCAAGACACGCACCTTTGATTGTTCGGATTCATTTTTGATATTGTATAATTATCACTTGCTTCGGTGAGGAAACCAGCATGCCTGAGAGATATTTCTCGACGGCATGTAAAGCCAAGTCAGAGGCCCATGGGCGGCATACAAACTCTGACACCAGGTTAGTCACTAACCACACGATAAAGAAAGAAGACTAGACAAGGGCCCGGCAAGAGGGTGATGAGGATTACTGCCGCGTTTGAATGGGATCATCCCTGATCCTGATCCGTTCTATCGTCCTTATCATCAAATGACTCATCCCGCTCTGGGCGGAGCAGGAGGGAGTGTCAGACTTTTACTGACTAAAACCCATCCATGTTCCTTCATCGCCCTTTGTGTTCCGGGACCACGGTATCTCTTTCGAATAGTCCCGCAACCCCGGCAGGCATCGGCCCTTGCGGACCCCTTCTTTTTTGCTGACTCTCTTTGAGGCGTCGACACGGCCTGTCGTCATGAGACGGCCGGACGGCGAGCTAGCCCATAGCTCTCCGTCCACAGGCCCGCGCCTACGGTGGCCGGTGGCCACCACGTGGTGACGCCCTGGGCGTCTCCCGCGGCGGCCGGGACGTGAGGATCTCTCCCTCTCACGTTCCGCCACCTCCATCGCTAGCATGACTGCTTCGCAGAAGGAGGTGACGGCGTCCCATCCGTTCTATCGTCCTGGATTTGCCAAAGCTCAAAGCTATGGACGACCAACAGCAAGCTCATGCCTAGCCTCCCAATGTTTGGGTCAGCTTCCAGTCTAAATGGATAGAGCCGAATACCAGTATTTTACATGGAATGACTGCCTATCTGTCCACAACCCAGTTAGTACTAGGTAATACGGTACCTCTTGGTAAGGCTGGTTGTCAGACTTTCAGGCCACTGACTACCTGTAACGACTGTCAAAGATCTACAAATGACAGCCGGGACCAACGGCTTAACGTGCTTTCCGAGCCACGGAGGAAACTCTGTATCGAATGAATGGTCAATTGGTCATCCATCCACGAACCCACCTAGGCAACCACGGCTTAAGCTAGATTGACCCGAGCGGCTGTTATGAACCATAAGTAAGATATTTATTACGGGACTGGGCAGGTCATGTCTGCCATGGATGCCGGCACTGTGGGCCCGCATATCACAAGACTGTGAGCCCTATTTTTTCCGGATAGGAAATCCTCATATGCTTTGGGCGGAGCGGGAGGGAATGTCTGACTTTTACTGACTAAAACCCATCCATGTTCTCTCATCGCCCTTTGTGTTCCGGGGCCACGGTATCTCTTGCGTACAGTCCCGCAGCCCCGGCAGGCATCGGACCCCTTCCTTTCTGCTGACATCTCTAAGACTGGGAGCCCTGAGACAGCTAGATAGGGTCGCGAAAGACCGAGGAGAAGATGGCGGGACGTCTTGGGTGGCTTCCTCGCGAATTGGCGAGAAGAAGCACTCCATCGCGAGAAGTGGAAGGAATGGGGGATCGAGGCCTTTGCTCAGGAGTAGGACAATACGGGCTAACTAAAAAAAATATCTTCACTACATAGTATAAAACAAAGTCGCTTTCTCTGTCCCTATATCCATATGTATGCTTAAATCTTTAAAACTACGTAACGGAATTTGATGCCGGTTTAATAGATAGAGTGATTCAAGAGGAAGGTTTTAGTATATAATTTGCGGGCGGGCGAAGCCGCGGGCATCAGCTCGTTACCATATAAAACAAAGTCGCTCCCGCTGTTTGTACGCTTAGATCTTTTAAACTACGCAACGGATTTTAATGCAGTTTTCAGCAATAGATAGAGTGATCCAAGAGGAAGGTTTATATCTACATTGCACCCGTGCGAAGCCGGGGCGGGTCACGTGTATAATATATATTATGGAAACCCGTGATTTCCAAGGCAATCGCTAATAATTGAACGTTATTATTGATTTGCTAGGGTGATAGATATCCATTGACAGCTAGACTTTTGATAACCTATTAACTTTGCTGACGTCATGTTTCCTATTTAAACTTATGTGGCGAACCGGCGGCATGCGTTAGATTAGGGCTAGTCCTAATGTAGATAGATACTTTTATCTTCTTTTCTTAATTTTATTCATAAACTAGCTGCGCTCGCGTGTAGTTCTATAATTGTCCCACGGGATCATACTACCGGGATAAAAACTATCCTATGTGTTAATCCACGTTATAAACTACCTATGTGCCAAATTTCGTCCAAATCCGTTGAGCAATTTTCGCGTGAAAAAGTAACGATCAAACAATAGTCTATCCACATCCTCACAAACTTTCTTATTTCACTTATTAGCAAGATTATTTGGATAAGCTCTCATTTGTAGATCTTTGACAGTCGTTACAGGTAGTCAGTGGCCCGAAAGTCTGACAACCATGTCTTACGAAGGGGTATTGTATTACCCAGTACTAACTGTGTTGTGGAGGTCAGATAGGCAGTCGCTCCCTGTAATATACTGGTATTCAGCTGCATCCGGTTAGACTGGAAGCCGACCCCAACATCATCATCATCATCATTTCAGCCGAAAGACGTCCACTGCTGGACACGGGCCTCCCCCAAAGGGGGGTTTTTGCCATAATCGCCACGCTTGGCAGGCGGATTGGCGATCGCAGTGCGGTTGTTACAAAATCACAGAGAACGCTGCTGCCCATTCTCTGGTAAGTCCCTTAGTACGTTACGACACCCATGGGAAGATATGGGACCCCAACATAGTTGGGAATAAAGCTAGGCAGACAATGTTGGGCGTTTTTATCTCAATTTACTAGTGGTCGGCGCAGCATGTCTTCTTCTTCCATACTTCTCTATCACTCGTCATCTCAACAGACACCTCCTTTCTTGCCATATCATACTTCACACAGTCCATCCATCGTTTCTTTGATCTTCCTCTACTCTTATACCCATCCACATTCGTACTCAAAACTTTCCTCACGACATTGTCCTCATTCCTCCGCATTACATGCCCTGACTACGCCACCCGACTACCACACAACTTTTCAGGCGACTACAGGAGCTAAACGCGAGTTTTATAATGCAAAAAAGCATAAGATTCACTGCAATAAACAAAACCAGAAAAATGTGTTATAATATTCTTCAGGAATATGCTAGTATGATAGTGTTTTGAAAACATAAAACAACTAATTTGACTCGAAACAAAAAAAAACACGAGCTTATCTCTAAAAAAATCATTTAACGAGTAAAAACCATACTAAAATACATGCGATCATTCTGATTTTTTGGAAAATAATTCTACAAGCAACACATTAGCATGATAATGTTTTATTTTTTTAGTCCAATCAATAGATTTTTTGTAAATCGCAAAAAAACCACTCATTTCGCACTATTCGGCCCGCAGTGACTGACGTAACAACCACTTTGTAGTGCAAGCTGATTAGAACTTTATTCCAACAGAATTTCAAACGAAGTTTGAACCACTACAAATAGAGTTGCTAATTTAGCTCCTGTAGTCGTCTTCAGTCACCGGCGCCACTTTCAGACTTCCTCTTAAAACTGATGAATGTATCTATCACAAATATGGTCCCTGTACTTCCTTATTATTAATAAATTGAGTGCTCTGTATGACATGACCCCCCAACACTCATTCGTTCAATCCGTTCGTTCACCTCTTTGCATTACAAAATATAAAACATAATAGGTACTTATATAAATCAGATTAGAAGCTTATCTAATCGGTCTAGGTATTTTGTATGTACTTATGTAAACTATTATATTTTTTATCAATGCATAATAACTTTTGTTAGTTTTGTTTTTCATTAGAAACTCATATTAAATTAAATAGTTAGTTAAATAGTTTAAGGTTGCGTTAATACATTTTTGTTCTAAATCGTGACTCTTCACATATAATCCAGGACAGGTCCACTCAAATCTGTGTGGTTCTTTCTTAAAAAGACCATCTCAGACACTAATCTGCATAGTCCTCATGTGAGTTGAGCAAGATTATGTCTGGACTTCAAAAGAGACTATGACCTTTGAGTTTGTTTCGGCTGTTTCTTCTCAGAGTAGTCAGGTACGAAACTCCGGCCCCGTCTAGTTTTTAAAAAATGACGTGTTAAAGTGTTTGTAAAAACTTACTTGCTAAAAAAAACAATAGGCGGCGAGCCTATTGCCATCAAATGGGCACAAATCCAAACTCCGTGGTTGCTACTGAGAAATTCCTGATGGAAAAACCCAATAACACTTGGCCCGACCCGGGAATCGAACCCAGGACCTCGTGCTCATTAGTCGCGCTTGTATTTAATGTCATTTAAACGCCAAAACATCCTAGTAGCACTGTAATTCGTTTGACCTTATTTAAATTTACGTCACTTATTTCGTTCCTAAATGATAAAATTATATGAAGCTCACTGTAGGCCAGTCAACTCCGCGGGCCTGTGGACGGGGAGCTATGGGCTAGCTCGCCGTCCGTCCGTCTCATGACGACAGGCCGTGTCGACGGCGCAGGAGTGTTCCACGCGCGCCTCAAAGAGAGTCAGCAATAGGGAAGGGCCGATGCCTGCCGGGGCTGCGGGACTGTTCGAAAGAGATACCGTGCCCCCGGAACACAAAGGGCGAGGAAGGAACATGGATGGGTTTTAGTCAGTAAAAGTCTGACAATCCCTCCTGCTCCGCCCAGAGCGGGAGGAGTTATTTGATGATTTCCCATCCGAAAAAAAACAAAACAAAAAGGCCAGTCAACTCGAATGTTTGTTTATTTCATAATCCAACGTGATCTACACATCAATAAAACAAAAGTGTCTGTCTGTAACTCAATATAACAGCTTTTTACTGAATACTAATGAAAGTCACCATCATCTACCTAGCCTTTTCCCAACTATGTTGAGGTCGGCTTCCAGTCTAACCGGATGCAGTTCAATACCAGTATTTTACATGGAGCGACTGCCTATCTGACCTCCACGACCCAGTTAGTACTGGGTAATACGATACCCCTTGGTAAGACTAGATGTCAGACTTTTTGGGCCACTGACTACCTGTAACTCCTGTCAAAGATCTACAAAAATGCAAATGAATGCTAATAAAAGTACCTATATACTTAATGAAAAAAAGACTGTCCGTCTGTTTCTGCTAATCTTCAAAACACCTTGACCGATTTCGATGGGACTTTTACTGGCTGATTGCTGATGTTATGAGGAGTAACTTAGGCTACTTTTATTTTAGAAACCGTGACAAAAAGTGAAACCCTCAAAATTGTTAACAAAATCCGATTTATACATTTTATTTTTGAGTGTTTTGTCCTATGTGTCTAATAATTGCCTTTTTTTTCTTTTATTTAAATAAGGATTTAATATTTTATAATAATTTCACGCGGATGGGCCGCGGGAAACATATAGTTTTAAAATAAACAAATAGGTTGACAACCGATAACAAACTCGGAACAAAAAAATAAAATCATTTAACTAACATGAAAAAGTGTAAAAGCAAAACACTAACATCATCATCATCAGACTATTTATGTTCCCACTGCTGGGACACAGGCCTCCACTCTATGAGGGGGAATGGTCTATAATCCACCACGCGGGCCCAGTGCGGATTGGTAGATGTCACATGTCTTCGATTTTTTGGTTCTAGGACATGCCGGTTTCCTCACGATGTTTTCCTTCACCGTTTTGAGAGCAGCGGTGCCTGGGTTCGAACCCACAACTTACTGTTCGTAAGTCGGGGCCGCCACCACTGGGCCACCGCTGCTCTACACTATCAGTATGGCCCAATTATAAAAAGTAATTGTAAAAAATAAAAATAAATAAATAATAATGTTACTTATCAGTACACGCCTTTATATGCCATTGATAGTAACATCATTTGTTTTATTTAATTTAGTTGATAATGTAATAGCGTCAAGTGCGCTCGTGTCGCCCGAATTATTAATTTTATTTATTAATAATTGTTATTACGAGTATATTATTAAGTGTGTGTTCAAGTGAAGTTTTGAGAAAGTGGCGTTTTTTTTTCGAGTGATTTTTGACATAGAAAAAGGTTTTTAATATAGCGAATCAGGATAAAATATCGAAATATAGGTAAAAATAAAATAGAAGGAAAAAAATGTTACAAATATATTCGTATTTTATGCCACAGTGCATAATGGTTAAGCAGTAAATCAACTATCGTTGTTCTTAATGAATTATTCATGAATAAAATATTATAGAAAAATACAATTTAATTCATAAAAATACATTTTAAATTGGTCCTTTAGCTACGTTTTGAATCGGCCTTTTGCTACGAAACAAAGTTTTAAATGAAACTGTGTTTTGTTGTGTGACCACGAAGCGACATAAAATGTATTTCCTGCCTGTTGTCGCTTAGCATAATATAATCGGCTTAGAATACTCCATTGCTAGGGCACAGAGAATTCGGTGAGAGGTAGCATCCTGTAATCCACCACGCGGACCCAGTGCGGGTTGGTAGATGTCACATGTCTCCCAATTTTTGTTTCAAGGACATACCGGTTTCCTCACGATGTTTTCTTTACCGTTTTGAGAGCAGTCATCATCTGCCTAGCCTAGTTGGAGTCGGTTTCCAGTCTAACCGGATGCAGCTGAATATCAGTATTTTACATGTAGCGACTGCCTATCTAACTTCCACTTCCTAATTACTGGGTAATACCCCCTCGGTAAGAATGGTTGTCAGACTTTTTGAGAGCAATACTGGTGAAATAAAGAGCCTGACTCCCAGCAGTAGGTTTATTATAAACAGAACTGTCATATTGATGTTCCCCCTGCAAATGACCTCTGGTTGATATGAAAACCTTCAACTTTGTGAATTTGAAACGTCGTAGTTCGATCGATCGAAAGGCTTTTAGCTTTGAATATTAAAATAGCTACGTTATGTCATATCGATCTGGTTGCTTCAAGGTCAAACATGTTTTGTTGGTGTCTTTTTAGAGAACTTTAGACTTGAGTTAGTACTTGTCAAAGGTTCTATCATGCGACAAGACGATTGTGAACCTTGTACTTAAAGTTATACACGTGTGTTTTATTTATTAGAATGATATTAGCAAATGTTTTGTTACGTTTCATCAATAGACGTCTTGAGTACTTGTCAAAGGTTCTATAGTTGGATTAAGATCGGATAAATGTACGCATTGTTTACTTTATCACTTAGTTCGGTGAAGGAAAAACATCGCGAGGAAACCAGTATGTCTTTAATATATTTCTCGACGGCATGTAAAGCCAAGTCAGAGGCCCATGGGCGAAATAAAAACTCTGACACCAGGTTAGGCACTAACTACACGATAAAGAAGTGGGATTAGAGGATAGTGAACCTTGTACATAAGGGATAAGCGTGTTTTTAGGTTATTAGAACGATATTGGCAAATGTTTTGTTTCATTTCAGTGGAAGTAGGTAGTGTTTGAGTGAATCAAAATCAAAATCAAAATCAAAGCATTTATTTCAAGTAAGCCAGTTACAGGCACTTTTGAATTGTCGAAACAAAGATGAAAATTAAATGTAGCTACAGTCCCAGTCACAAGACATAAAAACTGTGAAAGTACTGTAGTTGCCCATTCCCTAGCGTAGATCTCTATGGAGAAGAACGGGCAAGAAACTCCATGGACACTCTTTTAAATCAGAATATTGTTACAAAATCTTGGTTACATCATTCATGTTGAGATGGTATATTATGTGAGAACAATGTAGCAAGATGTGCACGTTAAAAGTGTCCACAGTAAAACAAAACAGAAAAAAAAAAAACAATTCAAAAACTAAAATAATTCATTAAAATAAGCCATGGCAACTGAGAGATGACCAGTCACAACCGACAGCGCCCGTTCACGGACATGACGCATAGATCAGCACCATTCAACTCAACCATTTTGAAGGGAACTAAATGATCCGACACATGCGCCACCATCAGCGAGACTTTTGAGTGAGCATGACATATTCTCAACCGCCAGGGCACATTCAAGTCAAGAAAAGACGTAGGTTTCCAGTGAATGATAGCTTTCTAGTACATAGTACTCACACAATATGGGCTATGCGATTATATAATACTAAAGAGATTGAATCTATACAATGCAAAGATAGTTGTACAATCTTCAGCAGCTCCAACAATACCATTTAATGCTATCAATTTAAGCGCCCCTGTCCTTGTGGAGCAGGACCAGCATTGAGCCAAGCATTTTTATCAGCGATATAATCGCTCAACTTGTAATATGCTTGCTTACATAGTGTGCGTTTAATACATGTTTTAAATTTCGTCTCATTCAGTTCAAGAATACTTTGTGGAATTTTATTATAGCATCTCAAACAGTACCCCATGAAAGATGAGTCTACTTTAGCGAGTCTGAAGCCTGGCTGAACTAGTTGGTCCCTATTTCTAGTACTGTAATTATGTCTGTCACCCCTTTTACCAAAAAGGTGCAGATTTTTTCTGACGTACATTATGTTTTCGTAGATGTATTGACAATGTACTGTCATGATGCCAATATCCTTAAACAGTTCCCTTAGAGAATCGCGCCTACGAAGATTATATATGGCTCTGATGGCTCTTTTCTGCAGAATAAATATAGACTCAATATCTGCAGCCCGTCCCCATAGCAAAATGCCATAAGACATTATACTATGAAAGTAACTAAAATAAACCAGTCTAGCGGTATCTACATCAGTATACTGACGGATTTTTCTAATGGCATATGCTGCTGAACTTAGCCGCCCCGCAAGAGATGTTAAATGAGAACCCCATTGTAGCCTTGAATCAAGCGTAATCCCCAGGAAAACCGTTTTATCTACGAATTCAAGTTTCTCTTTATTCAGTACTATATCACAATCACTACTTTTAACATTCGGTAAAGCAAATCTTATGCATTTGGTTTTTTTTTCATTTAATACCAAATTGTTTGCTGTGAACCAATTTTGGACCTGAAGTAGGGCATTATTTACGTCATCTAGATTTTGGGCCCGCCTATTTATCTTAAAAATTAAGGAAGTGTCATCAGCAAATAACACCATATTTTGAGGTTGGTTTTTCAATAAATAGGGTAGATCATTTATATATACTAGAAAAAGGAAAGGACCCAATATTGAGCCTTGTGGAACCCCCATTTTTACTTTTAAACCATGTGAATTAACACCATTTATTTGAACATGTTGTTGTCTATCATTCAAATAAGATTTTACCAAACTAATTGCAAGTTTACCCAGTCCGTAATGCTCAAGTTTCAAAAGTAATGTGTCGTGATTTACACAATCAAACGCTTTGGAGAGGTCACAAAAAATTCCTATGGCGTCTTGAGACTCTTCCCACGCAGTAAATATGTGCTTTAATAAGGTTACACCGGCGTCAGTTGTACAACGTCCCTTGGTGAAACCATACTGTTGATCATGTAAGATTCTGTTAGTGTTAAAATGATAGAGCATTTGATTAAGCATTACCTTTTCAAAAACCTTGCTAAAAGCTGGTAAAACCGATACAGGTCTATAATTATTAGTGTCTTTACTGTCCCCGGATTTGAAAAGAGGTATGACTTTACTGTATTTCATTAAATCAGGGAAAACTCCTTGGTCTACACATAAATTAAAAATTAAAGCTAGGTAAGGGGCTATAGTCTCAAGTATGGATGTACAAACTTTGATAGACATTCCCCATAGATCTTCGGTCAGTTTGATTTTTATTTGCCGGAAAGCTTTAATAACTATCATAGGGTTAATGTGTTTAAATTTAAATTCAGCCAGGCAGCCAGACACATTCGCCTTTAATAAACCAATTGAGAGTTCAGGTGAGGAAATAAGAGCCTCTGTAGTTTTTAATGGTACATCGGTAAAGAAATTTACAAATTCTTGAGCTACTTCCTGATCAGAGCTTTTAGGACCACATGCTGTATCTAATGTGTAGCTAGTGTTACGTATTTTCTTCCTGTTAGTCTCGTTATTTATGACTTTCCAAACTGTCTTTATTTTATTTTCTGCTGTTTTGATCTTGTTGCTAATGTGCAGGGCTTTAGCAACCTTGCATGTATTTCTAAAAATTTTTGAATACTTAGCAACATACTTGTTAAAAGTTTCAGTGTTTATAAAAGGCTTAAGGCCATAAAGCTCAAATAGTCTTTCCCTACTTTTTCGGATACCTCTAGTTGCCCAATCACTAAATATGAATTTAGGGCAAATACTTTTTGTCTTCTTTTCAAAAGTTTTATTGAATTCCGTGTGAACTATTGAAAAGAAACGATCATACAATTGATTTATATTAATATCGTCAAGGCTCATAGCACTTAACTTGTTTTGTAGCGAAATATTATACCTATTTAATCTGCTAGAAGTTATAGGTCTAAATTTAATTTGAACTTTTTGCAATGGGGGTATATTACACCTAAAAGTTACAGTTTGTCCGCTATGGTCAGAAGGCAGACAATTTACTATGGCCTTATCTAAGTAATCACAATCGCAGAAAACATTATCTATGCAAGTAGCAGTAGAAGGAGTGACTCTAGTAGGTTCTATAAAAGTGTTGGTCAAGTCAAATGACTTAAAAAGATTTAATAACCGACTGCTATTTGAACTTTCTTCTAAAATATTGATATTGAAATCACCACAAATAATTGTAGATTTATTACTGGCTGCAAGTTTTGCCAGGACATCTTCCATTATTGATTCAAATAAGGAAAAGTTTTGATAGTTTGGGGGTCTGTACACACACACAATTACATGCTTATCTAGCTCAACACAGGACAGTTCGACGCAATGTTCAACTGAGAGACCTACTATGTCATTACGTTGCTTATATTTAAAACAATTTTTTATTAATATTAGGGAACCTCCACGAAGCATAGTTTTACGGTTAAAGCAGCTACCCACCATATAGTTCTCATAATTGATAAGCATTTGGTAATCCTTTAGCCAATGTTCAGTAAAACAAATAATGTCAAACTTACTATTTTCTAAAAACAATTCAATTTCTAATAATTTGGAAGAAATGCCTTGGATATTTTGGTGGAATAATTTCAAAGTGTTCTGCTGAGGCCCTTTTTTACTAACTAATTGAGTGCAAGAAGATACCTTGCTGTTGGTAGGATTAACAATATTGTTAATGGTACCTTCTGTTGTCTCACTTTCTAGTTTAAATTAATATTTGGAGTGAGGCCGGAGACTCCCGTGCCATCCTCAGACAACAAGACCCTATCACTAATATACCCTAAATGAGACCCTAAATGAGAATTCTCCACGGTGACACATGGATCCTCCTCAGTACAATGATTGTAAACATTTATAGCACTAATGCTATATTCATTTAAAGTCACCTGTACATTAGTATTACTACTAATAGTCGCAGTGTTAATAATAGGACTAAACTTAGACATACTATTTATGTCTGTGTGAATATTATAAGCTAATAGCCGAGCTATTTTGTGTCTACATCTAATAGGTAGATACACCTTACCCCGTGTCGACTTCAGTTTACCAACAATAGAGTTGATATCCAGATATATAAGTCTGTCACTATAGTGACCTACTAAAAAATGTACATGGTTATTTAACATATGTATATAATTGTTTTTTCTATTACCCAAATTTTCAAAATAGGGAAAAGCACACAATATGATTTTACCACATTTTAACTTTAACAACTCTGAGACACAGTCAGTAATGTCTTCCTTTTTAATCTTAGAGCTATTACCAACACATATAGTAATGGCAGTATTAGGATTACAAACAGTTTTTGTTACTGATGCCATAACCTGCTTGTAGGTCGACCCAGGCATACAATAATTTTGCGTACAATAACTCAGGTTATTACTGATTAATTTCCCTAGCCCTCTACCTATACTATCAGAGAACATAACTGAAAGATTAGTATCAAGACTATTAGGTGAGACAAAATTACCTAAGTCAGGTATTGTATCTTGGCTAGAAATACAGTCCTGAGTACTCACAGCTAGGGACGGGTCCTCCTTTGCCTCAAGCTGGAGGGCACCATTGCTGGATTCCCTCTGACAAGTACACTGAGTGTTGCTGAGAGTCAGCGAGTCCACTTTGTCTACCAATGCATTTGTAGCAAGAATATGCTCTTTAATTTGATTTTGAGAATGTTCATATTTATTATACAAAGACTTTAGTGATTTATTAAGAGCCTGTATTTCTGATTGTAAGCGCTGAGTGTCAATTTCATAAATGTTTATACTATCTTCCAATTTAATCTGATAGTTATTTAATTTATTAACTAGAGAAACACGTTCTTTCCTTAATTGTATGTTTTTGGAATGGTGTTTTTGTTGTTTCTTGTTGTCATGAAACATTACAGTTGAATATGTGTTAATTAAAAAATGTTGCAACAAAATGAACTTTGCTTCGAGTTTAGCTGACCGCTTGTTAGTCGTAATTACATCAATTTATCCTTACCTATACAAATATTACATAATATGTTAGGCAGATGTGTTCCTAAATAGTACACACACATTTCTCCAGTTCTGTTTAAGTCCTAATGCCATATTAGCAAGCCTATTCCCATCAACCGGGCACAAATCAGGATTCCGTGACGGCTACTGTGAATTTTTAGTGTATAACTAAATGATTATTTTGCGTTTAATAAAAAAATGTTTCATAAAATGGACTTTGCTCGAGTCTATTTGATAACATGTTTAGTCATGGACAGATCATCACATTATAAAACTAGCCCGCCCGTAAATTATGTACTAAAACCTTCCTCTTGAATCTATCTATCTATTAAAAAAACCCGCATCAAAATCCGTTGCGTAGTTTTAAAGATCTAAGCATACATAGGGACAAACGAATAGGGGACTTTGTTTTATAATATGTATTGATAGTGATGATAAGAATCATAAAACTAATTCATTGGTCTAAGAGTTGCGTCAGCTGATCATGAGGTTCTGGGTTCGATTCCCAGGACGGGCAAAGTCTCTTACTTCTTACTAAAATTACAAATTCGAAAGTTCGTGAGGATGGATGTCTTTCACTCGAAAAGTACTTAACGGATTTTGATGAAATTTGGCACAGGACAGTTTATAACCTGGATTAACATACAGGGTGTAAACCACCTCACCACGAAGCCGTCAACCAAGCATTCTGTACATCAAATCAAGTAACTTTACGCAAACATTATTGCTGGGGAGCGACTTTCTTTTTGGGGTGAAAAATCATGTTTTGTGGTAGAACTCAATGTAACGTAGTCAAAACATTTTGCTGATGGATGGATTGAATAGTACGGGGGTTGAGGAGGTGTTTCAAGTAAAAATCTTACATTAAAAACTTGTGTTTAAAAAAAAAGTTACCAAAAAGTTGGAACTTTGACCCCCAATATCTCCGTAACTAGAAGGTTCCCAGGTAAGACGACGTGTAGAACAAAAAAATGATCGCAATGGGGAGAACAAGTGCCTTTCGGCTTCGTTAAGAGGTGTTTTACACCCTTTATAGGATATTTTTTATCCCGGTAGCATGTTCCCGTGGGATAGTTACCGAACTTCACGCTGGCGAAGCCTCGTTCATAAGCTTGTATATCAAATCACGGAAATAGCAGATCTTATCTCTATCGGGTGTTAGTTCACGGGCGCAAGTATCGCGGCGCCGACATTAGGTTAGGTCAGGCCCAAAGGTCAGATGGGTTGCCGAAAATCAACAAACAAAGGGTTCGGATGGGCTATTTTTGTAGTTTTGTATATTATATTCTATATATATATTGTATTTTATACTCTAGCTGTCAAGTCCGGCCCGACAGTATAGTTTTATCGGGATACTGTTTTGTATAGATTGGTTTTTACGATTAAGTAAGTACTTGTTTATTATCCGCGACGTATTTGCATTGATCAATGAGTTGACGATCTCAAACCGACTGAATATTTACCCCAAATAGGGATGATGACTGACTAAAAAAAAATATGATTCTGTTTAGTCCGTCAGTTAGATTATCGAAAAATATTGGATACGTGTTTTTTGTTTTATCAAATGAATAAAAAATTACGAAGATAAAACGTGTCAAAGATCATGAGTGGGGGCTTGGGACGTCACATTTAAGTAAAAAATGGACTCAAATGTGACGTCACACGAGTTTTCGACGCACTGTATCTGTGTCTTCATTACTCGCTTTTCGCAAAGTTTGACTGGTCGTCGCGACGTGCGTACATGTCAGCCATATCATCAGCTGCCCAGCATTTTCCCAACTATTTTGGGCTTGGGGTCGGTTTCCAGTCTAACCGGATGCAGCTATTTACCTAGATACCAGTATTTTATCTGACCTCCACAACCCGGTTCGTACTGGGTAATAACATTTCAGCCATATCTTTGCCTATAAACTAGCATAAAACATGGTGTTATGTTGTAACTTGTAACTATGCTATCATTTAGTTGATAATGAATATTCTAAGGACGAAAGATATAATTTATTACTTCTAATTATGAGCCATAAATTATATCAGTTTTGATAGTTTTATTTCTTTAATAGGCATGACGACAGTATCAAAAAATTGCAAATCTATTTAGTCCGTCAGTTAGAGTATTGGAAATTAATGGACACGTATTTTTGGTTTTTGTAAATCAATGAATATTGACAAAGATAAAACGCATCAAAACTCAAGAGTTGCTCAAAGCTCGTGACGTCAGAACTAGCTAAAATTTATACCATGGCGTGACGTATTGAGAATTTTAAAAGCGTCGTATCTTCGTCAATTTTGGTTTACATAACATAAGAAAAAACACGGGTCAACTATGTTTTAATAATCTAAGTGATCCTATTATCAAGAATCTATTTTCACACCTGCTGAATAATTATTTAGGTAAATTCATAGATTTCTGCCTATTTTTGCGTACTAGGAAGAGGCTACTTTTTATAATTCATTATAAGCGAATATTTTCACATTAAAACAGCTATGTTTCTGCGAAGTGTCTTTGCCTGCTGCTTTTGCCTTAGCAAGCGTTGTCAGGAAGGAGTTTCCAAACGTTTAAAATTTCGAGAACCTCTTCGTTAATGTAGAAGTCGGTTTAAGTGTCCAGTTTGAATTTGATCTGAAATACGCAAACGAACTACTAATTGTTCATCAAATAATACAAAAAAAAAAACAAAATGACCATCCTACTTCCTATACTAACTAAAAATGCGAAAGTTTGTGAGGATATATGGATTTATGGTTGTTTGTTACTCTTTCATGCAAAAACCACTGAACGGATTTGGATGAAATTTTGCACACAGATAGTTTATAACCCGGTTTAAAACATAGGATACTTTTTATCCCAGTAGTAAGATCCCATGGGACAATTATCAAACTTCACGCGGGCAAAGCTGCTGGCAGAAGCTATTTTAATATACTGATCCTATTGCTTTTATTCAGGATCATGGTTAATCAGTTAACGAGCTTTAAAATTCAGTTCATAAGGACTTGAATTCAACTAATGCTCTTACTAATAAGACGTACGAAACGATTAAAATAACTACGGTATTTAAACAGTAAAAACTGGTAACCTTTAAACGGCTGTGTGTTTTAAATGGGTGAAAAACGAAGTTCAACTTTTTACATATAATGAAACCGCATCAACTCATGTCGATATTGACCTTCAAAGATTGTAAGCTAGTACTATGTAGTAAGGGGCATCCCCAACCACAGCTTTTTAGTAATTTTAATAAATAAATAAATCAGGAAAACCTCAAAACAAAACAACATTGCTTCAACTTTTTATTTGTGGGTGTACTATATAGTACTCCTCTGTCTAAATCTTCGAAAATTACAGGCGTGATGTCAAGTTGTACAAAAAACTTTAATGCAGACAAAATTAAGACAGAAAAAAAAAACGAAGTGGCAAAAATTTTATTGCCACTACGTCATTGTACGTAGTTGATTTACTGCTAACGACGTAACTGTGTGAATAAAACATGAATAGCTTATTTTTACAGTTCCTTTTTGGCGCTTGTTTGAGAAAACGGTATATTTATTTTATTATTGAAGAAAAACAACAGTACCACCGATTAGCTAATGCGTCTTTTCCTTCAATTCGACTTTTTAGGGCGAAATTTTTTTTGTCTGGTATTCCCTTGTTTTATTTTTTAATTTACAATCTTAGGACTTAATGTTTCCTTTAAACATTTTTTTATGACTTCTACTACAAGATTAATTATCGTTTTAAATTTCTTTTTTTTATTAATTAATCAAAATCGTTAAAAATGACGATCTACCACAGTAGGGTAATAAAAATGGAAACCAAAGAAGTTTTTATTTCTTTTGTTCTTTTATTCCAAAGTCGACACAATATGATGACGTTAATGAACAGTCGTAATCTTTGACTTTGTTTTAACTCTTGATTAATTGATCTCTTAATACATTGACCTCTTATGTTATTTTTGTTTGCGATTGCAAAAAACACCAAAAATGCTGATTGAAAAATGGAATACAACATTCCAAAAGAGTAAATCCAGTTTCCTTTTTCTGATAATCAAAACCCCAAATAAGACGGTGTTGCAAAAATCGAAATATGCGTGCAATAAAAAAAAAAACAACAACAACCATAATTAGAAACGATGATTTTGGCAGAATAAATCGATTCCTTTCGTAATAACTTGTTACTTAAAAAAAAAACTGGTTAGTCTCTCTTTGGCTGTGTATACGACATTTAAATTCGGCATCTGGCTGTATGCAAGACTGTCCTTGACTCACATAAGGTGTTGCCGCCATCTTGGATCTTGAACGCGGGCTGTCAACTTGACATTTAGAGGTTAAACTTTTTTTTTTTACTTCGCAAGGGTTTATACAGGCTAGAGATAAAATTAAAGTTTTTAGTATTATTGGAGGCTTTTAAAAGCTAATTTTAATTGGTTTACTGTGTAAGCCCTTGTGATTGTTATTATTGCATGATTTCTGTTTTGTTTCTTTTCTGCATGAGTTTTTTTATAGTTTTTGTGTTTGTGTGCAAGATTTTGTTTATATTTTTGATCCTCTAGGTATCATTTATAGCAAAACTATACTGATCTTGAAAAGAAGATTATTCACCTAGGAGGTAAAGTAGTATCTTATGTCAGTGGCGATACATGTATTTAATACTGGACGTAGCGAAAAATTCTATAGTGTGGAAATCGTATTTAAGACGAAAGTGTTATTATATTAATTATACGGCACAGGTTAAATAATCTATGTAAGTAAGGACTTAATGTTCATGAAATATGCGAATCGACGTCGAAACTTTAGGCTGCTGCAACTACAATTAAACAAAAAAGAAACACGACTTGACCAGGAAATCCAAAAGGATTTTATTAAAAGGATCATTGAAGATCAATTTTTTATTACAACAAAAGTTACTAAGATAATATCTTAATTCTTTGTTATTTTTATGATTGATTTGATTACAATATTTCATTGACCGTGAGGCATTGGACGCGTTTTTTTTTTTTGTAAATTCAGTTTTTTTGCAAGACACACCATAAGATAAACGATTACTACACGTGTATTGCCAAAAGGTGTGTTAAGTTATTAGCCTTAGTTTTTTGGCGATATTAGTAGGTATCTAGTTTTTATCATCTAAAATTGATTAAATATTTAATCCAGGTGTCAATTTACATTCTGAGAAATATCTATCGTGGTAAGTCAGTTCTACTAAAATAACTTTCTAGTTTTTTTGCCAATACTTGTAGTTAAGTGTGTAACTCGCGTAATATATATTTTTTTGTAATGATATTTCTCTTGTGAAGTGTCTTACAAATATTATTATTTTTTGATTGAGTCTTTACGCATGTGTAATATCTATGTAGTTACAAAAACCTAACTTACTGCGTAATTCTAGAAGACTCATTCAAACTTTTATTACAAAAGACAACAAAAAATATAGTATTTTTTTTGCTATCATTGAAACAGTGACGATTCGTGTGTAACTCTTACAAATCAATTTGATTTCAGAAAATAGATAGATAGATTATTATTTATTATGTACACAATAATAATTTCAATTTACATAAAAGAAAACATTTCACATAGGGTGGCATAATGAAAAAATTTTTTTATTAAATAATTAAGTAGGAATAATTTTTGTCAGTGCGAAAGTTGCCTTAGCAAATTTAAACACCACCATGAATACCGATACATATCGTTCGTTTTTAATTTATTAAATGATTGTTAATTCAATTAGTTACTCTAAAAGCTTTCGACATATAAGTACTTAAACATCAATTTCAAGGGTTCCGTATTTTGATACGGAACCTTTGAAATTGACGTCCTGAGAGGTGACGGTTACGGTACTTACGGTACATTTCGCCAGTTATGTTGAAGTCCCATGTAATAGGGGGCGAGCCTATTGCCATCAACCGGGCACAAGTTCCAGGCCCCTTGTTCACAACCTTTCGATTCGGAAAGTCGTATATCTATCTTTTTTTGACATAACGAAATCGAGCGAGATAGACTTACGACTTTCCGAATCGAAAATTGAATCGATGCGTTGTGAATAGCTATGCTGATGGAAAAACCCAGTAACAATTTGCCCGACCCGGGAATCGAACCCAGGGCCTCACGCTCAGCAGTCTCGATTGCGACCACCAAACCAATGAGACAGTTATGTAAAATATTTCATCGCGGTCATACCCTAGTTATAAGGGCGTTATAATGACTGTAATTTTATCATCAATCCAATCAACATTTACAATCACAATATAGTTTTTACTTTATATGTACAGTGAGTTGAGCAAAGTAAATCTTCACTCCTTACTAATAAAGGGTGTAAAAAACCTCTGAACGAAGCCGAAAGGCACTTGTTCTCCCCGTCATTGCGATCATATTTTTGTTCTACACCATACCTGGGAACCTTCTAGTTACGGAGATATTGGGGGTCAAAGTTCCAACTTTTTGACAAGTTTTTTTTTTTAATAAGTACAAGTTTTTAATGTAAGATGTTTACTTTAAACACCTCCACGACCCCCGTACTATTCAATCCATCCATCAGCACAATGTTTTGAGTGCGTTACATTGAGTTCTACCTTTTTTTTTTTCGGATGGGACATCATCAAATGACTCCTCCCGCTCTGTGCGGAGCAGGGGGAGTGTCAGACTTTTACTGACTAAAACACATCCATGTTCCTTCATCGCCCTTTGTGTTCCGGGGCCACGGTATCTCTTTCGAACAGTCCCGCAGCCCCGGCATTGAGTTCTACCTCAAAACATGATTTTTAACCCAAAAAAAAAGTAGTTTCCCAGCAATAATTTTTGCGTAAAGTTACTTAGTTTGATGTACAGAATTCTTGTTTGACGGCTTCGTGATGAGGTTGTTTACACCTTGTAGATTATCGTAAATGCGAAAGTAAGTTCGTTTGTTTGTTTCTTTTTCACTGAACCGATCATCCTGAAATTTTACGTAAACGTTGTCAGGCAAAGCAAACCAAAAACGGGTTCCAAGACTTTTTACCATTCAATAACCGTATTTCTAAATGGATCATAAACTTTTTTTGAAGTCTCATTAAAAGAAATGCAAAGTTAAGCCTTTTTCACTGACACAAAACGATACTTAAATGGGTGCCTAATTATTATCGCGTTGTTAGATTTTTAACCCTCACTTCAGCATTTAGAGTTGAAATTTCAACTGTGTAATAATATTTGGTCATCCATACAGTCGTTGCTTTAAAAGTATAAGCCTTTTTTTTTGTAAACTACCCGACAAAAAACTTGTCTGGGTTCAATATACGAACTGGTTTGATGTCAGCTTTGATCATTACGTAATGATAATAATAATCATGGTGGTCGTATGTATGTATGTATGTATGTGTGTGTTGAGAGTCTCGAAAACTGCTCGACTCATTATGAATGTCAAAAAAGTCTTGTCTTTGTAAGGAATGATGCTTTTGTAGTGAGAGATTTTAGATGTGGCATTTTGTAGATATTTGCGGGTATGCTCGATAGTCTAACGGCTATGTCAACGAAGTCAGCTAGTATTAACGAGGAGTATCATGTTATCCAGTAAATTTATTGTGGAGGTCAGATAGGCAGTCGCTCCATGTGAAATATTAGCATTCAGCTTCATCCCGTAAGACTGAAAGCCGACTCCAATATAATTGGAAAAAAGCTTGGGTACAGGTCAGGAGGCAATGACATGAAGGGCAGAGATAATGCCCATTTGTATCCACACCAACTAACAACCCAACCCAATAGTCTAGACTCCATCAAATGGTGAAAATTACGGGTTTTCCTACTCCTCCGCTATACTTTTCTTATTAATTTCGTTGCGGAATCCAAGACAGTTAAATTCATTCTCTGGGACTTCGCAGAGCTTCATTGTCTCGGCGCTTTTCTGGTGGTCGCCACTGTTGATTTTGGCGCACAGGAGTTGCAGTGGTTTGGGAATAGTGTGGCGGGCTTATCCCATAAAAAAAAAAACATCAAATCTGTCACCAAGATCCCTCTGGCAAAATGTGAAATTTTGCATATACGTTGTCAGGTGTACAGAAACGGACATGCCTTTCATCCCGAAAAAAATACTGTTCCTGAGGAAAACCGCAAAAACATTCTTATGATAATAGATGGCGCCACGTGTCTTTCGCTCCGACCTGAATTGATTTTCAAATTTTAAATTAACGCGGGCAATAGCTAGAATAAACAAACAACAAACTTACCAGGAGTATTAGTCTCCACGTCGAAGTGTATATGCGCTCTCGCCGACACGCAGAGCCGATAGTCGCAGGTGTCACAGCGCACACTCAGGTGCCACATCCCGACGTAGGCGGCCTGGGCTTCTGGTCTGTTCGGACTGGCGGGGAGGACTGAGAGCCTGTGGAGGGAGAAGAGAATTAGAGGAAGATGAAATGGCTGTGGAGCTGAGGGTCTTTGTGTGTGACGGTGTCTCATAATTTGCATCGCCTTTTCCCAACTAAGTTGGGGTCGGCTTCCAGTCTTACCGGGTACAGCTGAATACCAGTATTTTACATGTAACGACTGCCTATCTGACTTCCAGAACCCAGGTAGTACTGGGTAATACGATACCCTTGGTAAGACTTGTTGTCAGAGTTTCGGGCCACTGACTGCCAGTAACGACTGTCAAAGATCTACAAATGACAGCCGGGACCAACGACTTGACGTGCTTTCCGAAGCACGGAGGAAACTCGGTACTCGGTTGAGTGTGACGGTGTCTGGGGTGGATAAAAATACAGCCTTCACTAGCTACCCTCGAATTCGGCTGCGTATTTTTAGGAAATCACTCCACGGAGTGCTTTCTTGAGTGGAGAACGCGAATCGGAAAGCGTAAGGTGGGACGCCTTCAGACTCGATGGAGCGACAATCTTCGTAGGTGAAGCCGCTGGCATAAGCTAGTAATCAATAACTTCTACTTACATACTCAAATCGAACTTAGTGCCAGGGAACATGAGGTAGACGTCTCTTGGTGACAGGCCCTCGGTTCTGGATGTGGGGGAGAACAGAGCCACTGATGTCGCGTTGTACAGGTCAATCTTGGGAGCTGGGGAGAAGGAGAGGATGTTAGAACATTATTATGTTAATGATGATAATAAAAAATAAGAAGTATTCTATGAAATGTGTTCAAAGGCCCTAGCACGCAGCGAGCGGTGTAAACGTTACGTAAATACGTAAATTTATATTAAAAATACTTGTTTCACATATAGTATCTTCGTTATTTTTAGAAATGTGTCATACCTACGGATGAAACTGATTGTGTTTGTTGCAAACAATTTAACTAAAATGCTTACGATAATAGCCTCCGTTATATGCAAGGTGTTAATGGACCCTCAAGCATCCTGTACATCAAACTAAGTAACTCTACGCAAAAAATATTGCTGGGAAACGACTTTTTTTGTTAAGTGAAAAATCACGTTTTACATTAGGACCCAATGGAGCACACTTAAATTATTGTGTTGATGCATTGAATAGTAAAGAGGTCAAGGATGTATTTCAAGTAAAGTTATAACATTAAAAACTTTTTCTTTTTAAACTTGTACTTTGAAAAAGTTGGAACTTTGACCCCCAATATCTCCGTAACTAGAAGGTTCCCCGATATGGTCTAGCTAGAATAAAACAATGATTGCAATGCCGGGGAGAACTAGTTCGTTTCGGCTTCGTTAAGGGTATTTACTTACATGAGCAATCTCTAATGAGGAAAATGTCGTGAGGAAACTTTCAGTATGAATGTCGATGGGTATACCACACGACTTTTTAAAGCCCCAAGAACACCTGGCTCCTGGCAGTGAACAACAGTGGCCTTTTTGGAAAGCTCTGAATCGATTGCGTACCCAAGCAGGCCGCTGCAAACATAACCTGGCAAAATGGGGAATAATTGGTTCTTCCAACACCGAGTGCGAGTGCGGCGCTCCAGACCAAACAATGCCCCACCTGATGGAGTGTCCTAGGTGTCCGTCTACCTGCACTCTTGACGACTTATACAGCGCCTCCACCGCTGGAATAAACGTGGCCACCTACTGGGCCCACACCGTTTAATTGGAAGGAAAATCGATACGATAAGAAGAAGACAGCAAAGAATTATCAAAAAAACGATGGGTGGACTGTGTAAAGGATGATATGGCTAGAAAGGAGGTGTCTGATGAGATGACGAGTAATAGAGAAGTATGGAAGAAGAAGACATGCTGCGCCGACCGCAAATGAATTTGTAAAGGATGATATGGCTAGAAAGGAGGTGTCTGATGAGATGACGAGTGATAGAGAAGTATGGAAGAAGAAGACATGCTGCGCCGACCGCAAATGAATTTGTAAAGGATGATATGGCTAGAAAGGAGGTGTCTGATGAGATGACGAGTGATAGAGAAGTATGGAAGAAGAAGACATGCTGCGCCGACCGCAAATGAATTTGTAAAGGATGATATGGCTAGAAAGGAGGCGTCTGATGAGATGACGAGTAATAGAGAAGTATGGAAGAAGAAGACATGCTGCGCCGACCGCAAATGAATTTGTAAAGGATGATATGGCTCGAAAGGAGGTGTCTGATGAGATGACGAGTGATAGAGAAGTATGGAAGAAGAAGACATGCTGCGCCGACCACAAATGAATTGGGATAAGGGCATAAGTATGATACATAAGCAATCTTCGTGTCAAAACACAAACCACTATGACAGCCGGAACCCGGTCATTTTGACATAATAGTCTTCATCATCATTTCATTGAAACGTTGTAATTTGTATTGTGGTTATAATGAGTTCTATAGAACTGTATATGTGAAGGTTAGACGCATTTTGTTCTGATTATGGAAGTTTTATGTTGATTTTTTGCTCATAAATACCGTCATCATCTGTCTTTCCTTTTCTTAACTATGTCGGGGTCGGCTTCCAGTCTAACCGGATGCAGCTGAATACCAGTATTTTACATGGAGCGACTGCCTATCTGACATCCACAACCCAGTTAGTACTGGGTAATACGATACCCCTTGGTAAGACTGGATGTCAGACTTTCGGGCCACTGACTGCCTGTTACGACTGATAAAGATACACAAATGACAGCCGGGATCAACTGCTTAACGTGCTTTCCGAGGCACGGAGGAAAGTCGGTATGCAATGGGTGGTCATCCATCCACGGACCAACCTAGCCAAGCGTGGCTTAACCTGAAGATAGATTGATCGGAGCGGCTGTTATTATTTAGCCACGAGCTACTTCTACGAGTATATCTCTATTATACTGTATATTTGAAGGATAGAGGTATTTTGTTCTGATTAACTGAAGATTTTTGATTTGCTTTATTCGGGAGAATATGATTAGTTCGTTGATTTTACATAATGGGTATAAAATACTCTTAACGAAGCTGAAAGGCACTTGTTTTCCCTGTCATTACAATCATTTTGGTTACGGAGATGTTGAAAGTCAAAGTTCCAACTTTACCGCAAGTTTTTTTTAAATGTGTTTTTAATGTTATAACTTTACTAAATACCTCCACGATACCCGTATTCAATCCATTCATCAGCACAATGTTTTGAGTGCGTTACATTGAGTCCTATCCTATCGTAAAACGTGACATTTCACTAAAAAAAAAAACGTTTCCCAGCAATATGTCTTGCGTAGATTTACCTACTGAGTTTGTTGTACAGAATGCTTGGTTGACGCCTTCGTGAGGGTTCGTTTACACCTCCTTGTATAGGAAATTGGTGTACCTATCACAACACAGACACAGTCAATTGGAAAGCACCTATATTCCAACGTTTCCGAATGAACGAATTTAATTAAATTGAGTAAAGAATGAGAACAAATACTGACCATCATTAGGAGGGTACAGAACTGCATGCTCAACGGCACCTTCTATGAATACCCTCAATGCTGTCACTCCATTCTCTACAGGAAATCCCAGGGATATGGCTTGACCACCTCCGCGACGAACCAGGAGCAACTGTATCAAGGAAAGATAATGATCGTTGATGAGATAGGAAAGTAGATAAGAATATAATATAAATATCGCTGGACACTACACACAGCGCCATCTAGTGCCACACTAAGCAACGAGGCTTGTGTCGTGGACCAGATAGTTGATATACTACATACGATACTTTTTGTTTGTAAATACATACTTATTATACATATAAACAGCGAGAGTGAGAGCAGCGGTGGCCCAGTGGTGGCGGCCCCGACTTACGAACAGTAAGTCGTGGGTTCGAACCCAGACAGGCGCATTACTTTGTGTAATTTATTTCATCACCACTGCTCTCAAAACGGTCAAGGAAAACATCGTGAGGAAATCGGCATGTCCTAGAACCAAAAAATTCGAGGACATGTGACATCTACCAATCCGCACTGGGCCCGCGTGGTGGATTATAGCCCATTCCCTCTCATAGAGAAGAGGCCGTGCGTCCCAGCAGTGGTATTAATAGGCTGATGATGATGATGATACATATAAACATCCATGACTCGGAAACAAATGTCCATGCTCATCACCCAAACATTTGCTCCTACCGGGATTCGAACCCGGGACCCTAAGAACGTAAGGCAGCAGTACCGCTATAATAGGTTGTGGTTCAGGTGGCCTACCATGACGTCTTAAAGCAGGATCGTTTTAATCGCGTTCCAGTGTGGGTAAGAGACGGAGCTATAGAGAACGTCTAGCGCCATCTCTTTCCCACACTGGCACGAAATTAAAACGATCCTGCTTTAAGACGTCATGGTAGGCCCACTGTCCTGTTTTACCCGGCCATCTTGTTCTATCCAATTTGTCTTTTTGGATTCGTACATTTTTGGAAAGAGACACATCTCGGCGATTATACTCACATCAAACTTCTCCATTCCCAAATCATTGTTGAGTCTGCCTCTCCTGGCTTGTTTGGGGTCCAGCGGGTTCCATTGTTCCAGTTCAGCTTCTCCTGCCAAATTGCTGGATGCACCCATATCCTGAAACAAGATTATTGTTCATTATATTACACTTTGAAAAGGGATTGTTAATTTGACCTTTTTTAGCTAGCATGTTACGATCTGAACTAGCTGTGTAACTAGTATTATTCCACTGCTGGCTCAAACCGTCCTCTCCCTTATTCTCCTCTTGAAGTCTGTTTTGTTAGTACCGGCCGTTTCGGTAGGATTCAATCAACGTCGTATTTAAAACCATTAACACCAAATTAAATACCTAATTCTTTTACTCGGTCTTCTCGCAGAACCACAAATATTCCAACATTATCGTCTTCCATTCATCAGCAAACAACTCCAATCCGGGGCTGCGGGACTCTTCGAAAGAGATACCGTGGCCCCGGAACACAAAGGGCGATGAAGGAACATGGATGGGTTTTAGTCAGTAAAAGTCTGACACTCCCTCCTGCTCCGCCCAGAGCGGCAGGAGTCATTTGATGATTTCCCATCCGAAAAATAAAAATAAAAGGGTTGGTCTCCACGAGCGCGTTGAGCTTTGTAAGCATACGCGCTTTGTATTGTCGCCCTTGATACTATCTCACCAGATGGTCAGCCATGATGAGATTGAAGACGGAGCACTGATGCTTCATCATCATTCAAAGCCCGGCTTCACCCACTTCGGGTGTAGGTGTCTCTTTGCTTGACGTGCCAAACTCCACGTCCTTGTGTCACTCATGCTTAGAACAGTTAGAACTAACCTATTCGAGTATTCGCTTGGGTCTTGAAGATTCTTAGGCCGAGAAGACTTAGCATTTATTATGAACAGGTCTCGTGTGGAACTTTGTGGATACAAAACAAGTAATGGTTCGATTGCATTATAATCTTTAACAAAATCTAGTATGCTTATGGGAATTGGGTTTCGAGTTTCGATTCCGAGTTCTCGTGCAAGTTCAATAAATATTTATTAGCTGAATTCTTGCTGTATAGCGTTTTGAATGGGTGCTAAATATTTACTTTCGATCCTAAATTGTTCTTAAACGAGGATAATTAATCGTACTAAAAAGTTATTCGATACCTATCTTTGATTGGAATTCCTTTGCCATCTGGTGTTTACCAATATTCAAAATTTGGAATTTACAAAAGAACTTGTTGTGCATCTGATTATAGGATTTCCCCATCGGCAGAAATGTCGGAATATATACAAACTTGTATCCCTTATTGAACTGCCTTAGCCGCCCCGTCAAGAATAAAAATCCTCGCGCACTTCTTTTACTGAACTATTTTAATGGCATTAGCCATTAAAATAAAATTCGACGCATATGAAGCGTTTCCTAGCGAGTCCCCGAGAATGTGCGACCGCCTAATTTTATACTTAAAGGTTTGTATATGACAGTGCATTGTCGGGATTTAGGATTTTTACTAAATACCTTGAGATGCTGATGATTTTCTGCCTTGACTCTTGACCCAATATTATTGGATTGAATGCTTTAACAAGAGTTGTAAACTTTATATGCACGTAAGCGAAATAAATTGGTTTTTGTCATCTGAACTTATTTTACTTCTGTAGACTTCATCTTGCGATGAATCTCACTTAAATAAACCAAGATTTCAAAGGTTAAATACAATAAATTCATTTATTTTATTGTTATTTGACTTTCGTTTTCACACAGTTCTTAAAGAAATTCCAGCCGAAGGCAATTGGTTTGTATGTATATTGTAACTTTCTAGCTATTTTCTGTCATTATCTAGACGTTTTATTGTTTTAAGATCTTCGTTAGACGGGGTTATTGGTTAGTTTGCAAGAATATTGTGTTTTTATGGGGCTTTGAAACGGGCGGTATCTTTCGTGTGGGTCTGAAAGTACCTATGCCTGCCTGCGGCTTCGCCTTGTCTATAGATCTTTCGTAATTTTCTGTAGGGCCTCCAATTCGCGAAAAATAAAGTACTACACTTTTAAAATTTAAATTTTTCCTAAACTATAGAAGTTAGAGATTTAAAATAAAAATAAACGTTTTATAGCAATTTTTATTAGGTCTCTTTGAAACTATAGACAAAATTAAAAAAAAATTCGAGTCCTTTTTGTTTCGAAAGTATATCTTGTGTACTTACTAAAAAAATATTGCAATTTTAAAAGTGTGATACTTGCAGGTCAGTGTATTACAAACTTATATGGGAACAAGCTATTTCCTACATAGGTACTACCTATATCTATTTTGATAATAATGGATGTAAAAGTACCCGAAGCCGAAAGGCATTTGTTTTCCCCGTCACGTCATTGCGATATTCTTTTCTGTTCATACTTGGGAACCATCTAGTTACGGAGACATGGGGGGTCAAAGTACCAACTTTTTCACAATTTTTTTTTTGGAATAGGTACTTATAAGTTTTTAATGTTATAACTGTACTTTATATACCTGTAACAACCCCGTACTATTCAATCCATCCATCAGCACAATGTTTTGAGTGCGTTACATTGAGTCCTACCGTAAAATGAGATTATTCACTCCAAAAAAAATGACGGCTTCGTGAAGAGTACGTTTACACCTTTTATACTTTTGTTAACCTTTTGAACGCCATTGTCACATATACGTGACAAGCAAGTGCGTGCCTCGTACGCCAAACGACACGAATATGTGACAAAACGGTAGGTGAAATTGAGGCTTGGCGTGGAGGACACGTGCATGCGTTTATGCTCTGGCGTTCAAAAGGGTAATTGTGGGTCCTCTTATGCATTTTCGGTGTAATAGCGAGGACCTATATTTTTTTGACAACACGAACCCAAGAAAGTTAGAAAAAAAACATGAGAGGTGTCAAGGGACACCCGGATGGAACGAAGTTCCTTTCGATTAATTAGTGAAGGAATTGTAATAAAATTTTATTTTTTTCATAACAAAACATTCAACCACGTGCTTCCCACCCCCTCACCCCACGCACGGGTCGACCTCACCTCTGCCGATTCGTGTCTCTAACTTGCGGACACAATTAAATCCGTCGTTTATATTGATAAACACTTATATTATTATTTGCGATATACGGTATCACTATAAGCGGTGAAATGGATGTAAGCCACCATCCATTTCACCGCTTATATAGATATGTTCAATGCGAAATAGAAAGACGAAACGAAAATATCTGGCTTGCTTTCTATAAGAGAGAGAGAGACAGACAGAGAAACATGCGCACGCCGCACGGTTTACAATAGCTTACTATAGCAAAAAGTGTCGTTACAACTTTTCGCCTTAATCTTTTCCGTCTAGCCCCCTTTCGCAACGCGCGATAAGGAACTTCGTTCCAAAAACCCTCTGCGGTTCTCTCACCATGACTTGTAAAGGATAAGGCATGACTTCTCCCTCGGTGTGCTGGGAGACGTTCCTCAACTCTTGCAGGGCTTCCTCGGATTCTTCTGCAGGGTAGTTCGGGTCCGTCCATATTGTGTACACCTGGTGAAGAAATGATTGATATTTTTACTTGTTAGGTAAGTTTGGTTTGCTTGAGCAAGCGTGGTGATCAATGCTCGTGCCTTCTCTGTATGAGAAGAGGCCTTTGCCCAGCAGTGGGACAGTAATTGGCTGGTATTTTTTTTATTTTAGGTGTTTGGAAGAATTGGTTATAGTGCCAGTTTAGTTTTTTTGGCGGAGGAGCTCGTGGCTAAATAATAATAGCCGGACGGATCGATCTTTAGGGTAAGCCGCGCTTGCCTAGGTTAGTCCGTGGATGGGTGACCACCCATTACATCAATCTTACAAAGGGGTATCGTATTACCCAGTACTAACTGGGTTGTGGTTCTCCACCAGCGGCCTCAGCGCCAGCGTCTGAGGGTCATCAGCTTGGCCGCCGTTGCTAACGCGCGCCAAGTGCTGTAGTAATTTATGTCTTATACGGCTGTGTTTACAGTCGAAATACTCCTCACCTTCAGCCTCTTCGAACAACGCGCTGTCGTACGGCACCAACTTAGCCACTGTTGCTAACGCGCGCTACGTGCTGTCGTAATTTATGTCTTATACGGCTGTGTTTACAGTCGAAATACTCCTCACCTTCAGCCTCTTCGAAGAACGAGCTGTCGTACGGTACCAACTTAGCCACTGTTGCTAACGCGCGCCAAGTGCTGTAGTAATTTGTGTCTTATACGGCTGTGTTTACGGTCATGTTCCTCACCTTCAGTCTCTTCTCCACCAGCGGCCTTAGCGCTAGCGGCAGCCTCTGAGGGTCACCAGCTCGCTTGTCAGTAATCAAGAACAGCACACTGTCGTACGGCACCAACTTAGCCACTGTTGCTAACGCGCGCCAAGTGCTGTAGTAATTTGTGTCTTATACGGCTGTGTTTACGGTCAAGTTCCTCACCTTTAGTCTCTTCTCCACCAGCGGCCTCAGCGCCAGCGGCAGCCTCTGAGGGTCACCAGCTCGCTTGTCAGTAATCAAGAACAGCACACTGTCGTACGGCACCAACTTAGCCACTGTTGCTAACGCGCGCCAAGTGCTGTAGTAATTTGTGTCTTATACGGCTGTGTTTACGGTCAAGTTCCTCACCTTTAGTCTCTTCTCCACCAGCGGCCTCAGCGCCAGCGGCAGCCTCTGAGGGTCACCAACTCGCTTGTCAGTGATCAAGAACAGCGCGCTGTCGTACGGCACCAACTTAGCCACTGTTGCTAACGCGCGCAAAGTGCTGTAGTAATTTGTGTCTTATACGGCTGTGTTTACGGTCAAGTTCCTCACCTTTAGTCTCTTCTCCACCAGCGGCCTCAGCGCCAGCGGCAGCCTCTGAGGGTCACAGGCTCGCTTGTCAGTGATCAAGAACAGCGCACTGTCATACGGCACCAACTTAGCCACTGTTGCTAACGCGCGCCAAGTGCTGTAGTAATTTGTGTCTTATACGGCTGTGTTTACAGTCAAGTTCCTCACCTTCAGTCTCTTCTCCACCAGGGGCCTCAGCGCCAGCGGCAGCCTCTGAGGGTCACCAGCTCGCTTGTCAGTGATCACGAACAGCGCGCTGTCGTACGGCACCAGCTTGGCCGCTCTTGCTAACGCCCGCATTGTACCGTCGTTGGTGGATTCCGTGTTTACTCCCTGTGAAAAAGTTTGGATTGATTTTGTGATTAGAATTTTTATTCAGTACCTACATACTAATCTTATTAACTAAGGAGGAGGTTCTCAATTCGGTTGTATTTTTTTTAGTAAAAAAAAAACCTTTAAAAAATACAGCCGAACAGACATTTTTTTTCGGATGGGAAATCATCAAATGACTCCTCCCGCATTGCGCGGAGCGGGAGGGAGTGTCAGACTTTTACTGACTAAAATCCATGTTCCTTCATCGCCCATTGTGTTCCGGGGCCACGGTATCTTCGGACCTTAAAAAAACTTCCAGAATAGAGTGAAGTTTCTGAAACTATAAATATTTTAGGACGTCAGAATCCTTTCATTTTAACGTCCAGCATTAGGTCGCAAAAACTAGGCTTTAGAGATAGCAACGCTATGAACAGATGTACATCAAGTTACCCGAAACTGACAAATTTTCTCAATCAACCTTAGACTTAATGCTTAAGGGCATTTAGACCAGCTCTACTATATGGATCTGATTGCTGGCCTATGAGGAAGACGGATGAACAAAGGATTCACACCACAGAGATGAAGATGCTACGCTGGTCTGGTGGAGTTTCAAGAATTGACAAGATAAAAAATGAATATATCCGTGGTACTTTTAAAGTCGCAAAGATACAGGAAAAGCTCTGCGAAAACCGGTTGCGCTGGTACGGACATGTGATGAGGCGGGATGATGACTACATGACAAAAAGAGACATGAACATACATGACGGAAACTGGCTGACTGGCTACGAAAATTAGCGAAGGACATGACAGCGAGCAACACAACGGCAGAGACAACCAACAACCGTGCAGTGTGGCGCAGAAGTACTAGGGCTGACCCCAAATAAATTGGGATGATAGCCAGGAGGAAGAAGAAGAAGAACCTTAGACCTAATGCTTTAGCGATAAAGTTGAAAATCCATTAAAGAAATTTGACAGATTATATGTAGCAAGTTTAGCTGGCGTCTGCACAACACATTCTAATAACAAGTCTAATTTACCTGATATTTCACCAATAGCTTGGACAACGCCTCTGCTACAGTCTTTTCACCACTTGTAGTACTTGTAGGCTGAAGATTATGTCTCGATCGCCAGTTCACTCCTGCAGACAAAATAATCATGATTTAAGGTGGTTGCTCCAGGGTAGCCCGCGAAATTCAAATGTTCTTAAGTTTTTTGCAATTTGCAAGACAGTGCGTGGTTGTGTGTTGATTAAAATATTACTCGCGACTGTAACACGTATGTAGTTATAGAATCATAATCATCAATACAACCCTCCAAGCTCAAAAAGGTGCAGGAATTACTTTTTCCTCGCACTGGCCTTCAAATTGCAAAAAACGTAAGAAATTTTGAATTTCGCGGGCTACCCCGGAGCATCCACCTTAAAGGGAAAAAAAAAAACTTCCTAAGTACTCTATTTTCATTATCCTCATCAATTATTTGGGTACTATACAAAAAATTAACAATTATGAACAATAATCAAACCTATTTGCTTTTCAAGAGATTGGTACATATTATCATAAAGTTAGGGTTCCGTTCTTTTTGTTGTAAAGCGAACCTCGTGTCGTGACAGATTTAGAAGTATAAAATAAACTTTATAAAAAAAACGCAGCCTGCGAGTTGGACTCGCGTATCGAGGGTTCCGTGGTTACATATTTACGGTTTTCAGATTTTTTCCTTTACATGCATTGTAATACATTGGCTCTTGCCAAATTTCATGATTCTAGGTCAACGGGAATTACCCTATAAAATTTGATTCCTTTGAGATTGTCGAAATATACGTTATTTGCATGAACGGCCGTATCTTTTTTTTTTTTTACAAAAAAGTCAAAAACTTAGAAGTTTGATGTCTATAACTTAGAAGTTCTATTAAACTTAGAAGTTTTTGTTTTTTTGCACAGCTTCAAGGAACTGTAGACCTGATCATATGGTTTTAATTTCAACTCAATTACTCCACGAATTCCCGAGATAAAGGGTCTTGACAGACAGACGGCCAACAAAGAGATCCTATAAGGGTTCCGTTTTTTTTCTTTTGAGGTGCAGAACCCTAAAAACAAGCGTTAAAAGCATATGTTTGTTCGTCTGCGATCGAAATATGGACAGATTCCGACGTTAATTCTTTAAATACACCAAAATATCTGTTTATCTCACTACCGGTCGACTCACGCTTACCAATATAGTTTTTTCACTTGCCAATCGCCAAGTTTTTGCTGCTGGGGCTTGAGTACCAACTGGGGCATGACGGATACATTACATAATTATATACAAGGTCGGCTTTATGCCTTTCCCAAGTTCTTAGTGGTTACTGTTTAATTTTCCCCTTTTATTGTGTTTGATTCTGATTGTTATTGGTTTTTGATTATTGTCTTTAGTTATGTTTAAGAGGGTTTTTTTTTGCATGGGAACAGATTGTCATGGTACGGGCATGTTATGCCGAGGAATGTAGAAAATGACGTGAGGAAAGTTTAAGAATACCAAAGAAATGGTGGATGGACTGTGTGAAGGATGATATGGCTAGATGCTGATATGACGAGTAATAGAGCAGTAAGAAGTCATGCTGCGCCGATTCCAAATAAATTGGGATAAGGGCAGGAGAATAATGATATTTTTCAAGTCCTGCATTGGTTAAAGTGAAAGCGCCAGGGTAGCCCAAAAAACAAATTTTCGATCAGTTAGCTCAGAGCTAATTCACGTAATTTTATGACGCGCCGATGAAGTTGTAGTGCAGTTGCAGTTAAGTTCAAGTTCGAGTGATAAACGGTATTCTTGTAATCTTTGAACTGCGTGTAAGCTGCGCGTGAACTGCACGTCAACTGTACGACTACCAAACTCTACCAAACTTACTTATGGTGTGGCCATATGAGAGAAAAAAATATTACTCACTAAATAATCGAATAGAATCGATTACATTTCAATGAATATGACGTTATTAAAATAATACCCCAGTACAGATTTTAGTGCTTTTGCTTACACTTAGTAGAATACCGATCATGTTGCGTTCCGAAGCACGTTCACCAAAGACGCGCAACAGTAGAATGCCGTTATTGCGCTGGCGTGACTGACAGCGGTAGAGAAGAGAATACGAAAAGCGTTGTTTTGATCGAAACTTAACTGCAACTGCACTGCAACAGCACTTCTTTAGTTACGTGAATTAGCCTACATGTGGTATTTGATAGATATTTGTAGGTTATTTTTTGTGATAATAATTCTGGCCGCGAATCATATTTTGTTCAACATACAGCCTGAAAATTTCGACTAGATATTAATACCATGAGCTAACCAATTATTATGTTACAAACCATGTGCCCGAAAAGTGTATAAATTTTCGAGTTTATAGACCAAAGTAACCGGCTACATTTTTTTGTCCGTTAAAACAATTGTTCTTTAAAAAAGAAACATTTAATTTAATCAACGCGGCATTCTTAATTTTAGTTATGCTTGTCATTGGGTGCGAAACACTTGAAATTGTACAGAAAAGTCGCCTGAAGGATTCTTTCAAGCCAATTATTACATGTTCTAAAGAATTGTTTGGTAATCATCCGTCGAGAGGTTTTTGTAAAAACAACAAAAAAAAATCTATACATCGATGATATTTTCAATTACCTATACATATGTTGTAAAGAATTGTGTTCGTTTGGTAATAATATCGTTCGAGCGGTTTTTGAAAAATTATAAAAATTGTATACATCGATGATATTTTCGATTAAGCCGAAACCTCACTGTCTCATTGGAGCAGTGCGCAAATATTTCTATAGGATATTACAACTAAAACTAGAAAAATAATAAAACGGTGGCAAAAAAAAACTGAATCAAACAAACAAAAGCCACGGACATCTAAAGCTAAAGTTATTTTTCCTTTATTTTTGTGTTTTTGAAGTCGGTTTTATTTTTAGCAAAAAAGTTTTTTTTTATCAAACTCTCAAACGAAAATAGTCATAGTCATAGTCATTTATTCACAAACAAGTAACTTGTATCTGAATTTAAACACAAAAATTACACAATTACAGAAGACACACTAATATAAAATACATTTTACAACAACAATTTAAAAATAATAACAATAAAATAATTATAAAAGATAAATTTGATATATTGGTAAAATTAATTAAAAAATAATAATATCAATAAATTAGAATAAACAAAATCAATAAATTAACAATAAATATAAAACTTACTTAAAATAAAAACTCATTAAAAATAAAAAATACAGTTCAATAAAATCACAGCTCTTCTACCGCGTATAGACACTTATTCAATAGGAATTCCTTTAGTTTTACTTTGAAGGTGCTACTATAGACGGCACTTTTTATGTCTAAAGGCTACCTGTTGAATAATTTTACGGACTGGTATCGTGGACTGTGTTTAACAATTCTTAGGTTATGATTATAATATAATAATATATAATAAAGAAAACGGTCATGATAGCCTAGCCATTTGTAACTACACCTTAAAGAAATATGACACGCACAGGAACACACATTGTCTGTAAACATACGTCTTTTTGTGATTTACATGACAACTGTGCATGACCAATTGTTTGTATGCCGTAAAATACCATACAAATGCAAAAATATTAAATGCGTAAGTAAATATTCAAATATAACGTCGATAAAATTTTGTTCATAATATGTAGCAGGATTGTTTTTTTACCAAATTCCTAGGTTTTATGAATTTCTCCTTAGTTTCCAATATAGGTAACCAAAAAATATTTTAATGTATAATATAAGCATAGCAAATATTTAAGTTTAAAATGTTAAAAATATCTCTACACATCATGTGATCATAAATTATGACATTGTATTCGTAACTACGCTTTTTAGTAATTAATCATTTATTTATTAATTACCCGTTTGCATCTTATTCTTACACCTAACTTTGAACTGCATGTTTTTCTATACATTTTCTTTAGCTAATCGTCTCAACCACGTGTTTTTAGTTTTCTGGGTTGAAAAGTGCACGTTTTTCTCAAAGAACGAAGCCATTTTTTTTTGCCAAATTTTAATGTTAACTCTTTAGTCATTTAGCTCTGAAAAAGGTACAAACATACGTAATATAAGGTGGTAGGGATATCGAATCACAAACGGTTACCACGAATCGTACAACATTCTGAACCTCCCCCCCACATAGACATTTTTATCAGTATTTTTTTTTTTAAATTGCTGTTTCATACAAAAGTGCAATACCTACACGTCGTGAACGGGGTCCGTCCACCCTGTATAGGCTCATAGGCTGGTAAACACATTACCCTCCTCAGTACTAAAATAAAAAAGGTACGTATTTCCACCCTTTTACCTGAAAAGGGTGGAAATACGTACCTTTTTTTATTTTATTTTATTCACAAAACTGATATACAATCACAAAAGCAACACATTATTTCTGATTGACATCTACTGGATGTGTATCTGCATATTATAAAGGGTGTAAAACACCTCTTAACGAAGCCGAAAGGCACTTGTTCTCCTCGTCATTGCGATATTTTTTTTGTTCTACACCATATCTGGGAACCTTCTAGTTACGGAGATATTAGGGGTCAAAGTTCCAACTTTTTGACAACTTTTTTTTTAAATAAGTAGCGTTTAATGTAAGATTTTTACTCTAAACACCTCCACGACCCCCGTACTATTTAAACCATCATCCATCAGCACAATGAGTGCGTTACATTGAGTTCTACCACAAAACATGATATTTCACCAAAAAAAAAAGTAGTTTCCCAGCAATAATTTTTGCGTAAAGTTACTTAGTTTGATGTACAGAATGTTTGGTTGACGGCTTTGTGATGAGGTGGTTTACAACCTGTATGTAAGACAAATAAATAAAACTTACAAATTGTTGACTTTTCCAACAATTATGAAAAAGTTTTGGGAGAGAAAATTAAACATAAGAAATATAATATATTATTCACCAGGATAAAGACAAGTCAGAGGCCTTTGGGCGGTATAAAAACTCTGACACCAGGTTAGGCACTAACCACACGATAAAGAAGAATGGTGCAGTTGTTTGTAACAAGAAGACAAAAAATTGGTTTGCTTTTATTAAAATTGTGTGAATTACATGTACCAAATAGACAAAAAAATCAAGACTAAATTACTATAAAATTGTACCTACCCTTTATATTATAACACTGCATGCCTTTATTTTTGTTGACTCACAATGACCAACACTAAAAAACATAATACGTTTTACGCATGAATTAAATAAATTTATAATCTTTTATGTTAATCACTATTGTTGCTGTTTTATATTAAATTTTCTTATTTTTTTTTTTTGCAGGTAAGTTCTGATGTTTTTTTTCTGGCTGCTACTACTTGTAAGTTAGGTAAGTGAAATTAAATGATTTACGTTAAAATTTGAAGTATAACCTTTTGAACGTCATTGTGTCATTGTCACATATACGTGACTGTAGGCCAAACAACACAAATATATGACAAAATGGTAGCTGAAATTGTGGCTTGGCGTGGAGTGCACGCGCGTGCGTTTATTCTCGCGCGGCAAAAGTACAATGTTTTTCTGTAATAGGATCGCATGTTCAATTCAATTGTACCGTGTACAGTCGAAAAGAGAGTTTTTATTGCAGACAAGAAATATTAATAAATTCTGACACATTTTCTTGCTTAGTTATAAAGCGAGTCGAGTAAAGCATTTGCACAAAAATTGAATTGATAAATAATTAAAGAGCGGACGTTGGGATTTAAGTCGTACAAACATTTTGATTAAAGGGCTGACAACACTTAATTGATGTTTTTTAAGCAGTTTTTTTAAGAAAAACTATTTGTACATGTGCACATCAAAAAAATATATGTTAATATTCATATTTATCATATTTCAAAGACCGTGGACGGACTCGATACATAATTGGACGAAATCGGCTCGATAGAAAATAATTGCAAAGAGTGGTCTTAAAATCATCATTAAACGGTTCTATGTCTTTATTTTTTGACGTATGGGTCTGCAATTAAAAACATGAAGTCAACAAATTCATACCTAAACCGCTAACGAGTCATATTTCACAAATAATTCCACACTTTTTATTTCAATATTATTCATTATTTTCTTTTAAAACCTGGCCGCCCAGTAACTCTCTCGCTCTCGTTTACTCCTATACAAGTAGACAGTGTGCGCGCATTTTGGTGTTGACATCCCCTTAACCCGCACTGGGCCCACGTCTTGGATTATAGCCCATTGCCGCTCATAGAGAGGAGGCCAGCGGGCCTAATATGGCCATTTTAGCAGAATCATAATATGAATCACGTTATGACCACACATTTTAGATCATAATTATGTGTGTTCATATTATTATGATCATAGTGCACACATTTTAGACGATATACTATCTGTAACCATACCTATGTTTCATAAAATAAATGATTGATTGATTGACCATAAAGTCCATTTTAAGAATTTTAAATTTTTAACGTGATCCATGTTATGATTCTGCTAAAGTGGCCATTTTAGTCCTGTATCCTAGTAGTGGGAAAAATATTGCCTGATTATGCTTATCCATAAAGGCTTTTTTTTTCGGATGGGAAATCATCAAATGACCCCTCCCGCTCTGGGCGGAGCAGGAGGGAGTGTCAGACTTTTACTGACTAAAACCCATCCATGTTCCTTCAACGCCCTTTGTGTTCCGGGGCCACGGTATCTCTTTCGAAGAGTCCCGCAGCCCCGGCAGGCATCGGCCCTTGCGGACCCCTTCTTTTTTGCTGAATCTCTTTGAGGCGCCGTGGAACACGAACGCGCCGCGCCGTCGACACGGCCTGTCGTCATGAGACGGACGGACGGCGAGCTAGCCCATAGCTCACCGTCCACAGGCCCGATCCATAAAGGCTTGTGTTTCGTTTCGTTGTGACGAAGTTGCCTGTATCTCTATCTCTTTTATTGACTGTACCATGTTAAATCGCCATAAAGATATATTTGTCACTAACTATACGTTCTAGGTATTATTAAAACACTAAGAATTATGACAAAAACTATAAAACCTTCGTGTTACGTGTGAAGGACATCTTTATGTCCTGTCGTAACGTTTACGTTGACAGTTCCGGGTTCGATGTCAGACTCGTTACTTTGTTACTAGTTAAGAAGTAGATCATAGTACAGAGTCAGGTTTAAGGTTAATAATGATTATTAAATAATTGATGCAGGTATTTTGTCTTTGAATATATTTGTTAACTTTTTATTGTTTGTGTGATGAGCATGGACATTTGTTTCAGAGTCATGGATGTATGTATAATAAGTATGTATTTACAAACAAAAAGTATCTATGTAGTATATCAACTATCTGTTGTCCACGACACAAGCCTCGTTGCTTAGTGTGGCGCTAGATGTCGCTGTGTGTAATGTCCAGCGATATTTATTTATTTATAGCAGATATTTAAAAGCGACCTTGCAAGCGTGCCTAGCTTTTCGAAAACTGAACCATTTTTGATAGAGATGGGTCAAGTTTAAACTTCTTCACAAGTTTTTAATGTTATAACTTTATTTTAAACACCTCCATGACCCCAATACTGTTCAATACCTCCACCAGCTCAATGTTTTGAGTGCGTTACATTGAGTTTACCGTAATACGTGATTTTTCTTTCCAAAAAAAGTCACTTTCTAGCATTATTTTTTGTGGTAGTTACTTAAATTGATGTACTTGTAATGTACTATAATGCTTGGTGGACGGCTTCGTGAAGCGTTCGTTTACACCTTGCATACACTTAACTCGCGGATAAAGATTGTGCGATGTAGGATTTTAGTTCTAAGCTTGCATCATAGATGTCGCTAGCATTATTTTTGTCAATTTGATCGCTACTGTTTTATCATGTTAAGTTATCAATACCCATCACTACGGAGTGTTTCTAGCTAACTTAATGTAACCCTGTATTTATTCGTTCAAGAGACCAATCAAGTGTCAAGGTTCAATCTTTTACTTACATACTGAACCAGTACTTGTCTTTAAAACTACAGAAAACTTGACTTAAGAGGGGACATGTGCTGCAATTCTCAATAGTAATGTTGACGAAATTGACGTTTCGTATTCCCCTTTTTTTCTCTATGAATAATGCCTCTAGCTAGAGCTATCATTTTTTTCGTAAAATCAAGGTCTACTGTAGACATGTCCCTGTCATTTCCTTTTTTTCAGCTAATAAGTAAAGAAAATGACCCTCCAAAATTGACAAAAATACCTCTTTTTCACGGCCGTGATTAAAGGACTACAGACAAATTCGAAAAGTTTTAACATAAAAGATAAAATATAATCGGTCTTAGCTGCAACTGTCCCTATCGCACTCTACGGGGGCAGGCTTGACGCAGCGCGACGGCAATAGTTTCTTCAAATACCAATTTTTCAAATGCTTCGCAGACCCTGTTCCCTCTTAAGCTTGGAAAATCCCCAACAAACATGAATGTTTTTACAACCTTCGCTGAAGTGTCAATTAGTTGAGTAAATAAACATTATTGATGTAAAATAACTTTGTGTAAGGATGTAATTAGAATGAACGAGAGATATAAAGAAATCTATTTTCTATACACCGGATTTCACGAATGGGATATATGTAAAAAAAAAACCGTCTTCTTTTTTATTTAAAAAGTCTTTGACTCGTTTAGCGGGCGTCCCCTCGCTTAGCGGGCAGAATACTGGCTAAGAAACTCTGCACTTGTATAAAATCGCTTTATACCTTGATCTGTCCACGAAGTAGACACAATAGTTAAACAATGGTGTCTCGAACAAATCAGTCCTTTGACAGATCATGATATATCATATATTTAGGTCAGCTACCCCTTGGAGCAGTCAAAAATCAAACTTATTAACGGGCACCGCACACTATAGACAAGACAGTCTTTAGACAGACTGATGGACTGTCTTTAGAAATAGTCTGTCTATCAAATCAAATAATTTATTCGCATAATATAGGTACATAGATGGTTCTTAAATGTTACATTGCATAATATAACAATGAGGATCCACATGTTAACCATTTCTGGTATACGAAATCTATATACATAAAAATGAAACCCGTTTTCCTTGGTCACGGCATCACGCGTGAATGGCTGGACCGATTTCACTAATTCTTTTTTTGTTGTATTTGTTATTATTAGGAGAAGGTTCTTACGGAAAAAAATATTAAGAAAATCTCTCAGAAATATTGAAAAATATACATTTAATTTTGCATATTTAAAAAAACGCGCGTAACGAATGTCAATGTCATTCACAGCCATAGACTATATTGAAAGAGCATTGTTTGTTCGGAAACGTGGTTACTTAAATAAATTCGAGCATCATTTGTTCGGAAACATCTTTTAAGGGTGTCTCACACTCTCTCTAACCATCTCTCTGTCTCTCTTATATATCGCAGACGATGTTGCGCGGGTCAGCTAGTATAAAATAAAAGCTTAGAATAACAATTAAACGAAATGGGTGATATAAAAAAAATGTCGACTGTATTGAACTATCCAATATGCTGTGTTATGCGGTTCCTAGGACCGTCCACAAGCGAAAGGTGCGCGCTGGCAGATTATTTTCCGTGGGCACTTGCAAGACCAACTCTGGCCAGCGTTCGCCTGTTCGCAGAATGGTCGATTCCTACAATAGTACTTTCGAGCAAATTGTCCTTTTTGCATGTTCCCCCTATAAGTTTAAACGTCTTATACTTAATGCGCCAGGGTGGCCCGCGAAATTCAAATTTTCTTACGTTTTTTGCAATTTGCAGGTCAGTGTCAGGTTGTATGTAGATTAAACTATGAATCGCGGCTGTAAGACGTATGTAGTTATAGAATTATAATCATCAATGAATGAATTTACTTTTTCAAGGTCAAAGTCATTCCTACACCTTTATGCGCTTAGAGGGTTGTATTGATGATTTTGATGATTATAATTCTGTAACTACATACGTCTTACAGCCGCGATTCATAGTTTAATCAACATACAACCTGACACTGACCTGCAAATTGAAAAAAACGTAAGAAAATTTGAATTTCGCGGGCTACACTGGAGCAACCACCTTAAGGGAAAGTCCCTTAAGGTGGTTGCTCCAGTGTAGCCCGCGAAATTAATTAATTATTTATACACCTTTTTACATTGTTTTTTTTTTTACAACATTTTATATCTCTCGGATTTGTAACCCTAGCGATTATTTTCACTGCGATATTGTCTATAAGTTTTGTATATGTTTCTCATTTCTATGTTTTATATTGCAGTTGTTTGTTGTTCCTTTTAAATAAAAATAAAATAACTATGCTACTTATCTATCTATTATTACACTAGAATAGGAACTTAGGTGTTATAATAATTTTATATTCTTATAACTAAGGTATTCCTGGGACAGGACCTAAAAACAGTCTTGTCTATAGTTTGTGATAGCCCTAAGTCAACGCGATCAAAAGATATGACCGTTTATGTCAGATAGTTTGCGATTTCACAAGGGAATCAAAACCTAACTACTTCCCGTTGACCTAGAATCAGGACATCTCTTACAGCACATGTAATTAAAGGAAAAGATTTGAAAACCGAAAAAAATACGAAGTTTAATAACAGAACACCTACAAGTTTATACGGAACCTTCGGTACGCGAGTCCAAATCGCATTTGGACAGATTTTTCTATCTATCCATATAGTCTTAAGAAGACGTTCTGCGCCGACCCCAAATAAATTGGGATGTCGGCAGAAGAATGATTATGATAGTCTTAACCTATCAATCTACATACTATAACTTACCATTGGAGTCATATCCCATGAGCAGAACCTGCGTCAGATTCAGCGCCGGAACAGTCAGGTCACTCCATACTGCCAAAGCCCTTGCAAGTGCATCGGCTCTTAAAGGCACCATGATGCCAGCAGGGGGACGGACCCAGCAGTCTTGTAGCCACCCTCTGACGACTGAGCGAGTGGTCTGGGGTTTCAGGTTCGGGGGAGGGAAGTTGCGTTTCTCTAGGGGTGGTTTGGATTCTGGAAAGAATTAGGGTGTTATTAGGTTCATCAGCATCGTCATTTCAGCCGAAAGACGCCGACTGCTGGATATAATTATGCATCCCCCAAGTGTCGCGATCCCTGGGTGGCCTACCATGAGGTAGGCCACCCAGGGATCTAAAATGGCTGCTTTAGCAGAATATAGTCACAGACGCAGTTAATATAATATTATGAATTGTCAATTTCTGATCATTTTTAGAACTGTAACTTCATATTTATTATCCTAATATGATTCTGCTTCTTTCTTTCTTTATAGTGTGGTTAGTGAATAACCTGGTGTCAGAGTTTTTATGCCGCCCATGGGCCTCTGACTTGGCTTTACATGTCGTCGAGAAATATCTCTCATGCTGGTTTCCGTACGATGTTTTCCTTCACCGAAGCAAGTGATAATTATAATTTCACAATACGCACATGAATCCGAAAAATCAGAGGTGCGTGTCTTGGGGGTCGAACTCGGGATCTATGACTTGTCAGTCCGACGGTCACACCACTAGACTATCACAGCTGTGATCTGCTAAACCGGCCATTTTAGGTCCCCAGTTACAAACTCAAATCACCAATTTGTAGCCTTAATGTCACTGCTATTTAAATACTAGTGCTGGCACATTGTGACCGCTCAATAGCGTTAATATCTAGTTACTTTTTAACCGACTTCTAGAAAAGGAAGTGGTAATGTAGTCGGACAGCCATATGTTTTTCATGGTAGAGGCTAACGCGGTGGTCCAATATTAATTTGATTAACTTTGCTCCGGTACTTTATGAGTTATTATCCTCTATAATTATTGTCTTTTTCGTCTATGTGGATGACGTGCCAATTTAAAATTGATACTTGACTAGGATAAAAAAATAACAGACTTCCAAAAACAAAAAAAAATAAAATAATAAAAGTCACCAACTTCCTTTGTCTTAACTGACTGCTAAAGGAGGGTTATGGTTTTATGAGGGTCATCGCGCCCATAGGAAAACTTTCTTTCTCAAATTATTTACTGGGCTTGAATTTGTGTGCGCACACTATGTAGGCAAGCATATTATAAGTTGGGGGATTACATAGATGATAAAAATGCTTGGCTAAATGCTGGTCCTGCTCCACAACCATAGGGGCAAACTAATTGAATGTACTGGTCGGGCATTATTTGAGTCTATCGACACGCAAAGAAGAAGAATTGATTCCCATGTTAATGTATTGTGGAAGCTGCAGAAGATTGTAAAAATATACCTACTTGCATTGTATAGATTCCGGTTTTTAGTACACAGTAATTGCATAGCACATGTGTGAGTACTTTGTACTGTTCAGCCACCACTTACATTTAGTTATCTTTCATTGACTTGAATATGCCTTGGTGGCTGAGAGAATGTCATGCTCACTCAAATGTCTCGCTGATGGTGGCGGGTGTGTCGGGTCATTTGGTTCCCTTAAATATGGTCGAGTTGAATGGCGCCGATACATGCGTCATGTTCGTGAACGGGCGCTGTCAGTTGGGACTGGTCATCTCTTAGCTGCCACGGTTCGTTCATTTTAATTACTTTATTTTCTAATTTATTATTTTACTCTGGACGCTCTTAATGTGCACGTCTTTCTACATCGTTCTCACATATGTATAATCTCAACATGAATGATGTAACCAAGATTTTGTAACAATATTTTGATTTAAAAGAGTGTCCATGGAGTTTCTTGCCCGTTCTTCTCCATAGAGATCTACGTTAGGGAATGGGCAACTACAGTACTTTCTCAAGTTATTATGCCTTGTGACTGTGACTGTAGCTTTGCTTTTTTGTATTTTCGACATTCAAAAGTGCCTTAATGGTCTAATTGAAATAAATGATTTGAGTTTGAGTTTGAGTTTGTGAACCAATACCTCAACTTTTGCCAGCAATGGTTACTGTTCATTACGTGTCCGAATTATCTCAGTACTTCTTGCCTACATTGTTTTTGATTAGCAATTTAAAGCTAAAGTAGAATGTGGAAGAGAGTTGGTTGTGGCGTCTGCATCAACTTATACGAGATTAACAACACATTTAGTAAAACATGACCCATTTACGTGTGGCGAACTAGCTTTGGATAGAGAAGACCCAAGACTGCATCTTGCAGCTCTCAGGAAGGAGGAACTTAAAGGAAGGAACGGGAGAAAGGAAGGAACTTTCACGGTTTATAACTAAACAAAACCTACAACCAACACCACCACCGCCCCCTAACTTTTAAAACTTATCGGGAGCTCAAAATTCGAGCTAATAATCACGGAAGATAAGTGACATTTGAAGTCGTAAAGGTTTGAATTGATTGGAGATCAATTGCAAATGCACTTGATTAATAAGATTTGGTATTATGATAGTACACGCCGTCTACTCGACTTTCCTTCGACAAAAACGAGGAACTGCCACATAAACTTTAATTTATAATCATCAGCCTAGTCTTTAACACTCGCTTAATTAAAAAACTATTTCTACCAACTCACCAGTCTCAGCCTTAGGATTCCTCTGACCAGGAACCTCGACCTCTTCTTGCGACTCTTGCATCTTTGGTGAGGGCTCTTCCTCCATTGCTCTCGTTGTCGCTTGCATTGGCACTGTTTCAGTCTGAAATTGTATTGATTATAATCATTATCTTTATCATCATTCACATGCCCTCATCCCAATGTCGGCGCAGCATGTCTTCTTCTTCCATACATCTCTATTACTCGTCATTTCAGCAGTCACCTCTTTTCTAGCCATTTCTTTGTTCACACAGATCGTCAGAGACCGTAAGACCTCCAGTGCTGGACATGGACCTTCCTTAAGCGTCGCCACGTTGATCGCTCCTTCTCTTCCCACATCCAGCACACTCTTAAAGCCTTCACCACGTCTACCGGCTATCAGTCCGCTTTGGGGCAGGCCTTGAACGATGCACCTTCTGATACCTGGCCTGGCTACTACATCACTTCATTAGTTGACATCCAAACATCATTCATCCAGATTCGGGATGCCCAAAATCCACAATGTGAAGAAGGGAACAACCCAACAAACACTTCATTAAAACCACATGCGGGATGCCCAAAATCCACAACATGAAGAAGGGAGAAACCAAACCCTAAACAATCTTTCTAAACTCTCTGGACCTCAGTTAGTTTAAAGAGACTATTTTTATAGTTTCTGGTTTCGGTGTCCACTGCCTAGACATTATCCTATAAGTAAAGAATCTCATTACTAGACCATAGCATCTTAAAGCATAGTTGGATAATACTATTCTAATAGCTTACTAAAGCCACTGCACTATTTACAAAAGAAGTCATTCACGTACTAAAATATTATCATTAATTATCGTCTATGTTTTCACTACGCGTATTACTTCTGAAAAAATCTCAATAGATGGGGACAAAAGAATCTAAGTCTCTTATAGCCAATATTGACTGATTCTATAACATACCATATTTGTTTTGCATTTACCTTTGCTACTATGTCAATATTATTGCTCAAATTTGAATGAACAATCTTCTCTGTATCATCCACGACATTGTTTGCACTAGATCCTGTAATATCAATGTTCGTGTCATCTGTAACAGTTTCTATAGTATCAGGTTCTGCGTTTCTATTCTCTCCATCTTCATCAGTAATGTTAAATTCAGTTGTGGTGCTTAATTCTCCTTCTTCACCTATTAAAGCTGTTGTATCTTCTTCGACTTCTTCGCTCTCTTTGACTAATTTTATTTCTTCTGATGATATGTCTTGTGTTTGAGCGATTATGAAGTTTGTAATTATGAGTAGAAGGATTGTTTTTGATGCCGCCATCTTTTCTTATGGCATTCTTTGGTGGGTTGGTCTGTGGACAAAGAATTGTTTGGTTAGTAGTGTAGTTATTTGGTCTGATGTTTAAGATATCACTGATGTTTCTGTTGTTGTGTTAAATGTTGTTGTTGTTAATGTTCGCATATCGCTGTCAATAGGAAAAGTGCCCAGTATAGCATTGCCACGTTGGGTCAGTTGGATGAAAAATCTTTGGCCAAAAAATAGGCCAGGCCTCTGGTAACGTGAAGAGTCGACCAACCGCTTGGTGATTTCCCGAAATACTAGGTAGGCACTCGGACCCCACGTTTCAACCCCAAACGGATCAAACACATAACTACTAATTAAGTTATTGTAAATATTACAATAACTGTCTTGCGACAGTAATTAATCTGCATAAAAATGCTTAGGTAATCTAGTTTAATAGTTAGTTAGTTACATGTACTAGCTTGGAGAGGTATAATATTATGAGTTCTATTATGACTAACACAACCTATTGGTTGTAATTTTTACTCTAATTATACTCTATTGGTTCAATGAAATTATAAATTGTGTCGCTACTGCGTACTTGGGCTTTGAGTTACGAAATATTGATAGTTGGTTCACCGTAAGTTGTTATTGAGAGTATCAAATTAAAAGTTATATAATTCGGAAAATACGGCTTTATACCATTATCTGTCCACGAAGTAGACACAATAGTTAAACAATTGCATCTTGACCAAATCGGTTATTCGACAGATCATGATTTAAGATACTTAGATCCGATTTCAGTCCGAATGAACAATCTACAAATTCGGACGGACGGAGATCGGTGAGAAACGAGGTGCTTCGCAACGTCATATCTCGTATTCAGATCCGATAAAGTCGTCTGCGTAGCTTTTTTCCAACTACATATGTTGGGGTCTGCTTCCACTCAAACTGGATGCAGCTGAATACCAATATGTTTCATGGTGCGACTGCCTATCTGACCTCCACAACCCAGTTAGTTCTGGGTCATACGATACCCCTTGGTAAGGCGGGTTGTCTGACTTTCAAGCTACTGAATGCCTGTAACGACTGTCAAAGATCTACAAATGACAGCCGGGACCATAAGAGGATCATGTCACAATCATTCAGATCATTTGTCAGGGAAGATTTGACATGAAAACTTTAATCTCATCACTCGAAAAAAATATTATTAAAAAAACCAGTTTCATCACCCAGGTTGGTCCTTTCTCTCTTGCCTTAAATTGTATGTTGTCTTTGATATGTCAAAGACCTTCCATATTTCATCAAAAACATTTCCTCAAGTTGATCCTTATGATCAATTACATTATTATGCTCGTTGTTTTGTGAATCAAAATGAGCTGTTACATCTCGAAAATCAATTATTACTACTAAATTAGTTATTCTGTGAGATGTATTATGCCTCGTTTAGACGGTGCGACTGACAAAGCACCAAAATTATGTTGTACCAGCGAAAATGTCATTAAAAAATTTATTGGATTGATTCCTTTCTAGCCATGTCATCTTTCACAGAGTCCATACATAGTTTCTTTGGTCTTCGTCTTTTCTTACAGCCATCCACATTCACACTCAATATTGTCCTCATTCCTTCCAAATCACATGTCCATACCACGATAACCGATTACTACACAACCTTTCAGTCACCTTCGCCACTTTCAGACTTCCTCTTAAGACGACTACAGGAGCTAAACGCGAGTTTTATAATGAAAAAAAAAAAGCATATGATTCACAGCAATAAACAAAACCAGAAAAATATATGATATTCTTCAGGATATATGCTAATATGATAGTGTTTTGAAAACATAATACAACAAATTTTACTCGATAAAAAAAAACACAAATTTTCTCTAAAAATTTCTTTTAACGAGTAAAAATCATAATAAAATAAATGCGATCTTTCTGATTTTTTGGCAAATAATTCTACAAGCAACATATTAGCATGATAGTGTTTTAGTCCAATCAATAGATTTTATGTAAATCGCAAAAAACCACTCATTTCGCACTATTCGGCCCGCAGTGACTGACGTAACAACCACTTTGTAGTGCAAGCTGATTAGAACTTTATTCTAACAGTATTTCAAACGCAGTTTGAAGCACCACAAATAGAGTTGCTAATTTAGCTCCTGTGGTCGCCTTAAGTACTCATTTCTTATTTTATCCATTCGCGTTACACCACACATCTCCCTTAGCATTCTCATCACAGCCACGTGCAATTGCTTCTCATTCATTTCTTTTGTGGCCCAATATTCTGATTCATACTAGACCAGCAGGTCTAACCACGGTTTTATAAATCTTCTTGAGTTTAAGGGGAATGCGCAGTCGCATATTGTTTCCTTGACCCGTAGTATACCTTACATACAGGGTGTAAACAACCTCATCACGAAGCCGTCAACCAAGCATTCTGTTCATCAAACTAAGTAACTTTACGCAAAAATTATTGCTGGGAAACGACATTTTTTTTTTGGGGTGAAAAATCATGTTTTGTGGTTAAACTTAATGTAACGCGCTCAAAACATTGTACTGATGGATGGATTAAATAATACGAGGGTCGTGGAGGTGTTTAAAGTAAATATCTTACATTAAAAACTTGTATTTAAAAAAAAATTGTCAAAAAGTTGGAACTTTGACCCCCAATATCTCTGTAACTAGAAGGTTCCCAGGTATGGTGTAGAACAAAAAAAATATCGCAATGACGGGGAGAACAAGTACCTTTCGGCTTCGTTAAGAGGTGTTTTACACCCTTTATTTCCCGTAGAAGAAAATATATAACTGAAGACGCCATCTTGCACTGTGTGAACCGAACTTTAGAATTTGGGTATCATTTCGTGTGGCCAATCATTCGGCTGCTGAATTGCATCTCAATTATTTTGATTGCACATTAGTTACATCTGTCGGTAGTGGAGATTTGGTAATATTAAATAATCTTCGTCTTAATGGACTATAATAATACTATCCTGTAATTCTCATGCAGCAGGCCAAAGACCTTCTCTTTTAAGAAGGAAGGAGCAGTTTATCATCATCATCTGCCAAGCCTTTTTCCACCTATAGTCGTGTCGGCCAATGGCTTAATAGCCAAGAGCCTCGACCAACATCTTAGGAGGCTCTCGCTTGGCAGCTGGATCAAGGGCTTGATTCAATGCGCAGTACTTCTGGACGCGGCACGTATTGTTTGGAGATTCCTCTCTCAAGAGCCCTGACCACCGGCAGCTCGGACCCTGTTCCCAGCGCTGGTGGGCTACTATTTTTATATTTTTAAATGTTTTTATTTATATTAGGAATATTTAAAATTTTAAAAATATGTCATAAAATAAATAAACGATATAATAATAATATATAATAATAATAAAGTTCTTTATTTCTCCTCACAATGACATACTTATTCTAGGTTTCACATTTTATTTGTTTTTAGCAATGTGAGGAGCTGGTGTCTGAGTTAGGCGTAAAATGCCTGTATTACAAATCACCAGGTCCCCACCCCACGGAAGAACAGAAGGTTTTACTTAACAAAATATGATAAAAACTTATTATAAAAAACTTATTATAATTTTGGGGGTAGAAGTTAAAAATAAGCTATCAACAAAAAGTTAAAAGTTAATCGAGTCGCCTGTGTATGTGTGTGTCTATGAGAGTGTATAATGATAATGTGTAGTGTTGAGTGTCAGGTTTAGTGTACTATGTTGGGGTCGGCTCCCAGTCTAACCGAATGCAGCTGAATACCAGTATTTTACATGGAGCGACTGCCTATCTGACTTTCACAACCCAGTTAGTACTGTGTAATACGATACCCCTTTTTTTTTTTTTTAAGATGGGAAATCATCAAATGACTTCTCCCGCTCTGGGCGGAGCAGGAGGGAGTGTCAGACTTTTACTGACTAAAACCCATCCATGTTCCTTCCTCGCCCTTTGTGTTCCGGGGCCACGGTATCTCTTTCGAATAGTCCCGCAGCCCCGGCAGGCTTCGGTCCTTGCTAAGGGGTCCCCCTTCCTAATACGATACCCCTTGGTCAGAATTTCGCGCCGGTGACGACTGTCAAAGATCTACAAATGACAGCCGGGACCAACTGCTTAACGTGCTTTCCGAGGCACGGAGGAAACTCGGTATGTAATGAGTGGTCACCCATCCACGGAACAACCTAGGCAATTGTAGCTTAACCTGGACATCAACCCGTATTAGGCCACGAGCTCCTCAAATAGAACTTCTGTAATCCGTCTTAAATCTGCAACTTATTTATTCGAAGCGAGATTTCTTTAATTTACACGAACAGTTGTTGATATTTAGATTTTTTATTGACTAATAACAACAAGAGATTATTATAAACTAGCTACTGCCCCTGCTTCGCACGTTTTAAAGGACTTGACAAAACATCGCAATTTCTTATATATTTTATATTAAAACTTGATGACCTCACAAACGTTGTTCTGTCATATAAATTATGGCATAAAAATAGCCTACGACCTACTCTCAGACCTACCAAATATACACAAAAGATTTCACCGTTTCGGAGGAGTTCGATAACAAACACTATGACACGAGATTTTTATATATTAGATAACATACAATAAATGTTAGTTTAATATAAATGTATTTTACACATCATCATTATCACCCTATTAATGTTCCCACTGCTGGGACACAGGCCTCTCTATGAGAGGGAATGGGCTAGATTCCACCTAACGGGCCCAGTGCGGATTGGTAGATGTCACATGTCTTCGAATTTTTTGGTTCTAGAACATGTCGGTTTACTCACGATGTTTTCCTTCACCGTTTTGAGAGCAGTGGTGATGAAATAAATTACACAAAGTAATGCGCCTGTCTGGGTTCGAACCCACGATTTACTGTTCGTAAGTCGGGGCCGCCACCACTTGACCACATGAACCTTCGGAATAAATGCTCTATACTAATGTGAAAACCGCATGAAAATCTATTTTGTATCTAAGAAAACAAAGCGGTCATACAGATGAACACGAAAACCAACTTTAACTTACAATACGTACTATAGATTAGACTATTAGACACCGGTAGTAATTATAACTAAAGTATATGCAAGATTAATAAGGAAATATATCTTACATACCGAGTATCCTCCGTGCCTCGGAAAGAACGTGAAGCAGTTGGTCCCGGCTGTCATTTGTAGATCTTTGACAGTTGTTACAAGTAGTCAGTGGCCCGAAAGTCTGACAACCAGACTTAGCAAAGGGTACCGGATTACTCAGTACTAACTGGGTTGTGGAGGTCAGATAGGCAGTCGCTCCTTGTAAAATACTGGTATTGTATTGCATAACGGGCTGCGGTTCGCAACTCCACGTCCGTCTGCAACTGTCGGGACCCATATTGGATGTAATGATTTCAGTCTAGATTATTTAATAGGCTCGACTGTTGCAGTCAATATGTCCTGTTTCCTGAACTTGATTTTTTTCTTTTCAGTTTTTATTTAAAGTTATTAGTTATTTTTAAGCAGTCGGGTTTTTTAATTTCTTTAATTATTATTTTTTTTTATTTTACACTTTTTAGTTACTTAGATTTAGATATACTGTTTTGAAATCCTGATGCGCCCTTTATCGAGCCGTTCAAGCTGCAGAGCGTGCCAAACATTTGAATTTGGCGCCAAAAATCAGCCATTTTTTTATTTTGATATACCCAGTGTCACTCTCACAGTAAATACGAATCTAACGACACCTCTCAAGCTAAAATCCATCGAGCCGTTCAGGCCACAGAGCGTGCCAAACAATTATACATACATACTCTCGAAAAACATAGCCCTCCTTCTGGCGCAGTCTGGAGCTGAATACCAGTATTTACCCAATACTGGTATTCAGCTCCATTCGGTTCAACTAGAAACCGACCCCAAGATAGAATTCAATTATTTCTTCTTCTTTATCGTGTGGTTAGTGCCTAACCTGCTGTCAGAGTTTTTATCCCGCCCATGGGCCTCTGACTTAGCTTTACATGCCGTCACGAAATATCTCTCAGGCATGCTGGTTTCCTCACGATGTTTTCCTTCACCGAAGCAAGCGATAATTATACAATACGCACATGGAGCCGAAAAATCAGAGGTGCGTGTCTTGGGTTCGAACTTGAGACCTATGACTTGGCAGTCCGACGGTCACACAACTAGGATATCACTGCTTTTGTCTCATAATCATCATGTAAAAGTATCCGGTTAGTGTGTACACTTCTTAAACGAAACAATTTAGCCCCTCGAGGCGATGACTCACGGCTCATTATGTCAGTATGTGGAACCCTGTTTTTTGGGGACCCAAATATTTAGGGTTCCTTCTGTATGGCAGGGAAACGGTTAATTGTTTAACATTTGTCATGTCATCCGTTTGTTATGAGCTTTGATTCTTTAAATGATGAATAACCTATTATTTTGTTATTTGAGACTTTAGTATTTTATTTATTTTTTGTTGTTTACTTATTTTTTGTTATTTATTTATTTTTTCCTGGTTGGGGCAGTAATTATTTGAGACTTTAGTATTTTAAGTATTTATTTTTTGTTATTTATTTATTTTTTCCCGGTTGGGGCAGTAATATTGGGTTTTCCATCAGGAATTTATCAGTAGCAGCCACGGAGTCTAGATTTGTGCCCGGTTGATGGCAATAGGCTCGCCCCATATAACATGGGACTTAAATATAAATGTGGGTGTTCTATTAAATACATCTCTGCCTAAACCTACCAGGATTACAGGCGTGATGTTATGTTATATTAATCTTATACCTAACTTCCACAAACTCGCGTTATGGACAGGTCAAGAAATAGTCTTTATTGTTTAAAAACTCTTTGATCCAACTTTATTTTATTTTTCTTGTGGTTAGTGCCACAGGTGTCAGAGTTTTTATGCCGCCTATGGTCTTCTGACTTGGGTTTACATGCCGTCGAGAAATATCTCTCAGGCATGCTGGTTTCCTGCCGGGGCAGCGGGCCTGCCGGGGCTGCGGGACTATTGGAAAGAGATACCGTGGCCCCGGAACACAAAGGGCGATGAAGGAACATGGATGGGTTTTAGTCAGTAAAAGTCTGACACTCCCTCCTGCTCCGCCCAGAGCGGGAGGAGTCATTTGATGATTTTCCAACCTAAAAAAAAAAAAAGGCATGCTGTTTTCCTCATGATGTTTTCCTTCACCTAAGCAAGTGATAATTATACAATTTTATTTCGTATATTCATCTTTTCGCAAATTGATTACATTTTTAAATATTAATTTAAAATAATATTTTGTTTTGTTTTTTTGTTAACCTGTGCTGTCCCACTGCTGGTCAAAGGCCTAATAAATTAAAAAAAAATTGCTATTACAATTTTATTATTATTTTGTTATTTATTGTTTAAGAAGCTCATAGCTATAGCCTGCGCCAGATAAGAAGGAATTAAAGGTCAAGGCTCTTTCTTTAATTTCTCTGCGTAGGTACCCCGACAATACCATTATGAATTGTTTTTTATTACTAGAAAAAGTCAAGGATCACGATAAAAGTAGTTTCGGGACAAGTTTACGTCATTATTTCTGTTTTCGGAATTATGTATTTGAATAAATGTATGCGGGTAAATGACCTTTATTTCCCACTTATCTGGCGCAGACTATAACAAAAACTATCAAATGCGGAACCACCTCCATGTAACACAAGATGTTACCTGCCCGCGTTTTTACCATTATCTCGATCTTAATTAAACCACGTGTGCCGGACAGGTTTTTAGATTTTTTAAATCGTTTCTTTCATTCTTTCTTTCGTTGAAATGTAAATTTACATTATCTCTATAAGTAGGTTTATTTGGTGGTAATATAGTTTTGATCTTTTGCCTCCATGGGGGTTTAGAATTAGTTTGGTGTTTTCCTTAAACTTATGGATGACTAGCACTTCAACCCGCGACTTTGTCCGCAAAAATGGTGATATGCATGATATAAATATTATTATAGCACCCCACGAATATTGTTGGCTTCCGTCAAAGAAAGATTTTTTTGAATTAGACCATTAGTTCCGGAGATTACAACCTGCTTACTTGAACAAAGTTTACCTCTTTATTATATTCGTATAAAGGGTGTAAAAAACCTCTTATAACTAAGCCGAAAGGCACTTGCTCTCCCCGTCAATGCGATCATTTTTTTGTTCTACACCAGCTCTGGGAACCTTCTAGTTACGGAGAAATTGGGGGTCAAAGTTCCCACTTTTTTTTTAAATACAAGTTTTACATTTAAGACTTTAAATACCTCCACGACCCCCGTACTATTCCTTCCATCCATCAGCACAATGTTTTGAGTGCGTTACATTGAGTTCTACAACAAAACATGATTTTTCACCCAAAAAAAAAAAGTCGTTTCCCAGCAATAATTTTTGCGTAAAGTTACTTAGTTTGATGTACAGAATGCTTGGTTGACGGCTTCGTGATGCGGTTACTTACACCCTGTATGTAACATCTTATTTGAGACTTGTTTGGATACGCATGAAGCGGCAAATCTCGTTCGGATAAGCGTGAAGTGACATTGATAATGATTTTTGTTATTAACAAGGTATAATAGGCATGACGACAGTATCAAAAAATTGCAAATCTATTTAGTCCGTCAGTTAGAGCATTGGAAATTAATGGACACGTGTTTTTTGTTTTTGTAAATCAATGAATATTGACAAAAGATAAAACGCATCAAAACTTGGGAGAGGGGGCTCGTGACGTCAGAACTAGTTAAAAATTACACCTAGGCGTGACGTATTGAGAATTTTAAAAGCGTCATATCTTCGTCAATTTTGGTTTACGTAACAAAAGAAAAAACACGGGTCAAATATTTTTTGATATTCTAACTGACGGACTAATTAGATTTTTTTGTCGTCTCGCCTATTATTAGGATTATTATCATTTCGATCCTTATTTTTGAAGCAATACAAGATAGCTTTTTATAAAAAAACTTGCAGTATTTTGCGACAAATGAACGCGCAGTGCACACAACTTAACACCAAATCGTCCAATACATGTCTGCTTATAAATTTACTCGCAATTTATTTTGACAAGTCAGTGATGGAATACATAAACGATAATATATGTCCCATTAAAAAAAAAAATAAAAAAAAAAATAAAAAAAAAATTATATTGTCCTGTAAAATATTTTGTGTGTACATAAATAAATAAATAAATAAATAAATAAACCTTGAACTTTTGTTAGTCGCTAATTTATCAGTAATGAAATAGATAAATCAACAACAAAGTCACTTAGAACTGTTACACACATAATAATATATCGCGATACTAATAAAATAAATAATAAATACATTTTGTTTGGTTGAACGCGCTAATCTCGGGAACTGCTGGTCCGAATTGTATAAAAATATGGAAAAACCCAATAACACTTTGCTCGTCCTGGGAATCGAACCCGTCCCCCACCTCATCAGACGTCGTGCTTGTATAATGTACTATAGCGACGAGACAGTCGTACGTTTCTTGTAGAGCTCTGTTGGGTTGATATCAAATGCTTTTGTTAATTTAAGGCTTTGTCGGACAGGATATCCGCTATTGCTTATTATTATATCCGGATATTGCTGGGAAACTACTTTTTTTTTTGGGGTGAAAAATCACGTGTTGTGGTAGAACTCAATGTAACGCACTCAAAACATTGTGCTGATGGATGGATTAAATAGTACGGGGGTCGTGGAGGTGTGTCAAGTAAAAAACTTCCATTAAAAACTTGTACCTGTTAATAAAAAATGCCAAAAAGTGGGAACTTTCACCCCCAATATCTCCGTAACTAGAAGGTTCCCAGGTACAGTCGTGGTCTTTTCCGCCTGATCAGTTAAAATTTTTTTCGCTTAAATCATGCGGAGGCGCCGAGCCACTCCACCTTAAACTTTAGGCCTATTAGGAAAGCGTCAACTTTGGCGCGCAAAATAACAATAACTCTCGTTTGGCATGTGTCGCCGATCGGTATTTTTTTCTTTAATTATTTATTATAAAGTCAACGGGGCGGGGATAGAGAGCGTTTCTATGTTTTAAGTGCAAGCAAAAATAAGCTTAGTGGTGATCAGGCGGGACTGTCCTCGATAGTACGTTGTAGAACAAAAAAAAATATCGCAAGGACGGGGAGAAAAAGTGCCTCTCGGCTTCGTTAAGAGTTTTTTTACACCCTTTATACAGCTAGGCCACAAACTACACGTATAGAAAGACTGGCAGTATGCCCTAAATAATGTCTAATCAAAACCAATGCTCGCTCAGTAGTCGTTGTAACCACTAAATCAATGAAACACCTTAAACTTGCAACTAGAAGCACAGAAACGATACCACAATCACATTTCTATGACATTGTATGTCCGACCTTAGCGACTGTCACGCAACCAGTTGCTATTACGCAATAGATGCAGTTACTACACCTGTTGGAGTGTAATGAGTAGATTTAGATATGTAGTAACTTGTTTGATAATGATTAGACGTAAGATTTGTATGATTCTCCTCTAATTACATCTGCATGATGTACTATTAGCCTGCGCCATCCCACTGCTAGGCAACCGCCTTTTCTCATATTTCTATCCAGTAGGCTTAGCCAAGTTGACAATCTACAATCGTTAACGCTAATAGAAAACTAACCAAATGTATGGGAATGACATCATTTCAACGTTAAGTCACGTGGTCGAAACGAGCGAATAGAAACTTTTAAGTTCAGTCAAAACTGTAAGTTGGCTACGATTTATATGGGATGTAGCGATCACGATTTTAGATACGAATACATTTCATTCTATCATCTTGATCGATGTAAACTTGTCTACGAAGTTTCTATTCGGTTGTTTTGACCACGTGACTTAACGTTTACGATTGTAGAAAGAGAATCGATACGAAACGTTTGTAACTTGGCTAGGTCTGCAGGGCCGGCAGTCTCGACAGAGATAATTCGGTTGCAATAATGATGCTTGCGGGTAAAGCAAGTCTCTACATCCAAGATGCGTTTCTCGCAAGCATCATTATTACAACCGAATTTATTCGTTAGTAATCAGCGATCAAAAGTTAGCGTTATTGTCGTTATCTCTGTCGAGACTGCCGGCCCAGGGCTAATGTGGACTTAGTCACTTTCTGGAGCCCTGACACAGCCAGAAGGCGTCGCGGCAGACCTCGTAGAAGATGACAGGACGAGCTGGACAAAACCAAATCAGCATGATATCCAGATAAAATAAACTCATGAAGTAGCAGTTAGCTGGCCAATTCGACTTCACGTTTTTAAGTAACTTCATAGTTTCAACGTTTTAGTCTTTAAAATTATACCATCATCTGCGTCGCCTTTTCCAAACTACGTCGGGGTCGGCTTCCTGTCTAACCGGATGCAACTGAATACCAGTATTTTACATGGAGCGACTGCCTAGACTATCGGGCTCGTTCGGAAAGCACCTTAAGCCGTTGTTCCCGGCAGTCATTTGTAGATCTTTGACAGTCGACAAGTAGTCAGTGGCCCGAAAGTCTGATAACCAGTCTTACCAAGGGGTATCATATCACCCAGTACCAACTGAGTTCTGGAGGTCAGATAGGCAGTCGCTCCATGTAAAATACTGGTATTCAGCTGCGTCCGGTTAGACTGGAAGCTGACTTCAACATAGTTTGGAAAAGGCTAGGCAGATGATTAGCTAGTTACGCAAAAGATCAATTGTATTCGATTTCACATCATAGTTATAACTAGATGAACAATTAATAGTGTAATCATTATCAGGAGATTTCCTGTGTTTATAGGGTAATGGTATTTATAATAGATTGTTTAACGAAAGATTATTATTCAAGGTGTAAACGGCCCCTTCACGAAGCCGTCAACCAACCATTCTGTAACATCTTTCTAAGTAACTCTACGCAAACATTATGGCTGGGAAACGATTTTTTTACCGCTAGTGACTACTCCTCTAACGAAGGCTCTATAATTGTTTAATTCATTAGCAATGAAACTAACATCTATTACTAATCGAATCATCTACCATAACACCTAACAGAAGGTTGATTAAAGCAATCTTACGTTTAATTTTATCTCACCTTTCTTCAATAGTTTTGTCTAAAAACACCGTAATAATCGTTGCACAATTAACTTAGCCAATTAATTAGTTAAAAGAACAACTAATGACAATAGGGTAGATGACAAAAAAAAACCAATGAGTCCGTCAGTTACATTATCAAAAAATATTTGATCCTTATTTTTCCTTTTGTTACGTAAACCAAAATTAAAGAAGATACGACGCTACGTCACCCCGTTGTATAATTTTTAGTGCGTTCTGACGTCACGAGCCACCACTCCCGAGTTTTAATGCGTTTTATCTTCGTCAATATTCATTGATTTACAAAAACAAAAAATACGTGTCCATTATTTTCCAATACTCTAACTGACGGACTAAATAGATTTGCAATTTATTGATCGTGGAAACGTCAAGTGATCGCAAGCGCGGCTACTGAGTATGGGGCAATGAATTCGATTCTCGGGTCGTGCTGAAGGTGGACTTCTTCGCTTTTAGGTCATCATCATCTGCGTCGCCTTTTCCCAACTATGTTGGGGTCGGCTTCCAGTCTAACCGGATGCGGCTGAATACCAGTATGTTGCATGGAGCGACTGCCTATCTGACCTCCACAACCCAGTTAGTACTGGGTAATACGATACCCCTTCGTAAGACATGGTTGTCAGACTTTCAGGCCACTGACTACTTGTAACGACTGTCAAAGATCTACAAATGACGGGTGGTTACCCGTGGTCCCAGTGGGTCGACCCATTACCGGGTCCATGGGTAATTTGAATTACCCGTGGTCCCATGGCATTAGGGGATTGTTTCCTGGACTTTAGTAACAGCATATCATATCCCACAGGGACCACGGGTGTGATTGCATAATTTGACTATGGGTTTATTGGTTTTCTATTTTTTATTTATCTGCCAACTACCAGGAGGGCAGAACCATAAAGGAGGTATTTTATATTTTTAATAGGAATCTCATAATCAATCCGTGTACGTTTCGAGTATCACGCAGTATGCAATGTAGTAAATACTTCTTCATGATTCTGGCGTCCTGGTAGTTTGTGAGACTTTACTATCCTTAAAAAAACCAATAAACCAATTGTAAATTTATGCAATGACCTGTTACGCGTGGTCCCTGTGGGATATGATATGCTGTTACTATGGCTTTGTATTTTCTACCGATATTTTCAGAAGTACAGGAAACAATCCCTAATGCCATGGGACCACGGGTAATTAAAATTACCCATGGACCCGGTAATGGGTCGACCCACCGGGACCACGGGTAACGACCCCAAATGACAGCCGGGACGCACGGCAACGTGCTTTCCGAGGCATGTCTTCTTCGCTTTTAGGTCATCACGTTTTAAATCAAGTAGTAATAGCACAATGCTAACGGCCACGACTTTGAGTGTCGGGGGTTTAGAATGAAGTACTGAATGCGTGGTCCCTTCCGTTCTGTATATTCCTCCTGCATCTTCTTCTATAACACGTGGTTAGTGCATAACCTGGTGTCAAAGTTTTTATGGCGCCCATGGGCCTCTGGCTTGGCTTTACATGCCGTCGAGAAATATCTCTCAGGCATGCTGGTTTCCTCACGATGTCTTCCTTCACCGAAGCAAGTGATAATTATACAATGCGCACATGAATCCGTAAAATCAGAGGTGCGTGTCTTGGGTTCGAACTTGAGACCCATGACTTGGCAGTCCGACGGTCACACCACTAGGCTACCACTGCTGGAAACCCTCCTGCTAATTCTACATCAGATTTTAAACCCATACCTATTCAACAAGTCTTCGTGTAAATAAAATAAACACGTGTTTAAACGGCAATTTGTATGCGTATTCTATAATTGCTTGCATCGTTAAAATCAGCATAACCAGTCCAGTTCATACGGTGTCCTACTAACATTATTTGTATGAGAAAATTAAATAATCTTCTAAACGTTAATGTACGTAACATCTCAGCTGAAGGGTTAGGCAGAGGCATTTCTTCCGGTTGTAGCGCAGAAAGAGTAATACCTCTTAGGTGGCGATTCAGAATATCAAACTGGACAACATTACCCCTTGACCATTTGTCCCTGCCACAAATAAAGATTTTTATGCTACACTTGCTTAGTAAGTGTACCAATACTACCCCACTAAAAGGCTTGAAAGCTGTTCATTAAACCTTCTCAAAAATCTAGGCAGTTATATTGTATGGAATTTCATTACTGCCCTGAAAATCAGGGTAGTAGTAATTCAATAAAAATCATTAATGATAATATTCTCCATAGCAACGCATCTCAGTTAGGATCCACAGTTAAAGTTTACTCAATGACGAAAGATCTTGGGTTAAGCAACAACCAAAGGTTACAGCAGTGGCCGGTTGGTTAAAACAACCTAGTTCCCGTAATAGATTACCAACGATTTTGGTGGTAAACATTGCATAATGTTGTGTTGGTTGACGCTACCACGTGACAGCTCAATAATAGGCTAGTGTCCACCATCAATAAATTGCAAATCTATTTAGTCCGTCAGTTAGAGTTTTGGAAAATAATGGACACGTATTTTTTGTTTTTGTAAATCAATGAATATTGACCCGTAGTAGCCCGCGAAATTTAAATTTTCTTACGTTTTTTACAATTTGCAGGTTAGTGTCAGGTTGTATGTTGATTAAAATATGATTCGCGGCTGTAACACGTATGTTGTAGTTACCGAATTATAATCAATAAAATCATCAATGTATTTCGCGGGCTACCCTGAAGCATCCACCTTAAAGATAAAAAAAAAACATTAAAAATTTGTTTTTCCTCATATTTTTGCCCGATAAAAATTATGGTGAGAAGCTTAAAATATTGTAAGATCATTACATAATAAAGCGGCTTAATTAGGTTAGAATCAAATATTGTGCATGCAAAAATACAGAGAGTTTTTAAAGCTAAGTTAAATATAACATTAAAAACTTGTTTTTTTGACATATTTTTGTTCGATAAGCAATAAAGTGAGAACTTTAAGATATTGTAAGATTCTTACATAATATAATTTAAAGGCAATGCGTTTTATAACCATAGGGCATTATTCGGTAATGCGAACTTTCTCTCGCAACTTAAAAACTTGTTTTATTTATTATTATTTTCGTTGTTATTGTACCTTAAGTGGACCGTGGTATATGATATGGCGATAAAAAAAGGTTCTGTTGAAAAATCACGGATATCATCCCATAAGTACTTTAAGTGCAGTGATAAAAAAGTGTTAAAAATATATTCATGCGGATTAAGCTGAGGTATTTATGAATGAAACTTACGTAATAATTACGCATGAACGAAAGTAGATATGAACGTTAAGGGGACTACAGGAGCTAAACGCGAGTTTTATAATGCAAAAAAGCATATGATGCACTGCAATAAACAAAACCAGAAAAATATATGATAGTGTTTTGAAAACATAATACAACTAATTTTACTCGTTAAAAAAAAATCACGAACTTATCTCTAAAAATTTCTTTTGACGAGTAAAAACCATACTAAAAATTCATGCGATCATTCTGATTTTTTGGCAAATAACTCTACAAGCAACATATTAGCATGATAGTGTTTTATTTTTTTAGTCCAATCAATAGATTTTTTGTAAATCGCAAAAAAACACTAATGTCGCACTATTCGGCCCGCAGTGACCGACGTAACAACCACTTTGTAGTGCAGGCTGATTGGAACTTTATTCTAACAGTTTTTCAAATGAAGTTTGAACCACCACAAATAGAGTTGCTAATTTAGCTCCTGTAGTCGCCTTAAGGAAGCGAAAGCAATCTGTTATCCATGGAATACCATCATCATCATCATTCATCATTTCAGCCGAAAGACGTCCACTGCTGGACATAGGCCTCCCCCAAGTGTCGCCACATTGACCGGGCCCCTGCGACTCGCATCCAGCATACTCCCGCAACCTTCACCTGGTGCGAGGCCTTCCAACGCAACGTCTTCCGGTTCGCGGTCGCCACTCCAGAACTTTTCGGCCCCATCGGCCATCCGTTCTGCGAGCAATGTGACCTGCCCACTGCCACTTAAGTTTGGCAATTCTTCTGGCTACGTCGGTAACCTCGGTTCTCTTGCGGAAGTCTTCATTTCTGATTCGATCGCGCAAGGAAACTCCGAGCATAGCCCTCTCCAATGCCCTTTGGGTGACTTTAAGCCTTCTGATGAGGCCCATTGTGAGCGACCACGTTTCGGTCCCGTATGTAATCACTGGCAACACACACTGATCATAGACTTTCGCCTTGAGACACTGCGGTAAGTTAGACGAGAAGATACCGCGCAACTTCCCGAACGCTGCCCAGCCGAGTCGGATTCGACGATTGACCTCTGTCTCGAAGTTAGACCTACCTAACTGGACCGTTTGTCCCAGGTACACATAATCGTATAACACTGTATCCAATCGTATATAACTGGCGAAATGTGGGTTTATCAGGTATTCCTCTGCCCAATAGGATAGATGACAAAAAAAAATCTAATTAGTCCGTCAGATAGATTTCCAAAAAATATTGGACACGTCATATTTCTTCATTTTTCACGTAAACAAAAATGAAGACGATCATTATAGTGCATCGAAAACTCGTGTCACGTCACGTTTGAGAACACATTTTACTCAAATGTGACGTCACAAGCCCCCACTCATGATCTTTGACACGTTTCATCATCGTCGATTTTACTGTCTGTACTAACTGACGTACTAAACAGAATCATGTTTTTTTTAGTCGGTCTTCATCCCTGTTCTTCGAAGAGTTCAGGCGAGAATCCGCGATGTTATGTTATATTATGGGCTGATTAGTATATAGTAACAGTGATACATACATACAATAATTCTTATTCCAAACATGTATTTCTATTACCTAATGACGTACATCTGTTAGTAAATTTTCAACGTATCGTTGATTTTGTGTTGGAGGTATAGAAACAATATTATAATATTGACGTAGTTCTAGTTTGCGGATAGAATACTTATTAAGTACTTTGATAAAAACACTGGCTGGTGAACATACATTTAAAAAACTTTTTCCTTATCACAAATATGACTACGTGCTACATACATATATCTGTACCTTAAAACAGGATGTAGAAGGGGATGCCCCAAGGAAAGTTCGCGAAATTCAACTTCTACTATGGCTATAGGCTATATATATATATATATATATATATATATGGATAAGAATTAAAATTATTGTATTCGTTTAAATGCTTTAATTACTTACCTACTATCGAACGCGTTGTCATTTTGTTCTTCCGATGGTAGGCAAGTAATTAAAGCATTTAAGGTGGAAGCTCCACGGTAGCCCGCGAAATTTAATTTTTCTTACGTTTTCTCAATTTGCATGTCAATGTCAGGTTGTATGTTGATTAAATTATGATTCGCGGCTGTAAGACGTGTATGTACGTTCAGAATGATAATCATTAAAATCATCAAACATTCTCATATTCAGTTCATGTAACTGTCAAGAATGACTTTTTCATGAAATAGTCATTCTTGACAGTTACATCAACGAGGGTTGTATTGATGATTTTAATGATTATAATTCTGTAACTACATGCGTGTTACAGCCGCGAATTATATTTAAATCAACATACAACCTGACACTGGCCTGCAAATTGCAAAAAACGTATCAAAATTTGAATTTCGCGGGCTACCCTGGAGCATCCACCTTAAACAAATGAAATAATTTTAATTCTTAACGATTGCTATTTTAAGTAAAAAAAAAAAAAATTGCAAGACCAACCTAATTTAGTACCTACTAGGTACTAAATTAGGTTGGTCTTGCAATTTTTTTTTCGGGTTCCTTTATCGATACTGAACTCACCCCTACGCTATGGCACGCAACTTCTTTAAAAACCTGTATATGTGATGTAATAAGTATCCATGGTTTGATTTCAATATCTAACACTAGGTATTAAAAACAATGGTGTCGATTCTGTTGTGCACAAACTAAACTTAATTTAGGCTATTGCTATCTTTTACTAAAAGGCAGTGCGAGAAAAGGACGGCTATAGCTATGAACTAAGTTAGAGATGTCAAACTAGTTTATGCCTTGCACTTCACCGTGTTTTTAGTCGACATGCTTTTACGTGTACCCTTCATTTGTATGGAAATATTAGTTCCAATTAAATTTGACAGCTCTAAATTACGTCCGTCTCTTTCTCGTTTTATTAGAGAGAAAAAGATAGCAATAGCCTAAATTAAGTTTAGTTTTGCACAACAGAATCGAAACCAATACCTGAATGTTTTATCTTGTACATTAAACGTATAAGTGTTAAATTAAACAAAATCGTGACTCGAATACTTAAGGGTTTACCTTTACGAAGTATTAGCAGGAAAATTAAAGTTAATAATGTTGTTTATGGCAACACTGTACCATCAATTATTATAAGATTTATTGATCCTCATTTGCATATTTATATAATATCGTGTTGTTTGCTATAAATAGATCAGGGCACCTTCTGGTAAAAAATGAGATGCAGAGTTTTCTAGAAGATACAGCACAAACTGCATTTTATAGTAAAGTTTGGATGATATCTTCGGAACTATTGATCCCAATTAGAAAAGTCTTTCTATAATGTAAACCTACATTCTCCCCGAGTATATTTATAATTGTATACATGTTGTTCCAAAGAGTGACGTCATAAAAAAATATTAGATTCCTCACGACACGTGTGTTCCGCGATTTTTGATAGTTTTCGAGTTATAGATTCTTGAAAATTGTATAGGAACCGCTGTAAATAAATTCGCTTTTTTTTTAAACGGCTTTTTCACTTTCTTCAATCTCATTAGCATCAAGAGTAACAAAAAGCTCTGTAAAAATAAAGATCGTTTTTTTGACGTTAAAAGTTGTACCCTAATTAACCACCTATTCTGCTCAAGCGCCATTTTAGACCCCTTCGGTGGGCCGCGTTTCCACTATGTTGTGACGATTAATTTATCGTTGGTTTTTAGTTGGCAAAAGTCGTGGACGACAGTAATCGCGTCGTCCTATATGTGAACACCTCCATTTAAATACACAAGCCACGACACTTAAAACTACACGATTATCAGTCGTCAACACAAAGTGAGAACGCGGCCTTAGCGTAATATGCACAAATACCCTTCCTATATCAAATAAATTACATTTTAATGTTTCACAAACACACAAACTGCAATTTTGTCACAAAACCTAATTGTGAAAATAATTGCCAGTGAAAAAACACTATTATGCATACCAAGCAATTGAAACTATTTTATTGTTATACATAAATCAGGTTTTTATAACGAAACTATTGCAGTACTATGAAAGTGTTATTTTAAGTTATACAATAGAATTTATTATTTATTTTGGCGTGGACAAATATCACAGAATTGACCGAATTTTGAGAAAATGTTTGACATCTGACGAAGCCCTCTTACCCCGCAAACGTGTAATAGGCGCCAGCAGCAGGGTGCAAGGGGGTGCGCTTGCAACGCCGTAATGGTAAAGAAAATACATAGAAAACCGTTATAGTTAGTCCCGGCTGCCATTTGTAGATCTTTGACAGTCGTTACAGGTAGTCAGTGGCCCGAAAGTCTGACGTATCGTATTACCCAGTACTAACTGGGTTGTGGAGGTCAGATAGGCAGTCGCTCCATGTAAAATACTGGTACTCAGCTGCGTCCGGTTAGACTGGAAGCCGACCCCAACATAGTTGGGTAAAGGCTAGGCAGACGATGAGTTTTATTTTTAACGAAGAAAGAGATTGATTCCAAGGGTTCTCTCTTCTTTTCTTTCTTTTAAATAATTCGGGTATGTTTGCTACCACTAAGGCACCACGGCTCTTCCGTACATCTGTTCCCTCAGTCAAAAGAAAACAAAAAAAGAACTCTTACATCAACCAAAACAAAACACAGCCCAGCAGTTTCCGAGAAACTCACCCACAAATGGACGCGTAACAATAAACGACGAGTTTATTCATTACATTTGCATTCGCGATCCGGTTTCAAAGATATAAAGTAAAGTAATAAAACAAAAGATTTAAACGTTGAAATTCTTGCTTATCTCAGGATATTGAGGTAAACAAAGTCGTCATTTAACTTTCATAACACAATTTATACTTCCAAGAGGTAGAGTTTGTAAGTAGTTAATCATGATCTGTCAAAGGACCAATTTGTTCGAGACACCATTGTTTAACTATTGTGTCTACTTCGTGGATACACAAACAGCCAGACACACACACCTACAAGCTGCTACCTGTTGGTCATATAACCATTTGTCCCCTGCGGAGATCGAACCCGCGACACGCGGCGTAGCAGCCAGTCTCTCAACCACTGCGCCAACCGTGAAGAATATTTAAGTGACATTCAAGTAATACTGCCATAAGGGGCCGTGTCCACGAGCGAGAGAATTGCAGCGATATTATCGTCGTGCCATAGATTCTCTACGTCGTGTCGTCGCGATTCTCACGCTCGTGGAGGCGGCCCCTAGGAGAGTGTATAGAAATACGTGGCACGACGATAATATCGCCGCGATTCTCTCGCTGGTGGAGACGGCCCCTAAGCGAGTGTATAGAAATACGTGGCACGACGATAATATCGCCGCGATTCTCTCGCTGGTGGAGACGGCCCCTAAGAGAGTGTATAGAAATACGTGGCACGACGATAATATCGCTGCGATTCCTCGCTGTTGGAGACTGCCCCTAAAAGAGTGTATAGAAATACGTGACACGACGATAATATCGCTGCGATTCTCTCGCTCGTGGACACGGCCCCCTTTTTTTTTTTTTTTCGAAATGGCATCTCGCAGTTCATCCAGAGAGGTTGTCGTCTGCTTAACCGGACTTTCCTGTGGATGCCTTAAGTGTAAGGCCTCCAGCCAGGGCAAAAAACTTACAAACTAAGCGACTACACGCTAAGGGCACCCCCTGCGGGGTACGGGCCTCGGCTTAGGGCGTCGCTGGGAGAGGACAGCAAGGGGACAGGCTGGATCGGAGTGGGGAGACGGCCCCTAAGCGAGTGTATAGAAATACGTGGCACGACGATAATATCGCCGCGATTCTCTCGCTCGTGAAGACGGCCTCTAAGAGACTGTATAAAAATACGTGGCACGACGATAATATCGCCGCGATTCTCTCGCTCGAGGAGACGGCCTCTAAGAGAGTGTATAGAAATACGTGGCACGACGATAATATCGCCGCGATTCTCTCGCTCGAGGAGACGGCCTCTAAGAGAGTGTATAGAAATACGTGGCACGACGATAATATCGCCGCGATTCTCTCGCTCGTGGAGACGGCCTCTAAGAGACTGTATAAAAATACGTGGCACGACGATAATATCGCCGCGATTCTCTCGCTCGTGGGTACGGCTCCTAAGATACGGTGGTACGGGCCCTGAACCCTTGTCGTAATAGCCCGTTAAAGTGGAAGCTCCACAAAAGCCCGCGAAATTCAAATTTTCTTACGTTTTTTGCAATTAGCAGGTTAGTGTCAGGTTTTATGTGGACTCGAATATGATTCGCGGACGTAAACAATATGGCTTTACAGAGCTATAATATTTTGTTCAGCATAAAGCCTGACACTGACAGCCAAATTGCAAAAAACGTAAGAAATTTTTGTATGCCGGCTACTCTACCGCTTCCACTATAAACAACAGAACTAGCACCAAAAAAAATCAGTATCCACTTCAAAATGAAGAAAACAGTCAATCAAATCAATTCAGAATGAGGATATAAAACCAGTATTTTCCCAGACAAGAGCCTTACGTCCAGAATTATATTAGTACCTAGATTTATGATAGCGCTGACAGCATTTGGTTCGCCACGATTCGTTGGCAGAATACTAATACTTGTACCAAGGACATACTTGTGTATGCAAGCATTGATTTTTCCGGGAACCAGCTACAGTTTTAATGTTGTCGTCTTTTTTGTGGGACTCACAGATTTGTGTCATCTTCGCCCCATTCGGTACATACCCGTTAAGAGGGCTATTACAGTTATTCTTGTTTTTGAATGTTTTAAGAGTCTACCAAATACAAGAAAAAAAAAATGATTTTTAGGGTTCTGTAGTCCTGACAAGGAACCCTTATAGTTTCGCCATGTCCGTCTGTCTGTCTGTCTGTCCCAGGTTTTCCTAAGAGACCGTTAGTACTTAGAAAGCTGTAATTTTCTAGAGTTGCGTGTGTATATCTATAACGTCGACAAAGTGGTAAAATGAAATTTTGGAAAATATTTTTTTTAGTGTAGCTCCCCTACATGTGAAGTGGGGATGATTCTTTTTTCGACGTCTGCCCCATCGAGTAGGGTATCGTTGTATACTTCTTTTAATAATGTAATAATTCTTTTTTCGCCACAAAAGTTTACATACCACCTTTATTTAATGTGTGTAATGTAACCCACAATAGTTATGACATAATATCAAAGGTCAGCCATATTTTACCATATGGTAAAAAAAAACTTTTTTTTTTCTATCGGGATAAAAAGTATCCTATGTGTTAATCCAGGTTACAAACTATCGTGTGCCAAATTTCATCGAAATTCGTTCAGTAGTTTTTATGTGAAAGAGAAACAAACATCCATCCATCCACACAGACTTTCGCATTGACAATATTAGTAGGATTTTAAACAAATCACCACAAATTCATGTCAGGTTACTAGTATAAAACTAATATCCTTTTATGCCCATTAAAAAACTTAATAAAAAACTAATATAATTGACCACGTACTCTCAAGGACCTTGGCATAATTTTTCCCGTCTTATATTTCTTTTATGTCTTGCATCATTATGCTAAATATTTTCGTTTACTGTTCAATCACAATGATTGGTTTATTTATTATTTGATTTACGTGTCGCCATATTGGTTTTGTTATTACTGCCAGTGATTTAAGGCCAAAGCAAATGCACTTGAAACTTGGCGATCTCAAGTGTTATTTTATAATCTTTACAGATATTAAAAACACATCCTTTTGGCAGCGGCTTCGCTCGCTTTAATTTACAATTTGACAATCAATTCGCACAACTAAAGTTTCTGTAATAATATAATTCAATCATGATTCGAAAGACACGTGGCGCCATCTATTATCATAAGAACGTTATTGTTGTTTTCCTCGGGAACAGTACTTTTTTCGGGATGACAGGTACCCTATGTCCGTTTCTGTACACCTGATAACGTATATGCAAAATTTCAGGATGATCGGTTCAGTGGTTTAGGCGTGATAATGTGACAAAAAAAACACTATGTTCCAAGGATAATGTAGCATACGCGAGACGACAAAACAATCTAATTAGTCCGTCACTTAGATTATCAAAAAATATTTGACCCGTGTTTTTTCTTTTGTTACGTAAACCAAAATTGACGAAGATAGGTACGATGCTTTTAAAATTCTCAATACGTCACGCCATGGTATAATTTTTAGCTAGTTCTGACGTCACGAGCCCCCACTCCCGAGTTTTGATGCGTTTTATCTTTGTCAATATTCATTGATTTACAAAAACAAAAAATACGTGTCCATTAATTTCCAATACTCTAACTGACGGACTAAATAGATTTGCAAGTTTTTGATACTGTCGTCATGCCTCTTCTAATGGTAAAATAAATTTTGAAATCAGTCTTAGTCTTTGAGTTTATTCGTTTCAAACTTACAAAAATACAAATCATTCCTCTTTATAATATTGGTGTAGATAGTAATAAAAGTAATAAATACAAATTAATGAATATTTATTTCAAAATGTAAATTAGTATAACGACATTTCCATATGAATTAACGGATGTAAATTTGTCTCAAATGTCCTTCGCAAGAATTTGTCCTTGCGAATATTACCAAAACCTGTTTATTTACAAGCATTTTAAGCGTGTATATTATATTAACACTTATTTTAAAACAAGAGAGGTCCGGATTTGTTTATAAAGAAAATAAACAATGTAAACAAATGAATTTCATTATTATACATTGCTGTTAGGTAATTGCTATGGTTTTAGCAGTCTATGTATGTATGTATGTTTGTATTTACGTATGTTCCTCCGTAGCGCCTAAACTATTCATCCGATTTTGATGAATAAGGTGTCAATCGATTCGTTATTACAACCCGAGTAACATAGGTTACATTTTAACCGACTTCAACAATAGGAGGAGTCGATTTTACCTTGTAAACCCCGAAATTAATTACAGCGTGTTTTTAGTTGTTTAACACAGAAATTCTTGTTTACCATTGCCACACAACTTACTCAATGAGGGAATAAAAACATTTTGAATCGAAAACAGCAACCCTTTTTTAGTCACTGAATGAAACATCTGAAATTTGAACAAGCACGAATTATACGAATGTTAAAAAAATAAATAAAACGTGTTGACAAGAATATAACACTGAATTTCGAAAACTGTTCTAATTTCACTATACATTTTAAATGTTTATATTTAATCCTTTATTCTCTTACCGATTATATAATAAAACCTGATAAATATAAATACTATAAGTACTAATATTTATTTTCTTGCAGGCATTGGTAAAAAGTAGAGTACATAACACGTGAAAAAAGTTATCATCTCTGTCCTTGTCTCTCGCTCTGCTCAGGATTCTGCTCTAGAATCCCTTGCTACGCTCAGGATTCTGCTCCAGAATCCCTTGCTACGCCTGGGATACTGCTCTAGAATCCCTTTCTACGCTCTGTATTCTGCTGTAGAATCCCTTGCTGCGCTTGAAATTCTACTCTAGAATCCTTCGCTGATCTCGGGATCCAAGTTACTTAACTGACGGTTTGCCAATTGTCACCTTTATGTCCTAAGTAATAAGATTGAATAGTGGTCGTCCGTCAGTGCACTCGTTACTACTTTAAAGTATCGTCGCTCCTTTGATAACTAATTAACAACACTAATGAATGACCATCTGAGGAGGTCTTGGCAAAATAATAAACCCGCGCTTGCCTAGTCAATGGCCCAAAAGGCTGACAATCGGTCTTACCAAGGGAGGTCAGACAGGCAGTACAACATTAAAATACTGGTATTCAGCTGCATCCGGATAGACTGGAAGACGACTCCAACGTAGTTGGGAAAAGGCTAGGCAGGTGATAAATAATATATAAATATCGCTGGACATTACACACAGCGCCATCTAGTGCCACACTAAGCAACGAGGCTTGTGTCGTGAACACCAGATAGTTGATATACTACATAGATAAATACCAATGACTAAATTAATACAAATATTTTCAATGTCAATCTGTCTAACAGATCAATAAGTTACTTGATATTGTAATTTATTAAAATCAAACGTAATTCCTTGATTAATTTTGGCGTTTTAAATATTATGTTGGCAAATCATTGTGATTGTGATCGATCATTTTTGTCTTAATACCTTGTTTTTCGCGTTATTTTTTTTCTGAAGTTTTTAAGTATTATTAATTATGTGATGCGAAAAAAAATTTGTACTACACGATTTTAAAGTAATATTGTATTTTAGTTTCATTCATTAAGTAACATGCTCTTAGAAATAACATAACATAACGACGAGTTAGGTACAGGTGTAATGAAGGGTGTAAAACACCTCTTAACGAAGCCGAAAGGCACTTGTTCTCCTCGTCATTGCGATAATTTTTTTGTTCTGCACCAAACCTAGGAACCATCTAGTTACGGAGATATTGGGGGTCAAAGTTACAACTTATTGGCAACTTTTTTTTTTTTGAATACAAGTTTTTTTAATGTAAGATTATTCAATCCATCCATCAGCAAAATGTTTTGAGTGCGTTACATTGAGTTCTACCAGAAAACATGATTTTTCACCCCAAAAAAAAAAAGTCGTTTTCCAGCAATATTTTTTGCGTCAAGTTACTTAGTTTGATGTACAGAAAGATTGGTTGACGGCTTCGTGATGAGGTTGTTTACACCCCGTATACTTAGTACACCCACATATCGCCAGTTATGTTTTGGTCGGGAAAAGTGAGCCCAGTTGATGGCATTAAGCTAGCCTCCTATTACATGGGACTTAAACATAACTGGCGAAATGTGGGTGTACTATTAGGTACAGCTCTGTCTAACCCGTCGGGGATTACAGGCGCGATGTTATGTTAAATGAATGGACAGTCAATAGGCATGACTAAAATATCAAAAAATTGCAAATCTATTTAGTCCGTCAGTTAGAGTATTGGAAATTAATGGACACGTATTTTTTGTTTTTGTAAATCAATGAATATTGACAAAAGATAAAACGCATCAAAACTCGGGAGTGGGGGCTCGTGACGTCAGAACTAGCTAAAAATTATACCATGGCGTGACGTATTGAGAATTTTAGAAGCGTCGTATCTTCGTCAATTTTGGTTTACGTAACAAAAGAAAAAACACGGGTCAAGTATTTTTTGATAACCTAACTGACGGACTAATTAGATTTTTTTTTGTCGTCTCGCCTATTTGCTTAACAATTTTAGGCAGCACATTTAAGTATCACATAACTAATTTACCATTCACCACGATTTCTTTTTTTTTCTTTTTCTTATATTACCATATCATTGAACCTTATGTCCCGGATATCGTTTTAAAAAAGATCGGTATTTTTTACCTGAAGTTTTTGTTAATATAAGTTATTGAAATTACGATCCGATGCGAGGTGTCATGTTTCATTGATGGTCTTTGAGAGGTCAGATCCTTAGGTATATTTATAAGTACTATCGAGGACACTCCCGTCTGATCACCATGCACTTACAACATAGAAACGCTCTCTAGCCCCGTCAGTCGGGAAAGACTACGATTGTACTTTTTGTGTTAAGGGGACTTTTTCGAAGTATCTGAAAGCCGAAATATTGTAGGTTAATTAAGGGATAAGTTATTAGGACGTTAAAACTTATAAGTACGTTTATTTGTAACACGCTTTTTACCATGAAAATTTAACTGACTGAAATCTGTTGCAATTTCTTCCAATTTTACCGATAAATACAGGGTATTTTTTTAAATATTCTTTAAAAACTCTTTTGTAATATTTTTTGTCTCAAAAAAGCAAGAATGTGATTCAATTACGATACGAATTTCTTAGTTATGACTAGTTGTTGCCCGCGACGTTCGTTTGCCTGAAATTATTATAAAAATATTACTTGCCTATTTGAATCGGATTTTGTTAACAATTTCAAGGATTTTTGCACTTGCAAAACTTTAAATATTAGAAAAATAAAAGTACGTTACACCTTATAACATTAGCTATCTGCCAGTTAAAGTCCTGTTTAAATCGGCCCAGCCGTTTCGGAGATTAGCCGAAACAAACACACAGACAAAAAGAAAAAAAAACGTGTATTATGCATTCAGTAAAAAGCTGTTATTTTGTAATTACAAACAGATACTTCAATTTTATTTATTTTTAAGATGACATACCTTTAAATCATCCGATTTCACTCAAATTGACGGAAGCAATATTTCAAAACTATTTGACAGCCCAATAATCGTCTTCATGTGACCAGAATTTCATTTGGCCATGTTTGTAAACATTTCGTCTAAAATTAGGAGCAACAGTCAAACACGTTATTAGGGATTAGAACAATAGGTTTGTTTACTAACAAAATGATGAGACTTTGCCCGTGCCACTAACCTATATTGTTAGTGTAAGCAGTGATAGCGTAGTGGAGTGACCGTCGTACTGCCAAGTCATAGGTCTCGAGTTCGAACCCAAGACACGCACCTCTGATTTTTGGATTCATGTGCGTATTGTATAATTATCACTTGCTTCGGTGAAGGAAAACATCGTGAGGAAACCAGCATGCCTGAGAGACATTTCTCGACGACATGTAAAGCCAAGTCAGAGGCCCATGGGCGGCATAAAACCTCTGACACCATGGTTAAGCACTAACCACACGATAAAGAAGAAAAAATATAGGTATTGTGAAACAAAATATCCTCCGTGTGAAGATAGAGCTTTCATCATCTGCCTAGCCTTTACCCAACTATGTAGGGATCGGCTTCCAGTCTAACTGGATCCAGCTGAATACCAGTATTGGGGTTTACAAGTTAAAATCGACTGTAGTTGGGCGAAAGCGTTCATTTATGCTGTCGAATACGGACAAGAATTTGTGTCGTATACTACAACTAGAAACCCGACTACTGATAAATCACGCTCTAATTAAATTCGGGGTTCACAAGGTAAAATAAATAATAAATAAATATCGCTGTACATTGCACAGAGCGCCATCTAGTGCTACTAAGCACAAGGCACGACACAAATCGTGGACACCAGATAGTTGATATACTACATAGATAGTTATTATACATATAAACATCCATGACTCGGAAACAAACGTCCATGCTCATCACACAAACATTTGCTCCAACCGGGGTTTGAATCCGGGACCCTAAGAACGTAAGGCAGCCTCACTACCGCTGCGCCATTCGGGTCGTCGAAAAAAATCGAAAATCGACTCCTACTATTGTTGAAGTCGGTTAAAATGTGTTACCCGGGCCATAATAACGAATCGATTGACACCTTATTCATCAAAATCGGATGAATAGTTTAGGCGCTACGAAGGAACATACGTAAATACAAACATACATTGCTAAAATCATAACCCTTCCCTTCGCCGTATTCGGGTAAAAATCACGGTCGAAATGTAATAAGCCTCTTAACATCTTGCACGTGTATCGTTAAGTTATCAAAACAATCGTTTATATGAATATAGCATCTGGGTAATGTTTTGTTTAAAGGTAATTTACACTAATAATATCATAGTTAGAAGACATGTATATAATTATAGAAAGATAGACGGTAACGAATAACCTGTAGGCTTAGCCAAGTTGACAATCTACAATCGTTAACGCCAATAGAAAACTAACCAAATGTATGGGAATGACATCTATCAACGATAAGTCACGTGGTCAAAATTAACGAATGGAAACTGAAGTTTAGTCAAAACTGTAAGTTGGCTACGATTTAAATGGGATGTAGGGATCACGATTGTTATAGAAACGAATAGATTTCATTCTATCATCTTGATCGATGTAAACTTGTCTACGAAAGTTTATATTCGCTTGTTTTGACCACGTGACTTAACGTTTACGACTGTAGAAAGAGAATCGATACGAATCGTTTCTAACTTGGCTAGGCCTGCTGCATAGCTATTCACAACGCTTCGATTCGGAAAGTCGCATGTCTATCTCGCTCTATTTCGTGATGTCAAAAAAAGATAGACGTACGACTTTCCGAATCGAAAATCGAATCGAAGCGTTGTGAATAAGGGGCCTGGAGGGATAAAAACGCGCGTCCAAGAAAATAAAGTAAAATATACGGAGTTCATTCTAGAAAGATTAATTAATTATCAAAATTGAATGCCTTTTCGCCTTTTATTTAAGCGTTCACTCTTTTTCTTTATTCTACAATAATATAAACTGCCCCTGATCTGTCGCTGACATTTCAAGGGATAACAGTTTTTATAATATACTAGCTTAAGCCCGCGTGGAGTTCGATAATTGTCGCATGGGATCACACTACCGGGATAAAAATCCTATGTGTTAATTCAGGTTATAAACTATCTGTGTGCCAAATTTCATCCAAATCCGTTCAATAGTTTTTGCGTGAAAGAGCAACAAACATCCTCACAAACTTTCTCATTTATAATATTAGGAGGATATACATATTATAGTTTTTATATTCTAAATAATATTGCTCTGACCTCCTGTCGTCTATATTTCAAAGCCTTTTATTTACCTGTATTATTATATTATCAAGATTGACAACCGGAATCTGGTTTCATTGAGTATTTAACGTTTTTTTATGTATTGCCAAGAATGCTAATGTCGTGTTATTATTTCTTATGATAAAACATCTGGTCGAAGCATGGACGAAATATGTTTGGGACTCGTAAATAAATGTTGACAATGCACGAATATTTTTACGGTAAAGTTAGACAGGTGTAAACGGGCCTTTCACGAAGCCGTCAACCAAGCATTCTGTATATCAAACTAAATAACTACCCAAAAATGATTGCTTCGTAAACGACTTTTTTTTGGGATTAGAAATCACGTTTTACGGTACGACTCAATGTAACGCACTCAAATCATTATGCTGATTGATTGATGGATCCATTGAATGCTACGGGGGTCAAAGAGGTATTTCAAGTTAAGTTGTAAACTTAGAAGGTTGAAAGAAAAGGTGTTTAAGGTGGATGCTCCAGGTAGCCCGCGAAATTCAGGTGCAGGAATGACTTTGACCTTGAAAATGTAATTCCTGAACCTTTATGAGCTTGGAGGGTTGTATTGATGATTTTGATGATTATAATTCTATAATTACATACGTGTTACAGCCGCGAATCATATTTTAATCAACATACAACCTGACACTGACCTGCAAATTACAAAAAACGTAAGAAAATTTGAATTTCGCGGGCTATCCTGGAGCATCCACCTTAAGGTTCCTACATAAATATTGATAAGGCCAGAGGTTTTTACGATAAAGTTTAACTAAATTATTAATCAGAGATGGGACAGGATTCGATTCAGGTTAAAGTTGGGTAAAGAAACACAGATTTTTATTTTACTAACTCCATTGAGTATCTTCTCCGTTCACTCGGTTCTTCTACTTAGGCAACGATCAATTGGTACCTCTAGCTTCTGTAGTTTCGTAAGTGCCCATGTGTCTAGGTTTATGTGTAATAAACTATTTTGAATTTGAACGTTGTAAGTTTTCGATTAACTCCTTAGGTTTGCATAGTGTTTAATTTTATTCCTTATAATTATGTTGACCAAGAAATTATATTTTTGATAAATCTTTAAGATCTTTAGCTACGACAGAAAACCATTTCGTTTTTAATCCTCTATATGTTTCTACATCAAGCAATTATATGTCATTTGGTATGAAAAACCAAAAAAATATCAATCCTATGTGATATTCTTATATCAGCATCTCCACAGCAAATAAACCGCCAAAAATAAATTTATTATCGACTCCTATATCATTGACGCGTTGGCCATTAAGTAGTTTGCTAATTTAAAAATAAAAAAAAACAACACACACACAACACGGAAAATAGCCCAAAACTTACTTTGCTTTAGAAGCTTTTTATTACCACTTTCATTCACTCACACAAAACTTTTTATTCATTCACTAAAATTCACTTTACGATGTAAAAATTCACTTGTCACAACACTTTGAGAACACGATGTATATTTATTTTTTAAAATATTTTCGTGTGACGACCGTCTCGAGCGAGAGTCGCAGGTATACTGAATGCGCCAGCGCAGGTGCTTGCTATAAGATCAATGAAGGACGGTGTCATGCAATAAAGCTGTATGTTTGCGTTCGCCATTTTTGTCCGCTTTCCGGTCTGATTTTTGTTTCAAGTATTTTCTATTTTGCGATTTTTTTTTTCTTTTTTTAGACGTTTTTCCGGTTGGATTTTGTTTTGTGTAGTCTGTTGTCGATGTGTCCGGTCCGGGCAAAGGGGTGAGTCAATTAGATTTTACACTAATTATACATATTTTAAGCTACAGTTGGGTTAAAGCCTTTCTTAAATCATTTTTGTATCCTGTTATTT